>CM053269.1:5132837-6345696 GCA_028583415.1 Protea cynaroides
ATTTTAGGGGAGGGTCGCATACCTAGCAAAGGAAGGTCGGACCCCCCAAGACAAAAAGTCAGACCCTATGTTTTATAGGGAAGGTCGGTGTAAGACCCGTGTCAATCTAACCCGGTCTTATCACCCTGAACCAGGTTTACCTATCATGGTCGAGTCAAATGGACCAAGGGCGTGAAGGAGATCGAGATCCCAGGTATCAAATCAATCCAAAAACACTTAATTTAAGGGGAGGGTCGCATACCTAGTGTCACACCCCAATTTTAGACTAACCAGAATGGTGTGATGAACCGCTAATAAACCAATGGTTCAACTAGGATCTCGACTAGGCTATCCCCGCGTTATCTAAACTTCCACACATCCGTAATCATAATCAGAGTAATTACACAATAGCGGAAATCTTATAAATAAATGAACTAAGAATCTATGTGATATTAAAATTTAAATAACATTTTATTCTGTTTCAAATGAGACATAAATATTTAAATACCAAATACATTTCTTAATAAATCCAAATAAAGAAACCTATAAAATATCTAATCAAATACACACGAGTTGCACTCGCAAGAGGAGTCGTGTGTATCCACTTCAGCTCCAGCTTCCATTGCTGCCACGTTTCCGTACGCAGACGCATTCATATAATCTTCAACGGTATAACCTACATCATCAACTAAAATATTCGACGTCGAGGGGTGAGCACACATCAGTGCTCAGTGAGTAGCCAAAATAATGCAACAATACGTATGCATGCAAATCAATTTATATCTTTGGTCCAGTTTAAAGTTTGCAGTATGCAATAGAAAGGTTTAGGTAGTCAAAGGTCGTGTTTATTGACCCCGCCTCTATACACGAGTGTGTGACGTTATCCGAAGATCACGTTTATCGTCAACTCACATGCACCCAACCATAAACATTATATAACAAAGGTTACGTTTATTGCTATATAGTGCCATACCAACACGTAAGCCCCTATTAGCGAGGGCTGCAAACTGGGCTTGAAACTAACCAATCCTAATGCCAAAAAATGTATCCAAGGCCTCACCCCAGGATCCCTCAGAATGTCCATAGAGATAGAGCTAAGGCCCCCCGGTAGAATCAGAGACTACAAGGACCGAGACCACCTCCCCTGATACTCTACGACATAATAGTTCTGCTAAAGTAATGGCGATACGACGATGCTAATGCACAAGACTTGAGTTAGAGATATAGCTAAAGTGCTGAGACCCGTCAAAGGTTAACGTTTATTGACGTTCTCATCACACCTCCCCTGATACTCGCTCGCATCAAGTACACTAACCACACACATACAATCACATGCCTATTCCTATCATCATCATCATCATCATCATGTTATAACTATAAAATAAATATACATGAACAAACAATAGAAATATTGGATGACATGTTGTATGCACATTAAAAACATCTTCGCATAGAATCAAACATGGCATGGGACTCAAGAAAATAGAAAATAGTTTGTTACGAACCAATTAGTTTAGAGTTTTGTTTCCTTACCTTAGCTTGCTAATAGATACTCTTCCAAGCTTTAGAATCACCTTTATAATGTTATTATATTGCTAGAAAACCTAACAAAGTCGATAAAATTGAATTAGAATTTATTTAGAATTTAAAATTTATTCTGTTAACTGAGGGTCGGAGGTAGGGTCGGAGTCCTGATCGACCTCGGTGTGACCCTCCCCAAACTCTGAACTTCCCGAACACTAAGGGTCGATGGTCAGAATCACCTAGGGTCGGATGGTCATTGACCCTCGGTGCACTTTGGTCTAATTCCCTCGTTTTAATCCATTCTTCGTGCTTGGGATCCTATGGCTTGCTCCTACATTCCATTCTACATTCATTCCATGGTCTGAAACCATGTATAACCCACCTAGATAGCTTTCATGCATTCTCCTATGGTTTTCCATGAAAACCTAACCATAGATTGATGGTTTGGGTTTCTCCGAGATCACACTCTCAACAATAACTAACCTATGGTCTGTAGAAACTCATGGAATTAGTATCCATACCTGAGAAGAATAATCTTTCTCTGTAACTCTTCTCTTTTGGCTTAATTTTCTTCCTTGTTTCTATTCTTCTTCTCTTCCTTCTCTTCTCTTTCTCTCAACTCAATTAGGGTTGTGAAAGGAGTGAAGGTGGCTTAGGGACATCCTTTAAATAGAGTAGGAACATTCTAAAATAAGTCCCTTTGAGATTAGGAAAGAATCCCCATCAAAAATTAGGAAATTTCCTAATTCTATTTCCTACGGTAATCGAGGGTCGATGATCCCGTCGACCCTAGGGTTCTAAGCTGTCCGACCCTCCCTTCAAAACTGAGGGTCGGACTTTCTGCTTTGGGAGGTCCGACCATGCTTAGCTGGGTATGCGACCCTCCCTTCAAATTAAGTGATTTTGGGTCGATTTGATACCTGGGATCTCGATCTCCTTCACGCCCTTGGTCCATTTGACTCGACCATGACTGTAAACCTGGTTCAAGGTGGTAAGACCGGATTAGATTGACACGGGTCTTACAACTCCCTCCAACTTATAAAAATTTCGCCCTCGAAATTCTACGTACCTTTTGAATCAAATAAGTGAGGGTATTGCTTTCGCATAGCATTCTCTTCTTCCCATGTAACTTCTTCCATGTCTCTACTTTTCCATGTGACCTTAACGTAGTAGATATCTCTGTTGCGTAGACGTTGAACCTTTCGACTAGTGATTTTTGTTGGTGTTACTTCGAATGTCAAATCATCAGTTAATTTCGGCAAATCCACTGTCAAAACATGCGTTGGGCCTTTGACATACTTCTTTAATAGGGAAATGTGAAATATGTCATGCACACTTGACATAGATGGTGGTAGTGCTAACTGAAAAGCCACTTTTCCACGCTTAGCTAGAATTTCAAATGGCCCGACATATCTTGGACTTAGTTTCCCTTTCTGTCCGAACCTTTTCAATCCTCGCATAGGCGATACCTTCAAAAATACTTTATCACCTACAGCGAACTCCAGATCTCTGCGTCGAGTATCTGCATATTGCTTCTGACGGTTATGAGCTGTTCTCACTCTTTCCTTGATAATGTCGACCCCTCGACAATTCTCTTCAACAAATTCCGGTCCAATAATACTACGTTCTCCAACTTCATTCCAGAACAAAGGAGTTCGACACTTCCTGCCATACAGTGCTTCATAAGGTGACATCTGTATAGTATCCTGATAGCTGTTGTTATACGCGAACTCGATCAATGGTAAATTTTCATCCCATGATCGTTTGAAATCAATTACACATGCTCGTAGCATATCTTCTGGAATCTGAATTGTACGCTCTGACTGTCCGTCTGTCTGTGGATGGAATGCGGTACTGAACTTCAGCGTTGTACCCATAGCCTTTTGCAATCCCTCCCAAAACTTGGAAGTAAATCATGGATCTCTATCAGACACAATGCTTTCTGGTACACCATGTAACCGAACAATATTATCCACATACAGCTTCGCTAACCTTTCCAGTGTATACTGAGGTCGTATAGGTATGAAACGAGCTATTTTTGTCAGACGGTCCACAATCACCCAAACTGCGTCAACTACTCGAGGAGTCAATGGTAGCCCTGTGACGAAGTCCATTGTGATGCAGTCTCATTTCCATGCCGGTTTCGATAATGGCTGCAATAGTCCTACGGGTCTTTTTTATTCAGCCTTTACCTTCTGACAATTTAGGCATTGGGACCCGAACTTAGCTACATCTGCTTTCATTCCCCTCCACCAATATAGTTTTTCTAGGTCATGATACATTTTTGTACTTCCAGGATGCATCGTATAGATGGTGGTATGGGCTTCTTTCATCAGTCGGTGTCTAATGTCCATACGTTTTGTTTCCGGTACACATATCCTTCCTTTGTATTTCAGTACTTTCTCTTAGTCCAAGGTGATCTCAGGGTTAGTTCTACCTTTCTCGATATCTTCTTGTACTGTTCTCAAATAAGGATCTGATTTGATAGCTGTCTTCACTTCATCCATTATATCCGGTATAATCTTCAAAGCGGCGAACATATTTGAAAATCGATGAATGAACCCTTGGTTGGCTGACTCATCCATTGTGTCTATCACATATTGCTCATTGTCGTGATTGAATACCATTCCGGTAGTACACATTGCTGCAGTTGTGCTAACCTCTCCTTGCGATTTTATCATTGCTTTTCGGCTTAACCGCTACTACGTTCTCTTTTCCCGAATGATACTGGATATCACAATCATAGTCTTTCAATAGTTCCAGCCATCTTCTTTGTCTCATATTCAAGTCTTTCTGACTAAATAGATAAGTAAGACTTTTGTGGTCCGACTTAATCTGGAATTTCTCTCCGTATAAGTAATGTCTCCATATCTTGACAGCAAGTACTACTGTAGCTAACTCCAAATCATGAGTGGGGTAATTTATTTCATGTACCTTTAACTGTCTTGAAGCATAAGCAATCACTTGCTCTCCTTGGATCAGCACACATCCCAGTCCCAGTCCCGACGCATTAGTGTATAGAGTAAATGTCTGTCCTGCAATGGGAATAGTCAAAATCAGAGCGGATATCAATCTGGTCTTAAGAATTTGGAAACTATTCTCACATTTATCAGTCCACTCAAACTTTTCACCTTTCTTAGTCAATTTGGTGAGAGGTACGGCAATCCAGGAATAGTCTTCTACGAACCTCCGATAATAACCAGCTGGCCCCAGAAAACTTCTGATTTTCGAAACTCTCTTTAGTGCTTCCCACTTTACAATAGCCCCGATCTTGCTGGGGTCCACTTTGATTCCTTCAGCGGATACTAATGGCCTAAGAAGGTGACTTCACTTAGCCAAAACTCGCACTTTGAAAATTTGGCATATAACTTCTCTTTGCTTAAACGCTGTAGGGCTGCGTTTAGGTTCTTGATATGGGTTTCCTCATCCTTGGAGTATACCAATATATCATCAATAAATACTATAACTGACGTGTCCAACATATCGTGGAAAACTCGGTTCATAAGTTTCATGAACGTTGCCGGTGCATTAGTTAATCCGAAAGACATAACCAAAAATTCATAATGTCCATATCTGGTCCTGAATGCTGTCTTCAGAATATCACCTTCTTTAATCTTCAGCTGATGATAGCCTGATCGAATGTCGATCTTAGAAAATACTTTTGCTCCTTGTAACTGATCGAACAAGTCATCGATCCGAGGTAATGGATATCGATTCTTGATTGTTAGTTTATTCAACTCCCGATAGTGGATGCATAATTGAACACTACCATCCTTCTTCTTTACGAACAACACCGGTGCCCCCCATGGTGATATACTGGGTCGAATATAACCCTTGTCCTGCAGTCCTGTAGTTACACTTTCAGTTCCTTCAGTTCAGTAGGAGCCATTCTGTAAGGTGCTTTTGATACTGGTGCGGCTCCAGGTACCAGGTCTATCACAAACTCTATGGCTCAGTCGGGTGGTAATCCTAGTAGTTCCTCCGGAAATACGTTGGGACAGTCCCACATGATTTCAATATCTTCCATTTGGGGTGCTTCCTTGGTTAGGTCGACCACTGACACTAGATACCCGACTGCCCCCTTTTCAAGGCACTTCTTAGCCTTTAGTGGTTAAAGTATGAGCTTGCGTCTCCGGGGAAGTTTGGTTCCCGAGAAACTGAATTCTGCTCCTTGTTTGTCTTTGAACGTTAGCTTCTTTTCGGCGCATAACAGATTTGCTGAATGCCGAGCTAACTAGTCCATTCCCAAGATGACATCAAAGTCTGCCATCACAAGTTGTATCAAGGTTGCATCTAAGGTCTTCTCTCCAATGAGAACTGGACATGGTCCATAACCTTTCTCTAATTCCACTTCTAACCCCATCGGTGATCGTACAAGTAATTTGTAGTCTAATGTTTTGATGGGTAAGTTTATCTTCTTTCCGAATGACACAAATATAAATGAATGAGTAGCTCCTGAATCAAAGAGTACTCTGGTGGGTGCGCCATTTATAGGTACGATACCTGTGACTTATTTTACTTAGTCTACATGCTCATACAATGTAATTACAACTTTAAAATGTTTCAGTCAAACCTGTGACCACATCGGGTGATGCGGCCGCATCCTCGGACGTAACAGCATATACCCGTCCCTAATGGAATTGCTTCTTGGGCTTAGGGCACTCCCTTGCCATATGTCCCGGCTGGTTGCAGTTCAAACACTTCAGGCTTTCAGAATTTGGCTTTTGCTAAGGTTGAGCTGCTAGAATAGTCTTGGTTGCAGCAGTAAAATTCTGAGGACGGAAAGGCTTATATGTCTTGTTATTGCCTCCCTTGTAAGAATTTTCGGCTGGCCTTTTGATTCCTCTGTTTTGAGTAAAATAACTCTTCTTCTGGCTCGATCCAATAACTCGAGCAATTTGGACAGCTTCATTATAAATTTTCTTTTTTAAGCCCAGAACATGTTCTCTGATGTTTCCTCTCAGTCCCGTGACGAACCTACGGGTTTGGGTGTCTTCTTTTTGCATGCTAATTAGTGCAAAGAAAAATAGCTCTTCGTAGCGCTGTTGATATGCGTCCACAAAAATGTGTCCCTGATATAAACTCAGGAACTCTTTTTCCATAGAATCTCTGAAGCTCCGTGGAAAATATTTCTCAAAGAAGGCTTCTTTATATATAGCCCAAGTTAGTAGGGCGTGCTTGGTCAGTAGATATGCCTTCGTGGATTTCCACCAATGATGTGCGTCGCCCTTGAGCGTAAAGGTGGCACATAATACTTTCTCTTCCTCTGTGATAGTCATCATGAAAAAATTTCTCTCCATCTCGACTATCCAGTGTGCTGGCCACAACGGATCAGACGGTTTGCCGTTGAATTCCTTGGGTTTTATTTTCAACAATCTCTCCACTAGTCGAGAGTGATCCATCTGATTTTGGGGGTTTGCCCCAAACATATGGGGTGGATACTGGTAATTACCCTGAGCTGCTTTTGGAATTTGCACTGGAATCTATGCAGCAGGTTGTTGAGGTGTCTGAGTAGCTGGGTGGTTACCCACCGGTGCTGCACTGGCTTGCCCTGTGTGCATGGGTGCAGCCTGAGTGGCTTGAAACATAATGCCCATGGGAACTTGCATCTGAGCCTGTGCGTGTTGCATCTGCTACAGCTGCTGAGCCAGATTCATCACCACGGTTGTTAGCTCTGGTGGTGGAGGTGGCAAATTTGTAGGGTTTGCCTGTTCTGGATTACCCGATGCATAATTATTTTCCTGACTAGTCTCCTCCACGGGATGTGGTGGTGAAACTGCATTCCGGGTCTATCGGGTTACTCTACGTCCAGACATAATTCCTTTCTGTGATTGGTGGTGCCTGAAAATTATCAAAATAGGTGAGAAGTCATTTATATTTCATGTAGGCACGCTAACCGATAATCAATTCCAATTCTAGCTCATTTTATAAAAACAATACTGTCTTTTCTATGCAGGGTCGATGGTAAGGGTCGATGGTATGTCCGACCCTTGGTATGCGACCCTGGGAATGACCTGTTCTTCCCAAGAGCTGAGGGTCGATGAGAGGTTCGATGGGTATCCGACTCCCAGTTCTGACCCTTAGTTTTCTGTCAGATTCCCAAGAGCCGAGGGTCGATGGGACGGTCGATTCGAGGGTCGATTCTTCTAGTCGAATTGTCCGACCCTCAGACTAAAAATCCGATTTTTAAGATCCGATTTTGGGTCATTTCTTATTATTTCCCTCCCGTTTCGACTCGTCTTTCCCCTCTGAGTTGCTACAGTGCTACTCCACTGTTGTGGGTCGATTTTAGTCTGGGTTTCGACATCCACGTCATCCATACATGTATGTTCTCTCATTTTTACCTGTTTTTTTAGGTTTCCATTTCTAGGTTTTTGCCCATTTAACTTGTATTTTTCAAATTAAACTTTTTCCAACCGTAAAAATTCGATTTTTATTGGGGGCTTTTGTTATTGGTGTCTCGAGGAACGAAAGCCCTAAAAAATTTTTGAGTTTCATCGGTTTGTTATCGAGAAACTTGAATTTTTCCCTTTTTGCCCTAATTTGTCGAAATTTTTTATTTTTCTTGAATTCCTTCAAATTGGACATCGTCAGTTAAAATTTCCTACTGCATGTGGGTTGTAGGGTATGTTTAAACCTAGGTAAGTTCTCATGCCCACTTGTATGGTGAGAAATGGGGCTTTATGGTCAACTTACGTCGTTATTAAATCAAATTTCAGATTTTTATCCTATTAACTCCTTGTTTTCCTTCTCTTTCTTATTTTGCAGATACCATGGCTCGTACCAAGATACCCAGAGTGCGCGATCCACTTCGCTTCCGTTCTAATGGAGCCGAGGCACAGTATGCCGACTATGCCCGTAAGAAAGTGGAGGGTGGTCGTATGGTGAACTTGGCTGACCTAGCCTTGTTCAACGTAGAGAGGGCATTTGGTGATATGGGGTGGCTCCCTGTCATCACATACGACAAGTGCACATGTCTGGATTTGGTGCGCCAGTTCTATTGTAATCTCCAGGTGGTGGGGAATTACAATGATGTTGAGCATGGTCAGGAGTTATGCATCATCAGTTACGTTAAAGGGGTGCACATTTCATTTGACTATTGGCAACTGGCCGATCTGCTGGGCATTCCTTATGATGGACCCATGGTGTACTGTGCGCCTGGAGAGCCACAGTTTGTTTCTATGGAGATGAGGGCAGAGATCGACAACCAGCTGTTACGACCTGATCGTTGGCAGATGAGAGCTTGTTATCTGCGTCCAGCTCCACGGGTCTTCTGCAAGATTATCCAGCATAATCTGATCCCGCAGAGTGGGCACTATGAGAGGGTTTCTCAGCTGACCCAGTTTTTGATATATAGCATCTGCACCAGACTGTAAGACCCGTGTCAATCTAACCCGGTCTTACCACCTTGAACCAGGTTTACCTACCACGGTCGAGTCAAATGGACCAAGGGCGTGAAGGAGATCGAGATCCCAGGTATCAAATTAACCCAAAAACACTTAATTTTAGGGGAGGGTCGCATACCCAGCCAAGGAGGGTCGGACCCCCCAAGAATAAAAAGTCCGACCGTCAAATTTGAAGGGAGGGTCGGACATCTTGAGCCCTAGGGTCGACGGGATCATTGACCCTCCCATCGACCCTCAGATTCTGCCGAAATAGAAATTACAAAAATTTCCTAATTTTTGATTGGATTCCTTCCTAATCTTAAAGGGACTTATTTTAGGACGTTCCTAGTCTATTTAAAGGACGTCCCTAAGCCTCTTTCCCTCCTTTTACAACCCTAATTGAATTGAGAGAAAGAGAAGAGAAGGAAAACAGGAAGAAGAGAAACAAGAAAGAAAATTAAGCCAAAAGAGAAGAGTTTCAGAGAAAGATTATTCTTCTCAGGTATGGATACTAATTCCATGAGTTTCTACAGACCTTAGGTTACTAATTGTTGAGAGTGTGATCTCAGAGAAACCCAAACCATCAATCTATGGTTAGGTTTTCATGGAAAACCATAGGAGAATGCATGAAAGCTATCTAGGTGGGTTATACATGATTTCAGACCATGGAATGAATGTAGGAGCAAGCCATAGGATCCCAAGCACGAAGAATGGATTAAAAAAGGGAACTGGACCAAAGTGCACCGAGGGTCGCACCGAGGGTCGATGACCATCCGACCCTAGGTGATTCTGACCATCGACCCTCAGTGTTCGGGAAGTTCAGAGTTAAGGGAGGGTCGCACCGAGGGTCGATCAGGATTCCGACCCTACCACCGACCCTCAGTTAACAGAATGGTTTTTAAATTCATAATAAATTCTAATTAAATTCTATCGACTTTGTTAGGTCTTCTAGCAATATAAGAACAATATAAAGGTGATTCTAAAGCATGAAAAAGTATCTATTAGCAAGCTAAGGTGAGGAACCAGAACTCCAAACTAACTGGTTAATAGTAAAACTGTTTTCTATTTTCTTGAGTCCTATGCCATACTTGATTCTAGCGAATATGTTTGTAATGTGCATACAACATGTCATCCAATATTTCTATTACTTGTTCATGCATATTTACTTTATTGTTTATAACATGATGATGATGATGATGATAGGAATAGGCATGTGCTAGTATGTGTGTGGTTGATGTACTTGATGCGAGCGAGTAACAGGGGAGGTGTGATGAGGACATCAATAAACGTTAACCTTTGGCGGGTCTCAGCACTTTAGCTCTATCTCTAACTCAAGTCTTGTGCATTCGCATCGTTGTATCACCATTACTTTAGCAGAACTATTATGTCGTAGAGTATTAGTGGAGGTGGTCTCGGTCCTTGTAGTCTCTGACTCTACCGGGGGGCCTTAGCTCTATCTCTATGGACATTCTGAGGGATGCTGGGGTGAGGCCTTGGATACACTGTTTGGCATTAGGATTAGTTAGTTGTGAGCCCAGTTTGCAGCCCTCGCCAACAGGGGCTTACGTGTTGGTATGGCAATATATAGCAATAAACGTTAACCTTTGTTATATAATGTTCATGGTTGGGTGCATGTGAGTCGACGATAAACGTGATCTTCGGGTGATGTCACACACTCGTGTATAGAGGCGGGGTCAATAAACGCGACCTTTGACTACCTAAACCTTTCTATTGCATACTGTAAACTTTAAACCGGACCAAAGATATAAATTAATTGCATGCATATGTATTGTTGCATCGTTTTGGCTACTCACTGAGCCATGATGTGTGTATACCCCTCGACGTCGAATATTTTTAGTTGATGATGCAAGTTATACCGTTGATGGTTATGTGAATGCGTCTGCGTACGGGAACGTGGCAGCAATGGAAGCTGGAATTGAATAGGATACACACGACTCCTCTTGCGAGTGCAACTCGTGTGTATTCGATTACATATTTTCTTAGGTTTCTTTATTTGAATTTAATAAAGACTTGTATTTGATATTTATTTATTTCTCAGTTGATACAGAATAATTTGCTATTTTATATTTATATCACTGTAAATTCTCAGTTCATTTTATTATGAAATTTTCGCTATTGTGTATTTATTCTGATTGTGATTATGGATGTGTGGAAGTTTAGATAAAACGGGGATAGCCTATTCGAGATCCTGGTTGAACCGTTGGTTTGCTAGCGGTTCATCACACCGTTCTGAACAGTGCAGAATTGGGGTGTGACAACTTGGTATCAGAGCGTCTCAGGCCTTGCCCGCTGAACTAACATACATTCAAGACAATTGAAACTGATATAGGATAAAAATAAAAATAGTAATATTAACACATTATAAGCACCATTGATGCTTGAGATCAAATTTAAAAAGAGAATAATGCATCTATTAAAGGGGAAACAAGTTTACATATAATGAGTGAGAGAAACAAAATGTATATACATAACTAAAGCAGAGTACAGTCCACAACCCAGACAGTTACTCTGTAGTACAAGAAAATAAAGTACAATCAAGAAGCTGGAGGCGAAGGAGGAGGCGGGGCCTCACGATCTCGGTCATAGTCCTCAGCATAGACCCTAGTAAACCAGGCCACCTTGGTTTGGGTCATTTGGAGACTAGCTGCAAGATCGGCTACCCTCCTATCAGTCGCCCGCTAGATCAATAACAGCTCATCCACCCTCATACGCTGAGCGCTAGCAACTCCTCCATCCTCAGATCAGATCTGCGATGAGCCTCCCAGATCTCTTGCAGCATCTCCATCATGTCAGAAGGTGGGAGTGAAGGACCAGCCAAATGCGAAGGACCAGCCTCAGGTGCAGGAGCTGCCGCAGAAGAAGTACCAACTCCAGCCACATCTGTAGGGGAAGGGGGTGGTATCGAGTCGACATCCATATACATACGATCCTCATCGTCGACAGGATCCACATGAGCTCTAGCAGCGGCAGCAGCAGCCTCAGCATCAGCCATCTCTATACGAGTGTGAGGGCGCACCATCGCGTTCCTCTCCTCATCACCGACTTGGGCATCCCGCATACCCATCTTGCAGATAGCCTCCCAATCTAGAGGCGACGAGAGGGTCTTCTCCTGGATCCTCTCATCTACCAGATCAACCCCCAGACGGGTCAGTAGCACTGTAATCATGTGTCCATAGGATAGATTACCCCTATGATCGGACAATGTAGCACTAATCATGGCCCGCATGATGATGTAAGGAAGGCAGACCGGTTGTCTGGTGTAGATACTATATATCAAAAACTGGGTCAGCTGAGAAACCCTCTCATAGTGCCCACTCTGCGGGATCAAATTATGCTGGATAATCTTGCAGAAGACCCGTGGAGCTGGACGCAAGTAACAGGCTCTCATCTGCCAGCAATCAGGACGTAACAGCTGGTTGTCGATCTCTGCCCCCATCTTCCTAGAAACAAACTATGGCTCTCCAGGTGCACAGTACACCATGGGGCCATCATAAGGTATGCCCAACAGATCAGCCAGTTGTCGATAATCAAAAGAAATGTGCACCCCCTTGACGTAACTGGTGATGCACAACTCCTGACCATGCTCGACGTCATTGTAATTCCCCACCACCTGGAGGTTACAGTAGAACTGGTGGACCAAATCCGGGCATGTGCACGCGTCGTAAGTGATGACAGGGAGCCACCCCATACCACTAAATGCCCTCTCTACGTTGAACAAGGTTAGCTCAGCCAAGTTCACCATACGACCACCTTCCACTTTCTTACGGGCATAGTCGGCATACTATGCCTCGGCTTTATTAGAACATAAGTGAAGTGGATCACGCACTCTCGGTATCTTGGTACGAGCCATGGTATCTACAGATAAGAAAGAGAAAGGGAGACAAGGGGTCGACCCTCGCAAGAGGAGTCGTGTGTATCCACTTCAGCTCCAGCTTCCATTGCTACCACGTTTCCGTACGCAGACGCATTCATATAATCTTCAACGGTATAACCTGCATCATCAACTAAAATATTTGGTGTCGAGGGGTGAGCACACATCACGGCTCAGTGAGTAGACAAAATAATGCAACAGTACATATGCATGCAATCAATTTATATCTTTGGTCCGGTTTAAAGTTTGTAGTATGCAATAGAAAGGTTTAGGTAGTCAAAGGTCACGTTTATTGACCCCGCCTCTATACACAAGTGTGACGTCACCCGAAGATCACGGTTATCGTCGACTCACATGCACCCTACCATGAACATTATATAACAAAGGTTAACATTTATTGCTATATATTGCCATAGCAACACGTAAGCCCCTGTTGGCGAGGGCTGCAAACTAGGCTCGCAACTAATCAATCCTAATGCCAAAAGTGTATCCAAGGCCTCACCCCAGCATCCCTCAGAATATCCATAGAGATAGAGCTAAAACCCCACGGTAGAGTCAGAGACTACGAGGACCGAGACCACCTCCCCTGATACTCTACGACATAATAGTTCTGCTAAAGTAATGGTGATTTGACAATGCTAGTGCACAAGACTTGAGTTAGAGATAGAGCTAAAGTGCTGAGACCCGCCAAAGATTAAAGTTTATTGACGTTCTCAACACACCTCCCCTGATACTCGCTCGCATCAAGTATACTAACAATACACATACAATCACATGCCTATTCCTAACATCATCATCATCATCATGTTATAACTATAAAATAAATTTGCATGAACAAACAATAGAAATATTGGATGACATGTTGTATGCACATTACAAACATCTTCCCATAGAATCAAACATGGCATGGGACTCAAGAAAATAGAAAACAGTTTGTTATGAACCAATTAGTTTAGAGTTATGTTTTCTCTCCTTAGCTTGCTAATAGATACTCTTCCAAGCTTTAGAATCACCTTTATAAAGTTATTATATTGCTAGAAGACCTAACAAAACCGATAAAATTTAATAAGAATTTATTTAAAATTTAAAAACCACTCTGTTAACTGAGGGTCGGAGGTAGGGTCGGAGTCCTGATCGACCCTCGGTGCGACCCTCCCCAAACTCTGAACTTCCCGAACACTAAGGGTCGATTGTCAAAATCACCTAGGGTCGGAAGGTCATCGACCCTCGGTGCGACCCTCGGTGCACTTTGGTCCAATTCCCTCGTTTTAATCCATTCTTCGTGCTTGGGATCCTATGGCATGCTCCTACATTCCATTCTACATTCATTCCATGGTCTGAAACCATGTATAACCCACCTAGATAGCTTTCATGCATTCTCCTATGGTTTTCCATGAAAACCTAACCATAGATTGATGGTTTGGGTTTCTCCGAGATCACACTCTCAACAATAACTAACCTAAGGTCTGTAGAAACTCATGGAATTAGTATCCATACCTGAGAAGAATAATCTTTCTCTGTAACTCTTCTCTTTTGGCTTAATTTTCTTCCTTGTTTCTCTTCTTCTTCTTTTCCTTCTCTTCTCTTTCTCTAAACTCAATTATGGTTGTAAAAGGAGTGAAAGTGGCTTAGGGAAGTCCTTTAGATAGAGTAGGAACAATAAAAAATAAGTCCCTTTGAGATTAGGAAAGAATCCCCATTGAAAATTAGGAAATTTCCTAATTCTATTTCCTACGGTAACCGAGGGTCGATGATCCCGTCGACCCTATGGTTCTTAGCTGTCCGACCCTCCCTCCAAAACTGAGGGTTTGACTTCCTGCCTTGGGAGGTCCGACCCTGCTTAGCTGGGTATGCGACCCTCCGTTTAAATTAAGTGTTTTTGGGTCAATTTGATATCTAGGATCTCGATCTCCTTCACACCCTTGGTCCATTTGACTCAACCATGACGTGTAAACCTGGTTCAAGGTGGTAAGACCGGGTTAGATTGACAGGGGTTCGACACCCAGCCAAGGTGGGTCGGACCTCCCAAAATAGAAAGTCAGACCCTCAGTTTTGAAGGGAGGGTCGGACAACTTAGAAAACGTAGGGTCGACGGGATCATCGACCCTCCCATCGACCCTCAGTTGCCTCCGAAACTAAAATTAGGAAATTTCCTAATTTCCGATTTGGATTATTTCCTAATCTCAAAGGACTTATTTTAGGAAGTTCCTACTCTATTTAAAGGACGTTCCTAAGCCTCTTTCACTCCTTTCACAACCCTAATTGAATTGAGGGAAATAGAAGAGAAGGAAAAGGAGAAGAAGAGAAGCAAGGAAGAGAGTTTAGCCAAAAGAGAAGAGTTGCAGAGAAGGAGTATTCATCTCAGGTATGGTGTCACACCCCAATTCCGCACATCTCAGAATGGTGTGAAGAACCGCTAATAAACCAACGGTTCAACCAGGATCACAAATAAGCTATCCCCGCGTTATCCAAACTTACACACATCCGTAATCATAATCAGAGTAATTACACAATAGCGGAAGTCTTATAATAACATGAACTGAGAAACTAAGATGATATCATTAATTTAATAGCAAATTATTCTATTTTCAACTGAGACATAAATATTTAGATACCAAATACATGTCTTAATAACTCCAATAAAGAAACCTATAAAATATCTAATCAAATACACACGAGTTGCACTCGCAAGAGGAGTCGTGTGTATCCTCTTCAGCTCCAGCTTCCATGGATGCCACGTTCCCGTACGCAGACGCATTCATATAGTCTTCAACGGTATAACCTGCATCATCAACTAAACATATTCGATGTCGAGGGGTGAGCACACATCACGGCTCAATGATTAGCCAAAACAATGCAACAATACATATGCATGCAAATCAATCCATTATACTAATAAGTTTCAAACTTTTTTATAAATATATATTCTTTAAAGTCAAGTCTTGGCTTTTACGCTAAGTTGCATCCGTATCGCCTTATTCTGGGCCCCTCATCGGGTCTCCCAGAGGTTGGAGCATTCAATACGTCTATTCCTTCCCCTCCCGAACGTGTGGCAGTTTCTTCAGTCTCATTTTTCCCCCTCCGAATGAGACTTTGTCCTAATGGTTTCGCCAGCCAGCAGTCAAAGGTCCCGTTTATTGACGCCGCCTCTATACACGAGTGTGTGACGTCACCCGAAGATCACGTTTATCGTCAACTCACATGCACCCAACCATGAACATTATATAACAAAGGTTACGTTTATTGCTATATAATGCCATACCAACACGTAAGCCCCTGTTGGCGAGGGCTGCAAACTGAGCTCGCAACTAACCAATCCTAATGCCAAACAGTGTATCCAAGGCCTCACCCCAGCATCCCTCAGAATGTCCATAGAGATAGAGCTAAGGCCCCCCAGTAGAGTCAGAGACTACAAGGACCAAGACTACCTCCCCTGATACTCTACGACATAATAGCTCTATTATAGTAATGGCGATACAACGATGCCAATACCCAAGACTTGAGTTAGAGATAAAGCTAAAGTGCTGAGACCCCCCAAAGGTTAACGTTTATTGACGTTCTCATCACACCTCCCCTGATACTCGCTCACATCAAATACATCAACCACACACATACAATCACATGCCTATTCCTATCATCATCATCATCATGTTATAAACAATGAAATAAATATGCATGAACAAATAATAGAAATATTGGATGACATGTTGTATGCACATTACAAACATATTCGCATAGAATCAAGCACAACATAGGACTCAAGAAATAGAAAATAGTTTTTGTTATTAACCAATTTAGTTTGGAGTTCTGGTTCCTCACCTTAGCTTGCTAATAGATACTTTTCCAAGCTTTAGAATCACCTTTACAACATTATTATATTGCTAGAAGACCTAACAAAGTCGATAGAATTTAATTCGAATTAATTTTGGATTTAAAAACCACTCTGTTAACTGAGGTTCGGAGGTAGGGTCGGAGTCAGGATCGACCCTGGGTGCGACCCTCCCTTAACTCTGAACTTCCCGAACACTGAGGTTCGATGGTCAAGAACACCTAGGGTCGGATGGTCATCGACCCTCGGTGCACTTTTGTCCAGTTCTCTCTTTTAATCCATTCTTCCTGCTTGGGATCCTATGGCTTGCTCCTACGTTCCATTCTACATTCATCCCATGGCCTAAAACCATGTATAGCCCACCTAGATAGCTTTCATGCATTCTCTTATGGTTTTCCATGAAAACCTAACCATGGAATTTCCACACTTAGTATATGATATGGATCATGAACATACTTCTTTAGAAGTGAGATGTGGAAGACATCATGAGCTTCTAATAGTGCAGGAGGCAAAGCCAACTGATATGCAACCTTTCTACTTTTCCTCAAGATCTCATATGGACCTATATATTTGGGACTCAGTTTCCTTTTCTTGCCAAAGCGTGGGATGCCGTGGTGGGGTGACACTTTGAGAAAAACTTTGTCACCAACTTGGAATTCCAAATCTTTACACCATCCATTAGCGTAACTCTTCTACCTGCTTTGAGCTTCCTTAATTCTCTTCATAATCAGATCCACTTTATCATATGTGTCCTGTATAATATCAGGCCTGAATATTCTATGTTCACCTACTTCATTCCAATACAGCAGAGTTCTGCATCGCCTACCATATAGCACCTCATATGGAGTAGTGTCAAGGGTAGATTGGTAACTATTACTGTAGGCAAAGTCTATCAAAGACAGATACTTATCCCAACTGCCTTTGAAATCCAATGCATAAGCTCAAAGCATGTCTTTCTAAAATCTATACCATGTGCTCAAATTGTCCATCAATCTCTGGATGGAATGCAGTATTGAACTTCAACTGTGTATCCATCACCTTCTGCAAACTATCCCATAGCTTAGACGTGAATCTAGGATCCCTGTCCGATACTATGCTTGTGGGTACCCCATGTAATCTCAATATGTTATCAATATGTAGCTTGGCCAATCTATTCATAGTGTATTGTGGCCTAACAGCTATGTAACGGGCCACCTTTGTGAGGCGGTTCACGATTATCCAAACTACATCAAGTTTGTTTGTTGTCAAGGACAATCCTGTCACAAAATTCATAGTGATATGATCCCACTTCCACTCCGAGATCGATAACTATTGAAGTAACCCTGTTGGTCTTTGTCTATCTGCCTTAACTTGTTGGCAAGTAAGACACTTGTATACAAAAGCTACCACATCAGCCTTCATACCTCTCTACCAGTAAGATTTCTTCAAGTCCTGGTAAATTTTGGTACTACCAGGGTGTATTGAAAAATGAAAAGAATGAGCTCAATTATGATGGTCTTCTTCAATGACTGGGTAGAGTCCAAGACACATACCCTTCCTTTGTATCTGATTAAGCCCATGTTGTCCACAGAGAAGTATGGGTCTTGTCTCCATTCTTAAGATCATGCTTGAGAGTTTTTAGATGAACATCATTATCAACGACGTCTTTGATCTCATCAAGCAGGGTAGGCTGAATAGTCAATGTACCGAGCAACTTTACTATTGCCTCAATCTATTCTGACACAACAGTATCAATAGTAGAGGCTTTAATCTCTGGAGGAGGTTCATGAACCAATGTATGGGCCATATTGCTCTCTTCCTCACATTCATCTGACTCAAGGGTTTCCCCTTCTAATATGACTAATGCTTTTTGACTGAGAGCATCAGTTACCACATTGGCCTTGCTAGGGTGAAACTTAATAATGTAGTCATAATCTTTCAATAGTCCTAACCATCTTCGTTGTCTGATATTTAATTCCTTCTGATTGAACAAGTGGGTTAGACTTTTGTGATTTGACATTATGCTGAATTTCTCCCTATATAAGTAGTGTCTCCAAATCTTTAAGGTGAAGACAATTACTGTAAGCTCTAGGCCATGTGTGGGGTAATTTTTCTCATGCACCTTCAATTGTCGGGAGGTGTAAGCCACAACATAGTCATCTAGCATGAGTACACAACCTAGCCCAAGCTTTGAGGCATCTGTATAAATAGTAAACGTGCCCTTCTCAAATAGAATGGTGAGAACTAGAGTGGTGACTATTTTCTCTTTAAGGGTCTGAAAGCTCTCTTCACATTTGTCTCACCACACAAATTCTACTCCCTTCTTCGTTAGTCCCGTTAGTGGTATTGCTATATGGGAGAATCCCTCAATAAAGCATTGGTAGTAGTCGTCCAATCCAAGGAAACATCTGACCTCTGTAACTAACGTGGGTGTATGCCAGTCCATGACCACACTGACCTTACCAGAGTCCACTGCTAAACCTTCAACAGATATAACATGCCCCAAGAATGCTACTTGCTTGAGCCAAAATTCACACTTCTTGAATTTGGTATACAACATTTCATGTTTCAGCTTCTGCAATGCTAAGTGGAGGTACTCCGCATGGGTGGTATCATCGAGTGAGTAGATGAGGATGTCATCGATGAAAATGATGACAAACTTATCTAGGAACTCATGGAATACCTAATTCATCAGCTCCATGAACAAGGCTGGAGCATTCATTAGCCGAAGGACACGATCAAAAATTCAAAGTGGCCATACCTTGTCCTGAATGCTGTCTTAGGTATATCACTACCCTTGATTTTCAACTGATGATAACCAAATCGTTTATTTTAAAAAATACACTTGCCCCTTGAAACTGACCAAACAATTCATCGATTCTTGGCAAGGGATACCGGTTCTTGATGGTAAGCTTGTTTAGATCTCGGTAATTTATGCATAAACGGATACTGCCATCCTTCTTCTTTACAAATACTTTGATGCTCCCCAAGGTGACATACTGGGTCTAATGAAACCCTTATCTAGTATCTCCTAAAGCTGGGTCTTGAGTTCCTTCAACTTTGTAGGAGCCATGCGGAAAGGAACCTTAGAAGTAGGAGCTTCTCTTGGGATTAAATAAAAAATAAAGTCCATTTCTCGATCTGGTGGTAGACCAAGTTGCTTTTCAGAAAACACATTGGGGAATTCATTGACCACTGGTATGTCTTCTAATATGGGTATTTGGGCTCCTATGTCTAATACCCACAATAAATAGCTCTTACACCCTTGGTGTAGTTGTAAGACCCATACGCCATGAACCCGGTCTAACCTTACGTTCTCGTGTCATGATAGGTCTTCCCATCATAACTGGCTCAAGTAAACCAATTGTATAAAGAAACCATGAGATAAGGTAAGCAATGAGTTAAATTGAGTTGGTGTGATTGATTGTTTATGATCGTGTGGAAGCAACCAGTCAAAATTTTAAAACCAAAAAATTTTAGTCGTGTGGTGGTAGTTTTGAGGGGTGTGGTCGACCACACATGACACCACACGACGTGTGGTTGCATATTTAGGATGTGTGGTCGACGGATACTACGACCACAAGTGCGATTACATGATGTTGAGACCGACTCCGAGTTTTGGAAACTTTCCAAAACTTAAGGGATCTCTTTCCTAATTGAAGTGCGACTCTATATGGAGGTTTTTCTATATATAAGGGATGTTCCTTAGTCCCTCTTACTCTTTTAGAACCCAAAATGAAACTCTAAACCTAAGAGAGAAAGAGAAAAAAGAAGAGAAGTAGAAGCAGATTTGGAAAAGAAGCTTGGAGAAGGGTTTTTGCAGAGAAGAGTTCTATCTCTCTACAGCAAGCTTAAGGTATGGACTTGACTCTATAGGATAGATCAGATAGAATAAGTTCTTTTCAAGTTGATGTGTTAAATCTAATGTAAAGATTTCGATTATGGAATTTCTAAGGAAAACCACAAGAAAATAGGTTAGGGATAATTGATAATGAGAAACTGTAAATAATGGCCATAGGATAACCATAAGATAAACCCAAGTGATGAGCCAAGGAATTGACTCAAGAATAATTAGGATTGAAGATGAAAATTGACCAAACGTCATGTGGTCACAACCTGTGGTCTACCACAAGGTGACCAGAGGGTCGACCACAGCTATTCGGGAAGTTCCTAAGAAAGGTATGGTCGCATGGTGTTGTCGTATAAAATGCTACCATTGGGTTCGACCACACGTGCGACAACACGATAATAGCAAGAATATTTTGAGACTAGACAAGTTTTTCGACTACTGTAACTTGGTAAACTTGAACCCTAACTTATATACATTAATTGTTTTGGTTCCTAATAGATTTAAAGTGACATCCAAAGCTTGGAAGAGGAACAAACATCGATCAAAGGTAAGGGAACAAGACCTAAACTAATTGGCTAATAACACGTCGTTTTATTTTATTGTGTCAAATGCAATGATTGATTCTCTGCTCACTTGCTTGTAATGTGCATCTCACATGTCATCCAATATTCCTATTATTACTGCTCATGCACATTTATATTCTATTTATTTATACATGATGATGATGATGCTAGGAATAGGCATGTGATTGTGTGTGTAGTTAGTTTAATGTGTTGGATGTGAGTGGAGCATCAGTGGGAGGACGTGGCATTGTGGTTCAGCCTGGTCACCACTGTCACACCTCGATTTCGACTGAACTAGAAGTGTGAGTGAACCGTCACTGAACTAACGGTTCATACCAGGATCTCAATAAGATCGTGTCCACTCATACAAACCATTGCACATAACCATAATCAGAATATAATTAAATACAGCCGAAGTCTTAAATTAAATGAAGTGAGTACTCTATTGATAATTTAAATAAATTATCCAACTATTCAAAACACTAAAACATAAATAATTATCCTTACATCAACTATAAATCCAACTGAAAATAAATATGATAAACAAACCAAATATCCTAGAGGTACACGTAGAAAGGGCACTTACATGAAGCGTCATGCTCGTCCTCCCCTGCTTACACTTCCAGTGCAGTAGCTCATTCATATACTGGAGCATCCACATAGTCCTTGATAGTGTAACCTGCATCAACATCTAAAAACATGTATATATATATATAAGGGTGAGCTCATAACTTAGCTCAGTAAGACAATCAGACAATGCAAAACACATCATGCATCAGTAACATTCACATTATGGTCTGGTTTTAAGTTTGCAATGTGCTATAGAAAGGATTGGTGACCACCGCACCTCTATACACAAGTGCGTGAATCCGCTTAATGGATCAAACACTACTGTCGTCCCACATGCACCCACCATGGAATAGAGATAGAGCTAAAGTGTCCGGATCAAACACTGCCAACACTTTCCCTGATGCCCTACCCATACCAACACTTAAGCCCCTCTTGGCGAGGGCTTGTAAACTGGGCTCACAACTAACCAATCCTATATATCATCACAGTAGGCCCTATCCTAGCACAGCTCCCTATGGCATAGAGATAGGGCTTGAGTCTAGTGGCCAGACCAGAAACCACAGTGCCAGTTCCTCCCCCTGATACCCTATCTGTACCAAGCATGCTAAGATAAAAGCGATACGAAAAGGTGCTAGTGTGAGGAATGATCCCAGACCCCAGGCCCTTCCCATTCCACACACCAACGGAAATAATCACATGCCTAACAATCACATCCTAGCATAGCGAGTATGCATGAACAATATAATAACTGAAAGTAAAGATGACATGCGAGTATGCACAAACACCATTCCACAAAATCATAATTTTTAATAATGTTTTTCTGTTATTAAGTTATTAGGGTTTAGGTCCGATTCCCTTACCTGACACTTGATTGCTAACTTGCACCGCGTCACAGAATCCAAACTCGCAATCACAAGGTCCTACACGATGTTAGGGTTAAATTATAATCAATTTCTTAGGGTTTACGTTGGTCAGAAAACCAACTGGATCAAAATATACCCCACACAGTGCACACCGATTGCAAGTATCGATCGTCACACTGTGGGGAAAGGTGCAAGAGGTATGGTCGATTGGTCCCCTACAGACCAGCTCCTAAAAAGTACCGGTTGCAGTACCGGTCGCATATGGTGCAACTTGTATGGTTGTCCGATATGCTTTCGAAAGACCACCGACTTGGTGTTCACCTTCCGTCGGTCACCCCTATTGGTTCTAGGGTTTCTCCTATGCATTCCTGGCCTAAGGAACAAGTTAGAGTTGTTTCATGTTCCATTCAGGTCCTAATTTTGATGATCCTCAGCCTAGAATGCAAATCTAAGGTTCATCGACTGTATTAGCGTTTGACAACAAATTTAAGGGTTTTAGATCAATACCTCACCTTGCATGGTATTGATCAATTCATGATTAATCATCTATAATGCTTAACTTAGAGAGAAAGTTCAAGCACTTACTGTTGGTTCGCAACTATGGTGTTCTTCATCCAACGACGGCTCCTCTCTCACCTTTCTTAGCTCCTTCTCCTTCTCCTTCTTTGATCTCTTTCTCCACTCTAGGGTTTGTGGGAAGCAATCAAAGAGTTCTAAGGAGGTTTAAGGGTCCTTAAATAGACTAGGATAGAGTTTAAAAAGTTTTCCTACGTTAGGAAAGTCCCTAGGCTCGAGATTTGGCAAGCAGGACCCATAGTGTTCTGTTTTTGGATCTAACCAGTCTGCCTGCGCAGACATACCGATCGACCGGTACCATCGATCGGTACCATAAACTGGTATGAAAATATCATACTTTTAGGTCCGTTTTCATACGTAGTTGTCATCTGCTCATCTTGTCTGGCCCGGTGATGATTGGAAGACCTGTTACAACATGAATTAAAAGTTTAAATAGGGTTCATGGAGTGCGTGTCTTACAACTCTGCCACCCTTAAAAGAAATTTTGTCCCATAAATTTACATGTAGGTCTCACAACTGCCCCACCCTTAAAAGAAATTTCGTCCCTGAAATTTGCATTTACCATGTTTATCAAAAAGGTTAAGGTACTCCTTTCGCATTGCGTTCTCCTCCGCCCAAGTGATTTCCTTTACATCTTGGCTTTTCCAATGCACTTTCACATAATGGATATCTTTGCTTCAGAGGTGTTGTACCTTTCGGCTTGTGAGCATCACAGGTACCATCTCAAAGGTCAAATCCTTAGTCAAGTCTGGTGGGTCTACCGTCAAGATGTGCGATGGATCCCTGACATACTTCTTCAATAAAGAAACATGAAATACATCATGAACGCTTGACATGGATGGTGGTAGAGCCAGTTGATATGCCACATTACCACATCTGGTCAATATCTTGTATGGTCCCACATACCTGGGGCATAGCTTTCCATTCTTACCAAACCATTTCAGACCTCGCACAGGTGATATCTTCAAGAACACCTTGTCACCTACTACAAACTCTCATTCTCAATGTCGATTATCTGCGTAGTGCTTTTGTCGAACTTGAGGTATCTTCACTCTTTCCTTAATTCGATCAATCGTTCGATAAGTTTCTTCTACGAACTCCTGTTCTACAATCTTTCTTTCTCCCACCTCGTTCCATAACAGAGGTGTACAATATTTCTTCCCATAGAGTGCCTCATATAGAGCCATCTGGATCGTAGCCTGGTAACTATTGTTATAAGCAAACTCGATAAGCGATAGCTTCTCGTCCCAAGCTCCTTTGAAATCTAGGGCACATGCTCGAAGCATATCCTCTAAGATTTAAATAGTTCTTTTTGACTGCCCGTTTGTCTGAAGATGAAAAGCTGTGCTAAACTTCAACATGGTTCCCATGGCTTTCTGTAATCCTTCCCAGAACATTGATGTAAAATGAGGATTTCTTTTAGATACTATACTCTCTGGGACACCGTGAAGTCTGACTATATTATCCACATATAGCTTGGCTAGTTTGTCCATGGTATATTGAGGTGTGACAGCGATGAAGCTAGCTGTCTTGGTAAGTTGATCGACTATAACCCATACTGCATCCATTGACCTTGGTGTCAAGGGTAGGCCCGTGACGAAATCCATTATGCTACAATCCCACTTCCACGCTGGCTCCGGTACTGGTTGTAACAATCCAGCCGGTCGCTGTCTCTTTGCTTTCACTTTGGAAATTTAGACAATGAAATACGAATCGAGCTACATCCGCTTTCATACCCCTCCACCAATATAATCTTCTTAAATCATGGTACATCTTGGTGCTTCCTGGATGTACCAAATATGGGGTATAATGAGCTTCTATCATAATTCTATCTCTGATATTTGAGTTCTCACTCTCAGGTTTACATAATCGTCCACAATACCTGAGTACCTTGTCTGAATCCAAGGTAAAGTCAGGATTGCTTTTACCCTTCTCTAGATCTTCTTGCACAGTCTTAAGGTGTGGATCCTGTAGGATTGCTACTTTTACCTCATCTATTAGATCCGATGAGATCTTCAATGTTTCGAATATCAATGTGAACTTATGAATTAAGCGCTATTCCACTGGATCTTCTGCAGTCTCTAATATATGCTCTTCATCATTCCCTATTGAGCTTAGGGCTGCAGCACACAGTGCAACATTTGTACTAGGTCCTGCCTCAGGTTTCAATGCCTACTTTCTGCTTAAGGCATCTGCCATGATGTTTGCCTTACCCAGATGGTACTGGATGTCACAATCATAATCTTTTAATAGCTCCAGCCATCTCCTCTGTCTCATATTCAATTCTTTTTGAGTAAAAATGTAAGTCAAACTCTTATGATCCGACTTGATCTGAAATTATTAACCATAAAGGTAGTGCCTCCAAGTCTTAGTTTCACCTTGTATCGTACTAACCGGTCTTACCACCTTGTATCAGGTCTTCCTATCATGGTGGGGCCAAGAGGACCAAGTGCGTGATGAAACCACAATGCTAGGTATGAAATTGAACCTAAAATCACCTATTTAGGAGTGTGTGTTCGCATACCTAAATAGGTCTGGTAGACCACACCTCAGAATAATGTGACCACTGGAGTCTGGGACGTGTGGTCGTAGTTTTTTGATGTGTGGTCGACGGGTCCTGCGACCCCAAGTGCAACCACACGAAGTTAAATAGACTCCGTGATTAGGAAACCTTCTTAATATGAAGGGGGTTCTTTCCTAATCTAAGTATGACTCTATATGGAGGGTTTTCTTCAATATATAGGACATCCCTTAGCTTCTATCATCCATTTGGAACTCAAACTGAAAGAGAGAGAAAGAGAAGAGGAGGAAGAGAAGGAGAATTGAAGAGGAACACTAAGAGGAGGAATTTCAGAGAGAACTCTGAATCTTCAGCAAGTTTAAGGTATGAAAACATTCCCCACATCAATTGAATACCTATAAAAGATCATGGAAGAGATAGTGATTCAAAGAGAGACCCCAATCATCAAACCATGGATAAATTCTAAGAGATCCACGGAGGGAATCTATTAGGATGATGGATTGTGTGAAATATAAATTTTAAGCCATAGAACAATCATAGGAAGGATCATGATGATAAGCCCAGGAATCAAAACATGAAGGAATTGAGTTGGGAGTGGAAAAGTTGACCATCACATGTGTGGTAGCATGTGTGGTCGTATGATATGCGACCATACGAGGCACATATGATCGACCACACGCCATCGGGAAAATTCCAGGGAGGGTGTGGTCGCATGTGTGGTCGCATGATATGCGACCACACGAGACACACATATCGACAACAAGCCCTAGGGAAAGTTCTAGGGAGGGTGTGGTCGCATGTATGGTCGCATGGTATGCGACCACACATAGCGCGTACACTCCCTCGGGAAAGTTTCAGGGAGGGTGTGGTCACATGTTTGGTCGCATGGTATGAGACCACACATGTCCACCACATGCCCTCGGGGAAATTTCAGGGAGGGTGTGGTCGCATGTATTTTGGCATGATATGCGACCACACCTAGCCACTGCACACCTTGTGGTCATAGAAACTGAGGCCATAGGTGCAGCCGCACCTGTGACCAGTCAGCTTCTGGAGGTCTGAATTAATGGAAATAAATTCTAATTTAAAATCTATAAATTTGTAAGATTTCCAAGTGGTCTAAAAATGATTTACAAAGCTTGGACGAGGAACAACCATCGACCAAAGGTGAGGGAACAAGACCTAAATTAATTGGCTAATAATAAACTGTTTTACTTATTGAGTCCAATGCCATGAATTATTCTATGCTTGTATGCTTGTAATGTGCATTTCACTTGTCATCCAATATTCCTGCTATTACTGCTCATGCATATTTAATTATATTTATTTATAATATGATGATGATAATGATGTTAAGAATAGGCATGTGAATGTATGTGTGTGGTTAGTGTGTTTGATGCGAGTGGAGCATCAGGGGGAGGACGTGACACTCAGGTTCATCCTGGTCAACAGACTCTAGCTCTATCTCTACTCAAGTCTTTTTGACTAACATCGTCGTATCACCAATACCTTAGCAGAACTATTACGTCGTGGGGCATCAGGGGAGGCGGTCTCGGACCGTATAGTGTCTGATTCTGCCGAGGGGCCTTAGCTCTATCTCTATGAACGTATTTTGGGATGCTGGGGTGAGGCCTTGGATACACTGTTTGGGAATTGGGATTAGTTAGTTGCAAGCCCAGTTTGCAAGCCCTCGCCAATAGGGGCTTACATGTTGGTATGGATAGGGTATCAGGGGAAGTGTTATGCGGTGTCTAATCCGGACACTTTAGCTCTATCTCTATTCCATGATGGGTGCATGTGGGATGGCAATGGTGTTTGATCCATTGGACGGCTTCACATACTCGTGTATAGAGGTGCGGCGGCCACCAGTCCTTTCTATTATACATTGCATAACTTATAAACCAGACCAAACATATGAGTTGAATGCATACATATGTTTGTTGCATTATTTTATTTGCTCACTGAGCCATGATGTATGCTCACCCTTTCGATGTCGAATATTTTTAGTTGATGATGCAGGTCCTACCGTGGAAGATTATATGAATGCACCAATGTTCGGACACATTGCTGCAATGGATGTGGAAGCTATGGTGGAGTCGCATGATTCGTCGTGCGAGTGCAACCGTTGTGTTTTTGATTAGATTTAGTTGTTGGATTATCAGAACAGGTAATTGATTACTTTATTTTATTTTATGTTTTGAGTCATTTGGAGATAATCGGATAATTAATTACGTTATCACTGTTAGATACTCAGTTCATTAATATTAAAGACTTCCGCTATTGTTTATTTACTCTGATTATGGTTGTGGTTGTATCTGGATTGAACAAATGGGCACGGCCTATACGAGATCCTGGTTGAGTCGTTGGTTCGTAGACAGTTCATCACACTATTCTGGTTAGACCAGAATTGGGGTGTGACAACTTGGTATCAGAGCTCTTGGGCTCTGTCTATCAAACTTGTATACTTCCACAAGACTTCGTGAACTGAGTTAAGATAAACTTAAAAGCTTTAATAAGAACACACCATAAACACCTGTGTTGTATGAGAAAATAACTAAGAAAGAGAATAATGCACATATGAAAATGAGAAACAAGTTCTAAGTATATTAAATGAGAATAAAAATAATATATATCTGAATCAGAGTACGGTTCACAATCCGGACAGTTACTATGTAGTATAAAGTAAAAAGAAATAAAGACATCATGGGGCTGGGGGTGCTGGAGGAGGAGGTGCCTCATGATCTTGATCATAATCCTCAGCATATACCCTCGTAAGCCAGGCTATCTGAGTCTGGGTCACCTGGAGACTAGCTGCCAGATCTGCCATCCGCTGATCAGTAGCACGCTGGGCCTCCTGATTCTCACACAGCAGCCCCATCACATCACCTAGTGGTGGTTGTGAAGGACCAGATGAGTGGGAAGGAACCCGAGAAGGACCAGCTCTAGTGGAATGCTGAGGTGATGGAAGAGGAATGGCATCCACGTCAATGAACATCCTATCATCATCCTCCTCATCATCGCCCTCGTGGACCTCTGCTACTGCTGTTGCTACCGCCTCCGCGTCTGCTACCTCTAATCGAGTACGGGGATGCACCATAGCATTTCTCTCCTTGTCAATGACCTGCACATCTTGCATCCCCATCATGCAGATGGCCTCCCAGTTAAGGTTAGTCGAAAAAGTGTCCTCGTGAATCCTCTCATCGACCAAGTCTACTTGCAGGCGAGTGAGTAGAGTAGTGATCAAATGCTCATAGGGTAGGTTACCCACCAAATTTGACGTCGTGGAGCATGGTTCTGATAATGATATAAGGAAGGTAAACAGGTTGTCTAGTGCAGATGCAGTACAGAAGGTACTAGGTCAACTGTGAAACCTTCTCATAGTGTCCACTCTGGGGAATCAGGTTGTGCTGAATGATCTAGCAATACACTCGGGGTTTCGAATGTAGGTTGATTTCCTTCATCTATCATCGGTCGTCCCTAAGAATCTGGTGGTCAATCCTTGCGCACATTCTCACTGATAGGAACTGGGGTTCCTTGGGTGTGCAGTATACCAAGGGACCATCATTTGAGATACCCAGAAGATCAGCCAACTCCTGGCAGTTAAAGGAGATCTCCACCCCTTTAACTAAAATGGTGATCCTGAGCTCTCTACCCCTATCTATGTCCTCTAGGTCACCCTCCACCTGTAAACTGCAGTAAAACTATTTCACCAACTCAGGACAGGTGCAACCCTCATATAGAATCACAGGGATCTAGCCCATATCACCGAATGCTCCCTCCACATCAAATAGGGCTAGGTTGGCCAAGTTAACACAACGACCCCCTTCAACCTTCTTACGCTCGTAGCGAGCATACTGTGCTTCTGTTTTAATAGATCGAAAGTGATAGTGATCATGAACTCTGGGGACTTTAGTGCGAGCCATGTTGTCTGCAAGAGTATAGACCAACAAGCAACATATCAGGTATAGTGAAAAATTCAAAATTTTGGCATTATGATGGCATGATTTGGCCAAAAGCCTCATTTTTCATCCAAACATTTGGGCAGGAGGACTTACCTAGGTCCCAAACCATCCTGCAAGGCTCATACAATCGAAAATTTAAACTAGCAGGGTAAAATTTTAAAAAAATTTGACAATTTGAAAAAACCTTAAAATTTATGTATAAAATGGGAATTTTCAAGTTTCTATTAAATTAACCGATGAAACTTAAATTTTCTTGAGGGCTTTCATCCATTGGGTGGCCAATAGCAATAACCCTCAATAAAAATCAAATTTTTACAGCCAGAAAAATATTAATTTGAAGAAAATCCTATAAATGGGGCAAAACCTAGGTATGAAAGCTTAAAAAGGAGAAAGAGTAGGGAATATACCTGCAAGAACAGAACGTAGGTCGTAGATAGATGAAAGAATCACCAAATTTGTACAGTCGACACTGTAGCAACTCAGTGGTGGTGAGTTGAGTTGAAGACAAAAGTGAAATATGGAGAATGGCTAAAAAATCAGGTTTAAAAAATTGATTTGGGATCGTGTGGTCGCAGAATTTGACCAAAAATGCGACCCCACGATCGACCACATGATCGACCACAGGCTCTCGGTGAGTTGACAGGGTTTGTGTGGTAGCAACCCTGTGGTCGTATATAGTGCGAGCACACGATCGACCACAGGCTCTCGGTGAGTTGACAGGGTTTGTGTGGTCGCAATCCTATGGTCGCATAGACGATCGACCACAGGCACTTGGTGAGTTGATAGGGTTTGTGTGGTCGCAACCCTATGGTCGCATATACTGCGAACCCACCATCGACCCCACGATGAAAAATGCCCTGTTTTGACTAAAAAACTTTAAAGATTAAAAGTTGCCTTATTTATTTGGATTTTGACATGAGAATGACGTATATTATGATTGCCTCATATGGTCCTTGACGTTCAGACAATACCACCACCAGATACAGGAAATGGTTGGGCGAAGAATAACCAGGAGAGGACGTAACCCAATTCCACCTCCACTACCACCTGTGGAGGAAAATAGCCATGAAAACCCTGAGGAATAGAAGAACCAGAATATGGTACCGCCAGGAGTCAACGACCAAGCCAACCCCACAAACTTGCCAGCCCCACCTATAGATTTGGCTACTCCAGTAATGAATCTAGCACAACAGCTGCAACAAACACAGCAAGTGCAAGCCAACATGCAAGCTACTATGGGAATGACTTTCCCAGCTACAAACACTATACCTTTACCAGCAGGACAAGCTAGTACCATACTAAGGGGTAGCAATACCATGCCCCAAGCGTCGGCTATGAACAACACGGTACCCCAAGCACCTCAAACGAAATTTGTACAAGCTCAAGTACAAAACCCTGAAGAAGCTCAAGGCATATACAACCAAGGCAATTACCAGTATCAACCACCTATATATAGAGCATATGCTCAGTATCAGTTGGACCATTCTCGACTGATCGAGCGTTTTCTGAAGATGAAGCCTAAGGAGTTTAATGAGAAGCGATTGGATCTTTTGTGGCCAGCTTACTGGATCGACGAAATGGAAAGGAACTAAATGATGATGACTGTAAATGAAGAGAAAAACGTTCTATGTGCCACATTTATGTTGAAGGGTGATGCACACCATTGGTGGAAGTCTACTCGAAGTCATTTGTTAACGTAGCACACCCAATTGACCTGGGCTATCTATAAAGAAGCATTCTTCGAGAAGTATTTTCCCAGAAGTTTCAGAGATGCGATGGAAAGAGAGTTTCTACGTTTGTACCAGGGACAGATGACTGTGGATGCGTATCAGCAGCGTTACAAAGAGCTGTTTTTCTTTGCTCCCTCTAGCATGCAGGAGGAAAATACCAAAACCTGAAGGTTTATCATGGGACTTAGGGGAAGCATCCGTGAGCATGTATTGGGACTGGAAAATGTGATTCCCAGGTTGACACTGAGAGAGGGGGGTGAATCAGTGGCCACTAAAATTCCTTTCCACTATTCAGATATGGCCTGATGCTATGCAAGTGGCTGCCAAGAGCTGATGATCACTTTGTGCTGTGCTGCCTTGAGCTGACTACTTGAGATTCTCATAGACAATCTGTCAAACACATTTTGTGCACACACCAACCACACACCCACAGGTATCCATACCAGGGGCTTGGCCTACCAAGTGTGTACACCCAGACCTGCAGCACACAGACTTCTAATGCACACACAATAACATCCACATGACACACGATATAACGTGGTTCACCAATCATACACTGTGATGGCTACTCCACGGGGTAATACCCTAACCAGGATTTCGTATATACCTAATACACAACAGAATACTATGGTTGCACCCACAACCCTGATGCTACAACATCACCCGCATTCACAGCCACAACTGTATCCTAGGCACCAACCTAATTCCAGTCAAGCACCCACTTGACATGCTACACAATTTTTATATCAAATATTCATACAAACCCTTCCCATATAGCACTGATACAAGAAATAGGATTTGCGTGAGAGTATACCTTCCGGTGTTGCTCACTACTGATGCAAGCCTCTCTGAGCTAGCATTTTGGCCTCTTCTTGGGCTGCATAGCTCATTCTTCACCACAATGACTCCATTGGACACTCACAGTAGGTCCACACACTCTCTTCAAGCTTCAACGAAGCTTTCATTGTCTCACATAGGCAGTAGGAGTCTCTCTCTCTCTTAGAGAAGCTTCAATGGAGGGTTTTCTTCAAAATTGCCATTAGAGGTCTTCAAATTGAGCTCAAACTGCTGCCAAAGTGTTCTGCTCGGAGAGAGAAGCTCGTGGGCTTTTGAATCACCTCGATCGGAGCTCGGACGGCCAAGATATGGCCAAAAGAAGTTCGGCCAGTGAGATTATTCCAAATGGAATCTCCGACCTTGATTCGGTGCTCTGCGACGCACTCTATCGTCGCCGCATCTGACGTACAAGCTCCGCTGTCGATTTCTGATTGGCGGAGAAGGAATCACTTGTATTAGACCGTTGGATTGGTCGCTAAATGGCGGGATCTTCTCTAGGCCCTCCGATCGGCCTCATCGCGTCAGGCGCGATCGGAGTCTACGAGATCCATCGGATGCGCATCTTTTGCGCATGTGCATCATGCATGCGCTCCACCGAATCACGGATTGTATTCCGTGCAACGCAATTCATACTTTTAAAATGCATCCGACCAATCAGCATCATCGTGCAAGTATCTGAGCGCGAATTCGACGCTACACCATAGCCCGCTTTATCCTGAGCCCTCCATTCAGTATCACACTGCCGTGGCTTGATCTAAGCCATCCATACCGAATCTCCTCTTTTCCAAAAGACCAAAATGCCCCTGTGAATGTGTGGTAATGCCCTGTAAGTCGAATTTTTTCCAGTAGGGTCTGAAACTTTTCTTTCATTGAGGCATTACGTCGAACACCTTGCGTGCATGCCGACAGACCTGCGCTGGCTTATGGCATGCGCACAGGGCTCTGCTGCTTGTGCTGCTGCGCTGCACTACTGCGTGCGCTGCTGCGTGCGGGGCTCTGCTGCGCGGCACCTGCTGTGCGCGGCACCTGCTGTGCGCGGCACCTACTCTGCGCGGCTGTGCTGGTGCTGTGCTGCTGCTTGCGGCATGGCATGGCTTGCGGCATGCTGCTGCGTGCCATGAGGCATAGCCGTGCGCATGGTCTTGCTGCTGCGCGCACGACATGCGGCTGTGCTGCTGCGCGCGGCTGTGCTAGCTTGCGCATGGCCCTGTGTTGGGCTGTTGCTGGGCATGCTTGTGTGCATGGCCCCCTTGCCGTGCATGCTAGCATGGCCTGTTAGCCTGGACCCGTGGGCATCTGCCCTGCTGGCCTGGGCTGGCTGCCGTGCTGGCCTGGCCACCCAAGGTGGGACCCACCTGGTCCCCACCCACTCTCTCTCCTCTTTCTCTCTCCTCCATTTTCTCTCTCTTCTTTCTCTCTCTTCACCTGGAGACTATCTCACCAGCTGAATTTTCTCATCAACTGGGCTTCATTCTCTTCGGCTGCTGCATCAACCCACTTTGGAATTGTTGGCAACCTACCTTACATGATATCTCCTCATGATATCAAGTACAACCACAGCCTTCTCAGCCTTTCTCTCCCCCTTTGACAACAAGTCCCAAAGGGCATCATGTACAAACACAGCCTTTCTCCCAGCCTTGCCTTTTCTCTCCCCTTTTTACAACAAGTCCCAAAAAGCATAGCCTCACCAGTATGGACTCCCCCTAGAAATGCTCCCCCTTCATAGGTGCTCTTCCTTCATAGGAACCTTTCTTACACAGCCTCACCGTAGGAGTGCCCACCGCATCTTCCAATCCTACAGATGAAAAAAATGATGCTGTGTAGACATCAACTCCCCCTTCATCACTGCTCCCCCTATATCAGAACTTCCTCTGCATGGACTCACCTATAGGAGTGCCCACCGCATCTTTCCAATCCTATAGATGAACAATGATGTATTTCAGATACCAACTCCCCTTACATATGTTCCATCTCTAAAGTATGAAGAGTCACAACTCTTGACTTGACTTTAGGAGTCACTCAACTGAGTTCATTGAGATGATATTTCTGAAGTCATCTGCCACTTGATCACCACTGACTGTTGCTACTACACTCTGCTCCTGCTCTGCTAGGCCACAAAACTTTTCAAAAAGCATACACTGCCACCAGTACCCTTTCTGACATTAACATACTTGGCCAAGCCCATAGCTAGTAGACAATCAGTTTTCTGAAAGAACATACAGGTTGCCCTGTGTTCTTTTCCCTTGTGCCACTACTTCCCCTTTTTCAACATTTTTTATAATAAAACCAATTTTTGTAAAGGTTATCTCATTTCCTTGATCACACACTTGACTCACACTAAAGAGATTGTGTTTCAGGCCATTGACTAGTAGAACCTTCTGGGATTTCAATTGTGCACTGCAGATGTTGATCTATCCCCTGACATGTGAGTGGAGCACCCACTGTCCAAGATCCATGGTGTAGGTCTATTTTTGGCTTTCGAAGTTGCTTGTACAATAAATGATTTATTGCTATTTTTCTTGCTCTTCTCAACCCACACTGCTTTTTCTTTCACTGTGATGGATTTTATTACCTTTTCTATCACAAATCTCTCTTCTCTTTGAGTTGGTCTTCTGGGAGTATCTCTTCTCTTGTTTCTTCTGGGTTGCCTTTGATATGGAAGGAGTGTCTGACAATTTCTGGCTTTGTGACCATGTCTCTGACACCTGAAGCATTCTGCCTTGTCCTCTCTGCGTGTTCTGTTCTCGCCTTGTTTCTCAACATGTGACCTCATCCGTTTTGCTCAAAAACACAGGGGGGGTTTTCAACCCGACCCTTTACCTTGAACCTTTTCTATCCTCTGCTTCTCATAGCCAAGTCCAGACTTGATGTGAGATGACCTCTGGTAGCTTGGAATCTCATCAAGAATATTCTCCTCTTCCATTTGTGAGCAGTCATCCTCACTCTCTTGATCTGTTGCAGTCTTCTCCTTTGATTTTAGAATAGTTACAGTTGGAGCTGATGTTGTTGCTTCCATGTAACTCCTATTCTCTCTCACAGAGCTTGCAAGCTCAGTTTCTAATCTTAGAATCTCTTCCTCAAGCCTTGCACATTCATCTGATTTTGAGTTCAGCTCATTGTTCAGATCAGATGCTATCTTCTTGGATTCTTCTGTAGAGACTTGCAATTGACTGATCAACTCAGTTGCTTCATCAAATTGATCATTCAGCTTCTTGTTCTTTATCCTCTCAGTTTTGAGATCTTTAAGAGATGAAAGCAACTCTCCTTCAAGATCAATCTCTTTTTCAACATCATCTTTCCTTTTTGATTTCTTCTTCTTCCCTTGAAGCTCATCAAGAAGAACCATGAAGAGGACCTCATCATTATCATCCTGTATTGATTCATCTGAAGAGCATTCATTCTTCCTTGTAAGCAGACTTCTCTTCTTGGGCACATACCTTTTCTTTCCTTTCTGGTCTTGATTCTCTTTGGGTTGTTCATCATCAGAGTCATAAAATTTTCCCTTTTTCTGGCACTTGGACGCGAAGTGTCCTAGGCCCCCACAGTTGAAGCATCTCATGGTTGACTTGCCTTTGTACCTGTCACTCCTTTTCTTCAACTTTCTGGTAAGATAAGCTATAAGCTCATCATCAGAGTCATCAGAATCACTGTTATCTTCTGCTCTTGACTTCTCTGTTGGTTCTTTAATTTTCAATTTCTTTACAGCCTCAAAAGCAGCTTCTTTTTCCACTGACACTAGGTCTATCATTCTCATCTCATAAGTGGTCAGGATGCCATGTAGCTCATCAATGGTTAGACTGTCCAAGGTGGTTATTTCTTCAAGTGCGCAACAACTTTGCATTATACAACTTGGGCAGTGTTCTCAATACCTTCTTGACAACATGGACTTCCTTCAGCCTCTTCCCCGGGGTGCTCGATTGCCTTGGTGACTCCATTCACTCTGTTGAGATAGACTTCAATGGTTTCTCCCCTCGGTCATCCTCAGACTCTCAAACTGTGATATAAGAATTTGTAGTTTTGCCTCTTTGATCTTGCTATCTCCCTCTTGTACACTCTTCAGCTTGTCCCAGATCTCTTTGGATGTAGGACAGCTGATAACTCTAGTGAGCTCATTGCTCACAAGTGAAGCCAGAAGGGCTGTGACTGCCTTGGCTTCATTTTCTCTCTTCTTCATCTCCACTATATCAGTGATGTCTTCAGTGGTGTGCTTGTAGCCGTTCTTCACTGCTAGCCAAACTCCATAGCCCTGAGCTATCAAGTAGGCTTCCATTCTCACTTTCCACACACTGTAGTTGGACCCATCAAATACAGGAATTCTTCCATTCTTGTGGTGGTCTTCACTGGATGCCATTTCTCAGTCTCAACTCACCGTCTCTGACCCGGTCCGTCGCCTTCTTCCCTTGGGGACTCAGCTCCGATACCAATTGTGATTCCCAGGTTGACACTGAGAGGGGGGGTGAATCAGTGGCCACTAAAATTCCTTTCCACTATTCAGATATGGCCTGATGCTATGCAAGTGGCTGCCAAGAGCTGATGATCACTTTGTGCTGTGCTGCCTTGAGCTGACTACTTGAGATTCTCACAGACAATCTGTCAAACACATTTCGTGCACACACCAACCACACACCCACAGGTATCCATACCAGGGGCTTGGCCTGCCAAGTGTGTACACCCAGACCTGCAGCACACAAACTTCTAATGCACACACAATAACATCCACATGACACACGATATAACGTGGTTCACCAATCACACACTGTGATGGCTACTCCACGGGGTAATACCCTAACCAGGATTTCGTATATACCCAATACACAACAGAATACTATGGTTGCACCCATAACCCTGATGCTACAACATCACCCACATTCACAGCCACAACTGTATCCTAGGCACCAACCCAATTCCAGTCAAGCACCCACTTGACAGGCTACACAATTTTTATATCAAATATTCATATAAACCCTTCCCATATAGCACTGATACAAGAAATAGGATTTGCGTGCGAGTATACCGTTTGGTGTTGCTCACTACTGATGCAAGCCTCTCTGAGCTAGCATTTCGGCCTCTTCTCGGGCTGCATAGCTCATTCTTCACCACAATGAATCCATTGGACACTCACAGTAGGTCCACACACTCTCTTCAAGCTTCAACGAAGCTTTCATTGCCTCACATAGGCAGTAGGAGTCTCTCTCTCTCTTGGAGAAGCTTCAATGGAGGGTTTTCTTCAAAATCGCCATTAGAGGCCTTCAAATCGAGCTCAAACCGCTGCCAAAGTGTTCTGCTTGGAGAGAGAAGCTCGTGGGCTTTTGAATCACCTTGATCGGAGCTCGGACGGCCAAGATATGGCCAAAAGAAGTTCGGCCAGTGAGATTATTCCAAATGGAATCTCCGGCCTTGATTCGGTGCGCTGCGACGCACTCTATCGTCGCCGCATCTGACGTACAAGCTCCGCTGTCAATTTCTGATTGGCGGAGAAGGAATCACTTGTATTAGACCGTTGGATTGGTCGCTAAATGGTGGGATCTTCTCTAGGCCCTCCGATTGGCCTCATCGCGTCAGGCACGATCGGAGTCTACGAGATCCATCGGATGCGCATCTTTTGTGCATGTGCATCATGCATGCGCTCCACCGAATCACGGATTGTATTCCGTGCAACGCAATTCATACTTTTAAAATGCATCCGACCAATCAGCATCATCGCGCAAGTATCTGAGCGCGAATCCGACGCTACACCATAGCCCGCTTTATCCTGAGCCCTCCATTCAGAATCACGCTGCCGTGGCTTGATCTAAGCCATCCATACCGAATCTCCTCTTTTCCAAAAGACCAAAATGCCCCTGTGAATGTGTGGTAATGCCCTGTAAGTCGAATTTTTTCCAGTAGGGTCTGAAACTTTTCTTTCATTGAGGCATTACGTCGAACACCTTGCGTGCATGCCGACAGACCTGCGCTGGCTTATGGCATGCGCACAGGGCTCTGCTGCTTGTGCTGCTGCGCTGCACTACTGCGTGCGCTGCTGCGCGCGGGGGGCTCGCTGCGCGCGGCACCTGCTGTCGCGGCACTGCTGTGCTTGGCACCTGCCGCGCGCGCACCTACCTGCGCGGTGGGCTGGTGCTGTGGCTGCCGCTTGCGGCATGGCATGGCTTGGCGGCATGCTGCTGCGCCGCGCATGAGGCATAGCCGTGGCGCATGGTCTTTCGCTGCGCGCGCACGACATGCGGCTGTGCTGCTGCGCGCGCGGCTGTGCTAGATTGCGCATGGCCCCGTGTTGGGTTGTTGCTGGGCATGCTTGTGTGCATGGCCCCCTTGCCGTGCATGCTGGCATGGCCTCGTTGGCCTGGACCCGTGGGCATCTGCCCTGCTGGCCTGGGCTGGCTGCCGTGCTGGCCTAGCCACCCAAGGTGGGACCCACCTGGTCCCCACCCACTCTCTCTCCTCTTTCTCTCTCCTTTATTTTCTCTCTCTTCACCTGGAGACTATCTCAGCAGCTGAATTTTCTCATCAACTGGGCTTCATTCTCTTCGGCTGCTGCATCAACCCAGGCCACCCCTGTCTTGATCGCCTTGGTCCCCCCCGCTCGTCGAGAGTCCTACATACACTCTCTCTCTTCTTTCTCTCTCAGATAAGAGCTGTCCACCTGTCGACCATGTTTGCCGCTGTCTGGACTGTCTTGCTTTGCCTGCTGAGCTGTCCACTCTGTCCACTGTGCAATCCACCCGGCCGCTGCGTGCTGCTGACATTCTCTCTCCTCCATGTCATCCTGCCAACTGTCTAGAGGTTGCCAACAATGACAACACATACAATACAAAGATGCTGGCAGCATCACAACTTGGCCAAGGTTCCAACAGAAAAGAAAATTTATAATGAAGGTGTACAGATTGGTCGAGTACTAGAATCGAGCTAGAGGGAAAGTTATTTTTCTCAGAACAGAGGTATCAAAAGGCTTAATGAAAATTCATATAACGGAGGGAACACGAAGATATTTAAACCCTTCTGTACTCAAGGCTTCAGTGCTGCAGCCAAGACTACTCCGATAGCCCAACCTCAACAGAAGCAATGTAGTGAAGGAGTAAAATGCTTTAACTGTAATCAAATAAGACATTATTCAAGGGAGTGTCCTTAGCCCAAGAAGTAGCTACAACAAGGAAAGGTTTATGCAGTTACATTTGTGGATGCGCCGCATCGCCTGATGTGGTCACAGGTATGACCTGAACCTTTCATTTTGTACAACCTTGTATGAGCATGTAGACTAAATTAAATCAAATCACATGTATCGTACCTATTAATGGCATACCAACCAGAGTACTCTTTGATTCTGGAGCTACTCATTTTTTTTATATCTATATCATTTGTAAAGAAGCTAAATCTACGACTCAGACCTTTAGACTACAAATTTCTTGTACGTTTACTTATGGGATTAGAAGTGGAACTAGAAAAAGGTGATGGACCATGTCTAGTTCTTATTGTCGAAAATATTTTGGATGCAACCTTAATTCAACTCGAGATGACAGACTTTGACGTTATCTTGGGAAATGATTGATTAGCCCTGCACTCTGTAAACCTATTATGTGCAGAAAAGAAATTGACATTTAAAGACAAAGAAGGAGCAGAGTTTAGTTTTGTGGGAAGCAAATTTTCCCGTAAACAAAAATTCATTCTCTTTGCATTGAAGGCTAGAAAATGCCTCGAGAAAGGAGGAATTGGGTATCTAGTATCTGTGGTCGACCTTACCAAGGAAGCACCACGAATGGAAGATATTGATGTTGGGTGTGACTTTTCGGATGTATTTTCTGAGGAACTACCAGGACTACCACCCGACCGAGCGACATAGTTCTTTATAGATCTTATAATAGGAGCCGCACCAGTATCTGAAGCACCTTATCGAATGGCTCCTACTAAACTAAAGGAACTAAAGGTATAGTTACAGGAATTACTGGATAAGGGTTATATCAGACCCAGCATATCACCATGGGGAGCGCTAGTATTATTTGTAAAAAAGAAGGACGGTAGCGTTCGACTGTGTATAGACTATCAGGAATTGAATAAGCTTACAATCAATAATCGATACCCGTTACCTCGGATCGATGACTTGTTCGATCAGTTGCAAGGTGCCAAAGTGTTCTCCAAAATTGATCTTCGGTCAAGACACCATAAGTTGAAGATTAAGGAAGGTGAAGACAGCATTTAGAACAAGATATGGACATTATGAATTTTTAGTCATGTCTTTTGGATTGACTAACGCATCCGTAACTTTTATGGAACTCATGAATCGGGTATTCCATGATATATTGGATATGTCAGTCATTATATTTATTAACGACATACTAGTCTACTCCAAGGACAAAGAAACTCATGTCACAAATCTAAGAGCCGCTCTGCAGTGACTAAGAAAAGAGAAGCTTTACGCCAAATTTACAAAGTGTGAGTTCTGGCTAAATGAAGTCACTTTCTTAGGCCATGTAGTATCCGCTGAGGGACTTAAAGTGGATCCTAGCAAGATTGAAGCCATTATGAAATGGAAAGCACCTAGGAACGTTGGAAAAATTAGAAGTTTCTTAGGTTTAGCTAGTTATTTTCGACGATACGTGGAAGATTACTCTAGAATCACTGTACCTCTCACCAGTTTGACTAAGAAAGGAGAAAAGTTTGTTTGGATCGACAAATGTGAGGAGGGTTTCAAACATTGAAGGGTAAATTGATATCAGCTCCCATCTTAACTATTCCTATCCTAAGACAACCATTTACCTTGTACACTGATGCGTCTGGGTTGGGTTTAAGATGTGTGCTTATGCAAGGAGAACAAGTAGTTGCGTATGCCTCAAGACAAGTGAAGACGCATGAGAAGAACTATCCCACTCATGACTTGAAATTAGCAGCAGTAGTACATGCTGTCAAGATATGGAGACAATATTTGTATGGTGAGAAATTTCAAATTAAATCAGATCATAAGAGTCTTACTTATCTTTTCAATCACAAGGAATTGAACATGCGATAGAAGAGATGGCTGGAGTTGCTAAAAGATTATGAATGCAATATCCAGTATCATCCAGGGAAGGCTAATGTAGTTGTTGATTCGCTAAGCAGAAAAGAAATGATAAAATCCCAAGGAGAAGTTAACACGATTGCGGCAATGTGTGTTACAGGAGAAGTATTCAATTTTGGTAATGAGCTGTTCGTGATAGATACACCGGATGGATCAACCAACCAAGGATTTATTCATCAGTTTTCAAATATGTTTGCCACTTTAATGATTGTACCTAATCTGATAGACAAAATAAAAGCCGCTATTAAATCAGACCCTTATCTGAAAACGGTGTAAGAAGACCTCAAAAAAGGTAGGACTACTCCTGAGTTCACCTTGGACGTTGAAAAGGTACTAAAATACAAAAGAAGAGTATGTGTTCCTAAAAATGAAGACATGGACATTAGACACAGACTAATGAAAGAAGCTCACACCACCGTTTATTCGGTACATCCTGGAAGTATGAAGATGTATCATGATCTGAATAAACTATATTGGTAGAGAGGAATGAAAGCGGATGTAGCTAAATTTGTGTCCCAATGACTAAATTGTCAGAGGGTCAAGGCTAAAAGGCAAAGACCTGCAGGATTGTTGCAGCCACTGCCAGTACTAGCCTGGAAATGGGACTGCATCACTATGGACTTCGTCACCGGGTTACCATTGACTCCCCGAGTAGTTGACGCGGTCTGGGTTACCATCCTAATTTGAAGGGGGTTCTTTTCTAATCTATGTAGGACTTTATATGGAGGGTTTTCCTCTATATATAGGACGTCCCTTAGCCTCTTTCATCCTTTTAGAACTCAAACTGAAAGAGAGAGAAAAAGAAGAGGAGGAAAATAAGGAGAATTGAAGAGGAAGACTAAGAGGAGGAATTTCAGAGAGAACTCTAAATCTTCAACAAGTTTAAGGTATGAAAATGTTTTCCACATCAGTTGAATACCTAGAATTGATCATGGAGGAGATAGTGATTCAAAGTGAGACCCCAATCATCAAACCATAGACAAATTCTAAGAGATCCGTGGAGGGAATCTGTTAGGATGATGGATGTGTAAAATATGAATTTTAAGTCATAGAACAATCATAGGAAGGATTATCATGATAAGTCAAGGAATTAAAACATGAAGGAATTGAATTGGGAGTGGAAAAGTCGACCATCACATGTGTGGTCGCATGTGTAGTCACATAATATGCGACCACACGGGGCACATAAGATCAACCATACGCCCTCGAGAAAATTGCAAGGAGGGTATGGTCGCATGTGTGGCGCATGATATGCGGCCACAAGAGACACACATATTGACCACACGCCCTCGGGAAAGTTCCAGGGAGGGTGTAATCGCATGTATGGTCGCATGGTATGCGACCACACGCCCTGGGGAAAGTTTCAGGGAGGGAGTGGTCGCATGTCTGGTCGCATGGTATACGACCACACATGTCGACCACACGCCCTCGGGGAAGTTTTAGGGAGGGTGTGGTTGCATGATATGCGACTACACCTAGAGACCACACAGCCTGTGGGGCAGAAACTGAGGCCACAGGTGCAGCCGCACCTGCGACCACTCAGCTTCTGAAAGTCTGAATTAATGAAAATAAATTCTAATTTAAAATCTATAAATTTGTTAGGTTTTCAAGTGGTCTAAAAGTGATTTAGAAAGCTTGGACGAGGAACAACCATCGACCAAAGGTGAGGGAACAAGGCCTAAATTATTGGTTAATAATTAACTATTTTACTTATTGAGTCCAATGCCATGAATGATTCTATGCTTGTATGTTTGTAATGTGTATTTCACATGTAATCCAATATTCCTGCTATTACTGCTCATGCATATTTAATTCTGTTTATTTATAATATGATGATGATGATGATGTTAGGAATAGGCTTGTAAATGTATGTGTGTGGTTAGTGTGTTTGATGCGAATGGAGCATCAGGGGGACGATGTGACACTGTGGTTCATCCTAGTCACCAGACTCTAGCTTATCTCTACTCAAGTCTTGCCCACTAACATCATCGTATCACCATTACCTTAGTAGAACTATTATGTCTTAGGGCATCAGGGGAGGTGGTCTCGGACCATGTAGTTTCTGACTCTGTCGGGGGGCCTTTGATACATTGTTTGGCATTATGATTGGTTAGTTGCGAGCCTAGTGCAAGCCCTTGCTAATAGAAGCTTATGTATTGGTATGGGTAGGGCATCAAGGGAAGTGTTATGCGGTGTTTGATCCAGCCACTTTAGCTCTTTCTCTATTCCATGATGGGTGCATGTGGGATGGCAATGGTGTTTGATCCATTGGTCGGCTTCACACACTTGTGTATAGAGGTGCGGCGGCCACCAATCCTTCTATAGCACATTGCAAAATTATAAACCAGACCAAAGATATAAATTGAATGTATGCATATGTTTGTTGCTTTGTTTTTTTTTGCTCACTGAGCCATGATGTGTGCTCACCCTTTTGACGTCGAATATTTTTAGTTGATAATGCAGGTCCTACTGTGAAAGATTATATGAATGCACCAATGTTCGGACACGTTGTTGCGATGGATGTGGAAGCTATGGTGGAGTCACATGATTCATCGTGTAAGTGCAACTCTTGTGTTTTCGATTAGATTTAGTTGTTGTATTATCAGAACATATAATTGATTACTTTATTTTAATTTATGTCTTGAGTCATTTGGAGATAATTGGATAATTAATTATGTTATCACTGTTAGATCTCAGTTCATTAATATTAAAGACTTTCACTATTGTTTATTTACTTTGATTATGGTTATGGTTGTATCTGGTTTGAACAAATGGGCACGACTTATACGAGATCCTGGTTGAACTGTTGGTTCATAGACGGTTCATCATAGAATTCTAGTTAGACAAAATTGGGGTGTGACATCACAACTTAGCTCAGTAAGACAATCAGACAATGCAACACACATCATGCATGAGTAACATTCACATTATGGTCTAGTTTTAAGTTTGCAATGTGCTATAGAATGGATTGGCGGCCACCACACCTTTATACACGAGTGTGTGAATCCGCCCAATGGATCAAACACCATTTTCATCCCACGTGCACCCACCATGGAATAGAGATAGATCTAAAGTGTGAATCAAACACTTCTAATACTTCCCCTGATGCCCTACCCATACCAACACTTAAGCCCCTATTGGGGAGGGCTTGCAAACTGGTCTCGCAACTAACCAATCCAATATGTCATCACAGTAGGCCCTATCCCAGCACAGCTCCCTACGGCATAGAGATAGGGCTTGAGTCTAGTGGCCAGGCCAGAGACTACAGTGCCACTTCCTCCCCCTGATACCCTATCCGCACCAAGCATGCTACGACAGAAGCGATACAAAAAGGTGCTAGTGTGAGGAATGATCCCAGACCCTAGGCCCTTCCCATTCCATACACCAACGAAAATAATCACATGGCTAACAATCACATCCTAGCATAGCGAGTATGCATGAACAATATAATAACTGAAAGTAAAGATGACAAGCGAGTATGCACAAACACCATTCTACAGAATCATAATTTTTAACAACGTTTTACTGTTATTAAGTTCTTAGGGTTTAGGTCTAACTCCCTTACCTGACGCTTGATTGCTAACTTGCTTTGTGTTACAGAATCCAAACTCGCTATCACAAGGTCCTACACAATGTTAGGGTTAAATTATAATTAATTTCTTAGGGTTTACATTGGTCGAAAAACCATTTGGATCAAAATATACCCCGCACAGTGCACGCCGATCGCAGGTACCCGTAGTTGTACTGTGGGGAAAGGTGTGACCAGTATGGTCGACCGGTCCCCCACAGACCAGCTCCCACGAGGTACAGGTCGTAGTATCGGTCGCATATGGTGCGACCGGTTTGGCCGACCAGTATGCCTCTGGAAGACCACCAACTTGGTGTTCGCCTTCCGTTGGTCACCCCTTATTGGTTCTAGGGTTTCTCCTATGCATTCTAGGCCTGAGCAACTAGTTAGAGTTGTTTCATGTTCCATTCAAGTCCTAGTTTCGATGATCCTCAGCCTAGAATGCGAATCTAGGGTTCATCGATTGTATTAGGGTTTGACGGCAAATTTAAGGGTTTTAGATCAATAACTTTCCTTGCATGGTATTGATCAATTCATGATTAATCATCTATAATGCTAAACTTAGAGAGAAAGTTCAAGCACTTACCGTTGGTTCGCAACTAATGTGTTTTTCCTCCAACGGTGGCTCTTCTCTCACCCTTCTTAGCTCCTTCTCCTTCTTCAATCTCTTTCTCCTCTCTAGGGTTTGTAAGAAGCAATCAAAGAGTTCTAAGGAGGTTTAAGGATCCTTAAATAGACTAGGATAGAGTTTAAGAAGTTTCCCTATGTTAGGAAAGTCCCTAGGCTCGAGATTTGGCAAGCGGGACGCACAGAGATCCATTTCCAGATTTAACCAGTCTGCCAGCACAGAGATACCAGTCGACCGGTACCATCGATCGATACCATAGACCGGTATGAAAATATCATACTTTTAGGTCTGGTTGTCATCTACTTGTCCCGTCTGGGCCCGATAATGATTGGAAGACCTGTTACAACATGAATTAAAGGTTTAGATCGGGTTCATGGAGTGCGGGTCTTACAACCAGTTTCTAGCTCTATCTCTACTAAAGTCTTTCCCACTGACATCATCATATCGCCATTATCAGAACTATTACATCATAGGGAAACATGGGAGGTGGTCTCGGACCGTGTGATCTTTAACTCTACTGGGGAGCCTTAGCTCTATCTCTATGGACGTATTGAGGAATGCTGGGGTGAGACCTTAGATACATTGGATGGCATTACGATTGGTTACTTGCGAACCCAGTTTGCAAGCCCTCGCCAGCAGGGACTTACGTGTTGGTATGGGTAAGGCATCAGGGGAAGTGTTGGCAGTGTGTGATCCAAACACTTTAGCTCTATCTCTATTCAATGGTGCGTGCATGTGGGACGGCAATGGGTTTGATCCATTGGGCGGATTTACACACTCGTGTATAGAGGTACGGGGGCCTCCAAACCTTTCTATAGCACATTGCAAACTTAAAAACCAAACCAAAGATATGAATTGAATGCATGCATATATTTGTTGCATTGTTTTGATGACTCACTGAGCTCAAGTTGGAGATCTGACCCTCGCATGTGTAATTCTTTTTAGTTTCTGATGTTGTAGGTGTTATTGTTGAAGATTATATCGATGCGCCAACATATGGACAAGTGGCGGCTATGCATATGCAAGCTGTTGAGGATGAATAAGACTCGTCAAGTGAGTGTTTCGACTATGATTACCCTTAGTGGTTAACTTTTGTATTTTGATACTTGTAATATGTATTAAATATGTTTTGATTACTTGGAGATAACCTATTAAATATTTATTTATCATGTTAGACCTTAGTTCATTATTAATAAGACTTTCACTATTTTTTTATTTACTCTGATTATTATTGTGGAATGTGTATTTGGTTTGGACTATTGGCATGGTCTTGCAAGATCCTAGTTTGAACTGTTGGTTCTTATGACGGTTCATCACACCACTGGTTAGTCAAGAATTGGGGTGTGACAGTTTGGTCTTAGAGCACTAAGGCTTTGCCAATCAAACTTGAATACATTCACAATTGTGTCTATGAACTAAGTTAGGATAAACTTAAAAGCTTTAATACAAACACATCATAAGTACCAGTGTTGGTTGAGACAGAACATAAACAAGACAATAATATATATATATAAAAGGTGGAACCATATTTACAGACAAAAGAAAAGAAAATCTAAATATATCATGATAACAAATAACATAGGGTACGATCTATAAGTCGGACAGTTGTCTGAGTATACAATGAATATAGTATAGTACCAAAAAGGAAGCATCTATGAAGCAAAAAATTAGAATACCGAGTTGGTACTCACAAGATGTGGAACTCGATATATGACAGAGGAAGAAAAAAAAAAGGCTAGTAATGCTTAAAAAAATGGCTAGTAACGCCTAAATCCCTGTAGAGGTAAAGGAAAAGATCTCAAATTCAATCTAACAGAGATATGAGATCAATGGCTATACCCCCAAAGAATAAGAGTAACTATAAAAGAAGATAAAGCTATACTCCTGGGTAACATGGGGGCTCAGGGTGAGATCTGCTACACGCTGATCCATCATCACTAAGTATTAAGAAGAGGTTGTAACCCGATCCTACCACCATCAGGGTAGAGAACGGGTAATGAGAACCCATCTAAGCAGATGCCAAATAATGATAATCAGACTGGAGCAAGTCAAAGGGGTGAACAACCAAGCCACTCCAGCCAATCTACCTGGACCACAAAATGACTTGGCTATGGTTGTAACAAATTTAGTCTGGCAAAATGCAAGAGCAACAACAGATGATATTGACTATTCAAATTACCACGAAAATCATTACCTAAGTTGCCAATATACCAACACCTCTAGGTCAAACCAAGTACGGTACCAGTTGGTAGCAATACTATACCTCCAGTATTTGTTGGCCATAGCACAGTGATTATTGTACAACAGATCCCAGTAACATACATCCTAGTGTAGAATCTTGGTGCACAACAAACAGTGTATCAAGGTGGTTACCCTTATTAGCTATCGATGTATGGGATAGCTGCTCCATGGCAGAATGATCCAACAAGGATTGAGGAATGTTTTCTGAAGATGAAGCTCAAATGTTTTTAGTAATGGATCTAATCAATTGTGGCCATATGTCTAGACAAGTCTATATAGGATGCGGTGTATCATTGACTTACCCTTATGATTATAGATGATGCACATACTTGATTTTAAATTAAAGTACCTAGATAGGATACCTTGTCAATTCAACCTATCAATTGGAGTTATAGAAATTGTTTCCTTAGAATTAGTCCTGATTATACCAATCCAAGCTACCCTCATGATCGACAATATGAATAGTGACATGAATTGACAGAACAGTTAAAGGTTTAATCATTTCAAATGTACATATTTTTGATTTACGCTTGATTATTGATGTACCAAAACTTTCTCCAGATTTACTCTTGTAGTGCTTCGACTAATGGCATTATATACTCGATAGAACCTGTAACCATGAGGCTAAAAGCTATAGAACTTCTATTTCAATGTATTCAAACCACCCTGCAACCTAACGGTCCTTGGTTATTGGTTTGATTATCATAGATTTACTCTTGATCCTTTAAATCTAAGTTCACTAGATAAAACAAGTTTTCATCATTATACTGAATTTGAAAGAAGGAAATGAATTGCTTTTGGCTAAGCATTATGATTCCTACATGCCCAACCTCTGTTGATAAAGATGCTTGATAAATAAGGAAAATTATGGGAGAAGATTGAATTTAGATTAGATTCTATAGCTAAGAAACCTCTGGCGAAATAATGGAGGATCTATTTTGAGATGGTTAAATATATAGATTTGAGTTATGGTTTGTAAAAGAGTACATAAGCAAGAAGTAACTACCAAGAGTAGCCAGTAAATAGTAGATAGCACTCAAGTAGAGTTATAGATGGTTATATCGGTATGAATCTTGATAAGGCAAAAGATTTCAAAAGCATATCTAAGAGTGGATACAAGGACGAAGTCAAAAATCATGGCATTGATAGTATTTCGATTAGTACAAGTAATACTGAGTTATTCCCAATGTCGAATGAGAGGACTGAGTAAAGACCAAAAGAGTTTGGCAGAAATAATGAAATTTTAAGCATATAACCTAATGCATATATGTGGACATGTTGGATATGTAATGAGTAAACAATCAAAAAATGCTTTCAGGATATATGAAAGAGAGATCAGGGTAGAACAGCAGTGATAAAAGAGATGTAAGCTAATGAGTACAATATGAGACTATTGGCGATAGTCTTTGAAAAATCATAAGAGATGAAGGAGCTAGATGTGCTCTTAAGACCTTATACCAGATTTTGCTAGTTCAAGCCCTTATAGACAAGAGGTTGTATTAGGTAAGTGTTATGAACAATGTCCAAATCATATGAAAGGATGGAATTTGGATGCAATGTAATTCAACTTGAGATGACAGACTTTGACGTCATCTTGGGGATAGACTGCTTGTCTCAACACTCTACAAAGCTGTTATGTGTATAGAAGATGTTGTAATTTAAGAGCTAATATGGCACATAATTTGATTTTATTGGAAGCATATTGCTTAGGAAGAAAAAGCTTATCCTCCCTGCACTTAAGGTGAAGAGATGCCTTGAAAAGAAAGAACTTGGATATATGGTATATGTAGTAGATGATACTAAAGAAGCACCACAGATGGAAGATACTGATGTGATGCATAAATTTCCTAATGTGTTTCCAGGAGACTTACCTGGGTTGCCACTTGATCGTGTGACCGAGTTCATTACCAACTTGTATTAGGGTTGACACCTGCGTCAAAGGCACCCTATGGAACAACTCTTACAGAGTTGAAGGAACCAAAGACTCAACGACAGGAGTTATTAGACAAAGGATTTAATCAGCCAAGTATTCCATCACGAAAAGCACCAGTGCTATTCGTAAAGGAGAAGGACGGTAGTATTCGACTATGTATAGACTATCGAGAATTAAACAAGCTCACCATAAAGAATTGATATCCATGGCTATGGATTAATGACTTGTTCGATCAGTTGGAAGGTGCAAAGGTATTCTCCAAGATCTACGGTTAGGATACCATCAATTGAAGATTAAGGTCAAAGACATTCTGAAAATAGCTTCCAGAACCAGGTACGGACATTATGAGTTCCTGGTCATGTCTTTTGGTTTAACCAATGCACCCACATATTTTATGGAGCTTATGAACCAGATATTCCATGATGTGTTGGACACTTCGGTCATAGTTTTTATCGATGATATTTTGGTCTATTCCAAAGATGAAAAAAAAAGTCCTGTAACGGACCTTAAAGTAGCCTTACAACGATTATGAAGGGAGAAGCTGTATGTAAAATTTAATAAATATGAGTTCTGGTTGAATGAAGTACAATTCTTAGGTTACAAAATATCCTCAGAAGGAATAAAGGTGGACCCCAACTAGATAGAATATATTGTTGGGAGAGAAGCGCCTAAGAACATTACAGAGATTTGATCTTTGGGTTTAGCTGATTATTATAGACGATTCGTAGAGGACCACTCTAAGATCTCAATACCTCTTACCAAGCTAAACAGGAAGGGAGAGGAATTTATTTGGACTGACAAGTGTGAAGAATATTTACAGACTCTAAAAGCAATGTTGATATCAGCTCCTATCTTGATCATTCCGGCACTAGGGAAACCTTTTACCCTACACACTGATGCTTCCGGATTGGGTCTAGGATGCGGGTTGATGCAAGGTGAATAAGCGATTGCATATGCTTCAAGATGACTGAAGGAGCATGAGAAGAGTTACCCTACTCATGACTTGGAGTTAGTGGATGTGAATCATGCAATTGAGACATGGAAATATTATCTATACGGAGAAAATTTCAGATTAAATCAAATTATAAGAGTTTTATTTTTCTCCTCACCCAGAAAGAGTTGGACATGAGGATAAGGAGGTGGTTGGAACACTTGAAGGATTAAAATTATGATATTCGGTATCACCCAGGCAAGGCTAATGTAGTAGCCGACACTTCAAGTAAAAAGGGGAATTATAAAATTTAAGGAAGGATCTAGCATAAATGCTGCCCTGTGTTTCACAACAAGGGTTTCAAATGTAGAGAAATAGCAACATATAATAGAAACTCGTGATGAACTAATTGAGCAAGAACTTAGGGATGAACTTATGGAGCAATAGTTCATCGCTTGCGTTCGCAACATTAAAGACCATCTCTGATTTAGTGGATGAAGTAAAAGCATCAATTTTGTTAGACCCATATTTAAGAATGGTGCAAGAAGATTTAAAGAAAGGAAAACCTAACCCTGACCTACTTTGGATCAGAAAAGGTACTTGGATACAAAGGAAGATTCTGAATACCTAAAGCTAAAGACTTTGACATCATGAGTAAGATAATGGTAGGAGCCCATTGTACTCTATATTTAGGACATCCTAGAAGTATAAAAATGTACCAAAACATGAAGAGATTGTACTGGTAAAGAGGAATGATAACAAATGTGGCTTAATGCGTGTTTCAATGTCTGAATTTTTGACAAGTAAAGGCTAAAAGACAAAGACCAGTAGGCTTATTACAATCGCTACCAGAACCAGCTTATTACAACCACTATCAGAGCTAGCATGGATGTGGAACTGCATTACAATGGACTATGTCACCAATTTACCACTAACCCCCAGATTGGTTGACGCAGTTTGGGTGATTGTTGATCGCTTTATGAAGACAGCTCGTTTCATTGCTATACGACCCCAGTGTGCTTTGGAATGGCTAGCTAAGCTGTATGTGGATAATATTATCTGATTGAATACTATGTCTGAGAGCAACATGTTTGACAGAGGCTTACTCTTTATCTCAAAGTTTTGAAAAGAATTACAGAAGGCTATGGGAACCACATTGAAGTTCAGTACTACATTTCACCCTCAGCAGATGGATAATTTGAGCATACCATTTAGATTCTAGAAGACATTCTTTGAGCTTGTGTAATTCATTTCAAAGGATCATGGGATGAAAAGTTACTATTGATCGAGTTCGCTTATAACAACAACTATCAAGCTACTATACGGATGCCACCCTATGAAGCATTGTATGGTAGGAACTGTCGAACTCTTTTGTTTTAGAATGAAGTCAGGGATGAAGAATTATTGGACCTAAGTTTGTCACAAAAATCTATTAGGTAGCAGATAAGATCAAAGAAAAAGGACCAAAATAGCTCAGGATTGTTAGAAGAGACGCCAAGACCTCAAGTTCACCATAAGTGACGAAGTGTTTTAGAAGATATCACTTATGCGTAGTTTTAAATGGTTCAATCAGAAGGGAAAGTTGTGTCACGGATATAATGGACCTTATAAAATTTTAGAGAGACATAGAAAAGTAGTATATTAACTTACCTTACCGCCATCCATGTCTAGAGTGCACGACGTATTTTGCATGTTTCTATGGAAGAAGTACGTTAGAGATCCATCACGGATATTAATCATGGATCCACCAGATTTGATGGAGGACTTAACTTTTGAACTGGTACCAGCCTAAATCACCAATTAGAAGGAACAACATCTTTGGAGCCGTAGTATTGATTATGTGAAAGTAACCAGGCGAAGCTAAGATGTTGAAAAGATTACATGGGAAGAAGAAGATGCAATGCAGAAGCAATATTCCTACCCATTCGACTCCGAAGTACATTCAAATTTTGAGGATGAAATTTCTTTTAAGGATGGAGGAGATGTAAGATCTGTACATGTAAATTTCGAAGACAATTTTTTTTAAGGGTGGTAGAGTTGTAAGACCCGTACGCCACAAACCTGGTCTAACCTTACGTTTTCATGTCCTGGCCGGTCTTTCCATCATAACCGGCTCAAGTGAACCAATTGTATAAAGAAACCACAAGATAAGGTAAGCCATGAGTCAAATTTAGTTGGTGTGGTTGACAGTTTAAGATCATGAGGAAGCAACCAATCAAAAACTAAAAATCAGAAAATTTTGGTTATGTAGTGGTAGTTTTAAGGGGTGTGGTCAACCACACATAAGGCCACACGACATGTGGTTGCATATTGGGATGTGTGGTCGACGGATACTACGACCATACATGTGACCATACGATGTTGAGACCAACTTTGAGTTTTGGAAACTTTTCAAAACTTAAGGGATCTCTTCCCTAATTAAAATGGGACTCTATATGGAGGTTTTCCTATATGTAAGGGAGCCTTAGTCTCTCTTACTCTTTTAGAACCCAAATTGAAACTCCAAACCTAAGAGAGAAAGAGAGAAAAGAAGAGAAACAGAAAGAGATTTAGAGAAGAAGCTTGGAGAAGGGTTTTTGCAGAGAAGAGTTCTGTCTCTCTACAGTAAGCTTAAGGTATGGACTTGACTCTATAGGGTAGATCAGATAGAATAAGTTCTTTTCAAGTTGATGTGTTAAATCTAATGTAATGATTTCGGTTATAGAATTTCTAAGGAAAGCTATGAGAAAATAGGTTAGGGATAATTGATAAAGAGAAACTATAAATAATGGCCATAGGATAACCATAGGATGAACCCAAGTGATGAGCCGAGGAATAGACTCAAGAAGAATTCAGATTGAACATGAAAACTGACCAAACATCATGTGGTCGCAGCTTATGGTCTACCACAGGGTGGCCATAGGGTTGATCACAACTATTCGAAAAGTTTCTAGGAAAGGTGTGGTCACATGGTGTGGTCGTATAAAATGCGACCACAAGGTTCGACCACACGTGCTACCACACTATAACAGCAAGAATATTTTGAGACTAAACAAGGTTTCGACTACTGTAACTTGGTAAACTTGAACCCTAACTTATATACATTAATTTTTTTGGTTCCCAATAGATTCTAAGTGACTTCCAAAGCTTAGAAGAGGAACAAACATCGATCAAAGGTGAGGGAACAAGACCTAAACTAATTGACTAATAACATACTATTTTATTTTATTGTGTCCAATGCAATGATTGATTTTATGCTTGCTTGCTTGTAATGTACATCTCACATGTCATCCAATATTCCTATTATTACTGCTCATGCACATTTATATTCTGTCTATTTATAACATGATGATGATGATGATGCTAGGAATAGGTATGTGATTGTGTATGTGTGGTTAGTGTGTTGGATGCGAGTGGAGCATCAGGGGGAGGACATGGCATTGTGGTTCAGCCTGGTCACCAGACTCTAGCTCTATCTATACTCAAGTCTTGCCCATTTGCATCGTCGTATCAGATTACCTTAGCAGAACTATTACATCATAGGGCATCAGGGGAGGTGGTCTCGGACCGTATGGCCTTTGACTCTGCTGGGGGGCCTTAGCTCTATCTCTATGGACATATTGAGGGATGCTGGGGTGAGGCCTTGGATACATTGGATGGGATTAGGATTGGTTAGTTGCGAACCCAGTTTGCAAGCCCTCGCCCGCAGAGGCTTACGTATTGGTATGGATAGGGCGTTAGGGGAAGTATTGGCGGCATGTGATCCGGACACTAGCTTTATCTCTATTCCACGGTGGGTGCATGTGGGATGGCAATGGTGTTTGATCCATTAGGCTGATTCACACACTCATGTATAGAGGTGCGGGGGCCTCCAATCCTTTCTATAGCACATTATAAACTTAAAAACCAGACTAAAGATATGAATTGAATGCATGCATATGTTTGTTGCATTGTTTTCACTAGCTGAGCTAAAGTTGGAGAGCTGACCCTCGCGTGTGTAATTCGTTTTAGTTTCTAATGTTGCAGGTGTTACTGTCTAAGATTATATCAATGTGCCAACATATAGACAAGTGGCGGCTATGGATATGGAAGCTATTGAGGACGAATAAGACTCATCATGCGAGTGTTTCAACTATGATTATGCTTTTAGTGGTTAACTTTTATATTTTGATACTTGTAATATATATTAAATATGTTTTGGTTACTTGGAGATAACCTGTTAAATATTTTTTTATCATGTTAGTCCTCAGTTCATTATTAATAAGACTTTCGCTATTTATTTATTTACTCTGATTATTATTGTGGAATGTATATTTGGTTTGAATTATTGGCATGGTCTTGCGAGATCCTGGTTTGAGCCACTGGTTCTTATGACGGTTCATCACACCACTAGTTAGTCCAGAATTGGGGAGTGATAGTAGTAGCTTGGAAGCTTGAAGTGTCGATAGGAACAACTTTCGACTCTTCTTGGTTTTGTCGCCAGTGAACACAAATGCTTCACCACTAGTAGACTGGAATAAGATCTAATGTCTGGAACATAGAACGTTGGCCTGGTGTTTAGCCAACCAATTCATTTCCAATATCACGTCAAAGTCCTTCATCCCAAGGTAGACGAGATTGGCCTCCATTACCTTGCCTTCTACAACCACGTCACATGGTCCATAATAGCTTCTAGACCATACTTGGACCCCATAGGTGTATGTACTATCAGTTAGCAAGTCATCTTGCATGATGGCATTCGTAACTTAGCGGCGAATGTAGGGGATACAAAGGAATGTGAGCCCTAGAATCAAACAATACATGTGCAAGTATACCAGAAATGGAAAGAGTACCTACACATACATATATGAATGTCACTACAAGTCATGCAAGATGATGCTTTCTTCTTTATTTTAAAATACCTGTGACTACTCTAGGTAAGCCTTTCGCATCCTCAGCAAATAAGGCAAAGACCTTACCTTATCCAGTTGGCGGTGCCTTCTTTGGTTTCAAGCATGCCCTTGCAAAATGGCCCCTACTTGCCACAGTTGAAACATGTGCCATAAGGTACAGAAGAGGTACTTGAGACTTTAGATCTCGGCTGATTTATCTTAGGTCCAAATGCAGCCGGCTTGCTTGGATTAGTGATAGGATTACTGTAGGAGGGCTTCATAGTGAATGGAGCAGATGAAGCCATTACAGAGGAGCTGGGAGCACAGAATGGCTTGCTCGTAGGGTAGTTGTTAGTGAAGCTCATAGGTCTCTTTTGACCTTGGTAATTCTGACAGTAACCATCTTCAACACTCTTTGCCGTTGTATGGCATCACTGTACTCCATCAGGCGCATGAATTCAACAATTACCTTGAGGTCTCCCCTCAAGCCCTGAACAATACACCTTAACTTAGGCTCCTCTTCCCTTATAGAAGCTGGTGAGAAGTAGAATAACTCCTCAAACTTCTGCTGGTAAGCTTCTACAGTAGTACCCCCTTGGCATAGATTGAGGTACTTAACCTCTTTCCATCTCTAATGTTCTGTGGAAAGAAGTTCTTGTAGAACTCTTCCTTGAAAATTTACCATGTGATCTGTCCATGGTGCAATCATAGTGGGTTGGATGCCTTTCCACCAATCATAAGGCACCCCTTCCAGTTAAAAGGCTACACATAAGAACTTCTATGCCGTAGTGCACATCACAGTTTCTAGGGTTTTCTCCATGACCTAGATCCATACGGTTGGCTGCATAGGATTTGTACCAACTCTTGTGAATTTCAGCAGATGCATGTGCTGAAAATTACTCATCACCTTTGCCCCATCTAGCTGAGGCTGTAACTGTATGCCTGCCATTGCCATGTGTGTTTGTGCTAAAGGCATTGGTACATGAACATGGGTAGGAGGTGGAACTGAAGGCACCTGATCATGCATATGTGATGCAGGAGGGACAGGAGGTATGCCTCCACCTTGTGCTTGAGCTGGGGGTACCCCGCATATGGTGGCCAATAGTTCGACGAAGGCTGCTTCTGTATTCCTTTGTTGCTCTTCCAAATTGCCGACCAATCTGCCCATAATAGCTATCATCTCAGCCACAGTTTGCACTAGAGGTGCTTGTGGAAGGTCAAACTGGTTGGAGAGGAGGAGGTGGTGGTGGTCGTGCTGGTGAATTTGAGCCACCATGACTAACACTACCTTCATCCTCAGTTGAAGGAGGCAAGTTGACATTCCTCCCACATAGTCTCCATCATGGAGGCATTACTTGTTGAGACCAAAGGTTGATAGGGAAAATCTATAAATGCCCAAGGTTAGTATCAACCAAATGTCAAAATAAACCACAACACATAATATGTACTTGTTATGGCAAGTAAGTGGGGCAATGCATTAGGAATTTCCAAGTTTTCTAAGTTTGTTTAAACTGTTTTCTAAATCGGGGACAGTAACAAGGAGCACGTTCCTCCGGTTAGGATAGATTGGTTAGTAATCCCCCCAATTTATTGGGAGAGCTAGGTGATGGATACTGGGTGCCATACCATCCGATAATGCATCGGGGTCATAACACCTGCAGAATCACACACTTTCAGTAGGTTAAGTGGAGGGTATGATGGATGATGTACCATCCGGTTTAACACTTAGAAAATTTTCTAAGTTTGTACGTTTACCAGAGGCATGAATCATAGGTATGTGCCTCCAGTTTAAATTTAAATGCCTCCAATCAGTTTGGGCACCAAAAATCCAACTGACATGACTCTTGGTTAACTGAAGGATCAAAGCGGAGGCAATGTTTAAGTAATCGGTCCTCCGATTTTGCAGAAATTAGAATCCTACAAAAGGACTCATGGGTCCTCATTTGGAGCCCATAATAGAGTTCCTCAAGTGAAAACAGAGAGGAAAGGGGTCCCTCAGAATCTCCCAAGGTTCTTTTCTCCATTTTTGGGGGTTTATCAGCTACTTTGGATTGCACAACACAAATTTCCTTTCATTCAGGTATGTTTCATTCTCTCTTTTCCTTTCGTTTGTTTTTATTTCCTTTTATTGAGTATATCTAGGGTTTTCCTGGTTGCTAACCACTGCATGGGAATGAGCAAAGCATTGTACGCTTCTTCATATATATTGGTGGTCCCTTAATGGTGTGGCATTGGTCTCCACACCTAGGATCGCTTGTTTCCCATGCAAAAATCATATTTTTCTGCCCAAATTTTCATACATAGTGCATGATAGTATTTCCTAATTGTCAATTCTACTTGGTTTACTTGTAGATACAATGGCATGTGGCAGAGATGGTAGAGTCGTCCCAGCCAAGCAATTTGACAGGACTCGAATCCTATCGTATAACTGTAGCCAAAATTGGGAAAAGTTCGATGCAGCCAATGTTGAAGTAGGACATTACATTATCCTAGAGGAGTTGACCAATTTTGCTACTGGGGTGTACTAATACACTTCGATGCATTAAGATGGACCATAGTCTTGCGCATTTAAGACGACGTGTACCCCAAGTTGGTGAAGCACTTCTTTTGCAATTTGGGCCATACAGTTGACGAGGCGGCCACATCTCACTAGTATGGTGAAGGGTGTGCATATCAGCCTGGGCATTGCCAACATAGGTGCCATTTTCAGTGTATCCATAGAGGGGAGGTATACATTGTAAGACCCATGCCCAAATCCCATTATGATAAGACCATTATGGGCATGTGTTGGGTCTTCTTCTGAGCAATTGTATCATATCGACATGATCAAAGGTAATGACATACTCATGAGGTGACACCAAGCCACTATCTCGAGCCTCTCGTGACACTAGAGAGAAAAAAATAGCACTAGAAGAAACCTCGGACCCAAACTAAGCAACTCCCAAGAGTCTAACATGTGTGCACCTAAGCTGGCCAGCCAAACAGGAGGTCCGGGTCGTAACCAAGGAGGTGCGGTCGAATACCAGCAGCATGGTCCAGCCGCATCCCCTGAGCGTGAACTGGATTTGTGATTGACTGATTATGGGTCCCATCGATTTGAGCCTGGACTCTTTCTCCTGCATGGAAGGTTTATCACCCATGGTTAATTCATGGTAAGCCATCTTTGATTGAATCAATAATGGAATGTGAGAGAGGAGGATCATCTCTTTTCCATCAATTGGTTTCCATAGTTACTGATTTGGGAAGAGGTAGATTTCCATTCTTTCAACTCTCATCTAATCCTTCAAACCAAAGAATTAGAGGGAGAAATTCTCTGATGCACGAACTCTGAGGGAAGGAGAGAAAGAAGAAGAGAAAAGAAGAAGAGAAGAGAGAAAGCTTCTCTCTGATTACCAACCCAGCAAGAAGAAGAAGAGAGAGGAAGCACGTATCTTTGGATCGATGATCTTCGTTGCTGGAATGCTTGGAGATTCAGGTAGATAATCCCTGTAAGTACTCCCTTTACTGTAGAACCATATTCAGTAATGGGAAATAATGGAGTGTGCTTGGATGACTCAAATAATGGTTGTAGAAGATAGCATGGATCATAACCATGATCTGAAATGGATCAAATGGATTAAGAAAAAGATCTATAATTTTGTAAGTGATCATGATTAAGCCACCATCCATGGCAGAGCCATGAACCTATAGGCCACTGTTCACACAAACAATCTATGGACAATAGCATGCATGGTATGTCAAATGGTGGGATCGGATCATCGAAAAATATAAATAAATGATCCATAGATTTGGAAACCATAGAATGACCTTTAGGGATCTTGAGTTGACCCTTGGAGACTCATATCATGGATCAATGAAAGGATCCAAATGCTTAGAAGGTAGATCCGAAGTATTAAGATCAGATCTGGTATCTCGGTTAATGGATAATCGAAATGGTATCCATAACTTGGTGTGGGAATTGAGTTTCGAAGCCAAACTCCGCACAAAGAGTAAAGAAAATATGGGAATCATGTTGGAACAGTTTGGAGACCATCAGACCACGTTCTGACTTGTGGTCAATGGGATGAGCCGTCCGACTCAATCTTCGTGAAGTGCGGTCGAACACCAGCCACACACCATTCCGATGGCTGATCTTGGCGAAACTTGGCCGTGGACTTTGTAATTTATTTAGAATTTATTAAAGGCTTGGAACCCAGAAATAATATTCTTAGGATAAAAATCCCATGGTACTTCATATTGGACAGATGTAGGGGCTGGTTTACACCTAGAATAAATCAATCTCGGATCACCCTTGATTGTCAAGACCTTAGACCAACCCTACTAGGCTAGGCAACCTTTCTAGGGTGCCGACACTGTCAAAAGAATACGTTTCGACATGTGGTGGGTGACACGTGCCGGACGCCTAGTAGAGCAGACCGTATGGTCAATCAAGTGTCGTATGCTATTCTGATCTCTGTTGTTGTCCATCCTTAGTCAGTAACTTTTTGGAGTTTTTGTGAGCCTGCTTACAGTCTTAAAACTCTGAAATCAATGGTAGATAAGGGTTCGTTGTGCCATTGTAACTAAATGCCCATAATTGGTTTAGGTAGCTTGCTGATCGCTATTTTTAAATGGCAAGAAACCCTTGGACAACAAATGTGGAACCTTAGGGACTAGTAACTAGACCCCCTTTATGACATTAGGACCCCTGGCTTCATTATAAGAGGTCCTTCTTAGTATCATGTCCTTTAAAAAGGAAATTTTGGCTAGCGAGTGTGTTGTCTTGTGGAGAATTAGTATTCATTTCACCTATCTATGGACAACAGGGTTGCTACAAGTTTAGACATACCATAAGGTTATAAATGATAATGAATGGAAGGAATAGTAAACCCTTTAATGCTATGTCATGATAAACAAATAGTAAATAACAGGCATAAGTTATTAGATAAGCTATTAATGCGTTGAATACCAGAATAATGAACATAAAGAGAAACCTGATTAATTTTACGGAATAACACATTAACCAATGTTATTGTTTATGGTCTTGATCCTTAACTACGAAGACTTTGGTAGGCAGTTACTTTATTGGTTTTCCAAGGATTTACTCTCTAACTGTCTGTAAGGAAACTAAACCCTTGTTTGGTAGAATTAGCTGTATAGAATTATGTTGTGTGATGGATGCGATTGATAACATGCTCTTACGTAATAGCATGCTATCTAATGAACTGTTTGTATGATCATGCATATGCATTCTTGTGTTTGGGATCAGCAGTGCTAGTAAGCATTGGAGGGCGGGTGGTATGGGAAACCTGCGATCTTTCTACAAAAGTGACTGATCCATGTTTAATGCATGATGTTTGGTTAAGTCAGTAAGGAGGAAGGTGGGTGGTATTGGATGCTTGAACCACTTCTTACTGATGCTGCTTTGCATTAACCATATGTAACCTAGCTGAGTCATGACATCCTAGGTGGGAGGATGGATAGGGTAGAAAGCTTGATGATGTTACGGTTCAGTAATATGATTTATTAGGTGGACATGCCGAGTGAGGCGGTATCATCTGATGGGAGGAGACTCGTGCAGACTAGAGACTCTGTGTGTAGGTTGTCCTGAGCTGGCACTTACAGTTATTTACCAGACCGTAGTTGATAGTTGCATGCGTTTTGTCTGTTGCACATTTACTTTTCTTGCTAAGCTCGGTGGTTGAGCTTACCTTGTACGCATAAATTATTTTAGATGTTGTAGGTTTTTCGCGTGATGCTCCGGGTTCCAGTCCATCTGGTGTGGAGGATGAGGACTACGAACCTAAGGAGATTATCTATGATCCTTGATGCGATGTGTACTACTGTGCATGGGTTTAGGTTGTGCCCATGTTTCTTTTCTTTAGTTGGGATTATCTGTTTTATTTTGGGTTTACGTAAGAGATAAACCTTAAACAATATTTTATTTGGCATTGAATTTTGGGATATTTGGATAATGAACTTATTTATGGAATTGAAACTTAAATATATATGTTTTAATTAGTATTTTATCAGCTCTTGATAATTAGATTTAGGTTTTATGTCTTCTGCTAATTTACCTTCTTTAGTATGAATGATTTTTAAAAAATAAGATTGTAAATTTTTACTCTGATAATTCTTAATCCGGATTGACTTATGGAGTACTGTGATGTGTGATCCTGGAATGGGATTTCTTATGCCCTGAATAGATGGAGTGATCCCATTGCATTCCATTGTACCGATACATCAGGAATGGGGTGTGACAGCTTTGGTGTCAGAGCATATCATGCTATGCCACGATGAATCTGTATACTCTAATATAAAAGTTATATGTCACTATCAATTGTACTCGTACAAAAACATAAATGCAAACATTAGGTGAACAAATGATATACAAATGAGAATAAGTTGTAGGCAGAGATCGAAGAACTGCTATAGAACTAAAAAGCATAATGAACAAACCAAATGAGATAAACTGTAACAAGTGAAACCATAATTAAACGGGAAGGGTTGATAGTCTTATGTTGAAATATCAACTCTTAGAAAATATGTCGCAAGTAAATAGAGGTTTAACTACGAGTTTGATAACGATCTTATCAGATCAGACTCATTCTATTGAACAAGCCAAATGGATCAAGCTGATAAACAAATGAAGGATGCTACCACTAATTCCTTCCACCTACTTAAATCCAGCTATGGATTGGATCTGATGTTTGTGAACTCTCTTACGTTTCGTAGTAGTTTTCACCTATACCTCAACAATGGATGGTGAGACAAGACCTGCCAAAGTCAATGCATTTTGTAAAGAAGACAATTCATTCTTGTAAATTATTCCTGAATGTCATGTGACTGTAATGTCGCATTCTCAGTCGCTATTACACGTCACTCCACACCTGAGATGCCTTGCAGTGCATACTACTTGAAAGACATAATTGCTACTTGTGTTTTTCGATGGTACTTACGTAACTCAGATACTAGATTGATGCCTTTACCAACACACATTGCAGCTTTGCATCATCAAGAATCGCAGTTTGAGGAACCCTCACATGCAACATATCATTGCAAACCTCTCACCACTGTGGCATACTTCCTTGTTCAATTTCTAATAATGCAGTCTCATCTGAGCCTTGATTAAGAGAAGAATCTGTTGAAGCCGACTCAATTATTGATGAAGATGGATGTACCCTATGCTGAATCTGCTTGACCGATCGTTGCAAAGATCGTGGATTTAGGTGAAGAATCTTCTCTAACTCGTCATCATTATGCTCAATGTCTTGAAGGCTGAGTCTGTATAATGAATTTCATCCAATGTTAGAATGGACGGACCACTCTATACAATCATCTTGAGGAAGGATTATTCTTAGCTGAATGAATAAGTGAGTGAGCAACCTCCTATAAGGAAGACTGCCAGATCGAGAATAAAGCGCTGTAGTAATCAGTGTTCTCAAAATCAAGTATGGTAGATAGAGCTGTCATCGAACAGTAACACAATATGCTATAATCATGTAGAAATACACAATAGCATCCCTATGACTGCTTTTGGGAACAATGTTGTGCTAGATAATGCAACTGTATACTCATGGAACTAGTCGACAGTTACTTTCTCTTAACTCAGGACCCAACATCTTCTGCTCCTGAATCATTGCAAGCTCCCACTTTGCTACAACTGAAATCTTTGGCTCCACGTAAACAAATTCTCCATCTGTAGAAACGTCTAAGAGACAAGTAAGACTATGAACGTCCAAATTAATCTTTCGCCCCAGTACCTAACTAAAAATCTGTAAGGGTGAATCATCTACACCATTCTCCATACCTTGTTCCACTAAAGGTTAGAATAAAACTACCGAACAAGGTTAGAACGTGCAAGTATCAGGTACTAAAGAACCGACAACCAACTCATGTTTGTAAATGCTCGACGAACCATAAACCTTTCTAATTCGTTGCATCTCACAAAACAACTTGATTCAACCAGTCTAAGCTCAAATAGGTGCCAATTCTCGACAACCTCCGTTGACCAAAATTGTCGCTTGTCATACCCTGATGACCAAGATAATGTATGTCTTGTTGCCCCAGCTTAGGTGACTCCTTCCTAAAAGAAATTGAAATGTCTAGAGAAGTCATTTCAACTAGACTAACCCAATGCAATGAAAATTTGTCAAAAGAAAGGAATTCTAAAGTTAGCATATAAGATGAAACATGTGCACCCATATTCAATAATGATTGGAAGACATTATGTATGGTTTATATAAAAATATTGAAGAAATGTTAATGCAATTATTCGAAGGAAATAGAGAATGTTAAAGTTGAAAAAGAAATTACTGCTCAAGTGATTGATGCCTTTCAAATTGAGATTTGAATGACCTATAAGAGATTTTGATGACAAAGTACATTAATAATTGATGCGAAATAAACAATAAGCAAAACTGATCACAAGTTCTAAAGAAATAGCGAAAAGATGTGAGTTTTACTTGGATGATTTGAATGGATAAATAGAAATGAATGCAAACAAGAGTAACTATGATGGAAGACTCCCTAGAGTGATTTCATGACAAAACCCTATCGTTTTGAACCATTACACGAGGTATTACCCAGGAATCGAAATGGAAAAACCGTTTAGGGCATAAAATGAGAAATCGATATGTAATTAACCTCGATGAAGTTATTGGATGATGAATGGTGAAATACAAGCTCAGAATCACCTAAGGAACTTCAAAGAGAAGTTATACCGAAGGTGTGTATGTTTTTCCAGTCGTACACCAGGCTAAAACAAAGGGAAATGAGAAAAACCTGTCGCCTCTATTAACCTAGAGGACGCTGACGTGCGGTCAGACACCGCTACCGCACGCCCTTATCACACGTCCTATCTTTTGTTGTAGTCATTCCATTTGGATGTTTTGGCTTGCTTGTACATCTGTAATGTTCCTATTAATTCATTATTGCTGACCTTGAGCATACTTATTACATTGCATGATGATATCTTTGAAACATTATATTCATGACGGGACTAACAGATTGAAAGTATTCCCATGACCAAACGCTAACCTTTACCAAATGGCTCCAGGGAACAGTAAACAAGTGCCCATTGGGAATGTTACCCCACCCGAAGTGGTGACTATTGAAAGGAGTGCTGAACCCACACCTCTAGTAGAGGTACCACAGGAGAATATATTCCGAATGTCAACCATACCAAGGTCACCCATGATAGAGGACGTGCTAGAGGCTTTGAGGAACGTAGCTCAAGGTACCAGGTATGAGTAGCATCGTCTGAACGAGGAGCTCTTGGCTGCTCTTTAGAGAGGACCAAACCCTTTGGTGACCCCAACAGCAGTAATTGCCCCTACTATGGAGTCATGCACCATGGGGAACGCACCTGCTCAAGTACCGGTGGTAGTAATTCAAGAAAGAACCCCCGTACAGGTAGCACCATCTGTTATGGTTATGCTCTCGACTATGGAGATGTCAGTTCGCGAAAGGGCTGTTCTTACCAGGAGGAACAAAAGCAATGAAAGAGTGAGATTCTTACTTCGTAAGTGGAAGAAATAGCTACAATCACCATAAGGATCACATGTACTTCTTTTACCTCTAAGTCTTATTTTGAGTTTTATTCATGCATATAGAATCTAAAATTTGCTGTGTGATATGTCAATGTACTACATCTATGGGAGATAGAAAATTTAAATTTGAAATTTTAGTCTTGGATGGAAAACCACATGATTTTTTTTCTGAGGAATCAATTAAGAAGTTGGAAACTTAACCAAGACTCTTGAAATCCTACTATAAAGGGTGCAAAGTCTAAAGGAGACATTATCATTAAGATCTCCGGAAATGATAGTCGTTGTGGGGATTGAGTGAATCTTATGTGAATTGGAATAGTTGATCAGTTACTTTTGACAAAGAAATTGAATGCAAAGTCGAACTCCCCTAGGACTGACAATTCGTATTAAGAAAATTCCTATAGGACAGAACTTGTAATGGGAAAAGGATCCATTAGTGGCTTAGGGTATGAATTATGGGGGAGATGCCTTCTGCCTAAGATCGGTGATATGTTTAACTAAGTACATTAAACTGCTTTATACTCAACGGTAAGAATTTTTAGTGTAACTAAGAGGTTAGAAGTTAATATGAGAAGTCTGTTTCGAAAGTTTTGATCTAAGTGAGATATTAATGAAATTGATCGAGATTAATTAAACTTCAATGGTAATGAGAGTTAAAAAATATCTACACCTCAAGCAAAGGGTATGAGTAACGAACTAAAGGAACTGAAGACTCAGCTACAGGAGTTATTGGACAAGGGTTTTATCCGGCCAAGCATTTCACCATGGGGAGCACTAGTATTGTTCGTAAAGAACGAAGGTAGTGTTCAACTATATATAGACTATTGAGAATTGAACGAACTCACCATCGAGAATCAATATCCATTGCCTCGGATTGATGACTTGTTCGGTCAGTTACAAGGTGCAAAGGTATCCTCCAAGATCGATTTACAGTCAGGAAACCATCAGCTGATGATTAAGAAAAGTAACATTTCGAAGATAGTTTTTAAAACCAGGTAAAGGCATTACGAGTTCTTGGTTATGTCTGGGTTGACCAATGCACCTGTATCTTTTATGGAGCTCATGAACCAAGTGTTCCATGACAAGTTGGACACATCGGTCATAGTTTTCATAGACAATATTCTAATCTATTCCAAAGAAGAAGAGACTTACAAGATGGATCTTAGAGCAGCCTTACAATGGCTGAGAAGGGAGAAGCTTTATGCCAAATTCATGAAATGTGAGTTCTGGTTGAATGAGGTGACTTTCTCGGGTCACATAGTATCATTAGAAGGAATAAAGGTGGACCCTAGTAAAATAGAAGCAATTTTGGGGTGGGAAGCACCTAGGAACGTTGTAGAGATTAGAAGTTTTTTGGGTTTAATTGGTTACTATAGATGGTTCATGGAGGATTGTTTCAGAATAGCAGTGCCTCTTACAAAGCTGACCAAGAAGGGGGAAATGTTCATTTGGACCAATAAGTGTGAAGAACATTTTCAGGCACTGAAGGCAAAGTTGATATGGGCTCCCATCTTAACCATTTAGGTACCAGGACAGCCATTTACCCTATATACAGATGCCTCTAGACTGGGTTTGGGATGCGTTCTATTGCAAGGTGAACAAGTGATTGCATATGCATCGAGACAGTTGAAAGAGCATGAGAAGAATTACCCTATGCATGATTTGGACTTAGCAGCGGTGATTCACACAATCAAGACCTGGAGACATTACCTGTATGGTGAGAAATTCCAGATCAAGTTAGATCACAAGAGCCTTACCTACCTCTTTACTCAAAAGGAGCTAAACATGAGGTATAGGAGATGGTTAGAGCTACTGAAGGGCTATGATTGCGATACTCTATATCATCCTAGAAAGGCAAATGTGGTTGCAGAGGTGTTGAGAAGAAAAGGAATATTAAGCCAGAAGGAAAGTCTAGTATGAGTGCCACTCTATGTTCCACTGTAACAGTTACTGAAGGAGATCTGGTGGAACACATATTAGAGTCTATAGATGATCCTATAGAGCAAGGTTTGATCCATAAGTTTACATTTATGTTCACCGCATTGAAGATTTTACTAGATTTGACAAACGAAGTAAAAGTGACAGTTCTACAAGACCCATATCTAAGAACTCTACAAGAAAATTTGGAGAACGATAACCAAATCCTGACTTCACCTTGGATGCTGATAAGTACTGAGGTACAGAGGATGATTATGTATACCTGAAAGTGAAGACTCAAACTTTAGAGATAGAATAATGTTAGAAGCCCATTCCACTCTGTATTCGGTACATACTGGAAGCACAAAAACGTACCAAGATCTAAAGAGATTGTACTGGTGGAGAGGAATGAATGCTGATGTGGCTTGTTCCAATGTCTAAATTGCTAGAAAGTAAAGGCCGAAAGACAAAGACCAGTAGGTTTACTACAACCACTGCCTGAACCAACGTGAAAATGGGACTGCATCACTATGGACTTCGTCACTTGTTTACCATTGAGTTCAAGATCAGTTGACATAGTTTGGGTTGATCGTCTTACAAAGACAGCTTGCTTCATTGTTATATGACCTCAATATACATTGGAGCGATTAGCCAAGCTATACGTGGATAACATCATCAGACTGAGACCCATGCTTTACTTTAATGTTCTGAAAACCACTACAAAAAGCAATGGGAACAAAACTAAAATTTAGGAAAGTGATTCACCCTTAACGAGACAGTCAGTCGGAGCGGATCATTCAAATCTTAGAGGATATGTTTGAGCTTATGTGTAAGACTGGCACTCTGAAAACCCGGTCTAAACCTTGGTTTTGTGTCATGACAGGTCTTTCGATCATCACCGGGCCAGACGGGGCAAGCGGATAACAAACATGTACAAAATCGGATCGAAGTCGACCAATTATATCTGATTTTAGGTATACCGGTCGATGGTACCGGTCTTGGTACCGGTCGACCGGTATGGCCTGCGCAGCTATGTGCGGGAATCTAGAAATTGGTCTCTGCGGGTCCCGCTTTCCTGATTTCGAATCCTAAAAGTTTCCTAATCCTAGTAGGGTTACTAAACCCTATTTCTAGCCTATAAATACACCCTTAAGCCTCCTCCAATCCTTTCCATTGTCTCTCACAAACCCTAGAGAAGAGAAAGAGGTTGGGAAAGAGAAGGGGCTAGGAAGAAGAAGGAGGTGCCGCCATTACCGTTCGACGACGCTCTCATTACGCCAGTCAACGGTAAGTGTTTGAGTCCATCTTCTTACCCTATGTTAGTTGTGTGGGTGGATCAATACCATGCAAAGTAGGTATTGATCAAAAACCCTAAATTGGCCAATAAACCCTAAGTTGTCGTCAAACCCTAGATTCGAGTTTCGAGATGATATTCATCGAAACGAGACTTAAATGAGTTGGGGATAACTCTAACTCAAAGCCTAGACTTAGAATGGATAGGAGAAACCCTGAAAATCCATGGAGGATGATCGTCGGCAGTCGAAAAACCCATGTATGGTCTTCCGGAGACATACCGGTCGACTATACCGGTTGCACATAGTGCGACCGGTATGTTGCGACCGCTATTTCTCGGGAGGTTGTCTGTGGGGACCGGCTGACCATACCGGTCGCCAGTCTTTCCCACAGAGCTGCGACCGGTACATGCCACCGGTCAGCGTTGTGAGGGTATTTTGTAACCATGTTGGTTTTCGACCAACATGAAACCCTGAGCAATATATTCTAATGAAACCCAAATAATCTTGTAGGACTTTGTGACATATCGTTTGGACCTTGCGACGTGGAGCAAGTTATCAAACGAGCGTCAGGTAAGGGAATCTGACCTAAACCTAATAATTAATGGACTGTAAATTGTTGTTAATCACCTGATTATATGAGATGTGTTGTTTGTGCATATTCACATGCCATCCTTTACTTTCAGTTATTATTAATGTTCATGCATTGATAGGATGTGATTGTTAGGCATGTGATTGTTTTCGTTAGTGTGTGGAGTGGGGCATGGGCCTGGGATCGCTCCTCACACTAGCACCTTTTGTAGTATTCTGTCTTAACATGCTTGGTACGGATGGGGTATCAGGGGAAGGTCGTGGTACGGTGGTCTCCGATATTGATGTTGTCCCGGCCATTGTTATGTGGTACTGAGGATTCCGAGTCAACGCTGGCTTGTCCACGATGCTTTAGCTCTATCTCTATGCCGTAGGGAGTTATGTTGGGATAGGGTCTACCTGCGTATTGTTTCTATCCTAGTGGGTTAGTTGCGGATAGGCATCAGGGGAGGTGTGGGAATGCCTTAGCTCTATCTCTATGCCGTAGACGGCTGTGCTGGGATAGAGCATACATTGATGACATATAGGATTGGTTAGTTGCGAGCCCAGTTTGCGAGCCCTATAGAGGTGCGGGGGCCACCAAACCTTTCTATAGCACATTGCAAACTTAAAACCAGACCACAGCATAAAACTGATTGTTACTCATGCATAATCTTGTGAAACTGTCTGATTGTCTTACTAAGCTGTGTTGGTAGCTCACCCCTTGTATATATACATGTTTTTAGATGTTGATGCAGGTTACACTGTGGACAACTATGTGAACGCTCCGGCGTACGGTGGCGTGGCTGCTCTGGATGTGCAAGCAGGAGAGGACGAGCATGACGCTTCATGCGAGTGCCCTTTCTGCATGTACCTATGATCGGATTTTGTTTATTTGTTTCATTTATTTTCGTTTGATATTAAAGGGATGTAAAAGATATTTATTTTATGTGTTTGAATTTGGATAATGGGATATTTATTTAAATTATCAATAGATACTCAGTTCATTCTATTTAAAGTCTTCTACTGTATATTTATATTCTGATTGTGGTTATGTGTAATGGTTTGTATGGGTGGACACAGCCTATTCGAGATCCTGGTGTGAACCGTTGGTTCGATGACGGTTCACTCGCACCATTTGTGGTTGGATCAGAATTGGGGTGTGACATTATGCAATTGACTTCAAAGGAGATTGGGATGAAGGGTTACCACTGATCGAGTTTGTGTACAACAACATCCATCAAGCTACTATACAAATGTCATCCTATGAAGCATTGTAAGGTAGGAAATGTCGAACCCCTCTATTTTAGAATGAGGTTAGAGAATGAAGAATAGTGGGGCCAGAGTTTGTTCATGAGACTTGTTTAGTAGTCGACTAGATCAAAGAAAGAGTCAAAACAGCTCAAGATCGCCAGAAGCATTAGGTGGGCAATCGACGCAAAGACTTCGAGTTCACCGTAGGTGATAAAGTGTTCCTGAAAATATCACCTATGCCAGGTCTGAAATGGTTTAGTAGAAAGGGGATGTTATGTCGTAGATACATTGAACCTTATGAGATTTTGGCAAGATGTGGAAAAGTAACGTATCAGCCCGCGCTACTGCCATCTATGTCTGGTGTACATGATGTATTCCATGTTTTCTTACTGAAGAAGTACATCAGAGATCAAAAACACCTAATAACTGTAGATCCACTAGGATTTAACAGAGGACTTAACCTTTGAAGTGGTGCCACCCGAGATTACCAGTCAAAAGCTACAGCATCTTTCAAACCAAGATATCTACTAAATTAAAGTAACCTAGCACAAGATGTGGAAGAGGTAACATTGGAAGAGAAAAATACCATGCAAAAACAATATCCTCACCTGTTCGACTTGGAAGGTATGTACAAATTTTGAAGACAAAATTTATTTTTAGGGGGGATTTGGAAGACCCGCACTCCATTAATCTATCTAACCGTGTTGTGTCAGGTCTTCCCACATAACTGGCTCAAGCGAACCAACCGGATGAAGGAACGACAAGCCAGGTGTGAGACCCACACCCAAAATCCCTTACTAACTCAAATTCCTAGGTATGTTCCATTACTCCTAAATGATAGGGTAAGGTACCCTAGTAGGCCCTAGGAGGTGTATACTGGTGACCCAAAGCTTATGGGCCAGTTAGTGGTTTTGAATGGCTATTTTAAGACCAACCGGATGACTAACCGGATGATCGATCATCCGGTCATCATCAACCGGTTGATTATGGTCAACGGATCTGTATTCTCCTCTTGATCTATATAAATGAGGGCAAACCCTCATTTCTCCTTTTCTTGAAAACATTGAAAGAGGAGTGAGAGTGGGAGAAGAAGATAAGAGAAGAGAAAAAGAACTTGGAGCTCAAGAGGAACTCCACTTTCTATGTTTCCTTCCCTTGGAGGTAAGTGCTAGCCTCCATCTTCCTTATTTATTGGGATTTAAGGTTGTCTTGAGTTGGTGGTTGAGCTCCATTAATGGGTTCACCATTAATGGCTTAGAGGTTAGGTTTTGACACCCACCTCATTAATGGAGTTAATAAGGCCATGAATGGCTCCTATTGTGGCCCTAAATGGTGGGGAAGTGCTTCCCACCAACTATTTGGTATATATTGAGGTCGAAACCAAGTTTCCAATCTTAGAAACCAAGCTTCGAGTAAAAAAAAAAAAAGGGATTCTGGGCAGAATCGATCGAATGGTTCTGTCGAAGCCCTAGACCGGTAGCCTTAACCGTTCTGCCGCTAAGGCTAAAGGCCTAGTTTGTCAGACCATTGCTAAACCGGTGGACCACAATCGATTACTGGTTAGCCAATCTAGCAGTAGAACCGTTCAGACATCATTCGACTGTTTAGGCTTAATGCCCAGTGGTGGCATTTTTGGATGATTGTTTACCCGACAATGAGACCGGTAGACCTTTTGGAATCCTACTATCGCGATAGGGTATTAAACCAGATGGCCTACCAAATAACTGGTCAATCGATTGTTCAATCGGTTCCACTATGAAGAAAATACACTAAGTGTCCATCGGTCGACCAACCGGTAGAACGTTGAACCAGTCCAGTCTGTCAATTGAGACTGTTTTAGCTAGTTTGCTTAGAAATGATTAGGGAAACCAACCCTTGGGTTCCTAGCTTATCTTGGGACCTATGCGTGGACAAATAAGTCTTGTCTATACTGGTTAAAAGCTACGTAACCAACTATGAACTATTTTAGCTTTAATAGGTTTTGATCTCAATCGGGTATGAAGTCTCATTTTGGGCTTCAGATATTACTATAGCACAATCCAATGCTATCAGGTAAGGGGTCTGGTCCATAGACGTAGGGCATTCTCACATGCCTAATTTTTATATTAACATGCTTAGTTTGAAAGTTATAACATGCCTTGTTTACTTTAATGTTATTCTATGAGCATGCATTTTTGCATAATTATAACTATGAATGTTGTATGATGACCATGTATGGTGATTCGTATGGCATATGGGAGTATGAGGACATAAATTACGTTGTATAAAGTGGCATGCTAGTAGGGGTACGGTGATCTATGGGAGTAGTGATCCGGGGATGTCTGCTAGGTTTACAACCATGTGTGATGGTTCATGCAATGTATGGGAGTACAAAGCATGGATCGCGTTGGTTATTGTTTAATAATATGCATATCCGTGTATGGTGGTTTGTGTGGAGTATGGGAGTATGGGCTCACGGATCACGTTGGGCTAAGGCACTAGTATGGGCACGGTGATCTATGAGAGCAGTGAGCTGGGATTTCTCTCTAGTGGAACCATTGTGGTTTTGTTAACATGCAAGTGGGGGCACGGGGATCTATGGAAGTAGCAACCTGAGGGCTTCTGTTGGAGAATAGCCATAGTAAAATAAAATGAACATAATAGACATAGGTGGTGATATCCCCTGTTTCCTATACCCTCCCAGTAGGGGTAAAGATACTGGCATAGCTTTGCATGCCAGTAAGTTAGGAGACACTAGGGGAGCCAGTGATGTATGGGTGTGCGGTAGTTGGTGAGTCAGTGATGTATAAGTGTACAGTAGCTGGCGTATGTGGAGTTTATGGTGGGAGACAATGAACCCTGTAAGGATCAGAGTTCCTAAGGGGGAGTTCACTTGTAGAAGTTGTTTAGCGGCTCAGGGTCATTTATTCTGCTTCTACCTTTGCCCAGGATGTAAAAACATAAACCTGAGATCTAAACTAGTAATAAATTGCATTTCATCGCATTGGTTGTATGTATGTGCATTGCCTGTGATACTAGATTTTTACTGAGCTGTTATGTGAGCTCACCCTTGTGTCAACCCTTTATTTCAGATTCTCCTACAAGTGATCTATTAGTTACAAATTTTATCTTAGCGAGTATGATCGCCAGAGATGTAGATGTCGATGGAGAGCACGACAAGGGCTGCACCTGCAGTGACTGCGTCTACACATGACGTAGCCCTCCCCTTACTTTTTCCCTTCCCCTACTATTTTGATACATTATGATTCTTTTTGCTGATAGACGAAGAGGTCTATCAGATTATATGTAACAGATTGACTCTTTTGACTTTGGCTATTTATATAACTGATATGGTAAATATTGTGATGAAGAATATTGGTTTGTAATTGATAACATGGTACATAGTATGGGATATGGTATCATTAGATTTGGCATCTAATATTTAGTAATGCTTCCTCTATTGTATTATTATTTATGGATTTTATTGGATATTGCTTGTGTAGACTGTGAAATTTATATTGTAACATTGTGGTTAGCATTCCTGGAAGTATTTGGTCAGCCATATGGGTTGACTCGGATGTCATGCCCAATTCTCCACAATGGGCTCTGACACCAGCTATGGAAACTAATTCTTCATAGGTTGTCTTGTTGGACAACTGAAGTTGTTTGGTCTACGGATTGGGCGATCAGTCAGCCGACAGATCGAGTCCAGAATCTATCTTCGAGATTAGGAAAGTTTCCTAATTTGAGGAGATCACTCTCCTAATTGAGAAAGGACTCTATATAGAAGTTTCAACTCTATGTAGAGGACGTCCCTTCACTTCCTCCCACTCTTTTGATTATTCTCAAACCCTATAACTGAGAGGAAGAGTAGAGAAGAAAGCTTGGAGAAGGATAAGGCTTTGGAGAAGATGATATCTCTATAGAGAAGGCTTGCCAATGGTTTTTGACTTCAGTAACAAGGAGTCAACGGTAAGTCTATGCTTCCCCATCCTGGTAGAATGTTAGGATACATAGAGATGTGATCTATAATCACAATATTGGTAGATCGACTCCAATACTATGATTCCATCATGATCCCTCTTACTAGATCTCTCAATTGAACTTACAATAAATCGTAGATCTTAGGGTTAGATGGAATGACTAAACCAAGGGATAATGGCCCTAGAATGATATTAGGATGGATCCCATTAATGGGTCAAAGAATCGATTCGAAAAGAAGACGGATTAAAGATAGACTGAAGGTTGTTTGATCCCTGTTGAATGATCAGCTAGATGCCAAACCTGATAGGCGATCAGTCACTCTTGAGAAGTCTGATAGGGTTTGTCAGGATGGCTAACAGGTTGGTCAATGCAAGATTGGTCACAAGATTAGGTAATGTTCGAATGTCCTAAATTAGAGACCGGACAAAGAAACGGAGTATTGTAACCTGATGAAATAAAACCCTAACTAATGTTTACTAATTGTTTAAGTTTTCAATTATATCAAGATAGTTTCTAAGGCTTGGAAGAAGAACATCATCATTCAATAGGTGAAGGAACAAGACCTAAACTAATGAGTCAATAATAAATTACCTTTTTTATCTTTCTATTAACTGTTTGTTGCCATGATCTGTATGTTTATTTGTGCATCTCACATGTCATCCAATTAACTGTTATATATCTTGTTCATATATATTTAATTATATTTGTTTAATGATATTGATGATGAGGATAGGCATGTGTTTACATGTGGTCGGTGTATTGGATGGGGAGAGGTTGTAGCATCAAACCATTCACCACATTGACATTGTCGTATTGCCATTATCTTAATGGACTTAGTATGTCATAGGGTATCAGGGGGTGATCATGGTGTGTAGTTGTAGCTCTGCCAATGGACCCTAGCTCTACCTCTACGGGTGTATTATGGGATACTGAGGTAAGGCCTTGGATATAAATCTTATTAAACATTTCTGATTGGTTAGACACAAACCTAGTTTGCAAGCCCTTGCAAATAAGGGTATACGTACTAGTATGGGGTAGAGTATCAGGGGGAGTACTGGAGGTATGTGATCCATTAGGCTAACTCTATCTCTATCTTATAGTGAGTTATGTAGGGAGACAGCGGTGTGTGATCCGTTGGGGGTGCTCACACTCTCGTGTATAGAGGTGTGGGGGCCGTCTATCCTTACCATAGGACATTGCAAACTTATACCAGACCAAAGATATAAATTTGACATCATGCATATGTTTGCTATATATTTTTGTTTACTTACTGAGATAAGTTGTGAGCTCACCCCACGACATCGTATATTTTTAGTTGATGATGTAGGTACTACGGTGGAAGATTATATAAATGTGCCATCCTATGGACACATGGCAGCTATGGACGTGCAAACGATGGAGGACTCTGGTTTGTACATGTCTTTTTTAGTTTACCTATGCATTTGTCATTGACACATGGAAACCCATGTACAGGGAAAATTTATAAGTAATTACAAAGTAGTTTTGCTTTAATACTAGTGTTATCATAGCCCATTCTGTAGAATCAGACGTGATGTTTGGGTCAACCCTCGTGGCAACTAAAATACATCCAAGATCGCTAACCACAATGATTACAAAACAAACCCCATAGTTCTGCACATGCAATAACCATAAATAATTAAGCAACAATAATAATATGAGCAAAAACATTTAATAATGATAGTTGCAACTACTATGATATCATACCCCTTAATATGTATTAGGTATTAATGTAAACCACTATTCTCCACAAAATATGTCTCTATCAAATATACATTTAGTAAATCAAAAGAGTGGATTTGAGACAAGTGTTTTGATAGAACATTTTCGTCCACTAACAATAAGAATCATAATGAACTAGAGGAGAAAAAGAGTAAGGGGAGGGTTAGGTTAAACGTAGATGTAGTTGCTGTAGATATAGCCCTCGTCGTGCTCTCCATTAACGTCATCATAACCAGCGACCACCCTCACCAGAGGGGACTCCATAAACTTTGCAATATATTAGTCACCTACAGAAGAATCAGGAAAGTGAATCGATAGGAGGCTGAGTATCACATGCATGCAACATACAACATAAAATGATATGAAATGCAATTTATTTGATATTAGATTTCAGGTTTGTGTTACTACATGGAATCATACTGAGATTCAGTCTGGCACTTTCGGTCCTGCCTTCGGCTACCAAACCACGAACTCTCATATACCGGGTGAAGATAGAAGCTGAATAGATGATTTCAAGCCGTTAAAAAACTTGTACAAGCAAACCCCCATCCTGGACTACAATCTTTTCAGGCTCGTCGCTTCCCATCATAGACTCCATCTTACACTAGCTACCATACTCCCATACGTCACTGACTCCCCCTTGGGTCTCCCAATCTTCAGAAGTGTGAGCCTATGCTAGTATCTTTAGCCCCTACTAGAAGGGCGTAGGAAATAGGGAATGGCACCACATGTGTCTTTTATGTACATTCATTTCATTCTCGCTGCCTACCAATAGAAGTCCCTGGATCACCACTCCCATGGATCATTGTGCCCCCACTAGCATGTCGAGGAAACCATTATGATCTACACTAGCAGAGATCCCTGGCTCACCATTCCAATGGATCTCTGTGCCCCCACTAGTGTAATTATCCTTCAACATGATCTGTGTGCCCGCGCTCCAATATGCTACATGAACCATCATACATGATTGCAATCCAATATGACCCGGGTACCCATGCTCCAATGCATCCCCCGACCATTATATATGGTTACACATGTCCTTACTTAATAACAAAACTATACCCCAACAGCGATCCCTGACTCACCACTTCCATGGATCACCATGTCCCCACTAAGGTATAGCCTAATCAACATGGCTTGTGTATTGTGCTCCAACATGCCACACTCCCATCATAGCCAATCATCAAACTTAACATTCATAGTAGTTATAATGAAATGCTTGCTCATACATAACAAGAATGAAAAGGATACCATTAAATACAACCTAATCATGTTACTAAACAAGAATAGACATGTTATGAATGTTCAATGTCTATGGACTAAACCCCTCACTTGATTGCACTACAAATGCAGCAGTAATATTAAGTCAAGTAAAAGGCTTTTATTTTTACCCATATTCAATACCTATTTAAATATATCATGATTCATTAATTGGTTGTTGGACAGGCCTTACATGTCCATACATGGGTCCCAAAACAAGTCGGGAACCCAACGGTTAGTCTTCCTAATCATTACTAGGCATAATGGTCAAAACAAACTGAGTCAAAGGATATAACCAGTTGATGGATCCTCCAGAAGGTCATCAGGTTAACACTTAGAGTATTTTCTAAGTAACAGAACCAGAGGGACAATCAGATGGTCAAGCATCCAGTAGACCACCCAGATCGCATCTACTATAATAATAGTGAGGTTCCAGAAGGTTTTTCAGAGGCTTTGTTGGGTGGTATATCATCCGGCACTACCTCTGCTTAGTATCAAGCCTAAACGGAGGGTTTAAGTCAATTAGACCAACTAGGTAATCAGGAGAGGTTACCAGTGGAATGTGCCTCCATGAGAGTCCTCCGGTAAGGAGCCTCCGACAAAGCATTTGACTTTGAGGAGGCTTGTTCTAAGTTGCCCGAAGGGATGGTCATAACAAGGCCTCTGATTGTGCGTCTGGTTCAGACCCAGAAACCTGGTTATGAACGGAGCTTGGTCTCCAAATGTTGGGGATTTGATTCCCACTTCATAGCATTCATTCTAGTTGGTGGAAAACTCATTCCCACCATTAATGTGACAAAAAAGAGCCATTTAAGGTTCCATTAAACTTCATATATGGAGTGGGTAAACAAAACCTAGCATTTCTAGGTCATTAATGGTGGTCACCATTAATCGTGCTAACCACCAATAGCCAAGCATTCACCTACCAAGGAAGGAGAGGATAGTTAATGCACTTACCTTTAATTGGTAAGAATGCAAGGGTTTGAGCATGGTCTACAAGCTTTCTCCTCATCTTCTTCCCTTCTCACTAACTTTTCCATGGTTTCAAGAAGAAGGAAAGGAGGTTGGGTTCTATAACATGGAGGAGGAGAGACCCAATCTCGTGTTCAATTGGATGCTAACAACCAGGTTGTCCACCATCTGACAAAGCATCCGGTTAGGCCAAAATATGTCCTTTAACTCAGCCACTTCACCCAGAAGCTTTGGGATGCCCAATAGGACCACCTAGGCTCCACCAAGGTTGTAAGTCCCACACGCCACGAACCCGGTCTAACCTTATATTCTCATGTCGTCACCGGTCTTTCCATCATAATCGGCTCAAGTGAACCAATTGTATGAAGAAACCACAAGATAAGGTAAGTAATGAGTCAAATTTAGTTGGTGTGGTTGATCGTTTAAGATTGTGTGGAAGCAACCAATAAAAAATTAAAAGCCAGAAAATTTTGGTAGTGTGGTAGCAGTTTTGAGGGGTGTGGTCGATACGTGTGGTCGATACATGAGACCATACATGAGACCACACATTAGACCACACAACAAGTGGTCGCATATTTTGGACTTGTGGTCGACAGATTCTGCGACCCCACTTTCGACCACACGATGCTGAACAGAATCCGTGTTTAGGAAACTTTCCTAATTTGAGGGGGACTTTTTCCTAATTAAAGTGGGACTCTAAATAGAGGTTTTCCTCTATATAAGGGATGTTCCTTAGCCTCTCTCACTCTTTTAGAACTCAAATTGAAACCTTAAACCTAAGAGAAAAAGAGAAAGGAAGAGAAGGGGAAGAAGGAGATTTAGAGAATAAGCATGGAGAAGAAGGTTTTAAAGAGAAAAGTTCTATCTCCTTACAGTAAGCTTAAGGTATGGACTTGACTCGGTAGGCTAGATCAGATAGGATAGGTTCCTTTTATCAAGTTGATGTGTTGAATCTAATGCAATGATTTTGATTATGGAATTTCTAAGAAAAACCATGAGAAAATAGATTAGGGATAGTGGTTAATGAGAAACTGTAAATAATGGCCATAGAATAATCATAGGATGAACCCAAGTGATGAGCCGAGGAATCGACTCAAGAAGAATTCTGATTGAAGATGAAAAAGTGGCAAAACATCATGTGGTCACAGCCTGTGGTCGATCACAGGGTGACCAGAGGGTCGACTACAGCTATTCGGGAAGTTCCCAGGAAACGTGTGGTCGCATGGTGTGGTAGCATAGGGTTCGACCCCATAGTGTGTGGTCTCATATATTGCGACCACAGGATCGACCACACGTGCAATCACACGATAACAACAAGCGTATTTTGAGACCAAACAAGGTTTTTGACTATTGGAACATGGTAAACTTGAACCCTAACTTAAATACATTAATTGTGTAGGTTCCTAATAGATTCAAAGTAACTTTCAAAGCTTGGGAGATGAACAAACATCGATCAAAGGTAAGGGAACAAGACCTAAATTAATTAGCTAAAAATAAAATGTTTTACTTATTGAGTCCAATGCCATGAATGATTCTATGCTTGTATGCTTGTAATGTGCATTTCACATGTCATCCAATATTCCTACTATTACTTCTCATGCATATTTAATTCTGTTAATTTATAACATGATGATGATGATGCTGTTAGGAATAGGCATGTGAATGTATTTGTGTGGTTAGTGTGCTTGATGCGAGTGGAGCATCAGGGGGAGGACGTGACACTCTGGTTCGTCCTGGTCACCAGACTCTAGCTCTATCTCTACTTATGTCTTGTCCACTAACATCGTCGTATCACCATTACCATAGCAGAACTATTACGTCGTAGGGCATCAGGGGAGGTGGTCTCGGACCGTGTAGTCTCTGACTCTGTCAGGGGGCCTTAGCTCTATCCCTATTGATGTATTGAGGGTTGCTGGTGTGAGGCCTTGGATACACTATTTGACATTAGGATTGGTTAGTTGCGAGCCCAATTTGTAAGTCCTCGATAATAGGGGCTTACGTATTGGTATAGGTAGGGTATCAGGGGAAGTGTTATGCGGTGTTTGACCCGGGCACTTTAACTCTATCTCTATTCCATGATGGGTGCATGTGGGATGGCAATGGTATTTGATCAATTAGACTGCTTCACACACTCATGTATAGAGGTGCGGCGGTCACCAATCCTTTCTATTACACATTGCAAACTTATAAACCAAACCAAAGATATTAATTAATTGCATGCATATGTTTGTTGCATTTTGTTTTCTCACTGAGTTCAAGTTGGAGAGCTGACCCTCACGTGCACAGTTCTTTTAATTTTCTGATGTTGCAGGTATTACGGTTGAAGATTATGTTGACATGCCAACATATGAACAAGTGGCTGATATGGATGAGGAAGTTATGGAGGACTATTATGATTCGTTAAGCGAGCATTTCAACTATGAGTGTGCTTAGTGTTTAACTTTCATATTTGGATATTTGTAATATGTATTAAATTATGTTTTGGTTACTTGGAGAAAACTGGAATATTAATTATTTATCATGATTAGACCTCAGTTCATTATTAATAAAACTTTTGCTATTTACTTATTATCTCTGATTAATGTGGAATGTGTTTTGGTTTAACAAGGTTGGCATAGCCTATACGAGATCCTGATTGAACCGTTGGTTTATTAACGGTTCATCACACCATTCCGGTTGGTCCAGAATTAGGGTGTGACAACTTGGTATCAGAGCTCTCAGGCCTTGCCCATCAAACTTGAATACTTCCACTAGAGTCCATAAGCTGAGTTAGGATAAATTAAAAGCATTAATATAAACACGGCATAAGCACATGTGTTGGTTGAGACAGAACTTAAACAAGACAATAATGTACATATAAAAGGTGGAAGCATATGTATACATAGATATAAAAAGTAAATCTAAAGGTATCATGATAAACAAAATATTGGGTATGATCTATAAGTCGGGAAATTGTCTAAGTATACAAAGGATATAGTACCGTAGCAAGAAGGGGGCATTTATAAAGCAAGAAATTAGAATACCGAGTTGGTAATCACAAGATATGAAACTCGATGTATGATAAAGGAAGAAGAAAAATGGCTAGTAATGCCTAAATCCTTGTAGAGGTAAAGGGAATGATCTCGGGCTAAATCCAACAGAGATAGGAGAACAATGGCCATACACCAAAATGAGAGTAACTATAAAAGAAGATAAAGCTATACTCCTGGGTGACGTGAGACTCAGAGCGAGATCCACCACACACTGATCCATTGCCCGCTAAGCATTAAGAGGAGGTTGCAACTTAACCCCACCACTATCTGGGTCGAGAATGGGTAGTGAAAACTCATCTAAGCAGATGCTAAATAATGATAATCAGATTGGAATAAATCAAAGGAGGTAAACAACCAGGCCACTCCAGCCAATCTACCTGAACTACCAAGTGCCTTGACTACAGTTGTAATAAACTTGTCCTGACAAAATGAAAAAACAACAATAGATGATACCGGCTATGTAAGTTGCCATGGAAATCATTATCCAAGTTCCCAATGCTACATCAACACCTCCGGGTCAAACCAAGTATGGTATCGATTGGTAGCAATACTGGACCCCCAGCACCTGTTAGCTATAACATAGTGCCTACCATACAACAAGTCCCAGTAACTCACACCCCAGTGTAGAAGCTTGGTGCACAACAAGTAGTGTATCAAGGTGGTTACCCATATTAACCATTGATGTATGGGATAGCTGTATCATGGCAGAATGATCCAACAAGGGTTGATGAATCATTTCTGAAGATGAAGCCTCAAACATTTTTAGCAAAGGATCAAATCTATTGTGGCCATATAACTAGATAGGTTTATATAGGATGTGGTGTATTATTGACTTACTCTTATGATTATAGAGGATGTATATACCTGATTTTAAATTCTCATGTCTTGACATGATACGTTTTCAATTCAACCTGACAATTGGAGTTATAGATATTATTTCATTAGTATTAGTCCTGATTATACCAATCTGAGCCACTCTCATGATCGACAACATGAACAGAGATATGAACTGAATGAACTATTAAATGTTTAATCATGTTGAGCATACATCTTTTCAATTTATACCTGATTTATTAATGTACCAAAATTTTCTCCAAATTTACTCCTATAGTGCCTTGACCAATGGCATTATATACTCGATAGAACCTATAATCATGAGGTTAAGAGCTGTAGAACCTCTATTTCCATGTATTCAGATCACCGTGTAACTTAACGACCTTTGGATGATGCTTGGATTACCATAGATTTACTCCTGATCCTTTAAACCTAGGTTCACTAGATAAAGCAAGTGTTCATCATTATACTAAATTGAAAGAAGAAAATGAATTACTTTTGGATAAACATTTTGATTCTTACATTTCCTGACATCCACTGATAAGATGTTTAGTTAATAAGGAATTATGGAAAGTAAGATGATTAAATTCAGATTAGATTCTATAGCCAAGGAACCTTAGATGAAGTAATGGAGGATCTGTTTTGAGATTGCTGAATGGATGATATGAGTCCTGTCTATAAAAGAGTGTATGAGCAAAAAGTGAGAACTATGAAGAGTAGCCAGTAAAGAAATAGATAGCACTCAAGTAGAGTTAAAGATGACTATATCGGTATGAATTTTGACAAGGCAGAATATTTTTAAAGGAAAATCTAAGAGTGGATATAAGGATAAAGTCAAAAATCATGGCATTGATAGTATTCGGATTAGTACAAGTAATACTGAATTATGCCCAATGTCGAGTGAGATGATTAAGAAAAGACCAAAAGAGTTTTGCTGAATTAATGAATTTATAAGCATATACCCTAATGCTTAGAGGTAGACTTGGGATATGAAGTAACAATCATAAGATATTTTTCGAGGTATATAAAAGAGAGATCAGGGTAGAATAGCAAGGATAAAAGAAATATAAGCTAATGAGTTTTTCAATATATGAGATTTTAAGCGATAGTCATTGAAAAACTAAGAGATGAAGGAACTAGATAAGCTCTTAAGACCTATAAACCTGATTTTGCTAGTTCAAGCCCTTTTGGACTAAATGTTGCATTAGATGAGTGTTATGAGCAATGTCTGAATTGTATGGATGGATAGAATTGGCTGTGACTTTCGACTTGAGATGGCAGACTTTGACGTCATCTTGGGAATAGACTGGTTGTCTCAATACTCTACAAAGTTGTTAGCTGCATAGAAGAGGTTATCATTCAAGAATAAAGATGGCATATAATTTAGTTTTATTGGAAGCATGTTGCCTAAGAACTAAAAGCTGATCCTCTCTATGCTAAAGAAGCACCACAGATGGAAGATATTGATGTGATGCGTAAATTTCCTGACGTGTTTCTAGGAGACTTACCTAGGATACCATCTGATCGTGCGACCGAGTTCGTCATCGACTTGTTACCAAGGACAATACCTGTGTCAAAGGCACCTATAGAGTAGCTCCTATGGAGTTGAAGGGATTGAGACTCAACTACGGGAGTTATTAGACAAGGGTTCTAATCGGCTAAATATTGCATTACGGGGAGCGCTAATGCAATTCGTGAAGAAGAAGGATGGTAGTGTCAGATTATGTATAGACTACTAGGAACTAAACAAGCTCACGATCAAGAATCGATATCTACTATCTCAGTTCGATGACTTCTTTAAATAGTTGCAAGGAGCAAAGGTATTTTCTAAGATTGATCTTCGGTCAAGATAACATCAGCTAAAGAATTTGGACAGCGATATTCCAAAGATAGTTTTTAAAACCAGGAATGAGCATTATGAGTTCTTAGGTATATCATTGGGATTAACCAGTGCTCCATCATATTTTATGGAGCTTATGAACCGGGTGTTTCATGATATGTTGGACTCGTCGGTCATAGTTTCATAGACTATATATTGGTTTATTCCAAAGATGAAGAAAGTCCTATAACGAATCTTATATCAGCTTTACAATAGTTTAGAAGGGAGAAGCTTTATGTCAAGTCCAAGAAATATGAGACCTGATTAAACAAAGTGATCTTCTTAGATCACGTAGCATCATAAAAAGGGATTAAAGTAGACCCTATTAAGATAGAAATAATCATATGGTGAGAAACACCTAAAGAATATTGCGAAGATCAGAAGTTTCTTGGGTTTAGTTGGTTATTACAGACGATTTGTGGAGGACTACTCTAGGATCGCAATACCTCTTACTAAGCTAACAATGAAGGTAGAGGAGTTTATTTGGACTGAAAAGTGTGAAGAATGTTTCCAAACTCTAAAAACAAGGTTAATATCAGCTCCCATCTTGATCGTTCTGGTACCAAGGGAACCTTTTACCTTATACATCGAAGCTTTCAGATTGGATCTAGGATGCGGGTTGATGCAAGGTAAATAAGCGATTTCATATGCTTCAAGAAAACTGAAGGGGCATGAGAAATGTTACCTACTCATGACTTGGAATTACCGGTGATGAATTATGCAATCAAGACTTGGAGACATTATCTATACGAAGAAGAATTTTAGATTAATGGGAAAATAAGAGTTTTATTTATCTCTTTACCAGAAAGAGTTGAACATGAGATAGAGAAGATGGTTAGAACACTTGAAGGATTAAGACTATGATATTCAGTGTCACTCGAACAAGGCTAATGTAATAGCTGAGGCCTTAAGCAAAAAAAGAATTATGAAGTTCGAGGAAGGACCCAGTAGAAATGCTGCCTTATGTTTCACAACAACAAATTCAGATTGGAAGAAGAGTAACATATAATAGAAACTCGTGATGATCCAATTGAGTGAGAACTTATGGATAAACTTATGGAGCAATAGTTCTTCGCTAACATTTGTAGCATTAAAGATCGTCTCTGATTTGATAGACGAAGTAAAGGTAGTAATTTTGTTAGATCTATATCTAAGAGCGGTGTAAGAAGATTTAAAAAAAAAACCTAACTTACTTTTGGATGCGAAAAAGGTCCTGAGATACAGAGGATGATTATGCATACCTAAAGTGAAAAACGCTGATCATAGATACAAGATAATGCTAAAATCCCATTCTATTCCATATTGGGTACATCTTAGAAGTACAAAACATACCAAAACATGAAGAGATTATTTTGGTGGAAGGGAATAGAAGTAGTTGTGGCTAGATGCATATTTCAGTAACTAAAATATTAGCAAGTAAAGGCTGAAAAACAAAGACCAACCTGACTTACTACAATAACTATCGGAGCCAGTCTGGAAGTGAAACTGTTTTACAATGAACTATGTCACCGATTTGCCACTGACTCCTAGATCGGTTGACGAGTTTGGGTGATTGTTGATCACCAAATGAAGATAGCTCATTCCATTGCTATACGGCCTCCGTATGCTTTGGAGTGGCTAACTATGCTATATGTGGATTGAATTTGCTACCAAGCTACTATGTAGATGTCACCTATGAAGCATGGTACAGTAGAAATGTCGAATTCATTTGTTTTAGAATGAAGTCGGAGAATAAGGAATTATAACACCTAAGTCTATTGAAGAAACCTATCGAGTGACAGACGAGATGTTAAGACCTCGAGTTCGCCATAAGTGACAAAGTATTTTTGGAGATATCACCTATGTATGGTTTGAAACGATTCGACAAGAAGAGAAAGTTGTATCCTATATATGTTTTGGGACCTCATAAAAATTTTGGAGAGACGTAGAAGAGTTGCATATTAACTAGTGTTACCACTGTCCATGTCTAGTGTGCATGACGTATTTCACATGTCCCTATTAAAGAAGTACCTTGGAGATCCATATCAAATGTATTGACCACTGATCCACTGGATTGGATAGAAGATTTAACTATTGAAGTGGTACCAACCTAGTTCACTATTTGGAAGGTACAACATCTCCAAAGCTGGGATAATATTATATGAAGGTAACTTGGCAAAGCCAAGATGGGAAGAGGATTGCATTGGAAGAAGAAGATGCAATGCAGAAATAGTATTTCCACCTATTGACTCTGAAGTACATTCAAATTTTGAGGACAAAATTTCTTTTAAGGGTGGTGGAGTTGTAAGTCCCGCACGCCACGAACCCGGTCTAACCTTACATTCTCGTGTCGTGACCGATCTTTTCATCATAATCGGCTCAAGTGAACCAAATGTTTGAAGAAACCACAAGATAAGGTATGTAACGAGTCAAATTTAGTTGGTGTGGTTAACCATTTAAGATCGTGTGGAAGCAACCAGTCAAAAACTAAAATCCAGAAAATTTTGGTCGTGTGGTAGCAGTTTTGAGGGGTATGGTCGATACATGTGGTCGATACGTGTGGTTGATACATGAGACTACACATGAGACCATACATGAGACCACACATGAGACCACACATGAGACCACACATGAGACCACACAACATGTGGGCACATATTTTGGACGTGTGGTCGACGGATTCTGCAACCCCACGTGCGACCACACGATGCTGAACAGACTCTGTGTTTAGGAAACTTTCCTAATTTGAGGGGGACTCTTTCTTAATTAAAGTGGGACTCTATATGAAGGCTTTTCTCTATATAAGGAACGTTCCTTAGCCTCTCTCACTCTTCTAGAACTCGAATTGAAACCCTAAACCTAAGAGAGAAAGAGAAAGGAAGAGAAGGGGAAGAAGGAGATTTAGAGAAGAACCTTAAAGAAGAAGGTTTTGAAGAGAAAAGTTCTATCTCCCAATAGCAAGCTTAAGGTATGGACTTGTCCCTGTAGGCTAGATCAGATAGGATAGGTTCCTTTTATCAAGTTGATGTGTTGAATCTAATTCAACGATTTTGGTTATGGGATTTCTAAGAAAAGCCATGAGAATATAGATTAGGGATAATGGTTAATGAAAAACTGTAAATAATGGCCATAGAATAATCATAGGATGAACCTAAGTGATGAGCCGAGGAAACGACTCAGGAAGAATTCAGATTGAAGATGAAAAAGTGACCAAACATCATGTTGTCGCAGCCTGTGGTCGACCACAGGGTGACTAGAGGGTCGACCATAGCTATTCGAGAAGTTTCCAGAAAAGGTGTGGTCACATGGTGTGGTCACATAAAATGCGACCATAGGGTTCGACCACACAGTGTGTGATATATTTTGACCACAGGATCGACCACACGTGCGACCACATAATAACAACAAGCATATTTTGATACCAAACAAGGTTTTTGACTACTGAAACTTAGTAAAATTGAATCCTAACTTAAATACAATAATTGTTTAGGTTCCTAATAGATTCAAAGTTACTTCCAAAGCTTGGGAGAGAAACAAACATCGATCAAAGGTGAGGGAATAAGACCTAAACTAATTGACTAATAATAAACTATTTTACTTATTGAGTCCAATGCCATGAATTATTCTATGCTTGTATGCTTGTAATGTGCGTTTCACATGTCGTCCAATATTCCTGCTATTACTGCTCATGCATATTTAATTCTGTTAATTTATAACATGATGATGATGATGTTGTTAGGAATAGGCATGTGAATGTATGTGTGTGGTTAGTGTGCTTGATGCGAGTGGAGCATCAGGGGGAGGACGTGACATTATGGTTCATCCTGGTCACCAGACTCTAGCTCTATCTCTACTCAAGTCTTGTCCACTGACATCGTTGTATTGCCATTACTTTAGCAGAACTATTACATCGTAGGGCATCAGGGGAGGTGGTCTCGGACCGTGTAGTCTCTAACTCTGTCGGGGGGCATTAGCTCTATCTCTATGGACATATTGAGGGATGCTGGGTGAGGGCTTGGTTACACTGTTGACATTAGGATTGGTTAGTTGCGAGCCCAGTTTGCAAGCCCTCGCTAATAGGGGCTTACGTGTTGGTATGGGTAGGGCATTAGGGGAAGTGTTATGCGGTGTTTGATCCGAGCACTTTTACTCTATCTCTATTCCATGATGGGTGCCTGTGGGACGGTAATGGTGTTTTATCGTCATTGGACAACTTCACACACTCATGTGTAGAGGTGCGGTGGCCACCAATCCTTTCTATTGCACATTGCAAACTTATAATCCAGGCCAAAGATATGAATTGAATGCATGCATATGTTTATTGCATTATTTTGTTTTCTCACTGAGCTCAAGTTGGAGAGCTGACCCTTGCGCACGTAATTCATTTTAGTTTCTGTTGTTGCAGGTATTACGGTTGAAGATTATGTCGACACGCCAACATATGAATAGGTGGCTGCTATGGATGAGGAAGATAACTGGAATATTAATTATTTATCATTATTGGATCTCATTTCATTATTAATCAGACTTCTGCTATTTACTTTATTAACTTTGATTAATGTGGAATGTGTTTTGGTTTAACATGGTTGGCATAGCCTATACGAGATCCTGGTTGAACCGTTGGTTTATTGACGGTTCATCACACCATTCTGGTTGGTCCAGAATTGGGGTGTGACAAAGTTACTTACCCTATGAGGTATAATTAATGAAGACTTACCTATGGGGATACCACCATCGGGTCCACATCAGGTGCTCCATCAGTAGATGTGTTGAGACCTGGAATAAGTGGAATCCGAGTTAGTAAGGGATTCCTGGTGAGGGTCTCACAACGAGTGTGGCTGCCCCTTTAGCAAGAAGGGATTCTGACAAGTATCTCTGCTAGAGTCCAAGAATGAAAAGAATGAAGGTTTGGAAAAGAATGACAGTTTAGTAGGATTTTGATTGTCTTTGCTTACCGTTGATAGTTTAGAGTCTTGGTATTTATAGGAAGAATGTTCTGCATGCATCTTTATACATGTTCTTTACAGAGAATTCCGCATGGTTGGCTGACATAAGCATGGGGGTTGGTGGTTATATACGTGGCATATTCGAATCATGGTCTTTGGCACCTTCTTTAATTCCCATGAATATCTGAAGCCATATGATTGTAATATTCCTACACCAACTGGATTTAACAGGGGGGACCACATTCACATTTATTACGCATGGAGTGTTACAGCCCATTCTTGGGAATCAGACGTGATATCTGGGTCAACTCATAAGACAACCGGAATGGTTCCAGTGATTGGCAACCACAGTGATCTACCATACAAATCCCATAGTCAACACAAGTAATAACCACAATAATAACAAAAGGAATAGAGTAATGATAGCGGAAGCATTAATAAATGACAGATGCCAACTAAGTGATTTCATTTCATAAAGTAAGGTAAGTCTTATGATATTCCATCACATTGATTTTCACATATACTAAAATATCTTATATACAAATATCCCAAACCAAAGAATAAATCTGTTAACATTGTTTCAGATATATCTCATTGTCTATCCCCATCAGAATCAAAGAGTGAAAGGAAAGGTATAGAGAGGGGTACGTCAAGCATAGACATAGTTGCTGCAGGTGCAGCCCTCGCCATGCTCTCCCATAGAATACTCAACACTAGCAACATTGCTCACCAGTGAATCCTCCATGAAGTTAGCTATAGAGTAATCACCTGCATCAACATCTAGAAATGATGTATCGATGCGAGAGTGAGCTCCCATCCCAGCTCAGTGAGAAGTCAGGTATCACATGCATGCACCATCCAATGAAATAAAATGAATTCATTAATTAAGTTTATGGGAAAATGTTATACTTGGTATCATATTGAGATTGGGCCCAATGCTTTTGGTCCCACCTACAATCATTGGCATCCAACTCTCATATACCTGGCAAGGTAGAAATAGAATACATGACCCTAGGCCATTATAAAAAACCTCAACAAGCAAATCCCCTTCCAGGTCTCCCAACCCTTCAGGCTCTTGACCTCCCACCATAGACTCCATCTAACATCAGAGAACCCAGGCCTATCTGAATCTTCCATCAGGTCTCCAAACCGAAGAAGTGTGAGTCTACACCAATACCTAAACCCTTACTAGCAAGGGTGTAGAAACATGGGGGATGTCACCATCTATGTCTATCATGTACATTAATTCCCATAGGGCTACACCCCAATAGAGATTCGTGGCACCACTCCCATGGACCACCATGTCTCTACTAGAGTGCTAGCAATCCCAACATGATGTGTATACCGGTGCTTCCACACACTACATACACCATCATACATGGGTGATCGTATACATATAAAATGAACTAGCCATGCACAATAAAGACCCCCGACACCACTACCATGGACTACCGTGCCCTCACAAAGGTAATACTATAAAACAAATGGCTCATGTATTGTGCTCTGATACACAGCATGGCCATCATACTCAAACAACATTCATCATACAAAGCATACATGGACATGTTATGGAAATGCATGCTCAATAATAACAGTTATTAAATGGCATGTTAAAAGCATAAATGTAAACATATTATCAATGTAAAGTACACATGTTAAAATGTCCTAATTAATTTCGACCCAACCCCTCACCTGTAGGCACTAAAGATGCTGCTGAGCCTTGAAGCCCGAAAAAGGCTTCCTCCAATACCAGAATCGATTTACCTATTTAATTAGATAAATTCATTAGATTGGTTATGTATCTCTTAACTAGTATGAATAGGTCCTAGATGTCCATACACAGGTCCCAAGATAAGCTAGGAACCCAACAGTTTATCACACCCTAATTCCACACTATTCAGAATGGTGTGATGAACCGCTAATAAACCAATGGTTCAACCAGGATCTCTAATAGTCTGTGTCCGTTGAAAATAAAACCATACACATACACAACCATAATCAAAATAAATACACAATAGTGGAAGTCTTATAGTAAATAAACTGAGGAATCTAATTGTGATGATCATAGATAAAATATCAATTTATGTTGTATCAACTGAGACATAAGTAAATAAAATATCAATTACATTTCCTTAATAAATTCAAATGAAAATATAATCGAAAACGCATGCATTGCACTCGCATGAGGGATTATGCGTTTCCATGAAGTCTTCAGCTTCCATTGCAGCGACGTGCCCGTACATAGAAGTATTCATATAGTCCTCCACCGTAGTACCTGCATCATCAACTAAAATATTCGACGTCGAAAGGGTGAGCACACATCATGGCTCAGTCAGCAAACAAAATAATGCAACAATCATATGCATGCATTCAATTCATATCTGTGGTCTGGTAAATAAGTTTGCAATGCGCTATAGGAAGGTTCGGTGGCCGCCTCGCCTCTATGCACAGGGTGTGAGGGCCCACCCAAAGGATAACGTTTATTGTCATCCCCATCCACCCTACCATGGAATAGAGATAGAGCTAAAGTGCTGAGGCCCGACCTATGACACTTCCCCTGATACTCTACCCATACCAACACGTAAGCCCCTGCTGGCGAGGGCTCGTAAATTGGGCTCACAAGAAACCAATCATAATGTCAAACAGTGTATCCAAGGCCTCACCCCAGCATCCCTTAATACGTCCATAGAAATAAGGGTAAGGCCCCCCGACAGAGTCAGAGACTACACGGTCCGAGACCACCTCCCCTCATACACTACGACGTAATAGTTCTGCTAAGATAATGACGATACGACGATGTCAAAGGACAAGACTTGAGTTAGAGATAGAGATAGAGCGCTGAGGCCCGACCTATGACACCCCCCCGAAAACTCGCTCGCATCAAGCACACTAACCACACACATACATTCACATGCCTATTCCTATCATCATCATCATCATCATGTTATAAACAATAAATATAAATATGCATGAACAGTAATAATAGAAATATTGGATGACATGTTAAATGCACATGACAAGCATACACGCATAGAATCAATCATGGCATTGGACTCATGAAATAAAAATAATTTAATATTAACCAATTAGTTTAGCTCTTGTTCCCTTACCTTTACTTGATTGTAGATCCTCTTTCAGGCATTAAGAATCAACTTAATATCACTATTATATCACTAGAAGACCAAATCATGTCAATAGAATTTAATTAGAATTAATTCCAATTTTTAAAAGCCCACTGTTAACTGGGGGTCGCAGGACGGGTCGCAGGTAGGGTAGCAGTTTTCTGCGACCCCCTATAGTAGGGTCGATGCCAGGGTCGGATGTTCCATCGACCCTGGGTGCGACCACTCCTAATCTAGACTTCGCGAACATTGGGGGTCGATGCTAGGGTCTGGTAGGGTCGATTATCCATCGACCCCACGTGCGACCCTCCATGGGTTTAGTCGAGATTTTCATCCTACAGTCCATTCTCTCGTGTTTGGGTCCTATGGCTTGCTTCTATAATCCATTCCATACATGTTCTAGGGTTTAGAACTATAATTTATTCCCCTACTTGGTTTTAATGATCTCCTCCATGGTTTCCATTGAAACCTAACCATGGATGGATGATTTGGGTTTCTCCTAGATCATACCCTCTTCACAATCTACTCTAAGGTCTTAAGAAATTCATGGATATAGTATCCATACCTGAGAAATAGACTTGTTTCTCTAAAGCCTTCTCTTTGGTCTTCTTCTCCACTTTCCTTCTCTTCTCCATCTCTTCTCTTTCTCTCAATCCAATTAGGGTTCTAAAAGGAGTGAAAGAGGCTTAGGGATGTCCTATTTATAGAGTAGAAACTCCCAAAATAAGTTCCACTGAGATTAGGAAAGAATCCCATTGCAATTTGGAATGTTTCCAAATCATGGTTTCTGTCGGCAGACTGGGGGTCGATGAGGGGGTCGGGGATCCCGTCGACCCCTGGTTCTAAGTTGTCCGACCCCCGATTATAAACTCAGGGTCTGACTTTTATATTGGGGGGGTCCGACCCTGCCTAGCTGGGTGTGCGAACCTCCCCCCTATTTTAGTGTTTTTGGGTCAATTTAATACCTGGGATCGTTATCTCCTTCACGCACTTGGTCCATTTCGCTCGACCATGATGGGTATACCTGGTTCAAGGTGGTAAGACTGGGTTAGTTCGATACGGGTCTTACAACTCCCCCCTACTTATAAAAATTTTGTCCTCGAAATTGTACATACCTTCCGAGTCAAATAAATGAGGATATTGCTTCCGCATAGCATTCTCTTCTTCCCATGTGATTTCTTCCATATCTCTACTTCTCCAGGTGACCTTAATATAATAGATATGATGGTTGCATAGTTGTTGAACCTTTCGACTGGTGATTTCAGTTGGTGAAACTTCAAATGTCAAATCTTCAGTCAAATCAGGTAGGTCTATTGTCAAAATGTGCGTCGGATCCTTGACATACTTATTCAATAAGGAAATATGAAATACGTCATGCACACTTTACATAGATGGTGGTAGTGCTAATTGGTAAGCCACTTTTCCACGTTTGGCTAGAATCTCATATGGCCCGACATATCTTGGACTTAGTTTCCCTTTCTGTCCGAACCGTTTCAAACATCGCATAGGCGATACTATTAAGAATACTTTATCACCAACGACGAATTCATGGTCTAGGCATCGAGTATCTACATATTTCTTCTGACGATTCTAAGCTGTTCTCACTCTTTCCTTGATAATGTCAACCACTCGACAAGTCTCTTCAACAAATTCCTGTCCAACAATACTACGTTCCCCAACTTCATTCCAAAAAAAAGGAGTTCGACATTTCTTGCCATACAGTGCTTCATAGGGTGAAATCTGTATAGTAGCCTGATAGCTATTGTTATAAGCGAACTCAATCAGTGGTAACTTTTCATCCTATGATCCTTTAAAATCAATTACACATGCTCGAAGCATATCTTCTGGGATCTGAATTGTACGCTCTGACTGTACATCTGTCTGCAGATGGAATGAAGTACTAAACTTCAATGTTGTACCCATAGCCTTTTGCAATCCTTCCCAAAACTTTGAAGTAAATCATGGATCTCTATCGGACACAATGCTATCAGGTACACCGTGTAATGGCACAATGTTATCCACATATAGCTTAGCTAACCTCTCTAGTGTATACTGAGGTCGTATAGGTATAAAGTGAGCTGTTTTAGTCAGGCGGTCTACAATCACCCAAACTGCGTCAACTACTCGAGGAGTCAATGGTAATCCTGTGACGAAGTCCATAGTGATGCAGTCCCATTTCCATGCTGGTTGCGGTAACGACTGAAACAGTCCTGCCGGTTTTTGTCATTTAGCCTTTACTTTTTGACAATTTAGGCATTGAGACATGAACTTAGCTACATATACTTTCATTCCTTTCCACCAATATAATTTCTTTAGATCATGATACATTTTTGTACTTCTAGTATGTATCGAATAGATGGTGGTATGGGCTTCTTCCATCAATCGATGTCTAATGTCCAAGCTTTCTGTTTCAGGTACACATATTCTTCCTTTGTAATTCAGTACCTTTTCTTCGTCCAAGGTTAACTCAGGGATAGTCCTACCATTTACAATGTCCTCTTGTACCGTCCTTAGGTAAGGATCTGATTTGGTAGCTGTCTTTACTTCATCAATTATATCCAGTATAATCTTCAATGCAGCGAACATATTTGAAAATCGATGAATAAACCCTTGGTTGGCTGATCCATTCGGTGCATCTATCACAAACTGCTCATTACCGTGATTGAATACCTTCCCGATAGTACACATTGCGGCAGTTGTGCTAACCTCTCCCTGAGATTTTATCATTGCCTTTCTACTCAACCCATCGGCTACTACATTAGCTTTCCCCAGATGATACTGGATATCACAGTCATAGTCTTTCAATAATTCCAGCCATCTTCTTTGTCTCATATTCAATTCCTTCTGATTAAATAGATAAGTAAGACTTTTATGGTCTGATTTAATCTAAAACTTCTCCCCGTATAGGTAATGTCTCCATATCTTGGCAGCATGTTCTACTGTCGCTAGTTCAAATCATGGGTGGGATAGTTCTTCTCATGTGTCTTCAACTGTCTTGAGGCATAGGCAATTACTTGTTCTCCTTGCATATGAACACATCCTAATACGAGTCCTGACGCATCGGTGTACAAAATAAATGGCTGTCCAAGAATCGAAATGCTCAAGATTGGAGCGGACATCAATCTAGCCTTCAATGTTTGGAAACTCTTCTCACATTTATTAGTCCAAACAAAATTCTCGCCCTTCTTAGTCAAACTGGTAGGGGTACGGCAATTCGGGAATAGTCTTCCACAAATCGTCAATAATACCCAGCTAGACCCAAGAAACTTCTAATTTCTGCAATGCTCTTTGGTGCTTCCCACTTCACAATATCTTCGATCTTGCTAGGATCCACTTTAATTCCTTCAGCGGATACAACATGGCCTAGAAATGTGACTTCCTTTAGCCAAAACTTACACTTTGAAAATTTGGCATAGAGCTTCTCCTTCCGTAGTCGCTGCAGAGCGGCGTTTAGATTCTTAATATGAGTTTCCTCATCTTTGGAGTAGACCAATATATCATCGATGAATACAATAACCGACGTATCCAACATATCGTGGAATACCCGATTCATAAGTTCCATAAAGGTTGCTGGTGCGTTCATCAATCCGAAAGACAGGACCAAAAATTTATAATGTCCATATCTGGTCCTGAATGCTGTCTTAGGAATATCACCATCTTTAATCTTCAACTGATGGTAGCCTGACCAAAGATCGATCTTGGAGAACACTTTTGCTCCTTGCAACTGATCGAACAAGTCATCTATCCAAGGCAATGGGTATCGATTCTTGATTGTTAGTTTATTCAGTTCTCGATAGTCTATACACAATTGAACACTACCGTCCTTCTTCTTTATGAATAATACTGGCGCTCCCCATGGTGATATGCTAGGGTAAATGTAACCCTTGTCTAGCAGTTCTTGTAGTTGTACTTTCAATTCCTTCAGTTTAGTAGGAGCCATTCGATAAGGTTCTTTCGATAATAGTGCGGCTCCAGGTATAGGATCTACAACACACTCTGTAGCTCGGTCGGGTGGTAATCCTGGTAGTTCTTCAGGAAATACGTCTGGAAAATCATGCACGACATCAATATCTTCCATTCATGGTGCTTACTTGGTAAGGTCGACCACAGATACTAAATATCCAACTGCTCCTTTCTGAAGGCACTTCTTAACCTTCAGTGTAGAGAGTATGAGCTTTCGTTTACAAGGAAGTTTGGTTCCCACAAAATTGAACTCTGCTCCTTCCTTGTCATTAAATGTCAGCTTCTTTTCAGCACATACTAGGTTTACAGAATGCCGAGCTAACCAGTCCATTCCCAAGATGACGTCAAAGTCTGCCATCTCGAGTTGAATCAAGGTTGCATCTAAGGTTTTCTCGTCAATGAGAACTGGACATGGCCCATAACCTTTTTCTAATTCCACTTCTAATTCCATCGGTGATCGTACAAGTAGTTTGTAATCTAATGTTTTGATGGGTAAGTTCAGCTTCTTTCCAAATGACACAGATATAATAGAATGAGTAGCTACTGAGTCAAAGAGTACTCTGGCGGGTATGCCATTTATAGGTACGATACCTGAGATTTATTTTAACTTAGTCCACATGCTCATACAATGTAATACAACTTCAAAAAAATTTAAGCCATATCTGTGACCACATCAGGCGATGCGGCAGCATCCTCAGATGTAACTGCATAAACTCGTCCTTGATGTAGCTGCTTCCTGGGCTTATGACATTCCCTTGCCATATGTCCCACTTGATTGTAGTTATAACATTGTATCCCTTCAGTAATTGGCTTTTGTTGCTGTTGAGCTACGAGAGTATTCTTGATTGCATCGGTAAGGCCTTGAGCACGGAAGGGTTTGAATGTCTTGTTATTCCCTCCGTTATAAGAATTTCCAGCTGGCCTTTTTATACCTCTGTTTTGCATGAAATAACTCTCCTTCTGGCTCGATTCTATAACTCGAGCAATTTGTGCCGCTTCATTATAGATTTTCTTTTCAAGTCCCAAAACATGCTCGCGAATGCTTCCCCTAAGTCCCATGACGAACTTTCGGGTCTTGGTGTTTTCCTCTTGCATACTGGCGGGTACAAAGAAGAACCACTCCCCATAATGCTGTTGATATGCATCCACGGTCATCTGCCCCTGATATAAACTCGGGAACTCTCTTTCCGTAGAATCTCTGAAACTTCTAGGAAAGTACTTCTCAAAGAATGCCTCCTTATAAATATTCCAAGTCAGTTGGGCGTGCTTTGTTAATAAATATGTCCTGGTAGACCTCCACCAATGGTGTGCATCTCCTTTCAGCATAAAGGTGGCACACATCACTTTTTCTTCTTCATTTACTTTCATCATCATAAAATTTCATTCCATTTCATCAACCCAGTGTGCCGGCCATGAAGGATCTACTGGCTTGCCATTAAATTCTTTGGGCTTCAGTCTCAGAAAATGCTCTACCAGTCTGGAGTGGTCTAGTTGTTGTGGGATATATGCCCCATACATAGGTGGTTGGTATTGATATCCACCTTGAGCCACCTCAGGATTTTGTACTTGAGCCTGCATGATGAGAGTCTGAGGTGTGTGGGGTACTGTGTTACTTCACCCTGGAGCTGTACTTGCCTGTCCTGCTGGCATTGGAGGTGTCTGTGCAGCTGGAAAAGTCATGCCTATGGCAGCTTGTATAGTGGCCTGTGCCTGTTGCATTTGCTGCAGCTGTTGGGCCAAGTTCAATACGACTGTAGCCAGGTCTGTAGGTGGAGCTGGCAGATTTGTAGGGTTTGTGTAAGACCCATGTCAATCTAACCCGGTCTTACCACCTTGAACCAGGTCTACCCATCATGGTCGAGTCAAATGGACCAAGGGCATGAAGGAGATCGAGATCCCAGGTATGAAATCGACCCAAAAACACTTAATTCTAGGGAGGGTCGCACACCCAGCTAAGCAGGGTCGGACCTCCCAAACCAGAAAGATCGACCCTCAGTTTTTGAGGGAGGCTCGGACAGCTTAAGACCCTAGGGTCGACGGGATCATCGACCCTCCCATCGACCCTCGGTTTCTGACGGAAACTGAAATTAGGAAATTTCCTAATTTTCGGTTAGGATTCTTTTCAAATCTCAATGGGATTATTATAGGACATTCCTAGTCTATTTAAAGGACGTCCCTAAGCCACATTCACTCCTTTCACAACCCTAATTGAATTGAGAGAAAGAGAGAAGAAGGAAAAGAGGAAGAAAGGAGGCTAGGAAGAAGGCTTAGCAAAAAGGAGAAGAAATTACAGAAAAAAGTAATCTTCTCAGGTATGGATACTAATTCCATGAGTTTCTACAGACCTTAGGTTAGATATGATTGAGTGTAGTATTTCGGAGAAACCCAAACCATCCATCCATGGTTAGGTTTTCATGGAAAACCATGAGAGGATGTACGAAAGCTATCTAGATGAATCATACAAGGTTCTAGACCATGGAATGAATGTTGAGCGAACGTAGGAAGCAAGCCATAGGAAGACCAGAGTGCACCAAGTGTCGCAACGAGGGTCGATAGACCATCCGATCCTAGGTGTTTCAGACCATCGACCCTCAGCATTCGGGAAGTTCAGAATGCTGGGAGGGTCGATAGACCCATCGACCCTAGCATCGACCCTAGCATCGACCCTAGCATCGACCCTCAGTTGACAGAATGGTTTTTAAATTCTGAATTAATTCTAATTAAATTCTATCGACTTTGTTAGGTTTGCTAGCATTATAGTACCGTTATAACAGTGAATCAAAAGCTTGGAAAATATCTATTAGCAAGCTAAGGTGAGGAACCTTAACCCCAAACTAAATTGGTTAATAATAAACTATTTTTCTTTTCTTGAGTCCTATGCCATGTTTGATTCTATGCGAATATGTTTGTAATGTGCATACAGCATGCCATCCAATATTTCTATTACTTGTTCATGCATATTTACTTTATGGTTTATAACATGATGATGATGTTGATGATAAGAATAGGCATGTGATTGTATGTGTGTGGTTGGTGTGCTTGATGCGAGAGAGTATCAGGGGAGGTGTGATGAGAACGCCAATAAACGTTAACCTTTGGCGGGCCTCAGCACTTTAGCTCTATCTCTAACTCAAGTCTTGTGCATTGACATCGTCGTATTGCCATTATCTTAGCAGAACTATTATGTCGTAGAGTATCAGGGGAGGTGGTCTCGGTCCTTGTAGTCTCTGACTCTACCGGGGGGCCTTAGCTCTATCTCTATGGATGTTCTGAGGGATGCTGGGGTGGGGCCTTGGATACACTGTTTGGCATTAGGATTGGTTAGTAGCGAGCCCAGTTTGCAAGCCCCCGCTAACAGGGGCTTACGTGTTGGTATAGCATTATATAGCAATAAACGTTAACCTTTGTTGTATAATGTTATGGTAGGGTGGATGGGGATGACGATAAACGTTAACCTTCGGGCGGGCTTCCACACCATGTGTATAGAGGCGGTATCAATAAACGTTAACCTTTGATCACCCAACCTTTCTATTGCACATTGCAAACTATAAACTAAGACCAAAGATATGAATTGACTTTTTGGATGCATATGTAGTGTTGCATTGTTTTGGCTACTCACTGAGCCGTGTTGTGTGCTCACCCCTCGACGTCGAATATTTTTAGTTGATGATGCAGGATATACTGTTGAAGATTATATGAACGCGTCAGCGTATGGAACCATAGCAGTTATGGATGTTGGAGCTGAAGACGATACACACGACTCCTCTTGCAAGTGCAACTCGTGTGTATTCGATTAGATATATTTTTACAGTTTTCTTATTTGGATGTATAAGACATGTAGTTGGTATTTACCTATTTATGTCGTAGTTAAACACGGAATAATTTGATATTATTATGGGTATCATTCTAGTACTCAGTTCATATTATTTATAAATTTTCCGCTATTGTATCACTCTGATTATGATTGTGGATGCGTGTAAAGTTTGGATAATGCGGGGATAGCCTATAAGAGATCCTGGTTGAACCGTTGGATTATTTGGCGGTTCATCACACCATTCTGAAGTGTGCGCAATCGGGGTGTGACAACTTGGTATCAGAGCATCTCAGGCCTTGCCCGCCGAACTGACACACACATTCAAGACCATTGTGAACTGAGATAGGATAAATTAAAAGCTTTAATACAAACACACTGTAAGCACAAGTGATGATTGAAACCGAATTAAAAAGAGAATAATGCATCTATTAAAGGGAAAACCAGTTACATACAATAAGTAAGAGAAACAAAACGTATATACATCACTAAAGCAGAGTACAGTCCACAACCCGGACAGTTACTCTGTAGTACAAGGAAAGTAAAGTACAATCAGGAAGCTGGAGGCGAAGGAGGAGGCGATGCCTCACGATCTCTGTCGTAGTCCTCAGCATAGACCCTAGTCAACCAGGCTATCTGAGTCTGGGTCGTCTGTAGACTAGCCGTGAGATCGGCTACTCTCCTGTCAGTCGCATGCTGGATCTCCATGAGCTCACCTATCCGCGTCGAGGTGTGCTGAGCAGCCAACAGCTCATCCACTCTCATGCGCTGAGCATCTAGCAAATCCTCCATCCTCAGGTCCGATCTGCGCTGAGTCTCTCTGATCTCGCGCAGCAGCTCCGTCATATCAGAAGGTGGGCGTGAAGGACCAGCATCACGAGAAGGACTGGCCTCGGGTACCGAAGCCACCGCAGCAGAAGTACCAACTCCATCCGCCTATGTGGGTGATGGCGGGGGTATCGCTTCGACATCCATATACATACGATCATCATCGTCGACCGGATCTCCCCGAGCGCTAGCAGCAGCCGCAACATCAGTCACCTCGACCCGAGTGTGAGGGCACACCATCGCGTTCCTCTCCTCATCACTAACCTCCGCATCTCGCAGCCCCATCTTGCAGATAGCCTCCCAATCTAGAGGCGAAGAGAAGGTCTTCTCCTGGATCTTCTCATCAACCAGATCCACCCCCAAACGGGTCAGTAGCACTGTAATCATGCGTCCATAGGGTAGATTACCCCTGTGACCAGACAATGTGGCACTGATCATCGTCCGCATGATGATGTAAGGAAGGCAGACCGGCTGTCGAGTGCATATGCTGTAGATCAAGAACTGGGTCAACTGAGACACCCTCTCATAGTGCCCACTCTGCGAAATCAGATTATGCTTTGGATAATCTTGCGGAAGACTCGTGGAGATGGACGCAAGTAGCAAGCTCTCATCTGCCATCTATCGGGACGGAGCAACTGATTGTCGATCTCTGCTCTCATCTCCATCTCAACGAACTGTGGCTCTCCTGGCGCACAGTACACCATACGGCCATCGAAGGGAATCCCCAACAGATCGGCCAGCTGCCGATAGTCAAAAGAAATGTGCACCCCCTTGACGTAGCTAGTGATGCGCAACTCCTGACCCCGCTCAACATCATTGTAATCCCCCACCACCTGGAGATTACAATAGAACTGGCACACCAAGTCTGGACATGTGCACGCGTCGTATGTGATGACAGGGAGCCACCCCATGTCGCCAAAAGCTCTCTCGACGTTGAACAAGGCTAGATCAGCCAGGTTCACCATACGACCCCCTTCCACTTTCTTGCCTGTATAGTAGGCATACTGTGCCTCGGCCTCATTTGAACGGAAACGGAGAGGATCACGCAATCTTGGCACTTTAGTACGGGCCATAGTACCTGCCAAAAATAAGAAAGAGAAAATAAACCAGGAGTTAGTAGGATAAAATCCAAAATTGGATTTAATAACTACGTAAGTTAACAATAAAGTCCCATTTTTCACCATATAAGTGGGCGTAAGAACTTACGTAAGTTAAAACATATCCTACAATCTACAGGCAGTAGAAAATTTTAAACAGATAAGGTCTAATTTGGAGAAATTCAAGAAAAACCAAAAATGTCGACAAATTAGGGCAAAAAGAGAAAAAATTTAAGTTTCTCGATAACCAACCGATGAAACTGAAAATTTTTTGAGGGCTTTCGTTCCTCAAGACCCCAATAACAAAAGCCCCCAATAAAAATCGAAGTTTTGCGGTTGGAAAAAGTTTAACTTGAAAAATACAAGTTAAAGGAGCAAAAACCTAGAAATAAAAACCTAAAAACAGGTAAAGTTGGGAAAGTATACCTGTAGGGGTGATGTGGATGTCGAAATTTGGACTAGGAACGAGCCACAATAGCGAAGTAGCACTGTAGCAACTCGGAGAGTAGAGACGAGTCGAAACGGAGGGGGAATAGTGAGAAATGACCCAGAATCGGATCTTAAAAATCTGATTTTTAGTCCGAGGGTCGGACAATTCGACTGACACCATCGACCCTCGGATCGACCCTCCAATCGACCCTCAGCTCTCGGGAAGAACAGGTCATTCCCAGGGTCGGATACCAAGGGTCGGACATACCATCGACCCTCACTATCGACCCTACATAGAAAAGACAGTATTTTTTTTCCAGAATGAATTGAGGATTCAAATTTTATATCGGTTAGCGTGCCTACATGAAGTATAAATGATTTCTCATTGATTTTGATGATTTTCAGGCACCACCCATCTCAGAAAGAAAATATGTCTGGATGTAGAGTTACCCGACAGACCCGAAATACAGTCTCACCACCACCACCCGTGGAGGAGACTAGTCAAGAGAACAATTATGCACAGGGTAATCCCGAGCCGACAAACCCTACAAATTTGCCACCACCACCACCACCTGAGCTAACAACAGTGGTGATGAATCTGGCTCAACAGCTACAACAAATGCAACATGCACAAGCTCAAATGCAGGTTGCGATGGGAGTTATGTTCCAAGCCACTCAGGCTGCGGCCATGCACACTGGGCAAGCTAGTGCAGCGCCAGTGGGTAACCACCCAGCCCCTCAGACACCGCAACAACCGGCTGCACCAGTTCCTGTGCAAGCCCCAGAAGCAGCCCAAGGGAACTATCAGGTATCCACCCCCTATGTTTGGGGCATATCAAAATCAACTGGATCACTCTCGGCTAATAGAGAGATTTTTGAAAATGAAACCGAGAGAATTCAACGGTAAACCGTCTGATCCACTGTGGCCAGCACACTGGATAGATGAGATGGAAAGGAACTTCCTCATGATGACTATCACCGAGGAAGAGAAAGTACTATGCGCCACCTTCATGCTCAAAGGCGACGCACACCACTGGTGGAAATCTACAAAGACATACTTATTGACCAAGCACGCCCTACTGACATGGGTTATATATAAAGAAGCATTCTTCGAGAAGTATTTTCCAAGAAGCTTCAGAGATTCAATGGAAAAGGAATTTCTGAGTCTGTACCAACGGCAGATGTCCGTAGACTCATATCAACAACGTTACGAAGAACTATTTTTCTTCGCACCGGCTAGCATGCAAGAAGAAGATACAAAAACCCGTAGATTCGTCGCGGGACTGAGAGGAAGTATCAGAGAACATGTTCTGGGATTAGAGAAGAACATATACAACGAAGCTGTTCAGATTGCTTGAGTGATTGAATCGAGCCAGAAGGAGAGCTATTTCTCCCAGAACAGAGGAATTAAGAGACCAGCCGGAAACTCCTATAATGGAGGCAACACCAGGACGTATAAGCCTTTTCGTCCTCAGAATTTTAATGCTGCAACCAAGACTATCCCCGCAGCTCAACCTCAGCCAAAGCCAAATTCGGAAGCCCCGACGTGCTATAACTGCAACCAACCAGGGCATATGGCAAGAGAGTGCCCAAAACCCAAAAAGCTGTTACATCAAGGACGGGTATATGCTGTTACATCAGAGGATGCAGCTGCATCGCCCGATGTGGTCACAGGTATGACCAAAACTTTAAGATTATAATTATACTGATTGAGTATATAGACTATGTAAAAATGGATCACAGGTATCGTACCTATCAATGGCGTACCCGCCAGAGTACTCTTTGATTCAGGAGCTACTCATTCATTTATATCTGTGTCATTTGGGAAGAAGACCAATCTGCCCATCAAAATCATAGACTACAAATTACTCGTACGGTCACCGATGGGATTAGAAGTGGAATTAGAGAAAGGTTATGGACCATGTCCAGTTCTCATTGGAGAGAAAACCTTGGATGCAACTTTAATACAACTTGAGATGGCAGACTTCGATGTCATCTTAGGAATGGACTGGTTAGTTCGGCATTCTACAAATCTGTTATGCGCCGAGAAGAAGCTAACGTTCAAAGATAAAGAAGGAGTAGAATTCAGTTTCTCGGGAACCAAACTTCCCAAGAGACGCAAGCTCATACTTTCCGCATTAAAGGCTAAGAAGTGCCTTGAGAAAGGAGCGGTCGGATATCTAGTATCAGTGGTCGACCTAACCAAGGACGTGCCACGACTGGAAGATATTGATGTAGTGCGGGATTTTCCTGATGTATTTCCGGAGGAACTACCCGGATTACCACCCGACCGAGCCACGGAGTTTGTAATAGATCTTACACCCGGAGCCACACCAGTATCAAAAGCACCGTATAGAATGGCTCCTACTGAACTGAAAGAATTAAAGGTGCAACTACAAGAATTGCTGGATAAGGGTTATATTAGACCCAGTATATCTCCATGGGGAGCACCGGGGTTGTTCGTAAAGAAGAAAGATGGTAGCATTCGGTTATGTATCGACTATAGAGAGTTGAATAAGCTGACAATCAAGAATCGATATCCACTACCCAGGATCGATGACTTGTTCGATCAGTTACAAGGAGCGAAGGTATTTTCAAAGATCGATCTTCAATCAGGCTATCATCAATTGAAGATTAAAGAAGGTGACATTCCGAAGACAGCTTTCAGGACAAGATACGGACATTATGAATTCTTAGTGATGTCTTTCGGACTAACTAATGCACCGGCAACGTTCATGGAACTTATGAACCGAGTTTTCCACGATATGTTGGACACGTCGGTGATAGTATTTATTGATGACATATTGGTATACTCCAAGGACAAGGAAACCCATGTCAAGAACCTAAACGCAGCCCTACAGCATTTGAGGAAAGAGAAGTTATACGCCAAATTTTCTAAGTGCGAGTTTTGGCTAAGCGAAGTCGCATTTTTAGGCCATGTAGTATCCGCGGAAGGAATCATAGTGGACCCCAGTAAGATCGAAGCTATTGTGAAGTGGGAAGCACCAAAGAGCGTCTCAAAAATTAGAAGTTTTCTGGGTCTAGCTGGATATTATCGGAGATTCGTAGAAGACTATTCTCGGATTGCCGTACCTCTCACCAGTTTGACCAAGAAAGGAGAAAAGTTTGTATGGATGGATAAGTGTGAAAAGAGCTTTCAAACACCTGCGGACCCGATTGATATCCGCTCCAATTTTAACCATTCCCATTTCAGGACAGACATTTACCTTATACACTGATGCATCGGGATTGGGATTAGGATGTGTGCTTATGCAAGGAGAACAAGTAGTTGCGTATGCATCGAGACAGTTAAAGGTACATGAGAAAAATTACCCAACTCACGATTTGGAATTAGCGGCAGTAGTACATGCTGTCAAAATATGGAGACACTACCTATACGGAGAGAAGTTTCAGATTAAGTCAGACCATAAAAGTCTTACTTATCTATTTAATCAGAAGGAGTTAAATATGAGACAAAGAAGATGGCTGGAATTATTGAAAGACTATGATTGTGATATCCAGTATCATCCGAGAAAAGCGAACGTGGTAGCGGATGCATTGAGCAGGAAAGCAATGATAAAATCTCAAGGAGAAACCAGCACGATCGCAAAGCAATGTATACCAATGGAATGGTGTTTAATCACGGCAACGAGCAGTATGTGATAGATACACCGGATGGATCAACCAACCAAGGGTTCATTCATCGGTTTTCAAATATGTTCGCAGCATTGAAGATTATACCGGGTATAGTGGACGAAGTGAAGACAGCTATCAAAGCAGATCCTTATCTGAGAACAGTACAAGAAGATATTGAGAAAGGTAGGACCAACTCTGAGTTCACCTTAGATAACGATAAGGTACTGAGATATAAAGGGAGAATATGTGTACCCGAAACAGAAAGCATGGACATTAGACACCGACTGATGAAGGAAGCCCATACCACCATCTACTCGATACATCCAGGAAGTACAAAAATGTATCATGATCTAAAGAAACTTTATTATTGGAGGGGAATGAAGGCAGATGTAGCCAAGTTCGTGTCTCAATGCCTAAATTGTCAGAAGGTAAAGGCGGAACGACAAAGACCAGCAGGACTGTTACAACCATTACCGGAACCAGCTTGGAAATGGGACTGCATCACTATGGACTTCGTCACCGGACTACCATTGACTCCTTGAGTAGTTGACGCAGTTTGGGTGATTGTAGACCGTCTGACTAAGACAGCTCGCTTCATACCGATACGACCCCAGGCTACGAGCAAGTGTGATTGATTTCAAGGGATCATGGGACGAGAAGTTACCATTGATCGAGTTCGCTTACAATAACAGCTATCAGGCTACTATACAGATGTCACCTTATGAGGCACTGTATGGTAGGAAGTGTCGAACTCCCTTGTTTTGGAATGAAGTTGGAGAACGTAGTATCGTTGGACCAGAATTTGTTGAAGAGACTTGTCGAGTGGTCGACATCATCAAGGAAAGAGTAAGAGTAGCTCAGAACCGTCAGAAGCAATACGCAGATACTCGACGAAGAGATCTAGAGTTTGCCGTAGGCGAAAAAGTATTCTTGAAAGTATCGCCCATGCGAGGAATGAAGAGGTTCGGACAGAAAGGAAAATTAAGCCCAAGATATGTCGGACCATATGAGATTCTGGCTAAGCGTGGAAAAGTAGCTTATCAGTTAGCACTACCACCATCTATGTCAAGTGTGCATGACGTATTTCACATATCCTTATTGAAGAAGTATGTCAAAGACCCAACATATGTGTTGACAGTAAATTTTCCGGAACTAACTGATGATTTGACATTTGAAGTAATACCAACGGAAATCACTAGTCGAAAAGTTCAACGTCTATGCAACAGAGATATCTACTATGTTAAAGTCACATGGAAAAGTAGAGACATGGAAGAGATTACATGGGAAGAAGAAACTGCTATTAGGAAGCAATACCCTGACTTGTTTGACTCAGAAGGTACGTACAATTTTGAGGACGAAATTTTTATAAGTTGGGGGGAGTTGTAAGACCCGTGTCAATCTAACCCGGCCTTACCACCTTGAACCAGGTCTACCCATCATGGTCGAGTGAAATGGACCAAGGGCATGAAGGAGATCGAGATCCCAGGTATGAAATCGACCCAAAAACACTTAATTCTAGGGGAGGGTCGCACACCCAGCTAAGCAGGGTCGGACCTCCCAAACCAGAAAGATCGACCCTCAATTTTTGAGGGAGGGTCGGACAGCTTAAGACCCTAGGGTCGACGGGATCATCGACCCTCCCATCGACCCTCGGTTTCTGACGAAAACTGAAATTAGGAAATTTCCTAATTTTCGATTGGGATTCTTTCCAAATCTCAATGGGATTATTATAGGACATTCCTAGTCTATTTAAAGGACATCCCTAAGCCACATTTACTCCTTTCACAACCCTAATTGAATTGGGAGAAAGAGAGAAGAAGGAAAAGAGGAAGAAAGGAGGCTAGGAAGAAGGCTTAGCAAAAAGGAGAAGAAATTGCAGAGAAAAGTAATCTTCTCAGGTATGGATACTAATTCCATGAGTTTCTACAGACCTTAGGTTAGATATGATTGAGTGTAGGATTTCGGAGAAACCCAAACCATCCATCCATGGTTAGGTTTTCATGGAAAACCATGAAAGGATGCACGAAAGCTATCTAGATGAATCATACATGGTTCTAAACCATGGAATGAATGTTGAGTGAACGTAGGAAGCAAGCCATAGGACCCTAAACACGAAAAATGGATTAAAAGTGGAAATTGGACTAGAGTGCACCAAGGGTCGCACCGAGGGTCGATAGACCATCCGACCCTAGGTGTTTCAGACCATCGACCCTCGGCATTCGGGAAGTTCGGAATCTTTGGGAGGGTCGATAGACCCATCGACCCTAGCATCGACCCTCGACCCTGACAGAATGGTTTTTAAATTCTGAATTAATTCTAATTAAATTCTATCGACTTTGTTAGGTTTTCTAGCATTATAGTACCGTTATAACAGTGAATCGAAAGCTTGGAAAATATCTATTAGCAAGCTAAGGTGAGGAACCTTAACCCCAAACTAAATTGGTTAATAATAAACTGTTTTTCTTTTCTTGAGTCCTATGCCATGTTTGATTCTATGCGAATATGTTTGTAATGTGCATACAGCATGCCATCCAATATTTCTATTACTTGTTCATGCATATTTACTTTATGGTTTATAACATGATTATGATGTTGATGATAGGAATAGGCATGTGATTGTATGTGTGTGGTTGGTGTGCTTGATGCGAGAGAGTATCAGGGGAGGTGTGATGAGAACGTCAATAAACGTTAACCTTTGGCGGGCCTCATCACTTTAGCTCTATCTCTAACTCAAGTCTTGTGCATTGACATCGTCGTATTGCCATTATCTTAGCGGAACTATTATGTCGTAGAGTATCGGGAGGTGGTCTCGGTCCTTTGTAGTCTCGACTCTACCGGGGGCCTTAGCTCTATCTCTATGGATGTTCTGAGGGATGCTGGGGTGGGGCCTTGGATACACTGTTTGGCATTAGGATTGGTTAGTAGCGAGCCCAGTTTGCAAGCCCTCGCTAACAGGGGCTTACGTGTTGGTATAGCATTATATAACAATAAACGTTAACCTTTGTTGTATAATGTTATGGTAGGGTGGATGGGGATGACGATAAACGTTAACCTTCGGGCGGGCTTCCACACCCTGTGTATAGAGGCGATATCAATAAACGTTAACCTTTGATCACCCAACCTTTTATTGCACATTGCAAACTATAAACTAAGACCAAAGATATGAATTGACTTTTTGCATGCATATGTAGTGTTGCATTGTTTTGGCTACTCACTGAGCCGTGTTGTGTGCTCACCCCTCGACGTCGAATATTTTTAGTTGCTGATGCAGGATATACTGTTGAAGATTATATGAACGCGTCAGCGTATGGAACCGTAGCAGCTATGGATCTTGGAGCTGAAGACGATACACACGACTCCTCTTGCGAGTGCAACTCGTGTGTATTCGATTAGATATTTTTTTACAGTTTTCTTATTTGGATGTATAAGACATGTAGTTGGTATTTACCTATTTATGTCATAGATAAACACGGAATAATTTGATATTATTTATGGGTATCATTCTAGTACTCAGTTCATATTATTTATAAATTTTCCGCTATTGTGTATTACTCTGATTATGATTTTTGATGCGTGCAAAGTTTGGATAACGCGGGGATTGCCTATAAGAGATCGTGGTTGAACCGTTGGATTATTTGGCGGTTCATCACACCATTCTGAAGTGTGCGGAATCGGGGTGTGACAGTTTGGCTGCCCATTAATGACGGATGGTGCCATGTTTGTATTCCCTTATGTTTTCGGGTGTGTCTGGCTATCTTCCCCCATAGGTCGTGGTGGTGGGATAGAGTTACGGCCTTGTCTGGTTACTCTGTGTCCAGCCATTATCTAATCTGGTAGTGGGATTGCCTGAAAATCATTGAACACATGAGACAATCATTATATAATTCATTCTCATATTTTAAAACCACTAACAAATGCAAATTTCAAAATTTTCAGATCATTCTGTCGAAAATGCTGTATTTTCACTGCAGGGTCGATGGTGGGGGTCGATGGATGTCCGACCCAAAGTCTGCGACCCTGAGGAATCACTGATTCTTCCCGAGATCTGGGGGTCGATATGGGGGTCGATGGGTGTCCGACCCTAGGTTCGACCCCTGGTTCTCTGTCAGATTACCGAGAGCCGCAGGTCGATGAGGGGGTCGATGGGTGGGTCGATGGTTTTGGTCGAATTCTCCGACCCCTGGACTTAAAGTCAGATTTTAAGTTCCGATTCTGAGTCCATTTCCCATTCTTTCTCCTCCGCTCTGACTCGTCTCGTCCCTCTGAGTTGCCACAGTGACAACTCCGATCCATTTGTGGTTTGTGCTTCTCGTTTCGATGTCTACACCTCCTCTATAGGAATATCTTCTACGTTTTCATGTTTTTAGGTTTCCTTACCTAGGTTTTTGCTCATATATCTCGTTTTCTTCAAATTAAACTTTTTCCAACCGTAAAAATTCGATTTATATTGGGGGCTTTTGTTGTTGGTGAATCAAGGAACGAAAGCCCTCAAAAATATTTGAGTTTCATCGGTTGGTTATCGAGAAACTCAAAATTTACCCTTTTTGCCCTAATTTGTCGAGATTTCGAATTTCTTGAAATTTCTTCCAATTCAATCTCGTTAGCTAAAATTTCCAACTGTATGAGTCTTACAGGATAGTTTAGGATCTATGTAAGTCCTCCTGCCCATGTGTATGGCTGAAAATTGAGGCTTTTGACCAATTTATGTTGTTATAATGTCGAAATTTTGGGTTTTTCATCCCTACTAAGCCATTATTTGTTCTTCTTTGTTATTTGCAGATACTATGGCTCTTACCAAGGTACCTAGTGTTTGTGACCGTCTTCGCTTCCGTTCCAATGAAGTCGAGACGTAGTATGCCCGCTACGCTCGCAAGAAAGTAGAGGGAGGCCGCAAGGTGCACTTGGCTAGCCTGGCCATGTTCAATGTAGAGGGGGCTTTTGATGATATGGGCTGGCTTCCTGTCATCACCTATAACGCCTGTACCTATCCTGACTTGGTACGACAGTTCAATTGTAATCTCTAAGTGGTGGGCGATTACAACGATGTTGAGAGGGGTAGTGAGCTCAGGATCACTAGCTATGTCAAGGGAGTTGAGATTTTCTTTGACTATCGGCAGCTAGCGGACTTGCTGGGTATCTCATATGACGGCTCCTTCGTGTTCTGTGCCCCTGGAGAGCCCCAGTTCTTTTCATTACAGATGAGGGATGAGATAGACCGTCAGCTCATCAGACCTGATCGCTGGGAGATGAAAGCGAGTTACCTACGTTCATATCCACGGGTGTACTACAAGATTATTCAGCATAGCCTGATACCGTAGAGTGGACATTACGAGAGGGTCTCTCAATTGACCCAGTATCTGCTGTATTGTATATGCACTAGGCAGCCCGTCTGCCTTCTATACATTATCATGTGGACGATGATCAGCGCTACGTTGCCCAGTCATACTGGCAACCTACCTTATGGACGCATGATCACCACGCTGCTTACCCACCTGGGTGTTGACCTGCTGGTTGAAAAGATTCAGAAATCCTTTTCATCACCTCTGGATTGGGAGGCCATCTATAAGATGGGCATGCGGGATGCCCAGGTCAGCGATGAAGAGAGGAACGGGATGGTGAGTGTAAGACCCGTGTCGATCTAACCCGATCTTACCACCTTGAACCAGGTTTACCCGTCATGGTCGAGCCAAATGGACCAAGGGCGTGAAGGAGATCGAGATCTCAGGTATCAAATCGACCCAAAAATACTTAAAATAAGGGAAGGGTTGCATACCCAGCTAAGCAGGGTCGGACCTCCCAAAACAGAAAGTCAGACCCTCAGTTTTGAAAGGAGGGTCAGAAAGTTTTGAACCCTAGGGTCGATGCTCCGATCGACCCTCGGTTACCGTAGGAAATAGAATTAGGAAATTTCTTAATTTTCGATTGGGATTCTTTCCTAATCTCAAAGGGACTTATTTTGGGATGTTCCTACTTTATTTAAAGGACGTTCCTAAGCCACTTTCACTCCTTTCACAACCCTAATTGAATTGAGAGAAAGAGAAGAGAAGAAACAGAAGAAGAAGAAGAACAAGGAAGATAATTTAGCCAAAAGATAAGAGTTGCAGAGAAGGATTATTCTTCTCTGGTATGGATACTAATTCCATGAGTTTCTACAGTCCTTAGGTTAGTTATTGGTGAGAGTGTGATCTCGGAGAAACCCAAACCATCAATCTATGGTTAGGTTTTCATGGAAAACCATAGAAGAATGCATGAAAGGTATGTAGGTGGATGATTCATGGTTCTAGACCATGGAATGAATGTTGAATGGAATGTAGAAGCAAGCCATAGGACCCAAACAGGAAGAATGGATTAAAAAAAGGGAATTGGACCAAAGTGCACAGAGGGTCGCATCGAGGGTCGATGACCATCCGACCCTAGGTGATTCTGACCATCGACCCTCAGTGTTCGGGAAATTCAGAGTTAAGGGAGGGTCGCACCCATGGTCGATCAGGACTCTGACCCTACCTCTGACCCTCAGTTAACAGAGTGGTTTTTAAATCTGGAATTAATTCTATTTAAATTCTATCGACTTTGTTAGGTCTTCTAGCAATATAATAACATTGTAAAGGTGAATTTAAAGCTTGGAAAAGTATCTATTAGCAAGCTAAGGTGAGGAACCAGAACTCCAAACTAATTGGTTAATAACAAAACTGTTTTCTATTTTCTTGAGTCCTATGCCATGCTTGATTCTATGCGAAGATATTTGTAATGTGCATACAACATGTCATCCAATATTTCTATTATTTGTTCATGCATATTTATTTTATAGTTATAACATGATGATGATGATGATGATGACATGAATAGGCATGTGATTGTATGTGTGTGGTTAGTGTACTTGATGCGAGCAGTTCACAAAGAAGAGGTTCTCCGTGGATGCGAGTATCAGGGGAGGTGTGATGAGAACGTCAATAAACGTTAACCTTTGGCGGGTCTCAGCACTTTAGCTCTATCTCTAACTCAAGTCTTATGCATTAGCATCGTCGTATCGCCATTACTTTAGCAGAACTATTATGTCGTAGGGTCTCAGGGGAGGTGGTCTCGGTCCTTATAGTCTCTGACTCTACTGGGGGGCCTTAGCTCTATCTCTATGGATATTTTGAGGGATGCTGGGGTGAGGCCATGGATACACTTTTGGCATTAGGATTGGTTAGTTGCGAGCCCAGTTTGCAGCCCTCGCCAACAGGGGCTTACGTGTTGGTATGGCAATATATAGCAATAAACGTTAACCTTTGTTATATAATGTTCATGGTTGGGTACATGTGAGTCGACGATAAACATGATATTCGGGTGATGTCACACACTTGTGTATATAGGCGGGGTCAATAAACGTAACCTTTGACTACCTAAACCTTTCTATTGCATACTGCAAATTTTAAACCGGACCAAAGATATAAATTGATTGCATGCATATGTACTGTTGCATTGTTTTGGCTACTCACTGAGCCGTGATGTGTGCTCACCCCTCGACGTCGAATATTTTTAGTTGATGATGTAGGTTATACCGTTGAAGATTATATGAATGCGTCTGCATACAGGAACATGGCAGCAATGGAAGCTGGAGCTGAAGTGGATACACACGACTCCTCTTGCGAGTGCAACTCGTGTGTATTTGATTAAATATTTTATAGGTTTCTTTATTTGCATTTATTAAGACATGTATTTGGTATTTAAATATTTATGTCTCAGTTGAAACAGAATAAAATGTTATTTAAATTTTAATATCACATAGATTCTCAGTTCATTTATTTATAAGATTTCCGCTATTGTGTATTTACTCTGATTATGATTACGGATGTGTGGAAGTTTAGATAACGCGGGGATAGCCTACTCGAGATCCTGGTTGAACCATTGGTTTATTTGCGGTTCTTCACACCGTTCTTAATAGTGTGGAATTGGGGTGTGACAACTTGGTGTCAGAGCGTCTCAGGCCTTGCCCGCTGAACTAACATACATTCAAGACAATTGTGAACTGAGATAGGATAAAAATAAAAATAGTAATATTAACACATTATAAGCACCAGTGATGCTTGAGACCAAATTTAAAAAGAGAATAATGCATCTATTAAAGGGGAAACAACTTTACATACAATGAGAGCGTAACAAAATGTATATACACAACTAAAGCAGAGTACAGTCCACAACCCGGACAGTTACTCTATAGTACAAGGAAAATAAAGTACACTCAGGAAGCTAGAGGCGAAGGGGGAGGTGGGGCCTTACGGTCTCTGTCGTAGTCCTCGGCATAGACTCTAGTCAACCATGCCACCTGAGTCTGAGTCGCCTGCAGACTAGCTGTGAGATCAGCCACCCGCTGATTAGTCCGGCGCTGGGCGTCTAGAAGCTCCCCTATCCTCAAATCCGATGCACGCTGAGCCTCTCTAATCTCGTAAAACATACTCAGCACGTCATCAGCAGGTGGGCGTGAAGGTCCAGCCGCATGAGAAGGACCGGTCTCCGGTACAGGATCCGCCGTAGAAGAAGTACCGACACCAGCCGCATGAGTAGGTGAAGGCGGAGGTATCGCGTCAACATCCTTATACATGCGGTCTTCATCATCGACAGGATCCACATGGGCTCTAGCAGCGGCAACAGCAGCCTCAGCGTCAGCCCTCTCAACGCGAGTGTGTGGGCGTACCATCTCGTTCCTTTCCTCGTCACTAACTTGGGCATCCCACATGCCCATCTTGCAGATAGCCTCCCAATCTAGAGGCGACGAGAAGGTCTTCTCCTGGATCTTCTCATCTACCAGGTCAACCCCCAGACGGGTCAGTAGCATTGTAATCATGTGTCCATAGGGTAGATTACCCCTACGACCGGACAATGTAGCACTAATCATGGTCCGCATGATGATGTAAGGAAGGCAGACCGGCTGTCTGGTGCAGATACTGTAAATCAAAAACTGGGTCAGCTGAGAAACCCTCTCATAGTGCCCACTCTACAGGATTAGATTATGCTGGATAATCTTACAGAAGACCCGTGGAGCTGGACGCAACTAACAAGCTCTCATCTGCCAACGATCAGGTCGTAACAGCTAGTTGTCGATCTCTACCCTCATCTCCATAGAAACAAACTGTGGCTCTCCAGGCGCACAGTACACCATGGGGCCATCATACGGAATGCCCAGCAGATCGGCCAGTTGCCGATAGTCAAATGAAATGTGCACCCCTTTAACGTAACTGGTGATGTGCAACTCCTGACCATGCTCAACGTCATTGTAATTCCTCACCACCTGGAGATTACAATAGAATTGATGCACCAAATCCGGACATGTTCACGCGTTGTAGGTGATGACAGGGAGCCACCCAATATCACCAAATGCCCCCTCCACGTTGAACAAGGCCAGCTGAGCCAAGTTCACCATACAACCACCTTCCACTTTCTTACGGGCATAGTCGGCATACTGTGCCTCGGCTTCATTAGAATGGAACCGAAGTGGATCATGCACTCTGGGTATCTTGATACGAGCCATGGTTTCTGCAAAATAAGAAAGAGAAGGAAAACAAGGAGTTAATAGGATAAAAATCCAAAATTTGATTTAATAATGACGTAAGTTGACCAGAAAGCCCCATTTCTTACCATACAAATGGGCATGAGAACTTACGTAGGTTTAAACATACCCTACAACCCACATGCCGTAGGAAATTTTAACTGACGATGTCCAATTTGAAGAAAATCAAGAAAAATAGAAAATTTTGACAAATTAGGGCAAAAAGGGAAAAATTCAAGTTTCTCGATAACCAACCGATGAAACTCAGAAATTTTTGAGGGCTTTCGTTCCTCGAGACACCAATAACAAAAGCCCCCAATAAAAATCAAATTTTTACGGTTGTAAAAAGTTTAATTTGAAAAATACAAGTTAAATGGGCAAAAACCTAAAAATGGAAACCTAAAAACAGGTAAAAATGAGAGAACATACCTGTATGGATGACGTGAACGTCGAAACCCAGACTAAATCGACCCACAACAGTGGAGTAGCACTGTAGCAACTCAGAGGGGAGAGACGAGTCGAAACGGGAGGGAAATAATAAGAAATGACCCAAAATCGGATCTTAATAATCTGATTTTTAGTCTGAGGGTCGGACAATTCGGCTAGAACAATCGACCCTCGAATCGACCCTCCCATCGACCCTTGGCTCTCGAGAATCTGACAGAAAACTAAGGGTCGGAACTGAGGGTCGGACACCCATCGACCATTGCATTGACCCTCAGCTCTCGGGAAGAATAGGTCATTCCCAGGGTCGGATACCAAGGGTCGGACATACCATCGACCCTCACCATCGACCCTGCATAGAAAAGATAGTATTTTTTTTTAAAATGAGCTAGAATTGGAATTGATTATCGATTAGCATGCCTACATGAAATATAAATGACTTCTCACCTATTTTCACAATTTTTAGGCACCACCAATCACAGAAAGGAATTATGTCTGGACGTAGGGTGACCCGATAGACCCAGAATGCAGTTCCACCACCACCACCCATGGAGGAGACCAGTCAGGAAAACGATTATGCATCGGGTAATCCAGAACCGGCAAACCCTACAAATTTTCCACCTCCACCACCAGAGCAAGCAACCGTGGTGATGAATCTGGCACAACAGCTACAGCAGATGCAACACGCACAGGCTCAGATGCAAGTTGCCATGGACATTATGTTTCAAGCCACTCAGGCTGCACCCATGCACACAGGATAAGCCAGTGCAGCATCGGTCGGTAACCACCCAGCTCCTTAGACACCTCAACAACCTGCTGCATAGATTCCAGTGCAGATTTTGAAAGCAGCTCAGGGTAATTATCAGTATCCACCCCATATGTTTGGGGCAAACCCCCAAAATCAGTTGGACCACTCTCGACTAGTGGAGAGATTCTTGAAAATGAAACCCAAGGAATTCAACGGCACACCGTCTGATCCGTTGTGGCCAGCACACTGGATAGATGAGATGGAGAGAAATTTCCTCATGATGACTATCATAGAGGAAGAGAAAGTATTATGTGCCACCATCATGCTCAAGGGCGACGCACATCATTGGTGGAAATCCACGAAGGCATATCTACTGACCAAGCACGCCCTACTAACTTGGGCTATATATAAAGAAGCCTTCTTTGAGAAATATTTTCCACGGAGCTTCAGAGATTCTATGGAAAACGAGTTCCTGATTTTATATCAGGGACAGATGACTATGGACGCATATCAACAGCGCTACGAAGAGCTATTTTTCTTTGCACCAATTACCATGCAAGAAGAAGACACCAAAACCCGTAGGTTCGTCACGGGACTGAGAGGGAACATTAGAGAGCATGTTATGGGCTTAGAAAAGAAAATTTATAATGAAGCTGTCCAGATAGCTCGAGTTATTGAATCGAGCCAGAAGGAGAGTTATTTTACTCAGAACAGAGGCATCAAAAGGCCAGCCGGAAATTCTTACAACGGAGGCAATAACAGGACATATAAGCCTTTCCGTCCTCAGAATTTTACTGCTGCAACCAAGACTACATCAGCAGCTCAACCTCAGCCAAAGCTAAATTCTGAAGGCCCGAAGTGTTTTAACTGCAACCAACCGGGGCATATGGGAAGGGAGTGCCCTAAGCCCAAGAAGTAATTCCATCAGGGACGGGTATATGTTGTTACGTCCGAGGATGCGGCCGCATCACCCGATGTGGTCACAGGTATGGTTGAAACTTGTTAAGTTGTATTTATATTGTATGAGCATGTAGACTAAGTAAAAATAAATCACAGGTATTGTACCTATAAATGGCATGCCTGCCTGAGTACTCTTTGATTCCGGAGCAACTCATTCCTTTATATCTGTGGCATTTGGAAAGAAGATAAATCTACCCATCAAAAGATTAGACTACAAATTACTTCTACGATCACCAATGGGGTTAGAAGTGGAATTAGAGAAAGGTTATGGACAATGTCCAGTTCTTATTAGAGAGAAGACCTTAGATGCAACCTTGATACAACTTGAGATGGCAGACTTTGATGTCATCTTGGGAATGGACTGGTTAGCTCGGCATTCTGCAAATATGTTATGCGCTGAAAAGAAGTTAACGTTCAAAGACAATGAAGGAGCAGAATTCAGTTTCTCAGGAACCAAACTTCCCCAGAGACGCAAGCTCCTACTTTCAGCACTAAAGGCTAAGAAGTGCCTTGAGAAGGGGGCAGTCGGGTATCTAGTGTCAGTGGTCGACCTAACCAAGGAAGCACCACGAATGAAAGACATTGACGTCGTGCGAGACTACCCTGACGTATTTTCGGAGGAACTACCCGGATTACCACCCGACCGAGCCACAGAGTTTGTGATAGACCTTATACCTGGAGCCACACCAGTATCAAAAGCACCTTATAGAATGGCTCCTACGGAACTGAAGGAACTGAAGGTGCAACTACAAGAACTACTGGACAAGGGTTATATTCGACCGAGTATATCTCAATGGGGGGCACCGGTGTTGTTCGTAAAGAAGAAGGATGGTAGCGTTCGATTATGCATCGACTATCGGGAGTTGAATAAATTGACAATGAAGAATCGATATCCATTACCTCGGATCGATGACTTGTTCGATCAGTTACAAGGAGAAAAAGTATTTTCTAAGATCGACCTTCGATCAGGCTATCATCAGCTGAAGATTAAAGAAGGTGATATTCCGAAGACAGCATTCAGGACCAAATATGGACATTATGAATTTTTGGTAACGTTTTTCGGATTAACTAATGCACCGGCAACGTTCATGGAACTTATGAACCGAATTTTCCATGATATGTTGGATACGTTGGTTATAGTATTTATTGATGATATATTGGTATACTCCAAGGACGAGGAAACCCATATCAAGAACCTAAACGCAGCCCTACAGCGTTTAAGGAAAGAGAAGTCATATGCCAAATTTTCAAAGCGAGTTTTGGCTAAGTGAAGTCGCCTTCCTAGGCCATGTAGTATCCGCTGAAGGAATCAAAGTGGACCCCAGCAAGATCGAGGCTATTGGGAAGTGGGAATCGCCAAAGAGCGTTTTAGAAATTAAAAGTTTTCTGGGTCTAGCTGGTTATTATCGGAGATTCGTAGAAGACTATTCTCGGATTGCCGTCCCTCTCACTAGTTTGACTAAGAAAGGTGAAAAGTTTGTGTGGACTGATAAATGTGAGAAGAGTTTCCAAACGCTGGAGACCAGATTGATATCCGCTCCGATCTTGACTATTCCCGTTCCAGGGCAGACCTTTACTTTATACACTGATGCGTCGAGACTGGGATTGGGATGTGTGCTTATGCAAGGAGAGCAAGTGATTGCTTATGCTTCAAGACAGTTAAAGGTACATGAGAAGAATTATCCCACTCACGATCTGGAGCTAGCGGCAGTAGTACATGCGGTCAAGATATGGAGACATTACCTATACGGGGAGAAATTCCTAATTAAGTCGGACCATAAAAGTCTTACTTATTTATTTAATCAGAAGGAGTTGAATATGTGACAAAGAAGATGGCTGGAACTTTTGAAAGACTATGATTGTGATACCTAGTATCATTTGGGAAAAGCGAACGTAGTAGCAGATGCATTAAGCAGAAAGACAATGATAAAATCGTAAGGAGAAGTTAGCACGACTGCAGCAATGTGTACCACCGGAAGGGTATTCAATCACGACAACGAGCAGTATGTGATAGATACAACGGATGGATCAGCCAACCAAGGGTTTATTCATCGGTTTTCGAATATGTTCACGGCATTAAAGATTATACCAGATATAGTGGATGAAGTGAAGACAGCTATCAAAGCAGATCCTTATCTGAGAACAGTACAAAAAGATATTGAGAAAGGTGGGACCAACCCTGAGTTCACCTTGGATGACGAGAAGGTACTGAAATACAAATGAAGAATATGTGTACCTGAAATAGAAAGTGCAGACATTAGACACCGACTGATGAAGGAAGCGCACACCACCATCTATTCGATACATCCTGGAAGTACAAAAATGTATCATGACCTAAAGAAACTATATTGGTGGAGGGGAATGAAAGCAGATGTAGCTAAGTTCGTGTCCCAATGCCTAAATTGTCAGAAGGTAACGGCTGAACGACAAAGACCCGCAGGACTGTTGCAGCCATTACCAAAACCAGCATGGAAATGGGACTGCATCACTATGGACTTCGTCACGGGACTACCATTGACTCCTCGAGTAGTTGACGCAGTTTGGGTGATTGTGGACCGTCTGACTAAAACAGCTCGCTTCATACCTATACGACCTCAGTATACCCTGGAAAGGTTAGCAAAGCTGTATGTGGATAATATTGTTCGGTTACATGGTGTTCCAGAAAGCATTGTGTCTGATATAGATCCACGATTTACTTCCAAGTTTTGGGAGGGATTGCAAAAGGCTATGGGTACAACGTTGAAGTTCAGCACTGCATTCCACCCATAGACAGATGGACAGTCGGAGCGTACAATCCAGATTCTAGAAGATATGCTACGAGCATGTGTGATTGATTTTAAAGGATCATGGGATGAAAAGTTACCATTGATCGAGTTCGCTTATAACAATAGCTATCAGGCTACTATACAGATGTCACCTTATGAAGCACTGTATGGCAGGTAGTGTTGAACTCCCTTGTTTTGGAATGAAGTTGGAGAACGTAGTATTGTTCGACCATAATTTGTTGAAGAGACTTGCCGAGTGGTCGACATCATCAAGGGAAGAGTGAGAACAGCTCAGAATCGTCAGAAGCAATATGCAGACACTCGACGAAGAGATCTGGAGTTCGTCGTAGGTGATAAAGTATTTTTGAAGGTATCGCCTATGCGAGGATTGAAGAGGTTCGGACAGAAAGGGAAACTAAGTCCAAGATATGTCGGACCATATGAAATTCTAGCTAGCGTGGAAAAGTGGCTTATCAATTAGCACTACCACCATCTATGTCAAGTGTGCATGACGTATTTCACATTTTCCTATTGAAGAAGTATGTCAAAGACCCAACGCATGTTTTGACAGTGGATTTGCTGGAATTGACTAATGATTTGACATTTGAAATAACAACAATAGAAATCACTAGTCGAAAGGTTCAACGTCTACGCAATAGAGATATCTACTATGTTAAGGCCACATGGAAAAGTAGAGACATGGAAGAGATTACATGGGAAGAAGAGAATGCTATGCGAAAGCAATACCCTCACTTATTTGATTCAAAAGGTAAGTACAATTTTGAGGACGAAATTTTTATAAGTTGGGGGGAGTTGTAAGACCCGTGTCGATCTAACCCGGTCGTACCACCTTGAACTAGGTTTACCTGTCATGGTCGAGCCAAATGGACCAAGGGCGTGAAGGAGATCGAGATCCCAGGTATCAAATCGACCCAAAAACACTTAAAATAAGGGAAGGGTCGCATACCCAGCTAAGCAGGGTCAGACCTCCCAAAACAGAAAGTCATACCGTAAGTTTGAAGGGAGGGTCGGACAGCTTAGAACCCTAGGGTCGACGGGATCATCGACCCTCCCATCGACCATCGGTTACCGTAGGGAATAGAATTAGGAAATTTCCTAATTTTTGATTGGGATTCTTTCCTAATCTCAAAGGGGCTTATTTTAGGATGTTCCTACTTTATTTAAAGGACGTTCCTAAGCCACTTTCACTCCTTTCACAACCCTAATTGAATTGAGAGAAAGAGAAGAGAAGGAACAGAAGAAGAAGAGGAACAAGGAAGAGAATTAAGCCCAAAGAGAAGAGTTGCAGAGAAGGATTATTCTTCTCTGGTATGGATACTAATTCCATGAGTTTCTACAAACCTTAGGTTAGTTATTGGTGATAGTGTGATCTCGGAGAAACCCAAACCATCAATCTATGATTAGGTTTTCATGGAAAACCATAGAAGAATGCATGAAAGCTATGTAGGTGGATGATTCATGGTTCTAGACCATGGAATGAATGTTGAATGGAATGTAGAAGCAAGCCATAGGACCCAAACACAAAGAATGGATTAAAAAGAGGGAATTGGACCAAAGTGCACAAAGGGTCGCACCGAGGGTCGATGACCATCCGACCCTAGGTGATTCTGACCATCGACCCTCAATGTTCGGGAAGTTCAGAGTTAAGGGAGGGTCGCACCCAGGGTCGATCAGGACTCCGACCCTACCTCCGACCCTCAGTTAACAGAGTGGTTTTTAAATATGGAATTAATTCTAATTAAATTATATCGACTTTGTTAGGTCTTCTAGCAATATAATAACATTGTAAAGGTGATTTTAAAGCTTGGAAAAGTATCTATTAGCAAACTAAGGTGAGGAACCAGAACTCCAAACTAATTGGTTAATAACAAAACTGTTTTCTATTTTCTTGAGTCCTATGCCATGCTTGATAATATGCGAATATGTTTGTAATGTGCATACAACATGTCATCCAATATTTCTATTATTTGTTCATGCATATTTATTTTATAGTTATAACATGATGATGATGATGATGATAGGAATAGGCATGTGATTGTATGTGTGTGGTTAGTGTACTTGATGCGAGCGAGTATCAGGGGAGGAGTAATGAGAACGTCAATAAACGTTAACCTTTGGCGGGTCTCAACACTTTAGCTCTTTCTCTTACTCAAGTCTTGTGCATTAGCATCGTCGTATCGCCATTACTTTAGCAGAACTATTATGTCGTAGAGTATCAGGGGAGGTGGTTTCGGTCCTTGAGTCTCTGACTCTACCGGGGGGCCTTAGCTCTACCTCTGTGGATATTCTGAGGGATGCTGGGGTGAGGCCTTGGATACACTTTTGGCATTACGATTGGTTAGTTGCGAGCCCAGTTTGCAGCCCTCGCCAACAGGGGCTTACGTGTTGGTATGGCAATATATAGAAATAAACGTTAACCTTTGTTATATAATGTTCATGGTTGGGTGCATGTGAGTCGACGATAAACGTGATCTTCGGGTGACGTCACACACTTGTGTATAGAGGCGGGGTCAATAAACGCGACCTTTGACTACCTAAACCTTTCTATTGCATACTGCAAACTTTAAACCGGACCAAAGATATAAATTGATTGCATGCATATGTACTGTTGCATTGTTTTGGCTACTCACTGAGCCGTGATGTGTGCTCACCCCTCGACGTCGAATATTTTTAGTTCATGATGCAGGTTATACCGTTGAAGATTATATAAATGCGTCTGTGTACGGGAACGTGGCAGCAATGGAAGCTGGAGCTGAAGTGGATACACACGACTCCTCTTGCGAGTGCAACTCGTGTGTATTTGATTAGATATTTTATAGGTTTCTTTATTTGGATTTATTAAGACATGTATTTGGTATTTAAATATTTTTGTCTCAGTTGAAACAGAATAAAATATTATTTAAATTTTAATATCACATAGATTCTCAGTTCATTTATTTATAAGATTTCTGCTATTGTGTATTTACTCTGATTATGATTATGGATGTGTGGAAGTTTAGATAACGCGGAGATAGCCTACTCGAGATCCTGGTTGAACCGTTGGTTTATTAGCGGTTCATCACACCATTCTAAACAGTGTGGAATTGGGGTGTGACATTGTGCCCTCGCACTCGAGTGGAGATGGCTGATGCTGAGGCAGCAGCAACAGCCGCTGGAGCAGGTGTTCATGGGGATGATGATGATCGTTTGTAAATTGATGTGCATGTCATACCTCCTCCATCACCTACTCATGCTACAAGAGCTGGTCCTTCTTCTTCAGCTGGTCCTTCACATGCAGCTGGTCCTTCGTATGCACCTTCTGATGACATGATGGGGATATTGCATGAGATACGAGAGGTTCAACGCATGTCTGATTTGAGGATGGGAGAGCTTCTAGAGGCTCAGTGCTTGTCCAATCAGTGGGTGGGAGAGCTTAGGGATGCTCAGCGCGTGACTGACTAGCGGGTGGCTGATCTCACAATTAGTCTCTGGACGACCCAGACTCAGATTGCTTGGTTGACTAGAGTCTACGCTGAAGACTATGATAGAGACCGTGAGGCACCACCTCCCCCATCACCTCCGACTTCTTGATGTGTTTCTTTTATCTTTCTTTTGTACTTCAAAGTAACTGTCTTGTTTGTGGACTGTACTCTACTTTAGTCATATATATAAATGTTTGTTCTTCTTTTGGTTGTATATAAATTTATTTCTCATTTAATAGATGCATTATTCTCTTTCAGTTTTGTCTCAAACAATACAGATGCTTATGGTGTGTTATTATTACATCTTTTTAAATTTTTATCCTATCTCAGTTCATGAACTTTTGTGGAAGTATACTGGTTTCACAGACAGGGCCTGAGAACTCTGATACCAAGTTATCACACACCAATTCCACACCATTCAGAATGGTGTGATGAACCGCTAATAAGCCAACGGTTCAACCAGGATCTCTAATAGGCTGTGTCCATAGAAAATAAAATCATACACATCCACAACCATAATGAGAATAAATACACAATAGCAGAAGTCTTATAGTAAATGAACTGAGGAATCTAATTGTGATAATCATAGATAAAGTATCAATTTATGTTGTATCAACTAAGACATAAGTAAATAAAATATCAATTATATTTCTTTATAAATTTAAATGAAAAACTAATCGAAAATGCATGCATTGCACTCGCATGAGAGATCATGCGTTCCACGAAGTCTTCAGCTTCCATTGCAGCGACGTGCCCGTACATAGAAGTATTCATATAGTCCTCTACCGTAGTACCTGCATCATCATCTAAAATATTCAACGTCGAAAAGGTGAGCACACATCATGGCTCAGTGAGCAAACAAAACAATACAACAATCATATACATGCATTCAATTCATATCTGTGGTCTGGTAATAAGTTTGCAATGCGCTATAGAAAGGTTCAGTGGCCGCCTTGCCTCTATGCACAGGGTGTGAAGGCCCGCCCAAAGGTTAACATTTATTATCGTCCCCATCCACCCTACCATGGAATAGAGATAGAGCTAAAGTGCTGAGGCCCGACCTATGGCACTTCCCCTGATACTCTACCCATACCAACACGTAAGCCCCGGCTGGCGAGGGCTCGCAACTAACTAATCCTAATGTCATACAGTGTATCCAAGGCCTCACCCCAGCATCCCTCAATACGTCCATAGAGATAGGGCTAAGGCCCCCCGGCCGAGTTAAAGACTACACGGTCCGAGACCACCTCCCCTCATACACTATGACGTAATAGTTCTGCTAAGGTAATGACGATACGACGATGTCATAGGACAAGACTTGAGTTAGAGAAAGAGCTAGAGCTCTAAGGCCCAGCCAATGACACCCACCCTAATATTCGCTCGCATCAAGCACACTAACCACACACATACATTCACATGCCTATTCCGATCATCATCATCATCATCATCATGTTATAAACAATAAATGTAAATATGCATGATCAGTAATAATAAAAATATTGGATGACATGCTAAATGCATATGACAAACATACACGCATAGAATCAATCATGGCATTGGACTCAAGAAATAAAAACAGTTTATTATTAATCAATTAGTTTAGGTCTTGTTCCCTCACCCTTGCTTGATTGTAGATCCTCTTTCAAGCATTAAGAATCAACTTAATATCACTATTATATCACTAGAAGACCTAATCAAGTCGTTAAAATTTAATTAGAATTAATTCCAATTTTTAAAAGCCTACTGTTAACTGGGGGTCGCAGGTAGGGTAGCAGTTTTCTACGACCCCCTATAGTAGGGTCGAAGGCAGGGTCAGATGTTCCATCGACCCTGGGTGTGACCACCCCTAATCTGGACTTCCCGAACACTGGGGGTCGATGCTAGGGTCTGGTAGGGTCGATTCTCCATCGACCCCACGTGCGACCCCCTGTGGGTTTAGTCGAGATTTTCATCCTACAGTCCATTCTCTCATGTTTGGGTCCTATGGCTTGCTTCTATAATCCATTCCATACATGTTCTATGGTTTAAAACAATAGTTTATTCCCCTACTTGGTTTCAATGATCTCCTCCATGGTTTCCATTGAAACCTAACCATAGATGGATGATTTGGGTTTCTCCTAGATCATACCCTCTTCACAATCTACTCTAAGGTCTTAAGAAATTCATGGAAATAGTATCCTTACCTAAGAAATAGACTTGTTTCTCTGAAGCCTTCTCTTTGGTCTTCTTCTCCACTTTCCTTCTCTTCTCCTTCTCTTCACCTTCTCTTTTCTTTCTCTCAATCCAATTAGGGTTCTAAAAGGAGTGAAAGAGGCTTATAGAGTAAAAACTCCCAAAATAAGTCCCACTGAGATTAGGAAAGAATCTCATTGCAATTTGAAAAGTTTCCAAATCACGGTTTCTGTCGGTAGACTGGGGGTCGATGAGGGGGTCGGAGATCCCGTCGACCCCTGGTTCTAAGTTGTCCGACCCCTGGTTAGAAACTCAGGGTCTGACTTTTATATTGGGGGGGTCCAACCTTGCCTAGCTGGGTGTGCGACCCTCCCCCCTATTTTAGTATTTTTGGGTCAGTTTAATACTTGGGATCGTTATCTCCTTCATGCACTTGGTCCATTTGGCTCAACCATGATGGGTAGACCTAGTTCAAGGTGGTAAGAACGGGTTAGTTCGATGCGGGTCTTACACAGTTGGTCCACGAAGGTCCTAGCTAGGCTGATAGGCTATCTGAGCCAGAAACAGATAGAAATTTCAGAGGGTAGATGCTCCGATTCTTTCCTCTGGTTAACACTTAAAATAATTCTCTTTTCTTTTTATTTAACTAGAGGATGCAAATGGATATTGTGCCATCCGGCATAACCTCTAGATAACTTTTGGTAATCAGGTGAGCTTTATAGTAAGCTCACAGTAAGTGAACTAGAGGCATTATCGGGTGGTATTCTTTCCAGCTTAACCTCCTGTTACGTACAAGCTTACCGGGCTATGTACACGGACCCTCCAGTAATATCTAGAGGATATGCCTGCGATAAGGAGCCTTTGAATCAGACCCAAAAACCAGACTCATAATGGTTTCTTTGTCTCAACTAGGGGAGCTTCAACTCCCCACTCTAACCTTAATTTCAGTCAATGGGAAGTATTCTCCCAAGCAACAGGAAGAAGGTAGAGACATGAATGACTCATCCCATCCCCAACAAGGAGGTAGGTAAACATCCTATTCTCTAGGGTTTGGTCCTTGGCTTTCATTAATGTTGGCAATTAATGTTGGAGTGTTCCACCACTAGGTATACCATGGGTGCTGGAAGAGAAAGAGAGAGATGTAAACTCTCTTCCAAAGGGTGAACCACTTATGTCTCTAAGGTTTGGTTTACTTCCATTAATGGTGACCATTAATGTAAGACCCGCACTCCACTAACCCGGTTTAATTTTATCGTGTCAGGTCTTCCCAACATAACCGGCTCAAGCAAACCAATCGTATGAGAAAACCATAAAGCCAGGTAAATAAATCAATCAATTGTAGGTTGTTCGATCAAGTATTCTAGGTTATCTAATCATCGTGTTTTGTGACCGGTGAGTCAATTGGTCAAGCCCAATTTTGACTCCATGGTTAGGAATGTTTTCTAATTTAGACATGTCACTCTCCTAATTGAGAAAGGACTCTATATGGATATTTTTCTCCCTATATAGAGGACATCCTTCTACTCTCTCAGTCTTTTTTCTCATTCTCAAACCGTAGAACTGAGAAAAAGAGAGGAAAAGAAGGAGAAGAAGACTTAGAGAGGAAGAAAGCTTAGATATGGGAGAAAATATTCTACCGAAGGAGGAATTACCATCGAATCCTAACCAACTACATCGAGGAGCCAACGGTAAGTCCTTTTATCTCCGTAGAAGGTTAGTCTAGGTTAGGACTTGAAATCCTACTGTATTAGACCGGATCAAATACTGTAATTCAGGTTTGAAGGACTGAAACATCAATCTATGTTAATGCTAGGTGTTAGGATTCTTTGATGGGTTAACATTAATGTATAATGGCCATAAAATTACCTTAGGGGGAATCCCCTCATCGAGCTGAAGAATCGACTCAGAATGAATTCGGATTGAAAGACAAACTTGGTGTTTAACTAAAGAGTTGTCTGGTCCCTTGATCGGTCGACTATATAGGAGACCGGTGAGGCTACCGATGACCCTCGAGAAGTCTTCAGGGTTTTATTCGATGAACTCATTGATCGACCAATACAAGACTATTGACTCGACCAGATAGTGTCCGCAGGACATAAATAGGAGACCGAAAACAATGAGTCTGAGTACCAAAAACTTAATGGAATGGAATCCTAACCTATGTTCATTATTTGTTTAGGCTCTTTATTAATTCAAGATAATTTCCAAGGCTTAGAAAAAGAACAAACGTCACTCATAGGTGAGGAAACAAGACATAAACTAATTGGTTAATAACAAACTACCTTTATTTTCATTCAAACTGATATGATGCCATGCTTGTATGATTGTTTGTGCATCTCACATGTCATCCAATAACTTCTATTCCTGTTCATGCATATTTAATTATTGTTCTTACTCTGTTATGATGATGATGATAGGAATAGGCATGTGATTGTGTATGGATGGTGGTGTTGAATGGGGAGAGGTTGTAGCATCGAACCATTCTTTATAGTGACATCATCATATCGCTGTTACCTTAGCAGAACTAGTACGTCATAGGGTATCAGGGGAGGCGATCGTGTTGTATGGCTGTAAGCTTTGTCGGTGGACCTTAGCTCTATCTCTATGGGCATATTGGGGGATGCTAAGGTAAGACCATGGATACATCTAGATGACATCTAGGATTGGGTAGTCATGAACTCAGTTTGTAAGCTTTCACCAGTAGAAGCATATGTATTGGTATGGGATAGAGTATCAGGGGGAGTGCTGGTGGTGTATGATCCATTAGGCTCTAGCTCTATCTTTATTCTATAGTGGGTGATGTGGGGTGACAGTAGTGTGTGATCCATTGGCATGCTCACACTCTTGTATATGGAGGTATGGTGGTCACCTATCCTTTTCATAGTACATTACAAACTTATACCAAACCAAATATTTGAATTGACTGCATGCATATGTTTATGCACTATTTTATTTACTCACTAAGCTATGTTGTGTGCTCGTCCCTCGACGTCAAATATTTTAGTTGATGATGCAGGCATTACTGTTGAAGACTATGTAAATGTTCCATCTAATGGACATGTGGCAGCTTTAGACGTGCAAGCTATAGAGGACGAGCATGATTTTTCATGCGAGTGCTTCTAGTGTGTTTATGCTTAGTTTTACATTCTATTTTGAGGTATGGGAAATTATAATAGATATTTATTTATGTCTTGAATTACTTCAAGATAATCCATTTAATATTTAATTATCATGTTAGATATTCAGTTTATATTAATAAAGACTTCCGCTATTGTTATTAATTATCTCTAATTATGATGTGGACAAGATTGGTTAGATGATTGGCATGGTCCTACGTAATCTTGGTGTGAACCATTGATTCATATAATGGTTCATTTACACTTCTAGTTCATCCAGAATTAGGGTGTAACAACTTGGTATCAGAGCTCTCGAGTTCTGTCGATCAAACCTGAAACCCTTTACTCGTGTCAATAAACTGAGTTAGGATTAAATCTAATACCTTTAATACTAACACACTGTAAGCAAATTGTTGGTTGAGACAAAAATTTAAAGCAAGACCATAATGCACATAATAAAAGGTGAAACAATATATATAGATGAGCTGAAACCAAAAAAAATGAAAATAAAGTGTATCCATATGAGGAAACGGAGTACGGTCCACAATCTAGCTAGTTCCTCTATAAAATAATAAAACAAAGTAATAACTGTATATGTATCTAAAACTAAAAATCTATCCCTATGCTAGTGGATGAGGTGGTGACTCTCTGTCTCTATTGTAATCCTCAGCATAGGTGGTCTTGAGCCAGTGAACCTCCTCTCTAACGACCTGTAGACTCTTAGCAAGATCTGCCACCCGCTGATCTGTAGCATGCTGAGCATCTTAGATCTCTCAGAGGAGTGCCATCATATCATCTGATAGAGGAAGCGAAGAACCAGCCGATGGAGTAGTCCGAGAAAGGCTAGCTATAGAAGTATGTTGTGGTGTACGGGGATGGCATCTACATCCATATACATCCGGTCAACGTCGCCATCACCCTCTGCTATGGCCACTTTGAATGCTGCCATTGCTGCTGCTGCTGCTGCCACTAGACCTAGAGGACGATCCAGTGCATTCTGCTCCTTGTCCTTGACCTCCACATTCTGCGTCTCCATCCGGTAGATGACATCCCAGTCAAGGTTTGTTGATACCATCTCTCGTACATTCTCTCACCTACCATGTTTACATAAAGGCGAGAGAGAAGGGTAGTGATCAGATGACTATAGGGTAGATTGCCCTTTAGGTTGGCTGTCATGGCTTGATGCATAATGGAGATGATAATTTAGGGAAGGTAGACCAGCTGCCTAGTGTAGATACAGTAGAGGAGGTACTAGGTGAGCTATGATACCTGATTATAATGCCCACTCTTTGGTATGATGTTATGTTGTATAATCTTGCAGTACACTCAAGGTTCAGGATGAAGGTTGATCGCCTTCATCTCCTAGCAGCTATCCTGTATAATCTGGTTCTTCACCTCTGGGCGCAAGTCTTCCCTCATGAATTTGAGCTCTTTTAGAGCACAACAAACCAACTTGCTGTCATGTAAAATATTCAGTAGCCCTACTAGTTGTTGAGTATCAAAGGAAATCGGTACCCCTTTCACCCAGCTGGTGATCCTTAACTCTCTACCCTTATTTAGGTCTTCTAGATCATCCTTTAGTTGCAGGTTGCAGTAAAATTACTTGACTAGGTCTGGGCGTATTGACCCTTCATACTGGGTCAAAAGTAGCCAGCTCATCTTATCAAATGCTCTCTCCATGTCAAACCTAACAAGATCCAATAGTTTCATGTACCGGCCTACTTCCACCTTCTTGTTATAATAACATGGGTATTGTTCTTCGACTTCGGCTGAACGGAAGCACAATGCATCAAACTATCTAGGAGGGGGGTCGTTGAGACCACATACATTCTTAGCTCGAGGCATATTGGCTACAATAATAAAAAAAAATGAGTTAGTAAAAAAATTTAGAAATTTTGATAGTATAACGATGTAATTTGGCCAAAAGCCTCTTTTTGCCCAATTTCTTGGACTAGAGGACCTATGTGAATGGTAAATACATTCAAACATGCTAAACAACATTTAGAGAATCCGATTTAACACATTGCAAGAAATTAAGCAAAATTTCAAAATTGGGCAAAATTCCCAATTTCTAGGTCAAAAACTTGAATTTTTGAGGTTTTGAGCAAACCAACCAATGAAAACTTAAATTGATTGAGCATGCCCAACATCATTCCTAAGCAATCAAAATAAATTTCCTATGGTTGAATGAAATTTAATTTAAAGAAAACAACAAAAGACGATAAAAACCTAGGTAAACAATCCAAAGAGAAGGAAGAGATTGAGAACATACCTTTAGAGAGGATTGGAAGTCATTAACCAGTAGGGAAAGATTTTGACAGATGGGTACTGTAGCAACTTACCAACAGCGAGTTGGGTTGGAGTCCAGAAGAAGACAAAAGAGAATGTGAGGGAAAAAAGGACTCGGAATAGGATTAAAAATTGATCTTTGATTGACTGGTTAAGGAATTCGACTGAAAAGTTGACCTATCAGTAGACCAATGAGTCGACTATAAACTCTCAAGAATGTTCTTAGGGTTTGTTTGATGGACTCACTGGTCACTCCATACAAGACAGGTCAAGGTCGACCGAACAAAGTTTCTTTGACCTATATATTTCCTATTTGGTAAGGTTTATTGGGAATTTTCTTATACTATGGGACTAAACTATAAATTATCATATGTTATATGAATCTTACATCTATTGTTTATGTAGAAACTACCACAGTCGATAGTCTGAAATGGCACTCCATACTTGTAGAAATAGTTGAAGGTGCGGGAGCCTAACCCCACCACCACCCGAAACAGGAAATGTGAATGAAAACCTTGAAGGGCAAGCTGGAAATAATGGGAATCAAAATGTTGCACCATGAGGAGTCAACAATCAGGCCAATCTAACCAACTTACTAGGACCACCACCTGAATTGGCCACGATTGTGACAAATTTGGCACGATAGGTGCAATAACAGCAACAAATGTTACTGGCTATATGCAAGTGGCCATGGGAATCACTATTGTAGCTGGTAATGCTACACCAACACCCCTAGGATAGACCAGTATGGTACCAGTTGGTAGCAACACTGTGCCTCCAACACCTGTGATCAAGAACATGGTGCCTACAACACAACAAACCCCAGTAGTGCATACACCAGTGTAGAATCTAGGAGCACAACAGGGCATGTACTAGGTTGGTTACCAATATCCACCACCGGTGTATGGAGCGTATGGATAGCAGGATCATTCTAGACTTGTGGAGCGTTTCTTAAAAATGAAACCTCAGACATTCTTAGAGATGATGTCAAATCCATTATGGCCTGCTCACTAAATTGACTAGATAAAGAAGAATTTTCTAATGATGGCCATTACTAAAGAATAGAAGGTTTTGTGAGCAACTTTCATGCTGAGGGAGGTTACAAATCATTGGTGGAAGTCTACTCGAGCCTACTTGCTGACCAAGAATCCTCAGCTGACTTGGGATATATTTAAGAAAACTTTCTTTGAGAAGTATTTTCCTAGATGCTTCAGAGACCAGATGAAGAAAGAATTCTTGAGTTTGTACCAAGGGCAGATTTCTGTTGATGCTTATCAGTAGCATTATGAAGAGCAATTCTTCTTTGCTCCCACTAGTATGCAAGAGCAGGATACTAAGACTCGAAGGTTCGTTATGGGACTTAGTGAAAGTATTTGTGAACATGTGCTGGGATTGGAAAAGAATATTTATAATGAGGTCGTGCAGATTGCTTGCATACTGAAGTCAAGGCAGAAAGAGAGCTACTTTGCTTAGAATCGTGGTTTGAAGAAGCCAAATGAAAATTCATTTAATGAAGGAAACTCGAAGACCTTCATACCATTCTGGTCATAGAATTCTAATAGAGCAGCAAAGACTACCCAAATGGTTCTACACCAACCAGGGCAAGTGACTGCTAAGATCAAGTGCTTTAATTATGATCAAATGGGGCATTATGTAAAGAACTGCCCTAAGCCCAAGAAATAGATGCAGTAAAGAAAGGTGTATCTCGTAACTTCTAAAGACATAGCCACATCACCTGATGTGGTCATAGGTATGACCTGACCTTATCGTTTATAGTACTTTGTATGAGCATGTAGACTAAACCTAGGTAAATACTACAGGTATTGTAACCATAGCTGGTGTACCTGCCAGAGTCCTCTTTAACTCTAGGGCTACCCATTCTTTTGTATCCATCTATTTTGGGAAGAAGTTCAACATGCCCCTTAGACCTTTAGACCTCAAGCTATTAGTCAGATCACCATTGGGATTGTAGGTTTTGTGAGATGAATGTTATGGGCCATGCCCAGTTCTTATAAATGGATGGAGTTTGGGTGCAAATTTAGTGTAGCTCAAGATGGCAGACTTTGACTTCATCATAGGAGTGGACTGGTTATCTCAACATTTCGCGAGTCTCCTTTGCACCAAGAAAAAAAATTGTCATTTAAAGGTAAGGATGGTACAGAATTCAACTTTATGGGAACCAAACTTCCTCGTAAGCAGAAGCTTATATTCTCTACACTTAAGGAGTTATATATCTGGTATCTGTGGTGGAAATTACTAAAGAAGCCCCATAGATGGAAAATATTTGTATTGTACGAGAAGTTTTGGATGTGTTTCTAGAAAACTTACCTAGGTTTACACCTGATCGAGCAACTGAGTTTATCATAGACTTGTTGCCAGGGTCGGCACCTGTGTTTAAGGCACCTTATTAGATGGCTCCTATAGAATTAAAGCAACTAAAGACTCAACTACAAGAGTTATTAGACAAGGGTTTTATTTGGCTAAGTATATCACCATGGGGAGTGCTAGTGTTATTCGTGAAGAAGAAAAACGGTAGTGTCCAACTGTGTATTGACTACTGAGAATTGAATAAGCTCACGATCAAGATTCGATATTTACTACTTCGAATTGATGACTTGTTTGACCAATTGCAAGGTGTAAATGTATTCTCTAAAATTGATCTTCGATCAAGATATCATTGGTTGATGATTAAAGACAGCGATATTCCAAAAACAAGTTTCAGAACTAGGTACGAACATTATGAATTCCTAGTTATGTCTTTTGGGTTGACCAATGCACCAACGTCTTTCATGGAGCTTATGAACCATGTTTTTCATGACATGTTCGATACCTCAGTCATAGTTTTCTTAGATGATATTCTGGTCTATTTTAAAGACGAAGAGAGTAATGTGATGGATCTTAGAGCAGCCTTACAATGGCTAAAAAGTGAGAAGCTTTATGCGAAATTTAAGAAATGTGAGTTTTGGTTGAACGAGGTGACTTTCTTGGGTTACGTAGTATCATTAGAAGGGATTAAACTGGACCCCAGTAAGATTGAAGCAATTATAGGGTAGGAAGCACCTAAGATTGTCGCAGAGATCAAAAGTTTCTTGGGGTTAGCTGGTTATTATAGACGATTCATAGAGAACTACTATAGGATCGCCATACCTCTTACCAAGCTGACTATAAAAGGAGAGAGTTCGTTTGGACCAACAAGTGTGAAGAATGTTTCCTAACATTGAAAGAAAGGCTAATATCAGCTCCCATCTTAACTATTCTAGTACCAGGGTGGCCATCTTCCCTATACACTAATGCCTCCGGATTGGGTCTAGGATTCGTGTTGATGCAAGGTGAATAAGTGATTGCTTATGCTTTAAGACAACTAAAGGAACAAGAAAAGAATTACCCTACTCGTGATTTAGAGCTAGCGACGGTGATTCATGCAATCAAGACTTGGAGACATTACTTGTACGGGGAGAAGTTTCAGGTTAAGTCGAATCAGAAGAGTCTTACTTATCTCTTCACTCAGAAGGAGCTGAACATGAGACAGAGAAAGTGGTTGGAACTCCTAAAGGATTATGATTGCAATATTCAATATCACCCAGCAAGACTAATGTAGTAGTTGACGCTTTGAGAAGAAAAGAAATAATGAAGCCTGAAGGAGGACCAAGTACCAACACCACCTTGTGTTTAGTAGCAACAGTCTCATAATGGGATGAAGAGCAACATATAATAGAAACTCGTGATGACCCTATAGAGCAAGGATTGATCCTTAAGTTCTCACTGATGTTTTCTGCATTGAAGATCATCCTAGACCTAATAGACGAAGTGAAAGTTGTAATAGTATTGGACCCACATCTGAGGACAGTATAAGAAGATTTGAGAAGGGCAAGCCAAATCCTTATTTTAAATTGGATGTAGATAAGGTCTCAAGATACAGAGGACGATTGTCTATACCTGAAAGTGAAAACACAGACCATAGAGATAGAATAATGTTAAAAGCTCATTACAGACCATATTCGGTACATCCTAGAAGTACAAAAATGTATCACAACCTGAAGAGATTATATTGGTGGAAAAGAATGAAAGTTGATGTAGCTAGGCACGTATTCCAGTGTCTGAATTGCCAATAAGTAAAGTATGAAAGACAAAGACCAACAGGCTTACTACAACCATTACCTGAGCCAACATGGAAGTAGGACTGTATCACTATGGACTTTGACATCGATTTACCACTGACTCCTAGATCAGTTGATATAGTTTGGGTGATTATCGATCGTCTTACCAAGACAACTTGTTTCATTGCTAAACGACCTCAATATACTTTGGAGCTGCTAGCCAATTTATATGGGAAAATATTATCTAATTGCATGGTGTACTTGAGAGCATTGTGTCAGATCGAGACCCATGCTTTACTTTAAAATTTTAGGAGGGACTATAGAAGGCTAGGGGAACGAAGTTGAGGTTCATTATAGCCTTTCACCCTTAAATCGATCGACAGTCGGAGTGAACCATTCAGATCCAAGAGGATATGCTCTGAGCCTGCGTGGTTAATTTTAAAGGAGCTTGGGATAAAAAGTTACCACTGATCAAGTTTTCCTTCAACAATAGTTACCAGGCTAATATACAGATGTCACCTTATGAGGCATTGTATCATAGAAAATATCAAACCCCTTTGTTTTTGGATGAAGTCGGAGAACAAAGAATTGTAAGACCTGAGTTTATCAAAGAAACCTATCAAGTAGTAGACAAAATCAAGGAAAGGGTTAAGACGGCTCAAAATCATCCGAAATAGTATGCGGATAATTGACGTCGAGACCTTGAATTCGCTGTAGGTGACAAGGTATTCTTGAAGATATCACGTATATATGGTTTGAAACAGTTTGGTAAGAAGGGTAAATTATGTCCTAGGTATATTGGACACTATGAGATTTTGACAAGACGTGAAAAAGTGGGGTATCAGCTTGTGCTTTCGCTATCTATGTCTGGTGTACATGATGTATTCTATGTTTCACTATTGAAGACATACATCAGAGATCCAAAACACGTTTTGACTGTAGATCTGGTAGATTATTCAATGCACTAATTTTAATTAAATATTTTTTTACTAACCTAATTAATAAACTATAAATAGGGTAAGCAAAGGTCGATCCCACAGAGAGTGATTTATTCAAAATTTATATTCTACTTAAACTAAATATACTAATTAATACTAAACAAACACAATAATGAAGGGGGGTTTGGTTGGTTGAATCAAACTGAAAGTAAATAGATAGAATTTAAATGAAAAATAATTAGATGAGAAGATTCAGTTCTTAGTTCAATATCCACCTACACATGAAATGAGTAAAATTAATTGCAACATTAATCTCTTCTTCTCAATTAGAATAAAAGACCCTAGATAACAATACGCTCTGTTACCCAAGTTTTCCCTTAAGTATCTCTACTGAAACAAGCTCTTCAGAGAGATCTAACTATTAAACAATACAGATTAAGCTCTCAATGTTTAATTCAATGATAACATTAAGTATGTGGAAAACAGATCAATCTAAGCAACAATTACACACAAGCAGAGATTATTTAACTTAGATTATATTATTCATAATGATGAAATCAAAAGTTAGACATAATCATCTATCACTATTTGCTACTTGTGATTAGAACCAGTATAATTACGTGTCACAGATTTTAGATCTAGCAATTAATATCAATCTAACTGATTCAGTAGTCCATTACTTAATTATTCAGATAAAAATTATAAAGAAAGAAAATAGAATAACATAAGCAATTCCAATAAAAGAAAGAAGAAGAACAATGTTACTAAATAGTGATTACACCATTGACATGAGTTTGGACTTCAAAATCCCCTTTGAACTAAATGAGAAAATTAGCCAAACATTATAATTCTTTTAGAAAGAGAAAAATTTCCAGCAAATGAGAGAGAGCGATTGAGAGATTGATTATCTTCATCACTAGTGCTCTATATATAAAACATGACAATCCTTTGTAGCTTAAAATTCCATCTTTGTATAGCATTCTTTCTTTATTTAGAATTCTAAAATTGTAAAGTTTATTTTCTTCTTTGGAGTTTTCTATTGTAGGATTTTTTAACTTATGTAGGAGACTCTTTATAGAAATTTCATCCACCGTTGAATTCTTTAATCAGATCGTGCAGCTGCTCCAATTCAGATTTGGATCAGATTTTTGTATCAGAATTTGAGGCAACATTTGAAGGCCCAAATGAATTTAGATTTTTCTCCATAATACCATTCAGAAAAGGTTGAGACTTCCTCTACAACTTTAATGAAAATAACTTTTTAATTTTAGTACTCTATTTCCATCAAAAAAATACATGAAGCTTAGAACCTCAATATTGAGAATGATAAAAGTTTCTTATCTTTTAGCAATTAATCTACAAAGTCTCTAAAATATGTCAAATTAATAAAATACATCTTATTCAGTTTAACAATGCATAAAACATATTAAAAAGAATAATGTAAAGGGAATATAAATATAAAAATCACACACTTATCAAATACCCCCATACTTAGCTTTTGTACGTTCTCGGGTAAAGGAAAAAAATAAAATAAATCCATAACTCACTTTTATAGGAATTACGATTGCACCTAGCACATGCAACAAGCCATTAAACCCCTAGGTCATCCTTAGTAGATGAATAGTGTCTCGTGAGTGTTTTCAGAGAATAAACAAACAAATTTCATATAAAAATTTTAAACTTTAACTTTGTTATTTAGGAAAAAGATCATACACACATCCTATTAGTCAAGACACTTAACTTGGGATCAAAAAAATAGGAAAACCCCTACTCTTAAATTTTATTACCTCATATGATTCCAACACTAAGCACGTATATTTAATTAGGGAATCTTGTTATATCTTCTAAACATACCTTTCCTCTAGGTAAAACTATGGTAACATATTAGCAACCAAGACCCAAGATTTAGAGCCTATTTGACCATATTTAGATTTCAACACTTTTATTTCACATTTTTTTCCGTCTTTTTTCCTCTCTACACTACTCTAGTATAGTTGGCTTGAGAAGTGCAGGTGATTATGCATTCCCATGTTACTTATGTAGCTTCGCTTTTTGAATATATCCTCAAGGACGTTGATGCTAGAGAGTAATTTTTTATTTTTTCTTTTTTTAAAAAATCTGAAATCTCATTCATGAAATTTCAATCAAGATACCTCGTTTCCTGAGGCGGAATGCCTTGTCTAGTTCCAAGAACATAAACTCTTATTATTATCTCAATTCATTTTTTTAAAAAAGTCCCAGCTTTAATCAAAGGCTTAAATTATCAACTAGAACCATAAAAGATTCATACCTTTATGTTAGGTAATATGTATTTTCTAACTCAATTCCTACCTCAAGATACAAACTAGGTACTATCCTTACTTAGGTTTTTATTACTTCGCATGTGATGGTGTCCTAAGTCTTTCTCTCCTTTTACTTTAGTGTTATAATCATAGAAAATGTGTATTACTTTACCAAAAACCAATATTAAAAATATTAAAATTTTCCATGAATCCTACTCTGAAAGCATATTGACACTAAAAGAAACTAAAAATAAAAACACGACACTAAATAAAGCTAAAAAAAAACTAAGTAAAACAATAAAACTCTAAATAAGATAAAACTCTAAATAAAACTAAATTTCTTATGACAAATCCGAATTTATCACCCTACACTTAAATCTGACATTGTCCTCAATGAAAAATAAGAACGCAAAAGAAAGTAACTAATGGAGAGAAGAAAGACAAATCTAATTTCTTGTGTTGCCTCCCAAGCAGTGCATTTGGTTAACATCATTAGCCCAACTCTAGCTTTGTCCATTATGCCTCATAAGTGGGATCTGCTAGTCCAACTTCTCCAACATTGTCTATTTGAAAACCATCATAGTAAGGTTTAAGTTTGTGACCATTCACCTTAAATATCTTATTTGTTTTCAAGCTCTTTATTTCCACTGCACCATAATGAAAAACATTAGTCACAACAAAAGGGTCAATCCAACAAGAACACAACTTACCGGGAAATAGCTTTAACCGTGGATGAAAGAAAAAAAAAAACTTTCTGGCCAACAACAAAATTCTTACTAGAAATCATCTTGCCGTGAAAGGCCTTGGTTTTTTCTTTGTAAATGCTGGAGCTCTTGTAGGCATCAATCCTCAACTCCTATAGTTCTTATAGTTGCAGCTTCCTTTGAAGACCAGTATCAATCATATTCATACAATGCTTGACTACCCAATAAGCCCAATATTCTTTATGAGCCCTTAGCATTCGAACCAACTATTCTTCTTGACTAAGTGTCAAATTCTTCGCAATGATTACTGATAATTTCTCATTTTCTCCCATGTACCTATACTTTAAATGGGCTAGCAATGTCTTCAATTGCAGGGTAGGAGCCTACAAAACAGAGGGTAATAATTTTGTATGGAACTCAGGTCACTTTATAAAAAAGAAACTCAACATTTTTTTAGAATTAATTTCAATGAATTTAAATCTTCCACTATGTCCTTCAATTCTTCACTGATTTATATCTCTCCTTTTTTTTCCAATTTAAGATGTTTGGTAATAGCAACCTCTAGTTTAGTCTTTCTATTTAGCTCAAAAACCTCTTGTACAATGGAGTCAATAGTATTAATAGTAAAAACTGAATGAACATCATTAGGGTGTTTCATGGCTTCAAAAATATTAAAACAAATTACTTTACCATCAAACTCCATCATGAGGATACCATTTTGAATATCTATCTTAGTTCAGGCTGTACTCAAGAATGATCTTCCCAATAAGATTGGTACAGGATTAGGTGAGTCATTATTTTCCATGTCCAAAATATAGAAATCAACTCGAAAGATTACCTCATTTACCTGCACAAGAACATCCTCAACTACCCTTTTAGGGTATGCATTAATATGATTAGCCAATTAGATAAGGACACCACTTTCTTTTAAGGGGTCTAGATTTAATGAAAAATAAATGGATTATGGCATTAGATTAATAGATGCTCCAAAGTCTAGCATAGCTCTTAACTCTAGTGAACATACCTAGGTCTTTGCCCTTGGGAGTAAGTTTTCTTTGGAGGACTACTAGGACATTCTCTCTCATACTTAATATTTCATTACCATTCAATTTTCTTTTGTTAGTGCATAACTCTTTAAGAAATTTTACATATCTAGGTACCTAATTGATTGCATCCAACAGGGATATATTTACCTCCACTTTACGAAACAAATCTAGAATTTTCTTATCCTTGTCTTCTTTCTTGAATTTTGCGAATCTACTAGGAAAAAGAGGTGGATTAGTCTTACATAGAATGGAAGTTTTAGATGTTACCTTAGGTTGAGCTACTGTTCCATCTTTCTCTATTTCTTTTTCAATTTCTTTTTCATTTGGGACAGTAGGAATCAATTTTTTTGGTTCCTCAAGTTCCTTACCACTTTAGAGTGTTAGAGCATTCACATTTTCTTTTGGATTCACCATGGATTGTGATGGTAATTTTCTTCTACCCTGAGCTTCTAGATAACTCATAGCAGTTGCCATTTGACTCACCTGACTCTCCAAACTCTGAATACTAGATCTAGTTTCCTATTGAAACTGTTGGTATTTAGAGCAAGAGATTTAACTATGTCCTCTAATGATGAGTTTGAATTCTGAGGGACAGGTGGCCTAGGTTAGATTGTTGGCTGGCTATGTTGATAAAAGTTTTGCCCTGCTAGTTTGTTTCCTCCAAAGCTCATGTTTGGATTATCTCTCTAACCTAGATTGTATGTGCTAGAATATGGATCATAGTACCTTTGTGGTCCTGGGAAGTTACCTGCAGCATTGGCTTGTTTGATGGGCCCTTCTTGAATTATTGGATACATATCAGTTGAGCATCCCAACATTGGACATAACCCACAAACTATTACCTGTTGCATATTCCCTACAACTATCTCTTTAACAAGAGAGGTAAGGTCAGAAAATTGTTGTTCAATGGAATGGATCATATTTCTTTTTAATTAAAACAACAAAACAGTAAACTAAACCAAAAAAAAAAAAAATTTGGATAAAAAATATACTAAACCAAATAATTTAAGTGAGGAAATATATAAAAACTAATCAAAATTCACTCCCCGATAACGGCGTCAAAATTTGGTAGCATGTCGAATGCACCAATTTTAATTAAATATTTCTTCACTGATCTAATTAATAAACTATAAATAGGGTAAGCAAAGGTTGATCCCATAGAGAGTGATTCGATCAAAATTTATATTCTACTCAAACTAATATACTAATTAATGCTAAGGAAACACAATAACGAAGGGGGATTGGTTGGTTGAATCAAACTGAAAGTAAACATATAAAATTTAAATGGGAAAATAATAAGATAAAAAGATTCAGTTCTTAGTTCAATATCGACCCACAAATGTAATGAGTAAAATTAATCGCAACGTTAATCTCTTCCTCTCAATTAAAATTAAAGACCCTAGATAACAATACGCTCTATTAACCGAGTTTTTCCTTATGTATCTCTACTAAAACATGCTCTTCAAAAAAATCTAACTATTAAACAAAACTGATTAAGCTCTCAATGTTTAATTCAATGACAACATTAAGTAAGTGAAAAATAGATCAATCTAAGCAACAATTACACACAAGCAGAATTATTTAACTTAGATTATATTATTTACAATGATGAGATGAAAACATGGACATAATAATCTACCATTATTTGCTACTTGTGATTAGAACCAGGATGATTAGTTATTACATATTCTAGATCTAGCAATTAATTTCAATCTAACTGATTCAGCAGGCCATTACTTAATTATTCAGATGAATATCACAAATAAAGATAATATAATAACATAAGCAATTCCAATAAAAGAAAGAAGAACAACAACATTACTGAATAGTGATTACACCATTGACATGAGTTTGGGTTTCAAAATTCCCTTTGAACTGAATGAAAAAATTAGCTAGACAATACATTCTTTTCAAAGAGAGAAAAATTTTCAACAAAAGAGAGAGAGAGAGAGATTGAGAGATTGATTATCTTCAATACTAGTGCTCTATATATAGAACATGACAATCCTTTGTAGCTTAGAATTCCTTCTTTGTGTAGGATTCCTTCATTATTTAGAATTTTAAAATTACAAAGTTTCCTTTCTTCTTTAGAGTCTTCTATTGTAGGTTTTTTTAATTTGAGTAGGAGACTCTTTATGGAAATTTCATCCACCATCGAATTCTTTATTAGATCGTATGGCTGCTCTAATTCAGATTCGGATAAGATTTTTGTGTTAGAATTTGACGCAACTTTTGGAGGCCCAAACAAAGTTGGATTTTTTTCCATAATACCATTTTGAAAAGGTTGAGACATCCTCTACAACTTTACTAAAGACAACGTTTCAATTTTGGAACTCTTTCCACATAAAAAACCTACATGAAACTTAGAACGTCAATATTGAGAATGCTAATTTTTCTTATCTTTTAGCAATTAATTCACAAAATCTCTAAAATATATCAAATTAATAAAATTCATGTTATTAAGTTCAATTTCATTAAGGCATAAAACATATTAAAAAGCATAGTGTAAAAGGAATAAATATAGAAATCACACATTTATCAGGATCCACTAGATTTAACAGACGACCTGACTTTCGAAGTGGTGCCATTTGAGATCACTGGTCAGAAGGTTCAACATCTTCGCAATCGATATATTTATTGTGTTAAGACCACTTGGAGAAGCCAAGATGTGAAAGAAATAACATGGGAAGAAGAAATTGCTCTGCAAAATTAATATCCTTACATAGTCGACTTGAAATGTATATATAAATTTCGAGGACGAAATTTATTTTAAGGGGAGAGTTATAAGACCCACACTCTACTAACCCGGTTTAACCGTATCGTGCTAGGTCTTTTCATGATAACTGGCTCAAGCGAACTAAATGTAAGATCTGTGCGTGTAAATTTCAAGGACGAAATTTCTATTAAGGGTGGTGGTGTTGTAAGACCCGCACGCCACAAATCTGATTTAACCTTACGTTTTCGTGTTGTAACCGGTCTTCCCATCATAGTTGACTCAAGTGAACCAATTGTATGAAGAAACCACAAGATTAGGTAAGCAATAAGTCCAATTTAGTTGGTATGGTTGACTGTTTAAGTTTGTGTGGAAGCAACCAGTCAAAAACTAAAAACCAATAAATTTTAGCCTATGGTGGCAGTTTTGAGGGGTACGATCACACCTATGGTCGACCGTAGTGAGACCGTATTTCCTATGGTTGCATGTTTTGGTGGTATGGTCGATGGTTTACGTGACCGTACGATCGACCATACGAACCCAGAACCGACTCCGTGTTTAGGAAACTTTCCTAATTTGAGGAGGACTCCTTCCTAATTAAAGTGGGACTCTATATGGAGGTTTTTTCTCTATATAAGGGACATTCCTTTGCCTTTCTCACTCTTTTATATCCCAAATTGAAACTCTAAAAACTTTAAACCTAAGAGAGAAAGAGATAGAGGAAGAGAAGGAGAAGGAGATTTGAAGAAGAAGGCTGAGAAAAAGGTTTACAGAGAAGAGTTTTATCTTTCTACAACAAGATTGAGTTATGGACTTGACTTTATAGGGTAGATTAGATAGGATAGGTTCCTTTCCATCAAGTTGATGTATTGAATCTAATCTAATGATTTCGGTTATGGAATTTCTAAGAAAAACCATAAAGAATAGGTTAGGGTTAATGGATGAGGAAAAAACTAAGAATATTGGCCTTAAAATGATCATTAGGGAGGACCCCATTGATGATCCAAGAGGAGTAACTCATGTGAGAAGCAAAAATCAACCAAACTACGTATGGTCACAACTATGGGCGATCATAGGATGAGAAAGTATTGACTACAGCCATTCGGAAAGAATTCAAGGAAACATACGGTCACATGTAATGCAACCATAGGGTATCGATCATAGAACCTATGGTGGCATATATTGCGACCATAGCGTCGACCATATAATCAATCGTAGGAAAACAACAAGAATATTTTAAGACCAAACAAGGTTTTTGACTACTGTAACTTGGTAAACATGAACCCTAACTTACATACATTAATTGTTTAGGATCCTAATAGATTCAAAGTGACTTCCAAAAGCTTGGGAGATGAACAAGGAGTGGAACAAACATCGATCAAAGGTGAGGGAACAAGACCTAAACTAATTGGTTAATAACAAATTGTTTATTTTTATTGCGTCCAATGCCATGTTTGATTTTATGCTTGTATGCTTGTAATGTGCATCTCACATGTCATCCAATATTCCTATTATTATTGTTCATGCATATTTAATTCTATTTATTTATAACATGATGATGATGATGATGCTAGGAATAATCATTTGAATGTATGTATGTGGTTGGTGTGTTGGATGCGAGTGGAGCATCAGGGGGAGGACGTGGCATGGTGGTCTTTGACCTCGTCACCAGACTCTAGCTCTATCTCTACTCAAGTCTTGCCCACTAACATTGTCGTATCGTCATTACCTTAGCAGAACTATTACATCGTAAGGCATCAGGGGAGGTGGTCTCTGACTCTGCTGGGGGGCTTTAGCTCTATCTCTATGGACGTATTGAGGGATGCTGGGGTGAGGCCTTAGATACACTGTATGGAATTAGGATTGGTTAGTTACGAGCCCACTTTACAAGCCCTCGCCAATTGGGGCTTACGTATTGGTATGGGTAGGGCATCAGGAGAAGTGTTGGCGGTGTTTGATCTGGATACTTTAGCTCTATCTCTATTCCATGGTGGGTGCATGTGGGATGAAAGTGATGTTTGATCCATTGGGCGGATTCACACACTCGTGTATAGAGGTGCGACAGCCACCAAACCATTCTATAGCATATTGCAAACTTATAAACCAGACCAATGATATGAATTGAATGCATCCATATGTTTGTTGCATTGTTTTGTTTACTCACTAAGCTCAAGTTGTAGAGCTGACCCTCGCGCGCGTAATTATTTTTAGTTTCTGATGTTGTAGGTATTATGGTTGAAGATTATGTCGACACGCCAACATATGAACAGGTGGCGGCTATGGATGAGTAAGCTGTGGAGGACTATTATGATTCGTTAAGCGAGCATTTCAACTATGGATACGCTTAGTGTTTAACTTTCGTATTTGGATATTTGTAATATGTATTAAATTATGTTTTGGTTACTTGGAGATAACTGGAATATTAATTATTTATCATGATTAGACCTCAGTTCACTATTAATAAGACTTCTGCTATTTACTTTATTATCTCTGATTAATGTGGAATGTGTTTTGGTTTAACATGGTTGGCATAGCCTATATGAGATCCTGGTTGAACCATTGGTTTATTGATGGTTCATCACACCATTCTGGTTAGTCTAGAATTGGGGTGTGAAACTAACCGTATGAGAAAACTACAAAGCAAAGTAAACAAACCAATCAATTATAGGTTGCCCAGTCCTCGTGTTTTGTAACCGATGAGTTGACCGATTATGCGTAGTTTTGACTTCGTGATTAGGAAAGTTTCCTAATTTAGACAGGTTGCTCTCTTAATTGAGAGAGGACTCTGTATGGAGAGTTTTTTCTCTATATAGAGGACATCCCTCTACTCTCTCTCACTTTTTTGCTCATTTTTAAATCCTAGAACTAAGAGAAAGAGAGGAGAAGAAGTAGAAGAAGACTTAGAGAAGAAGAAAGCTTAGAGAAGGGAGAAGAGGTTCTGTAGAAGGAGGAATTATCGTCGGATCCCAACCAACTACATTGATGAGCCAATGGTAAGTCCCTTTAACTCTATAGAAGGTTAATCTAGGTTAGGACTTGAAATCCAATTGTGTTAGACCGGATCAAATACTGTAATTCAGGTTTGAAGGTTCAAAACATCAATCTATGTTAATTCTAAGCATTAGGATTCTTTGAAGGGTTAACCTTATTGTATAATGGTCATAGAATGACCTTAAGAGGAATCCCCTTGTTGAGCCAAAGAATCGACTCAGAATGAATTTAGATTGAAAGACAAACCTGGGATTTAACTCAGGAGTTGTCTGGTCCCTCGACCGATTAACTATATAGGAGACCGGTGTGGTGACCGATGACTCTCAGGTAGCCTAAGTTCATTAATTGTTTAATCTCTCTATTAATTCAAGATAATTTCCAAGGCTTAGAAGAGGAACAAATATCGCTTATAGGTGAGGAAACAAGACCAAAACCAATTGGTTAATAACAAGCTACCTTCTTTTCTATCAAACTGATATGATGCATGCTTGTATGATTGTTTGTGCATCTCACATGTCTTCCAATAGCTACTATTCCTATTCACGCATATTTAATTATTGTTCCTATTCTGTTATGATAATGATGATAGGAATAGGTATGTGATTGTATGTGGTTGGTGTACTAAATGGGGAGAGGTTGTAGCATCAAACCATTCTTCACACTAACATCATCGTGTAATTGTTACCTTAGCAGAACTAGTACATCATAGGGTATCAGGGGAGGTGATCGTGGTGTATGGTTGCAAGCTCTGTCGGTGGATCTTAGCTCTATCTCTATGGGAGTATTTTGGGATGTTGGGATAAGGCCTTGGATACATCTGGATGATATCTAGGATTGGTTAGTTACGAACCTAGTTTGTAACCCCTCACCAGTGGGGCATAGTTACTGGTATGGGGTAGAGTATCAGGGGGAGTGCTGGCGGTGTCACACCCCATTTCAACACTATTCATAATGGTGTGATGAACCGTTAATAAACCAACCGTTCAACCAGGATCTCGAATAGGCTGTGTCCATTTACTTAAACCATACACATCTACACAATAATCAAAGTAAATTAACAGTAGCGGAAGTCTTTGTACTAAAACTGAGAGCCTAATAATGATAAAATAAATAAATTATCCAATTATCTCCAACTAACAAGACATAAAATAAAATAAAATAATCAATTACATTTCCTTAAAATCAAAATACATAAATATAATCGAAGACGCATGAGTTGCACTCGCATGACGAATCATGCGACTCCGTAAAAAATTCTGCATCCATCGCTGCAGCATGTTTGTACACAAGAGCATTCATATAGTCTTCTACAGTAGTACCTGCATCATCAACTTAAAATATTCGACGTCGAAAGGGTGACCACACATCACGGCTCAGTGAGCAAACAAAACAATGCAACAAACATATGCATGCATTCAATTCATATCTTTGGTCTGGTTTATAAGTTTGCAATGTCCTATAGAAAGGATAGGTGGCCGCCGCACCTCTATACACGAATGTGTGGAACCGCCCAATGGATCAAACACCATTGCCACCCCCACATGCACCCACCATGGAATAGGGATAGAGCTAAAGTTCTTAGGACTGCACCGCATCACACTTCCCCTAATGCCCTACCCATACCAACACATAAGCCCCTGTTGGCGAGGGCTTGCAAACTGGGCTTGCAACTAATCAATTCTAATGTCAAATAGTTTATCCAAGGCCTCACCCCAGCATCCCTCAACACTCCATAAAGAGAGAGCTAAGGCCCCCGACAGAGTCATAGAGTACAGGGTCCGAGACCACCTCCCCTGATGCCCTACGACGTAATAGTTCTGCTAAGGTAATGGCGATACGACGATGCTAGTGGACAAGACTTGAGTAGAGATAAAGCTAGAGTCTAGTGACCAGGATGAATCACAGTGTCACGTCCTCCCCTTGATGCCCCACTCGCATCAAGTACATTAACCACACACAAACATTTACATGCGTATTCCTAGCATCATCATAATCATCATGTTATAAATAAACAAAATTAAATATGGATGAATAGTAATAGCATGAAATTTGGATGACATGTTAAATGCACAATACACGCATACAAGCATAGAATCAATCATGGCATCAGACTCTATAAATAAAAAAAAAAAGCTTATTATTGTCTAATTGGTTTAGGTCTTGTTCCCTCACCTTTGATTGCTAGTAGATCCTCGTTCGAGCTTTATAATTTACATGTAAATCACTGAAAATACCTAACAAGTCGATAGATTATAATTAGAATAAATTCCTATTTGTTTAGACAAACAAAAACTATAGGGTCGCAGGTAGGGTAGCACCTAGGGTAGCAGTTTCTGTGACTACAGGGTGTAGGGTCGCAAGTAGGGTTGCACCTAAGGTAGTAGTATCTGTGACCCCAGGGTGTAGGGTCGCAGGTGGGATCAAATATACTTCGACCCTACATGCGACTACACCCTCCCTGAAACTTCCCGAGGGCATGTGCTCAATCATGTGGGCCTCGTAGGGTCGAATATCATGCAATCCTACGTGGGACCACATATGTCAGGGTCGACCTTTCACCCTTAAGTCAATTCCTTCATGTTTGAATCCTTTGGTATAGCTTCATAGTCCTTCCTATGCTTGTTCTATGGCTCAATACTACAATTTTTACACACTATCCATTGTCCACAATGATTTCCTCCATGGTTTCTCTTGGAATTGTCCATGGATGGATGATTTGGGTTTCTCCTAAATCCTATGAACTATTATAGGATCTTAATTAATCATGGAGATCATATTCATACCTTAGATTTACTGAGATTCATAGGTTTCTCTGAACTTCCCCTTAGTCTTCTTCTCTAATTCTCCTTCTTTTCCATCTCTTCTCTCTCTCTCACTCTCAATTAGGGTTCTAAAGGAGTGAAAGAGGCTAAGGGATGTCCTATTTATAGAGAAAAACCCTTCATAATAAGCCCCAATGAGTTTAGGAAAGTCCCCCATCAAGTTAGGAAGGTTTCCTAATTTTTGGTTTCAGTCTATTTTCGTTGGGTCGAATGTAGGGTTACAGAATCCGTCAACCCTACGTTTTAAAACATGTGACCCCATGAATTAAAAGTCTTGGGTTGGACTCTTTTGAGGTGGGGTCGGTCACACCTGTTTAGGCATGCGACCCTACCCTCATATTTGACTGTTTTTGAGTTAAACTTCATTCCTGATCTTGTGGTTTTCACGCACTTGGTCCACGTGGCTCGACCATGATAGGTAGACCTGGTACAAGGTGGTAAGACTGGTTAGTTCGATATGGGTCTTACAACTCCCCCCCTTCGTCCTCGAAATTTGCACATACCTTCCGAGTCAAAAAGGTGAGGATATTACTTTGGCATAGCATTCTCTTCTTCCCATGTGATTTCTTTTATATCTAGGCTCCTCCAGGTGACCTTAACATAATAAATGTCAAAGTTGCGTAGACGTTGAACCTTTCGGTTGGTGATTTCAGTTGGTGCTACTTCGAATGTCGAATCATCAGTTAGGTCTGGTGGATCCACTGTCAAAACATTTCTTGGATATCTGACATACTTTTTTAATAAGGAGAGATGAAATACATAATGCACACTTGACATAGATGGTGGTAATGCTAACTGATAAGCCACTTTTCCACGTTTAGCTAGAATCTCATATGGCCCGAAATATCTCAGACTTAGTTTCCCTTTCTGTTCGAATCATTTTAAGCCTCGCATAGGTGATACTTTCAAGAACACCTTATCACCTACAATAAATTGAAGGTCTCGACGCCGAGTATCTGCATACTATTTCTGACAATTCTGTGCTGTTCCAACTCTTTCCTTAATAAGGTTGACTACACAATAAGTCTCTTTAACAAATTCTGGTCCAACGATACTCCGTTCACCAACTTCATTCCAAAACAAAGGAGTTCGACACTTCCTACCATACAGTGCTTCGTAGGGTGACATCTGTATAGTAGCCTGATAGTTGTTGTTATAGGCGAGCTCGATCAATGGTAGTTTTTCATCCCATGATCCTTTAAAATCAATAACACAAGCTCGAAGCATGTCTTCTAAAATCTGAATGGTATGCTCCGACTGTCCGTCTGTCTGAGGATGGAATGTTGAACTAAACTTCAACGTTGTACCAATAGCCTTCTGTAATCCTTTCCAAAACTTTGAGGTAAAGCGTGGGTCTCTATCGGACACAATGCTTTCAGGTACACCATGTAATCTGACAATATTATCCACATATAACTTGGCTAACCTTTCCAGGGTATACTGTGGTCGTATAGCTATAAAACGAGCTGTCTTAGTCAGACGATCTACAATCACCCAGACCGCATCAACTACTCTGGGAGTCAATGGTAACCCGATGACGAAGTCCATAGTGGTGCAGTCCAATTTTCATGCTGGTTCCGGCAGTGCTTGCAACAATCCTGCAGGTCTTTTCCATTCAGCCTTTACCCTCTGACAATTTAGGCATTAAGATACGAATTTAGCTACATCTGTTTTCATTCCTCTCCACCAATATAATTTCTTCAAATCATGATACATCTTTGTACTTCTAGGATGTACCGAATAAGCGGTGGTATGGGCTTCCATTATTAGTCTGTGTCTAATGTCCAAGTTTTTCGTTTCAGGAACACATATTCTTCCTTTGTACTTCAGTACCTTTTCATCATCCAATGTGAACTCAGGATTAGTCCTACCTTTTTCGATGTCTTCTTGCACCGTTCTCAGATAAGGGTCTGATTTAAGAGTGGCTTTCACATCATCTATTACATCGGTACAATCTTCAATGTGGCAAACATATTTGAGAATCGATGAATAAATCCTTGGTTGGTTGATCCACCGGGTGCTCACGAACTGCTTATTACCATGATGGAATACTTATCCTATAACACACATTGTCGCAGTCATGTGAACCTCTCCTTGAGATTTTATCATTGCTTTTCTGCTTAGCGCATCAGCAACTACATTAGCCTTCCCTGGATGATACTCAATATCGCAATCATAATCCTTTAATAATTCCAGCCACCTTCTTTGTCTCATGTTCAACTCCTTCTGATTAAAAAGATAAGTGAGACTCTTACGATCTGATTTAATCTGAAATTTCTCTCCATACAAATAGTGTCTCCATATCTTAACAGCATGTACTACTACTGCTAATTCCAAGTCATGGGTGAGATAGTTCTTCTCATGTGTCTTCAGTTGTCTTGAGGCATAAACAACTACTTGTTCTCCTTGCATAAGTACACATCCTAAACTAATCCAGACGCATCAGTGTACAAGGTAAATGGCTATCCTGGAATAGGAATAGTCAAGATGGGAGCAAATATCAATCTAGCCTTCAATGTTTGGAAACTTTTCTCACATTTGTCGGTCCAAACAAATTTTTCTTCTTTCTTAGTCAAACTGGTGAGAGGTATGGCAATTCTGGAATAGTCTTCCATGAATCGTCGATAATACCTAGCTAGACCTAGGAAAGTTATAATTTCTGCAACACTCTTAGGTGCTTCCCACTTCATAATGGATTCAATCTTGTTGGATCCACTTTAATAACTTCAGGGGATACAACATGGCCTAAGAAAGCGACCTTATTTAGCCAAAACTCATACTTTATAAATTTGGCGTAAAGCTTATCTTTTCACAGTCGCTGCAGAGTGGCTCTTAGATTCATAACATGAGTTTCCTTGTCCTTGGAGTAGACTAATATATCATCAATAAACACAATGACTAATGTATCCAACATATCATGGAATACCCGATTCATTAGTTCCATAAAAGTTGCGGGTGCGTTAGTCAATCCAAAAGACATGACTAAAAATTCATAATGTATGTATCTTGTCCTGAATGCTGTCTTTGGAATGTCACCTTCCTTAATCTTCAACTGATGGTATCCTGACCTAAGATCAATCTTGGAAAACACCTTGGCACCTTGCAACTGATCAAACAAGTCATCGATCCGAGGCAATGGGTACCGATTATTGATTGTGAGCTTGTTTAATTCTCGACAGTCTATATACTGTCGAACGCTACCGTCTTTCTTCTTTACAAATAATACTGATGCTCCCCATGGTGATATGCTAGGTGTGATATAATCCTTGTCCAGTAGTTCCTTTAACTATACCTTTAATTCCTTCAGTTCAGTAGGAGCCATTCGATAGGGTGCTTTAGATACTGGCGCGGCTCCAGGTATAAGATCTACAACGAACTCTGTCGCTCGGTTGGGTGGAAGTTGTAAGACCTGTATCGAACTAACCCGGTCTTACCACCTTGAACCAGGTATACCCATCATGGTCAAGCCAAATGGATCAAGTGCAGGTTGGAGATAACGATCCCAGGTATTAAACTGACCAAAAAACACAAAAATAAAGGGGAGGGTCGCATATCCAGCAAGGCAGGGTTGGACCCCCCAAGATAAAAAGTTAGACCCTGAGTTTCTAACCGGGGGTCAGACAATTTAGAACCAGGGGGTCGACGGGATCTCCGACCCCCTCATCGACCCCCAGTCTACCGACAAAAATCGTGAATTGGTAACTTTCCAAATTTCAATGGGATTCTTTCCTAATCTCAATGGGACTTATTTTGGGAGTTTATACTCTATAAATAAGACGTCCCTAAGCTTCTTTCACTCCTTTTAGAACCCTAATTGGATTGAGAGAAAGAGAAGTGAAGGAGAAGAGAAAGAGAAGAGAAGGAAAGTGGAGAAGAAGATCAAAGAGAAGGCTTTAGAGAAACAAGCCTAATTCTTCTCAGGTATGGGTACTATTTCCATGTAATTCTAAAGACCTTAGAATAGATAGTGAAGTGAGTATGATCTAGGAGAAACCCAAATCATCCATCCATGGTTAGGTTTTCATGGAAAACCATGGGGGAGATCATTAAAACCATGTAGGTGAATAAACTATGGTTCTAAACCATAAAACATGTATGGAATGGATTGTAAAAGCAAGCCATAGGACCCAAACACGAAACAATGGACTGTAGGATGAAAATTTTGACTAAACCCACGGGAGGTCGATGGAGAATCGACCCTACCAGACCCTAACATCGACCCCTAGTGTTCAGGAAGTCCAGAATCTGGGTGGTAGCACCCAGGGTCGATGAAATCTCTGACCCTGTCATCGACCCCCAGTTAACAGTAAACTTTTTAAAATCAGAATTAATTCTAATTAAATTCTATCTACTTGATTAGGTCTTCAAGTCATATAATAGTGATATTTACTTGATTCTTAAAGCTTGAATGAGGATCTACAATGAAGCAAAGGTGAGGGAACAAGACCTAAACTAATTGATTAATAATAAACTATTTTATTCTTGACTCCAATGCCATGATTGATTCTATGCGTGTATGCTAGTCATGTGCATTTAACATGTCATCCAATATTTTTATTATTAAAGTTCATGCATATTTTAATTTATTGTTTATAACATAATGATGATGATGATGATAGGAATATGCATGTGAATGTATGTGTGTGGTTGGTGTTCTTGATGCGAGCGAGTATCAGGGGGGTGTCATAGGCTGGGCCTCAGCACTCTAGCTCTATCTCTAACTCAAGTCTTGTCCACTGACATCATTGTATCGTCATTACCTTAGCAGAACTATTACGTCATAGTGTATGAGGGGAGGTGGTCTCAGACCGTGTAGTCTCTAACTCTGCCGGGGGGCCTTAGCCCTATCTCTATGGACGTATTGAGGGATGCTAGGGTGAGGCCTTGGATACACTGATTGGCATTACGATTGGTTAGTTGTGAGCCCAGTTTGCGAGCCCTCGCCAGCAGGGGCTTACGTGTTGGTATGGGTAGAGTATCAGGGGTAGTGTCATAGGCCGGGCCTCAACACTTTAGCTTTATCTTTATTCCATGGTAGGATGGATGGGGATGACAATAAATGTTACCTTTGGGCGGGCCTCCACACCCTATGCATAGAGGCGAGGCGGCTACCGAACCTTTCTATAGCGCATTGCAAACTTATCTACCAGACCAAAGATATGAATTGAATGCATGCATATGTTTGTTGCATTGTTTTGTTTGCTCACTGAGCCATGATGTGTGCTCACCCTCTCGATGTCGAATATTTTTAGTTGATGATGCAGGTACCACTGTCGAAGATTGTATGACTGCTCCGGTGTACGGGCATGTTGCTGCAATGGAAGCCGAAGACTTAGAGGATACACATGATCCCTCATGCGAGTGCAACTCATGCATATTCGATTATATTTTTATTTGAGTTATTAAGGGACTGTAATTGATACCTTACTTATTTATGTCTCAGTTGATAGAACAATAATTTTATATTTTATTATGGTTATCACAGTTAGATTCCTCATTTCATTTACTATAAGACATCCGCTATTGTGTATTTATTCTGATTATGGTCATGGATGTGTATAGTTATATTTTTAATGGACATAGCCTAGAGATCCTGGTTGAACCGTTGGTTTATTAACGGTTCATCACACCGCTTTGAATGGTGCAGAATTGGGGTGTGACAACTTGGTATCAGAGCATCTCAGGCCTTGTCTGTGAAACCAGTATACTTCCACAAAAGTCCGTGAACTGAGATAGGATAAAAATTTAAAAGATGTAAAAATAACACACCATAAGCATCTGTGTTGTTTGAGACAAAATAAAAAGAGAATAATGCATCTATTAAATGGGAAACAAATTTATATACACCCAAAGAAGAACAAACATATATATACATGACTAAAGCAGAGTACAGTTTACAATCCGGACAGTTATTCTAAAGTACAAAGAAAGATAAAGAAAAACATCAAGAAGCTAGAGGTGATGGGGGAGGCAGTGCCTCACTGTCTCTATCATAGTCATCAGCGTAGACTCTAGTCAACTAAGCTATCTGAGTCTGGGTCATCTGGAGACTAGCTGTGAGATCAACCACCCGCTGGTCAGTTACACGCTGAGTATCCCTAAGCTCTCCCACCCGCTGTTCTGACATGTGCTGAGCAGCTAGAAGCTCTCCCACCAGTTGATCCGATACGCACTGAGCAGCCAGAAGCTCTCCCACCGATTGATCAGACAAGTGTTGAGCCTCTAGAAGCTCTCCCATCCTCAAGTTAGACATACGCTGAGCCTCTCGTATCTCGTGCAATATCCTCATCATGTCATTAGAAGGAGCATACGAAGGACCACCTGCATGTGAAGGACCAGCTGAAGAACCAGCTGAAGAAGACGAACCAGCTCCTGTAGCATGAGTAGTTGATGGAGGAGGTATGGCATCCACATCCATGTATAGCCGATCATCATCATCCCCATGAACCCTTGCTCCAGCTGTTGCTGTTGTTGCCTCAGCGTCAGCCATCTCCACTCGAGTGTGAGGGCGCACCATCGTGTTCCTCTCCTCATTGCTGACCTCGGCATCCCGCATGCCTATCTTGCAGATGGCATTCCAATCCAGAGGCGATGAGAAGGATTTCTCCAGAATCTTCTCATCTAACAAATCGACCCCCAGGCGGGTAAGCAATGTAGTGATCATGCATCCAAAGGAAGGTTGCCAGTATGATTGCGCAACACGACAGTGATCATTGTCCGCATGATGATATAGGGAAGGCAGACCGGCTGCCTAGTGCATCTGCAGTACAGCAAAAATTGGGTCAACTGGGAGACCCTCTCGTAATGTCCACTTTGCAGTATCAAGTTGTACTGAATGATCTTGCAGTACACCCGTTGATCCGAACGCAAATAACTCGCTTTCATCTCCCAACGATCAGGTCTGATGAGCTGACGGTCTATCTCAGCCCTCATATGTAATGAAAAGAACTGGGGCTCTCTTGGGGCACAGAATACGAAGGAGCCACCATAGGAGATACCCAGCAAGTCCGCTAGCTGTCGATAGTCGAAAGAAACATCAACTCCCCTGACATAGCTAGTGATCCGAAGCTCACAACCTCTCTCAACAACATTGTAATCCCCAACCACTTGGAGATTACAATAGAACTGGTGTACCAAGTCAGGACAGGTACAGGCGTCATAGGTGATGACAGGGAGCCATCCCATATCGCCAAAGGCCCCCTCAACATTGAACAAGGCCAAGCTGGTCAAGTCCACTTTGCGGCCTCCCTCTACTTTCTTGCAGTGTAGCGGGCATACATTCTCTCGGATTCAGTGGAATGGAAGCGAAGATGGTCGCGAACACTGGGTACCTTGGTACGAGCCATAGTATCTGCAAATAAGAAAGAAAAACAAATAATGGCTTAGTAGAGATGAAAAACTCAAAATTTTGACATAATAACGATGTAAATTGGTCAAAAGCCTCACTTTTCACCCATACACGTGGGCTGGAGGACTTACATATATCCTAAACTATCCTATAAGACTCATACAGTTGAAAATTTCAACTAATGAGATTGAATAGAAAGAAATTTCAACAAATTTAAAATCTCGACAAAATTAGGGCAAAAAGGGTAAATTTTGAGTTTCTCGATAACCAACCGATGAAACTCAAATATTTTTGAGGGCTTTCATTCCTCGAGTAGCCAACAACAAAAGCCCCCAATAAAAATCAAATTTTTACGGTTGACAAAAGTTTAATTTGAAAAATACGAGTTATACGAGCAAAAACCTAGGTAAAGAAACCTAAAAACATGAAAACGTAGAAGATATACTTGTAGCGGAGGTGTAGATGACGAAACAAGAAGCACAAACCACCAATGGATCGGAGTTGTCACTGTAGCAACTCAGAGGGACGAGACGAGTCGAAGCGGAGAAGAAAGAATTGGAAATGGACTTTGAATCGGAATTTAAAAATATGATTTTTAGTCCGGGGGGTTGGAAAATTCGACTAAAACCATCGACCCACCCATCGCCCCCCGCATCGACCCTCGGCTCTCGGTGATATGACAAAGAACAAAGGTTCGCACCCTGGGTCGGACATCCTCCAACTCCCCCCATCGTCCCCTGGCTCTCGGGAAGAATGGGTGATTTCTTAGGGTCGCATACTAAGGGTCGGACACCCATCGACCCCCACTATGGACCCTGCAGTGAAAATACAACATTTTCGACAGAATGATCTAAAAAATTTGAAATTTGCATTTGTTAGTGGTTTTAAAATATGAGAATGAAGTATATATTGATTGTCTCACGTGTTCAATGCTTTTCAGGCAATCCCACTACCAGATTAGTTAATGGCTGGACGCAGAGTAACCAGACAAAGCCGTAACTCTATCCCACCACCACCACCTGTGGGGGAAGATAACCAGGCACACCCAGAAACATAGGGGAACACAAACACGGCACCGTCCGTCATAAATGGGCAGACAAATCCTACAAATCTGCCAGCTCCACCTACAGACTTGGCCACAGTCGTAATGAACTTGGCCCAACAACTGCAGCAAATGCAACAGGCACAAGCTACTATACAAGTTGCCATAGGAACAACTCTTCTAGCTGCACAGACACCTCCAATGCCAGCAGGACAGGCAAGTACAACACCAGGGGGAATTAACATAGTACCCCACGCACCTCAGACTCCCATCATGCAAGCTGAAGTACAAAATCCTGAGATAGCTCAAGGTGGATATCAACCCCAACCACCTATGTATGGGGCGTATGTCCCGCAGCAACTAGACCACTCCAGACTGGTGGAGCATTTTCTGAAACTGAAGCCCAGAGAATTTAATGGCAAGCCAACAGTTCCTTTATGGCCGGCACTCTGGGTTGACGAAATGGAAAGAAATTTTATGATGATGACATTAAATGAAGAAGAAAAAGTGTTGTGTGCCACCTTTATGCTGAAAGGAGATGCACACCATTGGTGGAGGTCTACCAGGACATATTTATTAACAAAGCATGCCCAACTGACTTGGGATATTTATAAGGAGGAGTTCTTTGAGAAGTACTTTTCGAGATGTTTTATGAATTCTATGGAAAGAGAGTTCCTGAGTTTATATCAGGGGCAGATGACCGTGGATGCATATCAACATCGTTATGAAGAGCTGTTCTTCTTTGCACCCACCAGTATGCAAGAGGAAAACACAGACCCGAAGGTTCGTCATGGGACTTAGGGGAAGCATCCGCGAGCACGTTCTGGGACATGAAAAGAAAATCTATAATGAAGCGGCACAAATTGCTCGAGTTATAAAATCGAGCCAAAAGGAGAGTTATTTCATGCAAAACAGAGGTATAAAAAGGCCAACAGGAAATTTTTATCATGGAGGGAATAACAAGACATTCAAACCCTTCCATGCTCAAGGCTATACCATTGCAACCAAGACTACTCCCGTATCTTAACAGCAACAAAAGCCAACTACTGAAGGGATAAAATGATTTAACTACAACCAAGTGGGACATATGGTAAGGGAATGTCCTAAGCCAAAGAAGCAGCTACATCAAGGACGAGTTTACGGGGTTACGTCTGAGGATGCTGGCGCATCGCCTGATGTGGTCACAGGTATGACTTAAATTTTTTAAGTTAGTTGTATTACATTGTATGAGCATGTAGTCTAAACCAAAACATATCACAGGTATCGTACCTATTAATGGCATTCCCACCAGAGTACTCTTTGATTCAGGAGCTACTTACTCCTTTATATCTGTGTCATTTGGAAAGAAACTAAATCTATCCCTTAAATCCTTAGACTGCAAACTACTTGTACGATTACCTATGGGATTAGAAGTGGAGTTAGAAAAAGGTTATGGACCATGTCCAGTTCTTATTGGTGAAAAGACCTTGGATGCAACTTTGATCCAACTTGAGATGGCAGACTTTGACGTCATCTTGGGAATGGACTCGTTAGTTCGGCATTCTGCAAACCTATTGTGTGCCGAAAAGAAGCTGACATTTAAAGACAAAGAAGGAGCAGAGTTTAGTTTTTCGGGAACCAAACTTCCCCTGAACCAAAAGCTCATACTCTCTGCGCTAAAGGCTAAGAAGTGCCTTGGGAAAGGAGCAGTCGGGTATTTAATATCTTTGGTGGACCTTACCAAGGAAGCACCACGAATGAAGATATTGATGTCGTGCGTGACTTTTCAGATTTATTTCCTGAAGAACTACCAGGATTACCACCCAACCGAGATACAGAGTTTGTCATAGATCTTATACCTGGAGCTGCACCAGTATCGAAAGCACCTTATAGAATGGCTCCTACTGAACTGAAGGAATTGAAAGTACAACTACAAGAACTGCTGGATAAGGGTTACATTTGCCCTAGTATATCACCATGGGGAGCGCCAGTATTATTCATGAAGAAGAAGGACGGTAGCGTTTTCTTGTGTATAGACTACCGAGAACTGAATACACTGATAATTAAAAATCGGTATCCATTGCCTCGGATCGATGACCTGTTCGATCAGTTGCAGGGTGCCAAAGTGTTCTCCAAGATCGATCTTCGATCAGGCTACCTTCAGTTGAAGATTAAGGATGGTGATATTCCCAAGATAGCATTCAGGACCAGATATGGACATTATGAATTCTTGGTCATGTCTTTTGGATTAACAAACGCACCAGCATCCTTTATGGAACTTATGAACCGGGTTTTCCATGACATGTTGGATACGTCGGTTATTTTATTCATTGATGATATATTAATCTACTCTAAAGACGATGAAACTCATGTTAAGAATCTAAACGCCACTCTACAACGACTATGGAAGGAGAAGCTCTACGCCAAATTCTCAAAGTGTGAGTTTTGGCTAAAGGAAGTCACTTTTCTAGGCCATGTAGTATCTGCTGAAGGAATTAAAGTTGATCCCAGCAAGATCGAGGCTATTGTAAAGTAGGAAGCACCGAAGAGCGTTGCAGAGATTAGAAGTTTCTTGGGTCTAGCTGGGTATTATCGACAATTTGTGGAAGACTATTCCCGAATTGTCGTACCTCTCACCAACTTGACTAAGAAGGGCGAGAAGTTTGTTTGGACGGATAAATGCGAGAAGAGTTTCCAGACCTTGAAGGCTAGATTGATATCAGCTCCATTCTTGACCATTTCGATTCCAGGACAGCCGTTTATTTTGTACACCGATGCGTCAGGACTGGGATTAGGATGCGTACTTATGCAAGGAGAACAAGTAATTTCTTATGCGTCAAGAAAACTGAAGACACATGAGAAGAACTATCCCACTCATGATTTGGAACTAGCGGCAGTAATACATGCTGTCAAAATATGGAGACATTATCTGTACGGGGAGAAGTTTCAGATTAAATCAGACCATAAAAAGTCTTACTTATCTATTTAATCAGAAGGAGCTGAATGTGAGACAAAGAAGATGGCTAGAACTATTGAAAGACTATGATTGTGATATCCAGTATCATCCGGGGAAAGCAAATGTAGTAGCCGATGCGTTGAGAAGAAAGGCAATGATAAAATCTCGAGGAGAGGTTAGCACAACTGTCGCAATGTGTACTACCAGAAAGGTATTCAAGCACGGTAATGAACAGTTTGTGATAGATGCACCAAATGGATCAGCCAACCAAGGGTTTATCCATCGATTTTTAAATATGTTCGCCATATTGAAGATTATACCGGATATAGTTGATGAAGTAAAGACAGCTATCAAATCAGACCCTTACCTAAGAACGGTACAAGAGGACATCGAAAAAGGTAGGACTAACCCTGAGTTCACCTTGGACGAAAAGAAGGTACTGAAATACAAAGGAAGAATATGTGTACTTGAAACAGAAAGCTTGGACATTAGACACCGATTGATGAAAGAAGCCCATACCACCATCTATTCGATACATCTTGGAAGTACAAAAATGTATCATGATCTTAAGAAATTATATTGGTGGAGATGAATGAAAGCAGATGTAGCTAAGTTCGTGTCTCATTGCCTAAATTGTCAGAAAGTAAAGGTTGAACAACAAAGACCAGCAGGACTGTTACAGCCATTACCGAAACCAACATGGAAATGTGACTGCATCACTATGGACTTCGTCACAGGATTACCATTGACTCCTCGAGTAGTTGACGCAGTTTGGGTGATTGTAGACCACCTGACTCAAACAGCTCGCTTTATACCTATACGACCTCAGTACACACTGGAATGGTTAGCTAAGCTCTAGGTGGATAACATTGTGCGATTACACGGTGTACCTAAAAGTATTGTGTTCGATTGAGATCTACGATTTACTTCAAAGTTTTGGGAAGGATTGTAAAAGGCTATGGGTACAACATTGAAGTATAGTACTGCATTCCATCCATAGACAGATGGACAGTCAGAGCATATAATTCAAATTCTAGAAGATATGCTTCGAGCATGTGTAATTTATTTTAAAGGATCATGGGATGAAAAGTTACCATTGATTGAGTTTGCTTATTACAATAGATATCAGGATACTATACAAATGTCATCCTATGAAGTACTGTATGGCAGGAAGTGTCGAACTCCTTTGTTTTGGAATGAAGTTGGGGAACGTAGTATTGTTGGACCAAAATTTGTTAAAGAGACTTGTCGAGTGGTCGACATTATCAACGAAAGAGTGTGAACAGCTCAAAATCGTCAGAAGCAATATGCAGATACTCGATGCCGAGACCTTGAATTCGTCGTAGATGATAAAGTATTCTTAAAAGTATCGCCTATTCGAGGATTGAAACGGTTTGGACAGAAAGGGAAATTAAGTCCGAGGTATGTCAGGGCATATAAGATTCTAGCTAAGCGTGGGAAAGTGGCTTACCAGTTAGCACTACCACCATCTATGTCTAGTGTGCATGACGTATTTCATATTTCCTTATTAAAGAAGTATGTCAAGGATCCGAAGCATGTTTTGACAATAGACCTACCTGATTTGACTGAAGATTTGACATTTGAAGTAACACCAACTGAAATCACCAGTCGAAAGGTTGAATGACTATGCAACCGTGATATCTGTTATGTTAAGGTCATCTAGAGAAGTAGAGATATGGAAGAAATCACATTAGAAGAAGAGAATGCTATGCGAAAGCAATATCCTCATCTATTCGACTCGGAAGGTATGAACAATTTTGGGGATTAAATTTTTATAAGTAGGGGGGAGTTGTAGGACCCGTATCAAACTAACCCGGTTTTACAACCTTGAACCAGGTCTACCCATCATGGTCGAGCCAAATGGATCAAGTGCGGGAAGGAGATAACAATCCCATGTATTAAACTGACCCAAATACACAAAAATAAGGGGGAGGGTTGCATACCCAGCAAGGCAGGGTTGGACCCCCCAAGATAAAAAGTCAGACCCTAAGTTTCTAACCGGGGGTCAGACAATTTAGAAGAAGGGGTCGACGGGATCTCTGACCCCCTCATCGACCCCCAGTCTGCCGACAGAAACCGTGAATTGGGAACTTTCTAAATTTCAATGGGATTCTTTCCTAATCTCAATGGGCCTTATTTTGGGAGTTTCTACTCAATAAATAGGATGTCCCTCAGTTTGTTTCACTCCTTTTAGAATCCTAATTGGATTGAGAGAAAGAGAAGAGAAGGAGAAGAGAAAGAGAAGAGAAGGAAAGTGAAAAAGAAGATCAAAGAGAAGGCTTCAGAGAAACAAGCCTAATTCTTCTCAGGTATGGGTACTATCTCCATGTAACTTTAAAGACCTTAGAATAGATAGTGAAGTGAGTATGATCTAGGAGAAACCCAAATCATCCATCCATGGTTAGGTTTTCATGGAAAACCATGGGGGAGATCATTAAAACCATGTAGGTGAATAAACTGTGGTTCTAAACCATAGAACATGTATGGAATGGATTGTAGAAGCAAGCCATAGGACCCAAACATGAAAGAACAGACTGTAGGATGAAAATTTTGACTAAACCTATGGGGGGTCGCACGGGGGGTCGACGGAGAATCGACCCTACCAGACCCTAACATCGACCCCCAGTGTTCGGGAAGTCCAGAATCTTGGTGGTAGCACCCAGGGTCGATGGAACCTCCGACCCTGGCATTGACCCCCAGTTAACAGTAAGCTTTTTAAAATCAGAATTAATTCTAATTAAATTCTATCAACTTGATTAGGTCTTCTAGTGATATAATAGTGATATTTTCTTGATTCTTAAAACTTGAAAGAGGATCTACAATCAAGCAAAGGTGAGCGAACAAGACCCAAACTAATTGATTAATAATAAACTATTTTATTCTTGAGTCCAATGCCATGATTGATTCTATGCTTGTATGCTTATCATGTGCATTTAACATGTCATCCAATATTTCTATTATTACTGTTCATGCATATTTAAATTTATTGTTTATAACATGATGATGATGATGATGAGAGGAATAGGCATGTGAATGTATGTGTGTGGTTGGTGTGCTTGACGCGAGCGAGTATCAGGGAGCTGTCATAGGCTGGGCCTCAACACTCTAGCTCTATCTCTAACTCAAGTCTCGTCCACTGACATCGTTTTATCGCAATTATCTTAGCAGAACTATTACATCATAGTGTATGAGGGGAGGTGGTCTCGGACCGTGTAGTCTCTGAATCTGCCAGGGGGCCTTAGCCCAATCTCTATGAACGTATTGAGGGATGCTGGGATGAGGCCTTGGATACACTGATTGGAATTAGGATTGGTTAGTTGCGAGCCCCGTTTGTGAGCCCTCGCCAGCAGGGGCTTACGTGTTGGTATGGGTAGAGTAGCAGGGGAAGTGTCATAGGCCGGGCCTCAGCACTTTAGCTCTATCTCTATTTCATGGTAGGGTGGATGGGGATGACAATAAATGTTACCTTTGGGCGGGCCTCCACACCTTGTGCATAGAGGCGAGGCGGCCACCGAACCTTTCTATAGCACATTGCAAACTTATCTACCAGACCAAAGATATGAATTGAATGCATGCATATGTTTGTTGCATTGTTTTGTTTGCTCACTGAGCCATGATGTGTGCTCACCCTCTCGACGTCGAATATTTTTAGTTGATGATGCAGGTACCACTATCGAAGATTATATGAGTGCTCCGGTATACGGGCGTGTTATTGCAATGGTTGCCGAAGAGTTAGAGGATACACATGATCCCTCATTCGAGTGGAACTCATGCGTATTCGATTAGATTTTTGTTTGAGTTATTAAGGGATTGTAATTGATACCTTACTTATTTATGTCTCAGTTGTTACAACAATAATTTGATATTTTATTATGGTTATCACAGTTAGATTTCTTAGTTCATTTACTATAAGACTTTCGCTATTGTGTATTTATTTTGATTATGGTTGTGGATGTGTATGATTTTATTTTTATTGGACATAGCCTATTAGAGATTTTGGTTGAACCGTTGGTTTATTAGTGGTTCATCACACCGTTCTGAATGGTACAGAATTGGGGTGTGATAGTAGTCCTGGTAGTTCCTTAGGAAATACATTTAGAAAGTTACGCACAACATGAATATCCTCCATTCGTAGTGCTTCCTTGGTAAGGTCGACTACAGATACTAGATACCCAACTCCTCCTTTCTCGAGGCATTTTCTAGCCTTTAATGCAGAGAGGAAGAGTTTTCGTTTACGAGGAAGTTTGGTTCCCACAAAACTAAACTCTGCTCCTTGCTTGTCCTTGAATGTCAATTTATTTTCTTCACATAAGAGGTTTGCAGAATGTCGAGCTAACCAATCCATTCCCAAGATAACGTCAAAGTCAGCCATCTTGAGTTGAATCAAGGCTGCATCCAAAATTTTCTCGTCGATAAAAACTGGACATGGTCCATAACCTTTTTCTAGTTCCACTTCTAGTCCCATAGGTGATCGTACAAGCAATTTATAGTCTAAAGATCTGAGGGATAGATTTAGAGTCTTTCCAAATGACACAGATATAAAAGAATGAGTAGCTCCAGAATCAAAGAGTACTCTGGCGGGTATGCCATTAATAAGTACGATACATGTGATTTGTTTTAATTTTAGTCTACATGCTCACACAAGGTAATACAAAATGAAAGGTTCAGGTCATACCTGTGACCACATCAGGCGATGCGGCAGCATCCTCAGATGTAACTGCATAAACCTTCCCTTGCTGTAGCTGCCTCTTGGGCTTAGGACACTCCATTGAATAACATTCTATTTGATTGTAGTTAAAGCATTTTACTCCCTCAATATTTTGCTTTTGTTGCTGTTGGGCTGTTGGAGTAGTCTTGGCTACAACATTAAAACCTTGAGTATAGAAGGGTTAAATGTCTTCTTGTTCCCTCCGTTATAAGAATTTCCATTTGGTCTTTTAATACCACTATTTTGAGCAAAGTAGCTCTCCTTCTGGCTCGACTCTATTACTCGAGCAATTTGTACTGCTCATCGTAAACTTTCTTTTCCAATCCTAGAACATGCTCCAGGATGATTCCCCTAAGTCCCATGACGAACCTTCAGGTCTTGGTATTTTCCTCTTGCATGCTAGCAGGTGCAAAGAAAAATAGCTCTTCATAACGCTGTTGGTATGCATCTACAGTCATCTGTCCCTAATATAAACTCAGGAACTCTCTCTCCATAGCATCTCTGAAACTTCTGGGAAAGTACTTCTCAAAGAATGCCTTTTTATAGATAGCCCAGGTCAATTGGGCATGCTTGGTTAATAGATATGTCCGAGTGGACTTCCACCAGTGGTGTGCATCGCCTTTCAGCATAAATGTTGCACACAATACTTTCTCCTCCTCATTAACTGTCATCATCATGAAATTTCTTTCCATCTCGTCGATCCAATGAGCTGGCCACAAAGGATCTGCTGGTTTACCATTATATTCTTTAGGCTTCATCTTCCGAAAATGCTCGATCAATCGAGAATGGTCCAACTGATACTGAGCATAGACCCCGTACATAGGGGGTTGATACTGGTAATTACCTTGAGCTACCTCAAGATTGTGTACTGGAGCTTGTACCACTGGCGTTTGAGGTGTTTGGGGCACTGTGTTGCTACCCCTTGGTACTGTGCTAGCTTGTCCGGCTGGCATAGGTGTAGCATGTGCAGCTGGGAAAACCATTCCTATAGCAGCTTGCATATTGGCTTGCACCTGTTGTATTTGCTGCAGCTGTTGTTCAAGGTTCATTATGGTTGTGGCCAAATCTGTAGGTGGGGTTGGCAAGTTTGTAGAGTTTGCCTGGCCATTAGCTACTGGCGGTGTCACATTCCGATTCTCTTGTACTTCAGGAACTTCATGGCTGTCCTCTACCACAGGTGGTGGTGGTGGAATTTGGTTACGGCCTCGTGTGGTCACTCTTCGCCCAGCCATTTCCTGTTTTGCTGGTGGTAGTGTCTGAAAAAAGTCATAGAACATGTGAGGCAATCCTAATATAAGTCATTCTCAAGTTAAAATCCCACTATCAATGTGAAATTCAATTTTTTCAAGTCATTCAGTGAAAATACTGAATTTTCCATCGTAGGGTCGATGGTAGGGTCGCAATGTATTCGACCCTAGGGTATGCGACCCCAAGAACCCTGTCAGCTCACCAAGAGCCTAGGGTCGATCGTAGGGTCATTATATGTCCGACCCTAGGTCCGACCCCACGATGTCTGTCAGATAACCGAGAGCCTAGGGTCGATGGAAGGGTCGATCGTAGGGTTGCACATTTTATCAAATTTTACGACCTCACGAACCAAAATTAGGTTTTAAAACCTGATTTTGGTTTCACTTCCTATTCTTTCTCTTTTTCTTCCAACTCAACTCGCTTCCCCTGAGTTGTTACAGTATCGACCCCTAGCGTTTGGTGATCATTTCTTCTGTTCGCGACTTCCGTTCCTTCCCTTCCGGTATGCTCTCTACTGTTTTCCATTTTTAAGCTTTCCAAGCTAGGTTTTCATCCATTTACATCGCTTTCTTCAAATTAAAGTTTTTCTAACCGTAAAAATTTAATTTTTATTGGGGGCTTTTTCTATTGGCTACCCAATGGATGAAATCCCTAAAAAATATTTGAGTTTCATTGGTTGGTTATCGAGAAACTTGAAATTTTCCATTTTTGGCCTAATTTTTGTGATTTTTCCAATTTGTTGAAATTTCTTCAAATTTTATCTTTCTAGATTAAATTTCCAACTGTAGGAGCTTTGCAAGATGGTTTGGAACCTATGTAAGTCCTCTTACCCAGATGATTGGGTGAAAAGGTAGGCTTTTGGCCAAATCATGCCGTTATAATGTCGAAATTTTGAATTTTTCACCATATCTAATATCTTGTTTATTTTTCTGTGTCCTTGCAGATAGTATGGCTCGTACTAAAGTTCCTAGAGCTCATGATCCTGTTCGTTTCCACTCCAACGAGGCAGAGACTCGGTATGCTCGCTATGAGCATAGGAAAGTAGAAGGGGTCGCTATGTAAACTTGGTTAGTCTAGCCTTGTTTAACGTAGAGGGGGTCATCGGTGACATGGGTTGACTTCCCGTGATCACCTATGAGGCTTGTACTTGTCCTGCTTTGGTGAAGCAGTTTTATTGCAACCTCCAGGTGGTGGGTGATCGCAATGATACAGAGAGGGGTAGGGAGCTCAAGATCACCAGCTATGTGAAAGGGGTGGATGTTTCATTTAACTACCAATAGTTGGCTGATCTTCTGGGCATATCAAATGACGGCCCTTTGGGGTACTGTGCTCCTAAGGAACTTCAGTTCCTATCCTTGGCTATGTGTGCTGAGATTGATAGCCAGCTACTTAGAGGTGATTGCTGGGAGATGAAGGCGATCAACTTACTGCCAGAGCCTCGGGTGTACTACAAGATCATTCAGCATAACTAGATCCCCCAGAGTTGCCATTATGATAGGATTTCTCAGCTGACCCAGTATGTCCTATACTGTATTGCACTATGAAGCCTGTCTGCCTCCCTTATATCATCATGAGGACGATGATCCATTTTACGCTGCCTGGTCAGCTCGACAACCTGCCCTACGGACGTCTGATCACTACTCTGCTCACACACCTACGGGTCGACCTTTTGGATGAGAGGATTCATGAGAATACTTTCTCTTCTGACCTGGACTGGGAGGCCATCTGTAGGATGGGTATGTGAGATGCATAGGTCAGTGATGATGAGAGGAATTCTCTAGTGCATCCTCGTACCTAGGTAGAGACGGTAGACGCTGAGGCGGCAGTGGCAGCAGTAGCAGCAGCTAGAGTACATGGGGATGATGTTGAGGATGATGACCGCATGTATATGGATGTAGACGCTATTCCTCCTCCCTCATCGTCGCATTCCACTGGAGCTTGCCCATCTCAGGTTCCTACACATGCAGCTGGTCCTTCGCACCCACCATCTGATGATGTGAAGGGGCTGCTGTGTGAGAGCACAGAGGCTCAACACGTGATGGATTTGAGTGTAGGAGAGCTTTTAGATTCTCAGCGCATGACTGATGGGAGAGTAGGAGAGCTTCTAGATGCCCAACGTGCGTCTGATCAACGGATGACCGAGTTGATAGCTAGTTTCCAGATGACCCAAACTCAGGTAGCCTGGTTGACTAGAGTGTATGCTGAGGATTACGATAGAGATCACGAGGCACCTCCTACTCCAGCACCTCCAACTCCATGATGTATATTTTCTTTTTATTTTTCCTTGTACTACAGAGTAATTGTCCTGATTGTGGACCATACTCTGATTTGGATATGTATATACGTTGCTTTTTATTCGAGTATATATGAAACTAGTTTCTCCTTTTATATATGCATTATTCTCTTTATCAATTTTCTCTCATACAACACAGGTGCTTATAGTGTGTTCTTATTAAAGCTTTTAAATTTAATCCTAACTCAGTTCATGAACATTTGTGGAAGTATACTAGTTTAATAGACAGGGCCTGAGGGCTCTGATACCATGTTCTCACACCCCAATTCTATACTATTTGGAATGATGTGATGAACCGTCAATAAACCAACGGTTCAACCAGGATCTCGAATAGGCTGTGTCCGTTTACTTAAACCATACACATCTACACAATAATCAAAGTAAATAAACAATAGCGGAAATCTTTATACTAACGAACTGAGAGTCTAATAATGATAAAATAAATATATTATCTAATTATCTCAAACCAACAAGACATGAAATAAAATAAAATAAAATAATCAATTATATTTCCTTAAAATCCAAATACACAAATCTAATCGAAGACGCATGAGTTGCACTCGCATGACGAATCATGGGACTTCGTCATAAATTCTGCATCAATCGCTGCAGCATGTTCGTACGCAGGAGCATTCATATAGTCTTCTACAGTAGTACCTGGATCATCAACTATAAATATTCAACATCGAAAGGGTGAGAACACAACACGACTCAGTGAGCAAACAAAACAATACAACAAACATATGCATGCATTCAAATCATATCTTTGGTCTGGTTTATAAGTTTGCAATGGGCTATAGAAAGGATAGGTTGCCGCCGCACCTCTATACACGAATGTATGGAACCATCCAATGGATCAAACACCATTGCCGCCCCCACATGCACCCACCACGGAATAGGGATAGAGCTAAAGTGCTTAGAACTGCACCGCATTACACTTCCCCTGATGCCCTACACATACCAACACGTACGCCCCTGTTGGCAAGGGCTTGCAAACTGGGCTCGCAACTAAGCAATCCTAATGTCAAATAGTGTATCCAAGTCCTCATCCCAGCATCCCTTAATACGTCCATAGAGATAGAGCTAAGGCCCCCTGACAGAGTCAGAGACTACACGATTCGAGACTACCTCCCCTGATGCCCTACGACATAATAGTTCTGATAGGGTAATGGCGATACGAAAATGTTAGTGGACAAGACTTGAGTAGAGATAGAGCTAGAGTTTGGTGACCAGGATGAACCACAGTGACGTCCTCCCCCTGATGCCCCACTCACATAAAGTACACTAACCATACACAAACATTCACATGTCTATTCCTAGCATCATCATAATCATCATGTTATAAATAAACGAAATTAAATATGCATGAACAGTAATAGCAGGAATATTGGATGACATGTTAAATGCACAATGCACGCATACAAGCATAGAATTAATCATGGAATCGGACTCAATAAACAAAAAAATAAAACAGCTTATTATTATCTAATTAGTTTAGGTCTTGTTCCCTCACCTTTGATTGCTAGTAGATCCTCGTTCGAGCTTTATAATTCACTTTTAAATCACTGGAAATACCTAACAAGTCGATAGATTTTAATTAGAATAAATTCCAATTTGTTTAGACTAACATAAACTATAGGGTCGCAGGTAGGGTAGCTATTTCTATGACTACAGGGTGTAGGTTCGCAGGTAGGGTAGCTCCTAGGGTAGCAGTTTCTTTGACCCCAGGGTGTCCGGTCGCAGGTGGGGTCGAATATACTTTGACCTTACATGCGACTACACCCTCCCTGGAACTTCCCGAGGGCATGTGGTCGATCATGTGGGCCTCGTAGGGTCGAATATCATGTGACCCTACGTGCGACCACACGTGTCAGGGTCGACCTTTCACTCTTAAGTCCATTCGTTCATGTTTGAATCCTTTGGTATATCTTCATAGTCCTTCCTATGCTTGTTCTATGGCTCAATACTACAATTTTTACACACTATCCATTGTCCACAATGATTTCCTCCATGGTTTCTCATGGAATTGTCCATGGATGGATGATTTGGTTTTCTCCTAAATCCTATGAACTATTCTAGGCTCTTAATCAATCATGGAGATCATATTCATACCTTAGATTTGCTAAGATTCAGAAGTTTCTCTGAACTTCCCCTTCCTTAGTCTTCTTCTCCAATCCTCCTTCTTTTCCTTCCCTTTTCTGTCTCTTTCTCACTCTCAATTAGGGTTCTAAAGGAGTGAAATAGGCTAAGGGACGTCCTATTTATAGAGAACAACCCTCCATAATAAGCCCCAATGAGTTTAGGGAAGTCCCCCTTCGAGTTAGGAAGGTTTCCTAATTTCCTATTTTAGTCTATTTTTGTAGGGTTGAATGTAGGGTCGCAGAATCCGTCAACCCTACGTTTTAAAACATGCGACCCCATGAGTTAAAAGTCATGGGTTGGACTCTTTTGAGGTGGGGTCGGTCACACCTGTTTAGGCATGCGACCCTACCCTCACATTTAACTATTTTTTAGTTAAACTTCATACCTGGTCTTGTGGTTTCTTCATGCACTTGGTCCACGTGGCTCGGCCATGATAGGTAGACTTGGTACAAGGTGGTAAGACCGATTAATTCGATACGGGTCTTGCAGGCAGTGTGTGATCCATTAGGCTCTAGCTTTATCTCCATTATATAGTAAGTGATGTGGGGCGATTATAGTGTGTGATAATTTAGGCGTGCTCACATTCTCATGTATGGAGGTGTGGTGGCCACCAATCTTTTCCATAGTACATTGTAAACTTATATTAGACCAAAGATATGAATTGACTGCATGTATATGTGTTTGTGCATTATTTTTTTTACTCACTGAGCTATGTTGTATGCTCACCCCTCGACGTCGAATATTTTTAGTTGATGTTGCAGGCATTATTGTAGAAAACTATGTAAAAGTGCCGTCATAAGGACATGTGGTGGCTTTGGACGTGCAAGCTATAGAGGACGAGCATGATTCTTCATGCGAGTGCTTCTAGTGTGTTTATGCTTAGTTTTACTTTTTGTTTTGATTGATGGGAACTTGTAATAGATATTTATTTATGCTTTGAATTACTTGAAGATAATCTGTTTAATATTTAATTATCATGTTATATACTTAGTTTATTATAATAAAGACTTCTGCTATTGTTATTTATTATCTCTGATTGTAATGTGGATAAGTATGAATTGATGGTTGACACAGTCCTATGTAATCATGGTGTGAACCGTTGGTTCATATAATGGTTCATTCACACTTTTGGTTCATGTGTGACAATTAATGGTGGAGTAGGGAGAAAGAGAGAGAGTGAGGTAGACTTATCTTACAAGAAAGAAGCTAGGGTAAGCTGGAGCTCCCACACACTTCCCAAGACTCCTCTCACAACTCCTAAGGTCTGTGATCCTCTATTTATAGAACCCCAAGGAGAGAGAGTGTGACTCACACACTTGATCCCCGTACACAAATAATATGTAGACAACCGGGTTGTGTTCCATCTAGCAGATCCTCTGATTGAGAAAAACTATGGCTTTTTGGTTGGTTCTTTAGCTCCTATGCATTGGGATGCACATGGGGCCACTTAAGGTTCATCATAACACATTAATTCATCATGTTTGCATAGAGAGACTCACCTAAGACTCAGATGTATTAATGGGATCCGTGTCGGGTGCTCTGCCAGTCTTTGTGTTAAGACCTGGCACATGAGGAATCTAGGTTAGTAGTGGATTCCGAGTGCAGGTCTTACATAGAGGGCATTAAATGTGCTCGTCTGTACATTTAATGCACACATTCGGCTTCAAGCAGATATATTTGTTGAGATGGCTCCATTATTTCCACGTGTTAGATGTCGATTACCTTTCTTCTGTATATATGGAGTATACCTCAAACTGATGTTGCCATAACTGGAAGGTTGAGACCCACAAGGCTTACATGGCAGTCGATATCAGGGATGATGCCTATGACGCTCACATGTCGTGTCGAGGCTTTGTGTACTTATTTTTTGTGGCTTCGAGCCCCTTGTGGTCTCGAATCATCTTGTTCAAGGGCTCGCAGCCCTTTCCCTTCTATTGAAGAGGTTAAACTTTGATCTTCCCATTATCCACGTGGCAGTAATTTAATACTTCATTCACTGAATCCCATATTAGATGCCCCTTGCCTTTATGGGATTAACAAGGCTAGAAAGGCAACAATTGTCTTCATTTTTTATTTTTGAAATCACCATCATGATTCGGTGGGACCCGCTTGTAAAACCTGCACCCAGAAAACTTGGCTTAATTTGGTTTTTCTTTCATGCTAGGGTTTTCCAATGTCAATGGACCCGATTCGATGCCAAATTGATGACTAGCATAGCAGGTACCCTTTAAACTATCAAATTTTTCTTGCCCTGTATTAGTGTGCAACTTAAAATGGGGTCAGTTGCAACCATTAGTCAATAAACCCAATGGGGTAGAGACCGGGACCATCAATTCGACAGGCCAAAATTGGCCTATCTGTGGGATTTAATGATTTGAATCCATTTTGGAAGTCATTTAAGGCCTGTTTGATAACACTCTAAAATCTAGATTCTGGCTTCTAGAGCATAAATGGAGTAGAATTATGTTTGGTAACCTAGTTCGGATTTTGGACATCAACTGAGTGAACTGGCTCCAAATGGACTCCAGAATCCTTTTTTTGGAGCATCAAATAGATGCTTTTTGACTTCAAAGTAAATTTTTGGAGTTGAAATTGAATGGAGTTACTCCATTTTAGTTCCCCAACCAACCCAAAAAACTCGATAGTGTGTCAGAGCCATCTACTTCATCTACAACCTCATTCTTCGACTCTGCTACTGTGCTACTCACCGATGATCGACGAGTGGTGATATTCAGGTTTAGCATTCCATTTCATCTATCTTTTCAACTCTGTTATTGCTTGATCAATGAACTCCAAGATTGGTTCACTAAGCGTCACTGACGACCTGCGAGGGTCGATACCAAGAACCTGCGATCTGTTCATCCTCTTTTTAGGTAAGTTTCTGAATCTCTCTCTCATAATCCCTCTCCCCAAATACTATCTTCACCTCTGTTATACAATTCAGCATTTGGGTTTATGGTTTCTTCCCTAAATCGAAGAAACCCTAAACTTTGATAACCGATTAGGGTTTTTTTAATATATCTATTTGGCTTCCCTCCCTCGTCTACTTTCCAATTAACCTACGTTTCTTCATACTCTGGTATGTTTCTTCTTCTCTTAATCAAGTGTGTGTTTTGATTTTATTTGAAATCATATTTTTTTATTTCACTGATCCATTGTTGCAGTATGGTTCGATGTCGATGGAGACTGGAGTCTGATTTTAATTTTTTTTGTTCTTTTATGTCCTAGATGTTGACATGGTATCGATTGGCTTTCTTGGCTGTTTGTTCTATATGTTGTTTTTTATTCCTTTTTTGCTTAATATGGAGATGATACCTTGTGTTACATTTGTATGCAGTTTATTTTCCAAGTGAATATGCTTCAATGGAGAACTTTCCTCTTCTTTAGACTTAATACATTAGTTTACATAAATTGGTTAAGATGGTTCCCTGTTATCCATGATTTCCTTGCTATTGATCTTAGTTCTCATTTGTATAAAATGATGCTAACTCGGTACAAAGTGGTTTAAGTAGGAACTTCAGTTTCTACATTGATTTTATTTGAAGTGCCCCAAGTTCATCTTGTGATTCTGGAAATTTCTTATGATGGATAGGCCTCTCTCTCTTCTTCTCTATTTTATTATTAATCCTTCTCTTCATGGTTTATTTTTCTTCTTTGCTTGATTCACATAGCAAGTTTATAACTTGTCCTGTAGACATGCGATTTCAATTTTTTCCCCTTTCTTCTTCTAAACTTCAATTCTTTTTTGAAAAAAAAAATTAATGTTATTTTAATGTTGCACCTCATCTATGTTAGTTGCATTACTTTTATTGATTTCTTATTAGTCATAGAAGATGAAGAGGAATGGTGGTCCCTTGCAATGCAAAATTGTTTCTAAAACATTATTTTATTTTGTTGGATTTGATTCAAAATTTATAAAAACTGAATGTCATGTGTTTGATAACTAGAAATTTTACTTATTCCCCCAAACACTAGCTTTTGTGTAGCTTGTGTTACAAACATCAATTCTACGCAAATCAAGATCCTTAAAGTTGAGATATGCAGCCCTTGGAAAACTGGAAACATATGGACTCATGAACTTGTTGATCTCTTTCATCCTTTATAAATGATCTTTTGTAGTATTAGTCCCTCTTGCTTGCTAGTACATATAGTATTGAATATTATATTAGTTTCCAGCTCTATGTCGGAAGGGTATTGCAGTGTCTGAGATGTTACTCATCCTTCCACCTACTGGTTCCATGATAATCATAGGACTACTATTTTCTGCCATAAGTTATTTCCAAATGCTTTCAAACCCAGTTATAGAAATGGGTTGTGTTACAAAATCAGACTTACCCATGTAAAATGCCTTTGGCTGTAAAGTTCTGTTGAGAAGAACATCAATGGATTTTCCATTAGTATAGCCAGTAGAATTTAAGGTAGAATTGATCCAACTCATCTCAGTGCAGTCCTAGGCTTTCAAACCTAGTTCAGGGAAGCTCTACTGCATCTGAGGGAGTAATTCATTAACACTAACAAGGAACAAAGACTAAAACACTAACAAAGAACCAAGTTGATTTTCCATGAGACAATGATTCCAAAGCTTACTCCTCCTCCTCTAATAGCCCAAAATAGATCTTCACCCCTTGATTTTTTGTCAAGGATTCTGCCATCAACATCCACAATGTAAGCATCAATGACATTATTAGCAGCAAGGCCATATTTTCTCAATAAGGACCCTATGCCACCTTTGCGTAAGTGCCCACCAACCCCTACAATGGAGCAAAGCCCTGTAGGGAAGCTAAGGGTATTGCTTTTATTACCAATACAATAATAACCTTGCTCTTCATCTTTTGATTGGTCATTTCTGGTCATGCACTTACTATCCATATGCCCATCACATATGCTTTGTTAAGCTGATTGTCATCGCTGTTGTTCATGTTTTAAATGCTTATGATGGCTTAATCACTGCCGAGACCAGCTGATTGCAATTTAAAACATGTATTGTTTTGAATTATTTAAAGAATTGAAGCATCTCCTTAGTGTCATTCACCATATGATTTTTTACAGTTAGTTGTGAGCATATAAATGGCAACTTCATCACCAACAAGCATAAATACAGTTAAATGGAACAAGGTGGAAGTGGACACATTTGTTGACATATTACTGGAAGAGGTCCTTTAGGGAAATAAAACAATATGAACATTTAACAAAGATGGGTGGACTAATATAAAGAATAAAATAGAAGAAGTGTTGGGTAAACCATTTACATTGAAGCAATTAAGGAATAAACTCGACAAGTTGAGTTCTCAATATAGTATTTTTGGAAGATTGGTGAACACTACTGAGCTTGGATGGAATGATACAACCAAGTGTGTGGACACACATGACCCAGATATATAGGACAGACACAACCAGGTAATCAGATCTGACTGGAGTACAAATAGTAATTCCCTGGTTTTTCAATTCACAAATTCTGAAAAATTATTAATTTATTTTTAGGAAAACTCAGGGTGGGTAAAATTTAGGAAAAATTGATTGCCCCAGTGGAGAGAGCTTTAAGTGATATTTGGTGATTCTTATGTAACTAGTGAATTTTCTTGTAACAACAATGATGACAAATTTATATTTGGAAAAGGAGATGGTGATAACTTGGAGACCCAGGAGGGTCCAGAGCTTCCACCTAAAGAATTTACCACTGATATCACTGATGAAGGTGATGTGCAGCCTACCCCCAGGTAGCTCACAGATTTGACAGGACTCCTTCTGCCATTAGGAAAAGGGGAAGAAGTAGTGACATAGTGGGAGCTATAAATGCAATGGTGTAACATTCCAAAGCTCATTTTGATTTGTTGACTTCATCACACACTTCTTTAGCTTTTGCTTCTCCCAACTCTGTTACCACAGGAAGGTATTCAATTAACCAATGTCTAATAGTAATAAACTTAATTCTAGACTCAGATAAGAGGGTATATATCAAAACTATTAATCATTTAACAAACAATGTGGGGTGGGGAAAGTTGTTCACAACTATATATGGGTGATTGTAGCCTTCCAATGTGTTAGTGTGGCAAGGGGAGAATGATATTGCATATATCTCGAAGCAAAAAAAAAATCTGGGCCGTCAATTTTATACTTGCCCAATCAAGCAAGATCATGAAAAAACTTTAATTTGGGTCGATTAGTACAAAGGGACTACGAAGTTAAAACCTCAATCTACTCAGCCATGTTTTGTGAGTGAGGGAACTCAGCATATATGACATGAAGTAGTTTTACATCAATCTGTGTTATATCTGATATATGGGACTATTATATTTGGAGCCATATCATTGTTGTGTTTGACATGCTATGTTGTTTATATAGCAACCATGAAGTTCTGAGGATGATTGTTAGTTGTAATACGATTAACTTTTCAAATATGTACCCTATAGAATTTTGAAGCTGATTAAACATATGTAAGAATGATAGTTTTGGTATTTAAACTTGTTTTGAATTTGGTTCCTAGAGTATTTGTTATCAAACATGCTTCTATTCTATATTAGCTCTCAAATGGTTCTAGAACCAATTTTACCAAACATGTTTATGTTCTAAAGATGCTCTGGAGACCCTGATAGAATGGCGTTACCAAACATGTTTATACTACCACATACTTTAGAATCCTTCTAGAGTAGAAGTAAAAATTAAAACCAGAAGTAAGAACCCCAGAGTAAAAGTTTTATCGAACAGGCCCTTAGGATATTCCCTAGACCCATGGACGAATCCAGAGGAGACCCATACCCATCCTAACAGCCTTTGGAGTAAAGGGATGGAAGAAATCCCTTTTCAACCCAAACTCTTGCCACTTGGCAACTTCCTATGAGTCCCTTATTCAAACTAGGAGTTTTATTCCTAGAGGGACACTTTAATGGATTAAAAAACCTACCTTTTCACATTCCTCTAAGTACGTATCGACCTTAGAGAATTTTGACTCATTCTCAAAGAAAAGGAGAAAGTTGAAGGAAGAGGGAGAAGCTTGGTAGTACTCAGGCTTGGGGAACTATCGACATCATGCACCGCTGATCGGCATTGAATAAGAAGTCATCGGCCAAACTCTAAACCTCATGTAGATTCTAATGAAAGTTTCAATACTCAATCAAAGGTTAAATTAATGTGATTGTTAATCGTTCTTCATTAATGGTAGAACAATTGCATCACTTTTCGACCTCGAGAAGACACATTCACGATGGGTGATTTTGGGTAAACCTTAAATTCATCCATATTACATTAATGCTTAGCCTTATGAGGTACCCCACTAGGTTAGCAAAAAATGGATTAATCTTACAGTAAACTCCGATCTTGAATACTAACGATGGATGTCAATAGAAGAGTCCCACAGTGTGTCCAGGGGAACCTCGGAGGTAAAACCCATGCCTCTGGATAGGCTACCAACCATGACTATCCCTTCAGGAAGAGGTCAGTCGATACCCTAAACGATAGATTGTAAGAGTTGACATAACGATCAGCTAATCCTAGAAAGGTCTCGGCAAGTAGTGGAACGCGGCGCTGGTCAAATGATTGTAAAAACCTATGCAATGACTAGCCATTGGTAGAAAACCTAAGGTTCAGCCAAACGCAATACCAGACTGGATCCTTGCATCTGGAGCTATGATCGGACAACCCCAGATGACTATTATTTAGTCTGTTGAGAACACAATTAAGGGATTAACTTGAATTTACCTATATAGGTGCCATGTGCATGGATATTATCAACCCACGTGGTGCAGATAGTGGAAATTGCAAGAACCCATGTGAGAAATAGAACCCTCGATTGATTTTTAGAGTACTTATAATTTATGATTGCTATGCCACATGCTTGCTGTAATAACATGTCATCCAATAATTGCTTTGTGCATGCATTTGCATTTATATTATATGATTGTTGTGTAAATATATGTGATTGAGATAGACCACTGGATCCGACCTACTGGGTAAATCTTGATGAGAATTTCACTCACCCCTAGTGGGATGATAGCATCTTGGGGTGGGGTAAAACAGATGGTGTGTTTCCAACTAATGCAATCCTTATGATGATAGTAATCCTTAATTAAGTGAAAGGGATACAAGCAATGCTCATGAACATGAAATTAAGTTGTTATGACAGCAAAGAGAATGGAAACTTAAAGATAAGCATGAATGAGTGAGTAAAATCTTGATAGGTGAATTATATGCAAAAAACCAAAGCCAACGTGACTATGAACAGAATTATAAAACAGCTATGGAAATGAATGGTAGTTATTGTAAGCTATGAAATGAAATGATGTTTAAAGTGCAAGAAAGTATGATGGCAAGATACTGTAGCCCAAATGAGGTGACACCAGGTGAGTTGAAGTACGAAGACAAGATACAATAGTTCATAGGGGGTGACACCTGGTGAGTGAAGGTACTAAGCAAGATACGGTAGCCAAAGCAAGAGGGGTGATACCCGATGAAACATGTAAGTAAGAGAAATAAAGGGCGACATCTATTGAGTTAATATGCAAAGAGAAGATACGGTAGCCTAGGAAGGGTGATACCCGGTGAATTTAAGCACACTAACAAGACACAGTTCCCCACACAAGTATTTAAGAACCACATGATAGTGCAAAAAAGACATGAAATGTGTATAAGCAAGATAAAACAAGAAATAGAAAACTAATGTAAGACCCGCGCTTCACTAACTTGGTCTAACCATGTCTTGCCAGGTCTTTCCATCATTCCTGGACCAAGTGGACCGAGCGTGTGAAGATAGATCACAAACCAGGTATGAGAATGGAGTTAAAAACACTGAAAACATATCTAAGGTTGTATACCTGGGTAGGTATGGTCGACCATAAGGAAGGAAACAAAAATCTCAAATCCAGAATCCCACGGTCGATGATTTCGACCCTACGATCGATGGTTTATGCGACCATATGATCAACCGTGATACCCCATATCAGACTCCAAGTTTTGAAAACTTTCCTAAATTAAAGGATTGCTTTCCTAATTGAAAGAGGACTCCATATGGAGAGTTTTTCTCTATATAACGGACATCCCTCAACCCTTTTTCAATCTTTTAGAACATTAGTAAACCCTAGAGAAAGAGAAGGGAAGAGAAGGAAGAGAAGGAGAAGAAGGAAAAGCTAAGGAAAGGAATTTGCTGAGAAGTGATTGGCTCTCTATCATAAGCGAAGGTATGAGCCTAATCTCTAAAGATGTTAATTCTATGGAGGATTGGGAATGTCAACCTATTATAATCCATGTGATTTCCTTGAAAAAATCCCAAGGAGAACCATGAGGAGTGAATTTGATGACTAGGGTTGATAAGAAACTACTAATGATGACCATAGGATGACCTTAGAATAAACCCCATTGAAGTACAGAAGAATTGACACAGGAAGAACTCAAATTGCATGTAAACTATGACCAAAAATCTCAAGGTCGCAGCTACGGTCGACCATAGCATGACCAGCATGACCAGAGGATCGACCATAGGCATTTGGGAAGATTTCAGAAACCATATGGTTGCAACTATGGTCGCACCATATGCGGCCATAGGGTATCGACCGTAGGCAGTAAGATTGATATAGTATGAGACAATTGGACCAATCAGACACCTATCAGTACTCTATTTTGATTTTTGACTACTGTAACATGTTACATATGAACCCTAACTTAATTTCATATAACTTTTAGGTTATTAAATCAATTCAAAGAGAATTTCAAGGTTTGAAAAGAGATCGAGTATTGCTAACAGGTGAGGGAACAAAATCAAAACTAATTCGATAATAACAAACTATTTATTTTTATTGAGTCCAATGCCATGATTGATTCTATGCTTGTATGTTTGTAATGTGCATTTCACATACCATCTAATATTCCTGCTATTACTGCTCATGCATAATTAATTCTATTAATTTATAACATGATGATGATGATGCTAGGAATAGGCATGTAAATGTATGTGTCTGGTTGGTGTATTGGATGTGAGTGGAGCTTCAGGGGGAGGACGTGGCATGGTGGTCTTTGACCTCGTCACCAAAATCTAGCTCTATCTCTACTCAAGTGTTGCCCACTAACATCGTCGTATCGCCATTACCTTAGCAGAACTATTTTGTCATAGGGCATCAGGGGAGGTGTTCTCGGACCGTGTGGTCTCTAACTCTGCCGAGGGGCCTTAGCTCTATATTTATAGACGCATTGAGGGATGCTCGGGTGAGGCCTTGGATACACTATTTGGCATTAGGATTGATTAGTTGCGAGCCCAGTTTGTAAGCCCTTGCCAATAGGGGCTTACGTGTTGGTATGGATAGGGCATCATGGGAAGTGTTGGCGGTGTTTGATCCGAACACTTGAGCTCTATCTCTATTCCATGGTGGGTGTATGTGGGACAGTAATGGTGTTTGATCCATTGGGCGGATTCACACACTCGTGTATAGAGGTGCGGCGGCCACCAAATCTTTCTATAGCATATTGCAAACTTAAATACCAGACCAAAGATATGAATTGATTGCATGCATATGTTTGTTGCATTATTTTGTTTCCTCACGGAGCCGTGATGTGTGCTCACTCGTTTGATGTCGAATATTTTTAATTGATGTTGCAGGTCCTACCATCGATGAATATATGAATGCGTCGATGTATGGATACGTTGCTGTGATAGACATAGAATCTTAAAAAGATGCGCATCATTTATCATGCGAGTGCAACCAATGTGTTTTTGCTTAAGTTTAGTCATAATTTGAACAACAGATATGTAATTGATTATTTATTTTTATGTCTTGTAGTTTAGAGATAATTAGATTAAATACTTATTTATCACTGTTAACTCTTAGTTCATTATCTGTAAGTATTTCGCTTATTTGTTTATTACCTCTGATTATTAATGTGGAATGTGTGTGTGGTTTGATATGGTGGGTACGACCTATACGAGGTCCTAGGTGAACCGTTGGTTTATTGGTGGTTCATCACACCATTCTGGTTAGACCAGAATTGGGGTGTGACAACTAAGCTAAGGACTATGAGATAGAAATCAGGACTTATGTCTATGTAAAGTTAAATGAATTATAGGAATGTTATGTGAATTAAATGCAAGGAAGGTCATGTTTCAAAGTTATTATTAATCTTGATTATGATATATATATATATATATATATATTTATATATGCTTGTGTGCAAATCCTACCAAATAGGTGTCTATTCACTGAGTTTTACTCACCCTCATTGAATCACATGTTTTACAAATGCAGATGTGAGGACAGAGAAGAAGAGCAAGGAGTTTAAAAGCCTAGTTGGGAATATGAAATTCCACTAGCATGTTGATATGTTTCTTTTTGTGGATGTGATATATTGATGTATATAATGTTGTTCTTGGTGGGTAGTAGTTTTTCTAATTTCCCACCTTTCTCTTGATGTTTTTATTGTAATAGACTTAAGTTTAGGAAAACTTTTCAACCACCAGAGCTTTGTAATCAGACTTTCTTTTCTTCTGCTGTGTGTTATGGATATTATTTATCTGGTTCATGAGTGTTATCATATTGGTTTTATTGGGGGAAAAAATTCTAGCAAGCTTAAATTGTTCTTGTTTGGTTTATTTCAGCAGACTATATATTTGATCCCAATCCCCTTCGGCTAGCTATTATAGTGGTGGTATCAAAGCAAAGGATTTCTAGTCTGCTTGTGTGCATATTAATACTGGTGGCTTAGGAAAAACAATTATAAATCAAGCAAGGTAAAACTAGCTTAATAGGGATTGAATAAACTATTCATGTACCTGTGTTGAAATGTTGCTAATGTATGAACTAAGAATAAGAGTTTTGTTTGTGTTTTTATTCTCAAATGCCTCCCAGGAGAGAGATATCGGCTCGTGCACCTGAGCCTCAGCCTTCTTCTTCAGCATCTGTTCATGGGGATGCACCACCTGGTAACAAAGAAGAGGGTGGACCTACCCCTCATGCACCGCAGATGCCACACATTCCTAGGATGTCAAACCAGGAGCTCATGGCTGAATTTGCCCTCTTTCTTGATATTAGACATGGTGGTGTAGAAGCAAGAGCTGCTCATGAAGTTCTGATTTGGGTTGAACCACTAGGGGGTTATTGAAAGGATCCTCATGAGATTTCAGAAGAAAAAACCAACAGCCTTCAAGGGCACCGCCTCTGATCCTATCATAGCTGCAGAGTGGCTTAGGGATATGGAGAAGATATTTGAAGTTATGGAAATTAAAATTGAGCAACAGGTGCTGTGCTACTCAAGTTTGTAAAGGTGAAGCTGATACTTGGTGGAGGGCTACCAAGATGGTGCTTGGAGCTAATGGGCATAGGCCTACATGAGAGGAGTTTGTAAGAGCATTTAAGCATAAATATTTCAATCTTACCTACAAAAGGATGAAGCAAACTAAGTTTATGAAATTGACTCAAGGAAACATGACGTTACAGCAATACATTAAGAAGTTTGATGAACTCTCAAAGTTTTCAGATGATTATGTAGACACTGATGCAAAGAGGGCTAGGCATTTGAGGATGGTCTGACAGATGATATTAGAACAGTAGTTAAGGCATTTTAGCTCACCACCTATGCTGGATTGTTGGAGAAAGCTCAAACTGTAGAATTTGAAGGTAAGGGAGGAAAAGCACCAACAACTAAGACTCTAGGGAAAAGGCCATTCGAGGGGAAAGACTCCATCAATCCTTCTTAGAAGTTCAAGAAAGGATTTGATATCTGCTATGAGTATCAAAATTTCCTAAGTTCCACAATAGGCATCTAGGAAAGTGCAAAATGGGGACCGGTGCCTGTTTTCGTTATGGTGAAAAGGGGCACATTGCAAGGAACTGCACATCTCCCGCCAAGGGTAAAGTGGGCCAGAAAGGAGGCGGTGGAGATCATGATAAGGGAGCTGCTGGACTGTAGAGTCTTAGCTGGTACGGAAGAAGCAGAAGGGAGCGCCACAGTAGTGGCAGGTAAATTTAACACTTAATTTGCTGTTTTGATACATGAAGTATGATTTTAATTATTGAAATAACATGCTGATTGGGTATATAAAATGTATTATATGCAGTCCGTTAAGTTTGATGTATTAAATTCGTAAACATAAATGGTTTCAGGATGTGTCCCTTCAAGGAAAGATAATTTTTGCACTATTTGACTCAGGTGCAACACATTCCTTTGTGTCTGAGTCATTAGTCAAAAGGCTTGAGCTTAAACCTGAGAGGTTGGAGTGCCAAATGAAGGTATTACCTTCAGGCTGACCCTTATGCAAATAAAGTGTGTCAAAACTATGGAATAGGGATTAAAGGAAGAACACTAATTGCAAACTTGATGGTGTTAAAGATGAAAGACTTCGTGGTAATACTTGGCATGTACTTCGGGGTGATACTTGGCATGGATTGGCTATCTATACACCCTGCCAGTATCTATTGCTTTGAGAAGGAAGTTATGTTCAAGCCTCAAGGTGCAGCTGAGTTTAAATACTATGCTGTTATAAGACCCAAGCCTGAATCCCATTACGATCTGACCATTTTGGGCATGTATCGGGTCTTCCCACGTTCAAATATATTGTATTGGCACGATCAAAGAAGAGAACATAATTATGGGGTACACAAAGCCACTAGCTTGAACCTCTTGTGTCACCAGAGTGCACCAAATTACACTAGAAAAAGTCTCAGCCCCAGACTAGGTGACCCCCAAGGGTCTGGCACGCATGCACCTAAGATGGCTGTCCAAAAGGAGGTTCGGCACAAGGCAGTGGAATTGTGGTCGAACACCAACTGCACGTGTGCCACCGTACCCCCAGAGCGTAAACTGGGTTTGAGATCGATTGAGTGTAGGACCCACAATTTGAATTTCCTACCTTCTCCCTCCATGACCGACTGAAAGTGACACCTCTCATGGTAAGTTGATCCTCATTGAGTTAAGAATGGTAAGAGGAGGAGGAGAATCATCTCCTTTCCAATCTGGTAACCATTCCTACCGATTTGGTAAGACGAAGATCCCTATCCCTCTACATTCTCCCATTCAATCTATCAAACCAGAAGAAAGGATTTGGGAGAGGGTTTTGACGTACGAATTTGAGAGGAGAGAAAGAGAGAAGAAGGAAAGAAAAGAACAAGAGAAGAGAAAAGCTTTTCTAAAGTACCATCCAACATAGAGAAAATGAGAGAAAGAGAAGAGGAAGAAAGGGAAGGAAAGAAGGAGAACCAAACCTTCGAATCATTGACTTCGTTGCTGGAGAACTTGGACATCGGAGGAGATGAATCCTAATAGGTATGATTCCAACTCTAAGATCTAAGTCAATTAGTATATCAAACTACTAATAACGACATAAGGATTTAAGGAGACGAAGTCTCCTGTAAGTGCTCTTGCAATGGAGACTCTGTAACTAAATTAGAAGAAGAGATCAATGAATCCGTTATTCCCTAGTGGAGCCATGAGCGTGTAGACCACTATTTACAGTTTCGAATTGTAGACGGTGATATACACAGCACAAATAATGATGGGATCGAACCTTCGAAGAGTAAGAATAATTATTTTGGACTACACAGATAACCATGGACTGTTAGAGACCTTGGAATGACCCTATGAGACTCGGATCATGGACCAATAAAGGGATCCAAATGTTTAGAAGTCAGATCTAAAGCCAGAAACCAGCTTTGTTATCTCGGTTAAATGGACAATCGAAATGGTATCCAAAACCTAGCGTAGGAATCGAATTCGGAGCTCAAACTCCTTATTTAGACCATGAAAAATATGAGAAGCATGTCATAAAAGTTTGGAAACCATTGGACCACATTTCAACGTATGGTCGATGGGATGAGCCGTACGACCCAATCATTGTCACGTATGGTCGATGGCATCAGCCGCACACCATTTCGATAGCGGATCTCGACAAACTTTGTCGGTGACTTCCTATAATTTGTTTGGAATTTATTAAGAGCTTAGAACCCAAAAATGGTATTTCATTGATGTACAATCCATTGTGCATCATTTATACTTGAGGTAAGTTTTGGTTTATACTATGAAATGACCAACCATGCTTTGCCTCTGTATTTTGAGACCATAAACCCAACCTATAGGAGCTAGGCAACCCTTCTGGGTGCCAGCACTGTCAAATGACCACGCTTTGAAGAACGATCGATGACACGTGCTGCAAGCCTGGTAGCAAGACCAAGCGATCGATACTATGTACCGCCCGTGATTTTGGCCCCTGTTGTTGACCAGCTTTGGTCAGTGGCTTTCTATAATTATTGTGACCCTACTTATGGGTTTGGATCATTGAAATCAAATGTTTATGAGCATTTTATACGTTGCTTTTACTAATTACCCTATAACCTATTAGGTAGCTTGTTGTTTGTCATTTTAAATGATAAAAACCCTTGGACAACAAGTTTGGAACCTTAGACACTAGTAACTTGACCCCTGTGAGGTGTTAAAATACCTTAGACTTCGTTATAAGAAGTCCTTCTTAGTATTAAGGCTTTTTTAGGGTGATTCTAGCTAGCGAGTGTGCCGTCTGGTGGAGAATTAGTATTCATTTCACCTATCTCCTATGGACAACAGTGTTGCTGTAGAGTTTATACGTACCCTAAGGTTATGAACGATAACGAATGGAATTAATAATGAACCCCTAGGTGCTATGACATGATAATCGAAAAATAAATATTAGGCATGGAATATTAGATAAGTTACTAATGCTATGAACACCAGATAATAAGATTAAAGAGAAACAAAAATAAGATATTGGATAATACGTTAATGAAAATGTATTGCTTATAATTTTTATAGAGATACGAGGACTCTGGTAGGCAGCTACCTGACAGGAATTTCTTGTAGTTTACTCTCTATCGGTTAATAAGGAAACTAAACCCTCGTTAGGTAGAATTAGTTATATTGAATTATGTTGTGTGATGGATGCGATTGATAACATGCTTGTAAGACCCACTCTGAAATCCTCATGATTCGAATCTTTCTGTATTGGGTCATACTATGCCAACACTTGGCACCTTGACTTTTAACCCTCCATATGATGATTGGGTCAACATTTTGGATCACTTAGTGATGGTAGGACATGGGGGAATGATGTCCAAGAACCTAGAAAGCATTCCACCAATTCGGGCCCACTAAACTAGGACTAAAACAATTTTTAAGCCCAACCGGCAGCACATACCAGATGAACGTTCATCCGCTTGACAATAACCGGTTGCACGTGCATTTGAGTCTTTCTCTCCACGGGTTCTATAGAAAGGAAGACCCAACCTCCTTTTCTCTTTATTAGAACCGTAGGAGAGTGAGAGTGGGAGAAGAAGAGAAGAGGAAGTAAAACATGAAACTAAAGCTCCAAGCCCTAGCACCAAATCCTTGGAGGTAAGTACAATGAGCCATCCTCCTTCTTCCTAGTCTTCATCGCAAAAGCTTGGCGGTTGAGCTCCATTAATGGAGACTCCATTAACAACTTAGAAAACCTAGGGTTGTATTCACCCACTCTATACGAAGTTTAATGGAGCCATAAATAGGTCATATTGTACATAAAAATGGTGGGAGATGATTCCCACCAACTAAAATGGATATCATGAAGTGAAAATCAAACTTCCATTAATGGAGATCAAGCTTGAACTAAAAGACCTAGGTCATCATCCCCTCCCTAAATGGAGACATCCATGGGGTATAAATGACTCCCATTACATGTAATAATGGTAGAAGATTATTTCCCACCATTTAAAATGAAGGAACCATGGTGGAAAACCTTCTCCAAAGAAGTACTTCTCTAGTTTGTGCTTGGTTTCTGGGTTACAACTAATAGCACATACCAGTAGCATGTACGAGTAGCACATACCAGTGGCACAGAACCGGTGTCACGTAATCGGTGTCACGAAACTAGTGGCATAAACCAGCGACACGAACCGACGGCACTAACCGGATGCACTTACCATCGGTCTGGCATTTCCCCTAGATCCGATAGCCTTAGATCAAGGATCCACTAAAGTAAAATTGTGATCTATCAGACCTCAGCCAAACTGGTCGACTACTACCAGTGCCACGTACCAGTGTCACGTTCGATAGGATATTACCGATGGTACCATTTAACCCTTAAACATCGGTTAAGCTTACTATCTATTGATGGCATTGTCAGATGACCGATTGCCCGGCTTATCCTCCGCATAACCCACTAGAATTATTATTCTGTAAATAGGATATGAAGCGGATGACCATCCGCATGACCATTCACCCAATTAGTCTTCCGATTCTATATATGAAGGAATATGACTAAGTGTTAACTGGCATTACTTACCGATGGAATGCACAACCGGTCCCCTCCGTCAGTTCAATCAGTATTGACTTATAAACCTAAAATTGATTAGGAAGACTATCCTCTCAGCTCTTAATTTATCTTGGGACTTGTACGTGGACTCTAGGACTTGTCCATGCTGATTTAAAAGCTGTTTAGCAACCTAATGAATCTTATTTAATTAAATTAGGTAAAACACCGTAGGTAGTGGACGGAGCCTTCTGTTGGCTTCAATGTTCTTCAGCACCACTGGTATTTATAGGTGAGGGGTCGGGTGACGTAGTGTTTGAGCATGTGTTTGTTGTTTGTTATGGATGTTTTTCTTTTATAACATGTCATCCAATAAATTGTTTGTAACTGTTCATGCATTTGTATATTATTATAACTATGTATGTCGCTAGATGTGGTTACCTTGGTAGAGATACGACGAACCATGGGATGGGGATCCAGGGTTCTCTGCAAGGTGTGGTTGTTGATGTTGTTGTCGTGTGCATAACCATGTATGATGGTGCATGTGACGTATGGGAGTACGAGTATGCGTACCATGTTGGTATGTCGGTGTCCTAGTGGAGGCACAATGATCCATGGGATAGGGATTCAGGGCTTTCCTTGGGATACTACCCATGTATGGTGGTTCATGTAACGAGTGACCTCATGAATCACATTGGGAGTTGTTGTACTTGAGTAGAGGCACAACGAACCATGGTAGTGGGGAGTATGGTCCTCTACTAGGTACAGTTTGGATAAGACCATGTATGATGGGCATGTAGAGTATGGGAGTACAATACAAGTGTCATGTTAGCACTCTATACTCTAGTGGGGGGACACATTCAATTCATAGGAGTTGAACGAGGATTCATGTTGGAGTACAGTTTTACTTACTACACACACATGCCATGTTGGGTGATTGATTGATTGAATATGATTGAGTTATGCTGTGGGGTAAAGAAACATTCAATGTATTGTAGTACGTCACATGGTCGTATACACTATTACACCTTAGTGGGGGCACGGTTACTCCATTGGAGTGGAACAGGGATCTCTGCTTGGGTGTAGCCCTCTTGTTGTTATACTTATCATGCATCATACATCAACATGGTCAAATGACTCGTGCTTTAGAAAATTGGGTGAATAAGACACTAATCTACACAGGGTTCGTCATGGGATCAGGGGTGTCATTGATTGTTGGGGTATGTCACTAGATCAATGACGGTTCATCTAGTGACAAGCCACTGATCTACATAGGGTTTGTCAGGGGATCAGGGGTATCATTGATTTTCGGGGTACGTCTCAAAATCGATGACGGCCAAGCTAGTAAACAGGCCGCCCATGAATAGTATACACGTTTGATTACCATTCACAATTGCTTATTTATTTTCTTCTGTACTGCATTCATAAATTATTACATAAGATTGCATTGGATTCCTGACTTCTCGCTGAGCTAGCATGGAAGTTCACCCCTCAATATCAAAATCTTTTTAGCATTGTTTGTAGGTACCTCTACTGTTGATGCAGCTATGGATCCTATTGATATGGAGGGGTTGTACCTGTAATGACTGTGTTTATAGCACCTAAGTCAGTGCCTCGCTTCTATGATTTTGATATCTGTAGATAGATATGATTTGGTCTATCTACAGTAGTTTATTTAGATTTACTCTAGTTATTTTGTAGTGTATATGTAATATGAATATTACTTGTGGAATGGTTTGTAAGGCATTATCGATATGTTACGTATTGATAACATTAGAAGCATTTGTTCTTTATTATGATTCCACTATAAGTCTTATTATCCATTGCAATGATTATTAATTATTATTGATTATTATGGATATTATTTGTATAGACTATGGCTGTAAGACCCGTATCGAACTAACCGATCTTACTACCTTGTATCAGGTCTTCCTATCATGGTCGAACCAAGTGGACCAAGTGCGTGAAGAAACCACAAGACCAGGTATGAAATCCACCCAAAAACAGTCAATTATGAGCGTGTGGTCGCATATCTAAACAGGTGTGATCGACCACACCTCAAAAGAGTCCAACCATACGGAATTTGGTCGTGTGGTTGGACATTTTAAAAGGTGTGGTGGACGGATTCTGCGACCCCCCTCCGACCCCACAGAACTCAGTCAGAAATCAAATTTAGGAGACCTTCCTAATCCGAAGGGGGTTCTTTCTTAAACTTATTGGGGCAATTACAGACGGTTTTCCTCTATAAATAGGACGTCCCTTAACCTCTTTCACCCATTTAGAACTCTAATTGAAACTGAGAGAAAGAGAAGAGAAGAAAGAGAATGAGAATTGAAGAGGAAGACTAAGGAGCAGGAAAATTCAGAGAAAGCTCTGAATCTTTAGCAAGCTTAAGGTATGAACATATTTCCCATGTTAAATTGAGAGCCTAGAATAGTTCATGAAGAAGATAGGATTTAGGAGAAACCCAAATCATCCATCCATGGATAAATTCCAAGAGAATCCATGGAGGAAATTGTGTGGACAATGGATAGTGTATAAAATAATAGTTTTGAGCCATAGAATAATCATAGGATGGACCATGATGATCAGCCAAAAAATTAAAACATGAAGGAATGGAATTAAGAGTGAAAGGTCGACCATAACACGTGTGGTCGCATGTGAGGTCGCATGATGTCCGACCCCACAAGACACACATGTCCGACCACATGCCCTCAGGAAGTTTCTAGGGAGGGTGTGGTCGTACGTGTGGTCAGAGTATGTTCGACCCCACATTGGGACCCCATGTCCTATGGTCCCAGAAACTGAGACCACAGGTGCTGCCACACCTACGACCCCTCAGTTTCTGTTAGTCTAAACTCATGGGAATTAATTCTAATTTAAAATCTACAAATTTGTTAGATTTCCAAGTGGTCTAAAAGTGAATTACAAAGCTTGAACGAGGATCTATTATCGACCAAAGGTGAGGGAACAAGACCTAAACTAATTAGCTAATAATAAATTATTTTTTATTTATTAAGTCCAATGCCATGAATGATTCTATGCTTATATGCATGTATTGTGCATATCACATATCATCCAATATTCCTGTTATTACTGTTCATGCATATCTAATTCTATTTATTTATAACATGATGTTGATGGTTATGCTAGGAATAGGCATGTGAATGTTTGTGTGTGGTTAGTGTACTTGATGGGAGTGGGGCATCAGGGGGACGATGTGACACTGTGGTTCATCCTGGTCAGTAGACTCTAGCTCTATATTTACTCATGTCTTGTCCACTGACATTGTCGTATCACCATTACCTTAGCAGAACTATTACGTCGTAGGGAATCAGGTGAGGTGGACTCGGACCGTGTAGTCTCTAACTTTGTCTGGGGGCCTTAGCTCTATCTCTCTGGACGTATTGAGGGATGCTAGGGTGAGGCCTGGGATACACTGTTTGACATTAAGATTAGTTAGTTGCGAGCCCAGTTTGCAAGCCTCGCCAATAGGGGCTTAAGTGTTGGTATGGTAGGGCATCAAGGGAAGTGTCACACGGTGTTTGATTTGGGCACTTTAGCTCTATCTTTATTCCATGATGGGTGTATGTGGGACGACAATGGTGTTTGATCCATTGGGCGGCTTTACACATTCGTGTATAGAGGTGCAGCGACCACCTATCCTTTCTATTGCACATTACAAACTTATAAACCAGACCTATGATATGAATTGAATGCATGCATATGTTTATTGCATTGTTTTGTTTGCTCACTGAGCCATGATGTGTGCTCACCCATTCGACGTCGAATATTTTTATTTGTTGAGGTAGGTCCTACTATAGAAGATTATGTGAATGCTCCGATGTACGGGCATGTTGCGTCGATGGATACACAAGCTATGATGGAGTCGCATGATTCGTCGTGCGAGTACAACTCATGCGTCTTTGATTAGATTTCTTTGATGGATTATTCAGAAGATGTAATTGATTAATTTATTTTATTTTATGTCTTAGTCTTTTGGAGATAATTGGATACTTTATTTATGTTATCATTGTTAGATACTTAGTTCATTAATATTAAAGACCTCCGCTATTGTTTATTTACTCTGATTATGGTTGTGGATGTGTATGGTTTAAGCAAAAAGGTCACAGTCTATTCGAGACCCTGGTTGAACCGTTGGATCATAGACGGTTCATCACACCATTCTGGTTGGTGCAGAATTGGGGTGTGATAATTTGGTATCAGAGCTCTTGGGCCCTGTCTATTAAACCAATATACTTCCACAAAAGTTCGTAAACTAAGTTAGGATAAAATTTAAAAGCTGTAATAAGAACACATCATAAGCACCTGTGTTGTATGACACGAAATTTAGAAAGAAAATAATGCACTATTAAGATAAGAAACAAGTTTTATATACACATCGAATAAAAACAATATATATATATCTAAATCAGAGTACGGTCCACAATCCGGACAGTTACTCTGTAGTATAAGGAAAAAAGTAAAAAGAATGCATCATGGAGCCGGAGGTGCTAAAAGAGGAGGTGCCTCACGATCTCAGTCATAGTCCTCAGCATACACACTAGTCAGCCAGGCTACCTGAGTCTGGGTCACCTGAAGACTAGCTGCCAGATCCGCCATCCGCAAATCATACGCGTTCTGGGCCTCCCTAATCTCACCCAGCAAACACATCACGTCATCTGGTGGTGGGTGCGAAGGACCAGCTGGGTGAGAAGGGACCTGAGAAGGGCTAGCTCCAGTAGAATGCAATGGTGATGGAGGAGGTATGACGTCCACATCCATGAACATACGATCATCATCCTCTGCAACACCCCCATGGACTCTAGCTACTGCTGCTGCTTCAGTGTCTGCTACCTTGACCCGAGTGTGGGTGTAAGGCCCAAATCGAGCTAACCTGGTCTTACCACCTTGAAGCAGGTCTAACCATCATCGTCGAGCCAAATGGATCAAGTGGGTGAAGGAGATCACGATCCCAGGTATTAAACTGACCCAAAGACACTAAAATAAGGGGGAGGGTCGCATACCCAACAAGGCAGGGTCGGACCCCCCCAAGATAAATAGTTAGACCCTGAGTTTCTAACCGGGGGTCGGACAATTTAGAACCAGGGGTCGACGGGATCTCCAACCCCCTCATCGACCCCCAGTCTGCCAACAGAAATCGTGAATTGGGAACTTTCCAAATTTCAATGGGATTCTTTCCTAATCTCAATGGGACTTATTTTGGGAGTTTCTACTCTATAATTAGGATGTCCCTATACCTCTTTCACTGCTATTAGAACCCTAATTGGATTGAGAGAAAGAGAAGATATGAAGAAGAGAAAGAGAGGAGAAGGAAAGTGGAGAAGAAGATCAAAGAGAAGGCTTCAGAGAAACAAGCCTAATTCTTCTCAGGTATGGGTACTATCTCCATGTAATTCTAAAGACCTTAGAATAGATAGTGAAGATAGTATGATCTAGGAGAAACCCAAATAATCCATCCATGGTTAGGTTTCAACGGAAAACCATGGAGGAGATCATTAAAACCATGTAGGTGAATAAACTATGGTTCCAAACCATAGAACATGTATGGAATGGATTATAGAAGCAAGACATAGGACCCAAACCCAAAGGAATGGACTGTAGGATGGAAATTTTGACTAAACCCACGGGGGTCGCACGGGGGTCGATGGAGAATCGACCCTACCAGACCCTAACATCGACCCCCAGTGTTCGGAAACTCCAGAATGTGGGTGGTAGCACCCAGGGTCAATGGAAGGTCCGACCCTGGCATCGACCCCCAGTTAACAGCAAGCTTTTTAAAATCAGAATTAATTCTAATTAAATTTTATCGACTTGGTTTGGTCTTCTAGTGATATAATAGTGATATTTACTTGATTCTTAAAGCTTGAAAGAGGATCTACAATTAAGCAAAGGTGATGGAACAAGACCTAAACTAATTGATTAATAATAAACTGTTTTGTTTTTTGAGTCCAATGCCATGATTGATTCTATGTGTATATGCTTGTTATGTGCATTCAACATGTCATCTAATATTTCTATTATTCTTGTTCATGCATATTTAAAATTTTGTTTATAACATGATGAGGATGATGATGATAGTAATAGGCATGTGAATGTATGTGTGTGGTTGGTGTGCTTGATACGAGCGAGTATTAGGGGGGTGTCATAGGCTGGGCCTCATCACTCTAGCTCTATCTCAACTCAAGTCTTGTCTACTGACATCGTCGTATCGCCATTACCTTAGCAGAACTATTACGTCGTAGTGTATGAGGGTAGGTGGTCTCGGACCGTATAGTCTCTGACTCTGTCGGGGGGCCTTAGCCCTATCTCTATGAACGTATTGAGGGATGCTGGGGTGAGGCCTTGGATACACTGATTGGAATTAGGATTGGTTAGTTGCGAGCCCAGTTTGTAAGCCCTCGCCAACAGGGGCTTACGTGTTGGTATGGATAGAGTATCAGGGGATGTGTCATAGGTCGGGCCTCAGCACTTTAGCTCTATCTCTATTCCATGGTAGGGTGGATGGGGACAACAATAAACGTTAACCTTTGGGCGGGCCTCCACACCCTGTGCATAGAGGCGAGGCAGCCACCGAACCTTTCTATAGCGCATTGCAAACTTATTTACCAGACCAAAGATATGAATTGAATGCATGCATATGTTTGTTGCATTGTTTTGTTTGCTCACTGATCCATGATGTGTGCTCACCCTTTCGAGGTTGAATATTTTTAGTTGATGATGTAGGTACCACTGTCGATGATTATATGAGTGCTCAAGTGTACGGGCGTGTTGCTGCGATGGAAGCCGTAGACTTAGGGGATACGCATGGTCCCTCATGCGAGTGCAACTCATGCGTATTCGATTAGATTTTTGTTTGAGTTATTAAGGGAATGCAATTGATACCTTATTTATTTATGTCTCAATTGATACAACAATAACTTGATATTTTATTATGGTTATCACAGTTAGATTTCTCAGTTCATTTACTATAAGACTTTCGCTATTGTGTATTTATTCTGATTATGGTTGAGGATGTGTATGGTTTTATTTTTAATGGACATAGCCTATTAGAGATCCTGGTGGAGCCGTTGGTATATTGGCGGTTCATCACACCATTCTAAATAGTGTGGAATTGTGGTGTGACAACTTGGTATCAGAGCATCTCTGGCCTTGTCTGTGAAACTAGTATTCTTCCACAAAAGTTCATGAACTGAGATAGGATAAAAATTTAAAAGATGTAATAATAACACACCATAAGCATCTGTGTTGTTTGAGACAAAACTGAAAGAAAATAATGCATCTATTAAATGAGAAACAAATTTATATACAACCAAAAGAAGAACAAACATTTATATATATATATATGACTAAAGCAGAGTACAGTCCACAATCTGAACAGTTACTCTGAAGTACAAAAGAAAGATAAAAGAAATACATCAGGAAGCTAGAGGTGATGGGGGAGGCGGTTCCTCACGGTTTCTATCATAGTCCTCAGCGTAGACTCTACTCAACCAAGCTATCTGAGTCTGGGTCATCTGGAGACAAGCTGTGAGATCAGCCACCCGTTGGTCAGTCACGCGCTGAGCATCCCTAAGCTCTCCCACCCACTGATCCGACAAGCACCGAGCATCCAGAAGCTCTCCACCAGCTGATCTGACATGCGTTGAGCAACCATAAGCTCTCCCACCCGCTGATCGGATAAGCGCTGAGCCTCTAGAAGCTCTCCCATCCTCAAGTCAGACATACGCTGAGCCTCTCGTATCTCATGCAATATCCTCATCATGTCATCAGAAGGAGCATACGAAGGACCAGCTGAAGAAGACGGACCAGCTCCTATAGCATAAGTAGGTGATGGAGGAGGTATGGCATCCACATCCATGTATGGCCGATCGTCATCATCCCCATGAACCCCTGCTCCAGCGGCTGCTGCTACTGCCTCAGTGTCAGCCATCTCCACTCGAGTGCAAGGGCGCACCATTGCGTTCCTCTCCTCATCGCTGACCTGGGCGTCCCGCATGCCCATCTTGCAGATGGGCTCCCAATCAAGAGGCAATAAGAAGGATTTCTTCTGATTCTTCTCATCCAACAAATCAACCCCCAGGTGGGTAAGCAGTGTAGTGATCATACGTCCATAAGGAAGGTTGCCAGTATGATTGGACAACGTGGCACTGATCATCGTCCGCATGATGATATAGGGAAGACAGACAGGCTGCCTAGTGCATATGCAGTATAGTAGATACTGGGTCAACTGGGAGACCCTCTCGTAATGTCCACTCTCCGGTATCAGGTTGTGCTGAATGATCTTGCAGTACACCCGTGGATCTGAATGCAGATAACTCGCTTTCATCTCCCAACGATCAGGTCAGATGAGCTGACGGTCTATCTCAGCCCCCATCTGTAATGAAAAGAACTGGGGCTCTTCTAGGGCAGAGAATACGAAGGAGCCGCCATAGGAGATACCCAGCAAGTCCGCTAGCTGTCGATAGTCGAAAGAAATATCAACGCCCTTGACATAGCTAGTGATCCTGTAAGACCCGTGTCAATCTAACCCAGTCTTACCACCTTAAACCAGGTTTACCCATCATGGTCGAGTCAAATGGACCAAGGGCATGAAGGAGATCGAGATCCCAGGTATAAAATCGACCCAAAAACACTTAATTTTAGGGAAGGGTCGCACACCTAGCTAAGCAGGGTCGGACCTCCCAAAACAGAAAGTCAGACCCTCAGTTTTGAAGGGAGGGTCGGACAGCTTAAGACCCTAGGGTCGACGGGATCATCGACCCTCCCATCGGCCCTCGGTTTCTGACGAAACTGAAATTAGGAAATTTCTTAATTTTCGGTTGGGATTCCTTCCAAATCTCAATGGGATTATTATAGGACATTCCTAGTCTATTTAAAGGACGTCCCTAAGCCACATTCACTCCTTTCACAACCCTAATTGAATTGAGAGAAAGAGAGAAGAAGGGAAAGAGGAAGAAAGGAGGCTAGGAAGAAGGCTTAGCAAAAAGGAGAAGAAGTTGCAGAGAAAAGTAATCTTCTCAGGTATGGATACTAATTCCATGAGTTTCTACAGACCTTAGGTTAGATATGGTTGAGTGTAGGATTTCGGAGAAACCCAAACCATCCATCCATGGTTAGGTTTTCATGGAAAAGCATAGGAGGATGCACAAAAACTATCTAGATGGATTATACATGGTTCTAGACCATGGAATGACTATTGAATGAATGTAAGAAGCAAGCCATAGGACCCCAAACACGAAGAATGGGTTAAAAGTGGAAATTGGACCAGAGTGCACCAAGGGTTGCACCGAGGGTCGATAGACCAACCGACCCTAGGTGTTTCTGACAATCGACCCTCAGCATTCGGGAAGTTCAGAATGGAGGGAGGGTCGATAGACCCATCGACCCTCAGTTGACAGAATGGTTTTTAATTTCTAAATTAATTCTAATTAAATTCTATCGACTTTGTTAGGTTTTCTAACAATATAATAACATTATAAAGGTGATTCTAAAGCTTGGGAAATATCTATTAGCAAGCTAAGGTGAGGAACCTTAACCCCAAACTAAATTGGTTAATAATAAACTGTTTTCTATTTCTTGAGTCCTATGCCATGTTTGATTCTAGGCGAATATGTTTGTATTGTGCATACAGCATGCCATCCAATATTTCTATTATTGTTCATGCATATTTTACTTTATTGTTTATAACATGATGATGAGGATGATGATAGGAATAGGCATGTAATTGTATGTGTGTGGTTGATGTGCTTGATGTGAGCGAGTATCAGGGGAGGTGTGATGAGAACGTCAATAAACGTTAACCTTTGACAGGTCTCAGCACTTTAGCTCTATCTCTAACTCAAGTCTTGTGCATTGGCATCGTCGTAACGCCATTACCTTAGCAGAACTATTATGTCGTAGAGTATCGGGGAGGTGGTCTCGGTCCTTGTAGTCTCGACTCTCTACCGGGGGCCTTAGCTCTATCTCTATGGATGTTCCGAGGGATCTTGGGGTGAGGCCTTGGATACATTGTTTGGCATTAGGATTGGTTAGCAATGAGCCCGGTTTGCAAGCCCTCGCTAACAGGGGCTTACGTGTTGGTATAGCATTATATAGCAATAAACGTTAACCTTTGTTGTATAATGTTATGGTAGGGTGGATGGGGACGACGATAAACTTTAACCTTCGGGCGGGCTTCCACACCCTATGTATAGAGGCGGTGTCAATAAACGTTAACCTTTGACCACCCAACCTTTCTATTGCACATTGCAAACTATAAACCAAGACCAAAGATATAAATTGACTTTTTGCATGCATATGTATTGTTGCATTGTTTTGGCTACTCACTGAGCCGTGTTGTGTGCTCACCCCTCGACGTCGAATATTTTAGTTGATGATGCAGGTTTTACAGTTGAAGATTATATGAACGCGTCGGCGTACGGAAATGTAGCAGCTATGGAAGTTGGAGCTGAAGACGATACACACGACTCCTTTTAAGAGTGCAACTCGTGTGTATTCGATTAGATATTTTTATAGGTTTCTTTATCTGGATTTATTAAAGACTTGTATTGATATTTACTTATGTCCCGATTGATACAGAATAAATTTCTATTAAATTATTAATGTCATTTTAGTTCTCAGTTCATTTATTTATAAGATTTCCGCTATTGTGTATTTACTCTGATTATGATTGTGGATGCGTGTAAGTTTGGATAACGTGGGGATAGCCTATTTGAGAACCTGGTTGAACCGTTGGTTTGTTAACGGTTCATCACACCATTCTGGTTAGACCAAAAATTGGGATGTGACAACTTGGTATCAGAGCATCTCAGGCCTTGCCCGCCGAACTGACATACATTCCAGACCATTGTGAACTGAGATAGGATAAATTAAAAGCTTTAATACAAACACACTGTAAGCACAAGTGATGATTGAAACCGAATTAAAAAGAGAATAATGCATCTATTAAAGGGAAAACCAGTTACATACAATGAGTAAGAGAAACAAAACGTATATACATCACTAAAGCAGAGTACAGTCCACAACCCGGACAGTTACTCTATAGTACAAGAAAAGTAAAGTACAATCAGGAAGCTGGAGGCGAAGGAGGAGGCGGTGCCTCACGATCTCTGTCGTAGTCCTCAGCATAGACCCTAGTCAACTAGGCCACCTGGGTCTAGGTCGTCTGGAGACTAGCTGTGAGACCGGCTATCCTCTGATCAGTCGCATGCTGCACCTCTAGGAGCTCTCCCATCCGCCCGTCTGATGCGTGCTGAGCAGCCAACAGCTCATCCATCCTCGGATCAGAACTGCGCTGAGCATCCCTGATCTCCTGCAGCATCTCCATCATATTAGAAGGTGGGCGTGAAGGACCAGCATCATGAGAAGGACTGGTCTCAGGTACCGAAGCCGCCGCAGTAGAAGTACCAGCCCTATCCACATGCGTGGGTGATGGCGGTGGTATCGCATCGACATCCATATATAAGCGATCATCGTCGACCGGATCCCCACGAGCCCTAGCAGCAGCCTCAGCATCAGCCATCTCAACCCGAGTGTGAGGGCGCACCATCGCGTTCCTCTCCTCATCACTAACCTCCGCATCTCGCAGCCCCATCTTGCAGATAGCCTCCCAATCTAGAGGCGACGAGAAGGTCTTCTCCTGGATCTTCTCATCTACTAGATCCACCCCCAGACAGGTCAGTAGCACTGTAATCATACGTCCATAGGGTAGATTACCCCTATGACCGGACAATGTAGCACTAATCATCATCCGCATTTTAATGTAAGGAAGGCAGACCGGCTGACGAGTGCAGATGCAGTAGATCAAGAACTGAGTCAGCTGAGAAACCCTCTCATAATGCCCACTCTGCGGGATCAGATTATGCTGGATAATCTTGCAGAAGACCCGTGGAGCCGGACGCAAGTAGCAAGCTCTCATCTGCCATCTATCGGGACGGAGCAACTGGTTGTCGATCTCAGCTCTCATCTCCATCTCAACAAACTGTGGCTCTCCCGGCGCACAGTACACCATAGGGCCATCATAGGCAATGCCCAACAGATCGGCCAGCTGCTGTTAATCAAAGGAGATGTGCACCCCCTTGACGTAGCTGGTGATGCGCAACTCCTGGCCGTGCTCAACATCATTGTAATTCCCCACTACATGGAGATTACAATAAAACTGACGCACCAAGTCTGGACAGGTGCACGCGTCATATGTGATGACAGGGAGCCACCCCATATCACCGAATGCTCCCTCTACATTGAACAAGGCTAGCTCAGCCAAGTTCACCATGCGACCCCCTTCCACTTTCTTACGGGCATAGCTAGCATACTGTTGCTCAGCTTCATTCGAACGGAAGCGGAGTGGATCACGCAATCTTGGCACTTTTGTACAGGCCATAGTATCTGCAAAAATAAGAAAGAGAAAATGAACCAGGAGTTAGTACGATAAAATCCAAAAATTGACTTAATAACGACGTAAGTTGACCATAAAGTCCCATTTCTCACCATACAAGTGGGCGTAAGAACTTACGTAGGTTAAAATACATCCTACAATCTACATGCAGTAGAAAATTTTAACGGATAAGGTCCAATTTGAAGAAATTGAAGAAAAATCAAAAAAATTCGATAAATTAGGGCAAAAAGAGAAAAATTTAAGTTTCTCGATAACCAACCGATGAAACTCAAAAAATTTTGAGGGCTTTCGTTCCTCAAGACCCCAATAACAAAAGCCCCCAATAAAAATCAAATTTTTACATTGGAAAAAGTTTAATTTGGAAAATACGAGCTAAATGAGCAAAAACCTAGAAATAAAAACCTAAAAACCGGAAAAGTTGGGAAATTTTACCTGTAGAGGTGATGTGGATGTCAAAACTCGGACTAAGAACGATCCACAATAGTGAAGTAGCACTGTAGCAACTCGGAGAGTAGAGACGAGTTGAAACGGAGGAGGAATAGTGAGAATTGACCCAGAATCGGATCTTAAAAATCTGATTTTTGGTCCGAGGGTCGGACAATTCAACTGACACCATCGACCCTCAGGATCGACCCTCCAATCGACCCTCGGCTCTCGGGAATCTGACAGAAAATCGAGAGTCGGACTGAGGGTCGGATACCCATCGACCCTCGCATCGACCCTCAGCTCTCGGGAAGAACAGGTCAATCCCAAGGTCGGATACCAAGGGTCGGAGACACCAGCGACCCTCACCATCGACCCTACATAGAAAAGACAGTATTTATTTAAGAATGAATTGGAGATTTTGAATTTTATATCGGGTAGCGTACCTACATGAAGTATAAATGATTTCTCACTGATTTTGATGATTTTCAGGCACCATCCATCTTGAAAGTAAATATGTCAGGCCGTAGAGTGACCCGACAGACCTGAAACACAGTCCCACCACCACCACCGGCGGATGAGACTAGTCAAGAGAAAAATAACGCACAGGGTAATCCCGAGCCGGCAAACCCTACAAATTTACCACCACCACCACCTGAGCTAACAACAGTGGTGATGAATCTGGCACAACAGCTACAACAAATGCAACATGCACAAGCTCAAATGCAGGTTGCGATGGGAGTTATGTTTCAAACCACTCAGGCTGCAGCCATGCACACTGGGTAAGCTAGTGCAGCACCAGTGGGTAACCACCCAGCTCAACAGACACCTCCACAACCGGCTGCACCAATTCCAGTGCAAGTTCCAGAAGCAGCCCAAGGGAACTATCAGTATCCACCCCCTATGTTTGGGGCATACCAAAATCAACTGGATCACTCCCGACTAGTAGAGAGATTTTTGAAGATGAAACCGAGAGAATTCAATGGCAAGCCGTCGGATCCACTGTGGCCAGCACACTGGATAGACGAGATGGAAAGGAACTTCCTTATGATGACTATCACTGAGGAAGAAAAAGTGTTATGCGCCACCTTAATGCTCAAAGGCGACGCACACCATTGGTGGAAATCTACAAAGACATACTTATTAACCAAGCACACCCTACTGACATGGGCTATATATAAAGAAGCATTCTTCGAGAAGTACTTCCCCAAAAGCTTCAGAGATTCAATGGAGAAAGAGTTCCTGAGTTTGTACCTGGGACAGATGACCGTAGACGCATATCAACAGCGCTACGAAGAACTGTTTTTCTTTGCACTGGTTAGTATGCAAGAAGAAGATACAAAAACCCGTAGATTCATCGCGGGACTGAGAGGAAGCATCAGAGAACATGTTCTGGGATTAGAAAAGACCATATATAATGAAGCTGTCCAGATCGCTCGAGTGATTGAATCGAGCCAGAAAGAGAGTTATTTCACTCAAAACAAAGGAATCAAGAGACCAGCTGGGAATTCGTATAACAGAGGCAATAATAGGACGTATAAACCTTTTCGTCCTCAGAATTTTGCAACTGCACCAAAGTCTACTGCAGCAGCTCAACCACAGCCAAAGTCAAATGTTGAAGCCCCGAAGTGCTATAACTGCAACCAACCAGGGCATATGGCAAGAGAGTGCCCAAAACTTAAGAAGCAACTACATCAAGGACGGGTATATGCCGTTACATCAGACGATGCTGCCGCATCTCCCGACGTGGTCACAGGTATGACCAAAACTTGTAAGGCTATAATTAGAATTGATTGAACATGTAGACTAAGTAAAAACGAATCACAGGTATCATACCTATCAATGGCGTACCCGCCAGAGTACTCTTTGATTCAGGAGCTACTCATTCATTTATATCTGTGTCGTTTGGAAAGAAGACCAATCTGCCCATCAAAACATTAGACTACAAACTACTTGTACGGTCACCGATGGGATTAGAAGTGGAATTAGAGAAAGGTTATGGACCATGTCCAGTTCTCATTGGAAAGCAGACCTTGGATGCAACCTTAATACAACTTGAAATGGCAGACTTTGACGTCATCTTGGCAATGGACTGGTTAGCTCGGCACTCTGCAAATCTGTTATGCGCCAAGAAGAAGCTAATGTTCAAAGACAAAGAAGGAGCAGAATTCAGTTTCTCGGGAACCAAACTTCCCAAAAGACGCAAGCTCATACTCTCAGCATTAAAGGCTAAGAAGTGCCTTGAGAAAGGAGCGGTCGGATATCTAGTATCAGTGGTCGACCTAACCAAGGACGTGCCACGAATGGAAGATATTGATGTCGTGCGAGATTTTCTTGATGTATTTCTAGAGGAACTACCCGGATTACCACCCGACCGAGCCACGGAGTTTGTAATAGACCTTATTGCTGGAGCCGCACCAATATCAAAAGCACCTTATAGAATGGCTCCTACTGAACTGAAGGAATTAAAAGTGCAATTACAAGAACTGCTGGATAAGGGTTATATTAGACCCAGTATATCTCCATGGGGAGCACCGGTGTTGTTCGTAAAGAAGAAGGATGGTAGTGTTCGGTTATGTATCGACTATAGAGAGTTGAATAAACTGAATCGATATCCACTACCCAGGATCGATGACTTGTTTGATCAGTTACAAGGAGCGAAGGTATTTTCAAAGATCGATCTTCGATCAGGCTATCATCAACTGAAAATTAAAGAAGGTGACATTCCGAAGACAGCTTTCAGGACAAGATACGGACATTATGAGTTCCTAGTGATGTCCTCCGGACTAACTAATGCACCGACAACATTCATGGAACTTATGAACCGGGTTTTCCATGATATGTTGGATACGTCGGTCATAGTATTTATTGATGACATATTGGTGTATTCCAAAGACAAGGAAACCCATGTGAAGAACCTAAACGCAGCCCTACAGCGTTTAAGGAAAGAGAAGTTATACGCCAAATTTTCGAAGTGTGAGTTTTGGCTAAGTGAAGTCGCCTTTCTAGGCCATGTAGTATCCGCAGAAGGAATCAAAGTGGACCCCAGTAAGATTGAGGCTATTGTAAAGTGGGAAGCACCGAAGAGCGTCTCAGAAATTAGAAGTTTTCTGGGTCTAGTTGGATATTATCGGAGATTCGTAGAAGACTATTCTCTGATTGTCGTACCTCTCACCAGTTTGACCAAGAAAGGAGAAAAGTTTGTATAGACGGATAAGTGTGAAAAGAATTTTCAAACACTGAAGACCAGATTGATATCCGCTCCAATTTTGACCATTCTCGTTCCTGGATAGACATTTACCTTATACACTGATGCATCGGGATTGTGATTAGGATGTGTGTTTATGCAAGGAGAGCAAATGGTTGCGTATGCATCGAGACAGTTGAAGGTACATGAGAAGAATTTCCCCACTCATGATTTGGAGTTAGCGGCAGTAGTACATGCTGTCAAGAGATGGAGACACTACCTATACAGAGAGAAATTTTATATTAAGTCGGACCATAAAAGTCTTACTTATCTATTTAATCAGAAGGAGTTAAATATGAGACAAAGAAGATGGCTGGAACTATTGAAAGACTATGATTGTGATATCCAGTATCATCCAGGAAAAGCGAACGTAGTAGCAGATGCACTGAGCAGAAAAGCAATGATAAAGTCTCAAGGAGAAACTAGCACGACTGCAGCAATGTATACCAACGGAATGGTGTTCAACCACGGCAACGAGCAATATGTGATAGATACAACGGATGAATCAGCTAGCCAAGGGTTTATTCATCGATTTTCAAATATGTTCGCGGCTTTGAAGATTATACCAGATATAGTGGACGAAGTGAAGACAGCTATCAAAGCAGATCCTTATCTGAGAACAGTACAAGAAGATATTGAGAAAGATAGGACCAACCCTGAGTTCACCTTAGATACCGAGAAGGTACTGAAATATAAAGGGAGAATATGTGTACCTGAAACAGAAAGAATGAACATTAGACACCGATTGATGAAGGAAGCCCATACCACCATCTACTCGATACATCCTGGAAGCACAAAAATGTATCATGATCTAAAGAAACTTTATTGGTGGAGGGGAATGAAGGCAGATGTAGCCAAGTTCGTGTGTCAATGCCTAAATTGTCAGAAGGTAAAGGCGGAACGACAAAGACCCGCAGGACTGTTACAACCATTATCGGAACCAGCATGGAAATGGGACTGCATCACAATGGACTTCGTCACAAGACTACCATTGACTCCTCGAGTAGTTGATGCAGTTTGGGTGATTGTAGACCGTCTGACTAAAACAGCTCGCTTCATACCGATACGACCCCGGGGAGTACCTTGGAAAGGTTAGCAAAGCTGTATATGGATAATATTGTTCGGCTACATGGTATTCCAGAAAGCATTGTGTCCGATAGAGATCCACGATTTACTTCCAAATTTTGGGAAGGACTGCAAAAGTCCATGGGTACAACATTGAAGTTCAGTACTGCATTCCACCCACAGACAGAGGGACAGTCGGAGCGTACAATCCAGATTTAGAAGATATGCTACGAGCATGTGTGATTGATTTCAAGGGATCATGGGACGAAAAGTTACCATTGATCGAGTTCGCTTACAATAACAACTATCAGGCTACTATACAGATGTCACCTTATGAAGCACTGTATGGCAGGAAGTGTCGAACTCCCTTATTTTGGAATGAAGTTGGAGAACGTAGTATTGTTGGACCGGAATTTGTTGAAGAGACTTGTCGAGTGGTCGACATAATCAATTAAAGAGTAAGAGTAGCTCCGAATCGTCAGAAGCAATACACAGATACTCGACGAAGAGAGCTAGAGTTCGCCGTAGGTGATAAAGTATTTTTGAAAGTATCACCTATGCGAGGATTGAAGAGGTTCGGACAGAAAGGAAAACAAAGTCCAAGATACGTCGGGCCATATGAGATTCTGGCTAAGCGTGGGAAAGTTGCTTATCAGTTAGCACTACCACCATCTATGTCAAGTGTGCATGACGTATTTCACATATCCTTATTGAAGAAGTATGTCAAAGACCCAACACATGTGTTGACAGTAGATTTGCTAGAATTGACTGATGATTTGACATTTGAAGTAATACCAATAGAAATCACTAGTCGAAAGGTTCAACGTCTACATAATAGAGATATTTACTATGTTAAGGTCACATGGAAAAGTAGAGACATGGAAGAGGTTACATGGGAAGAAGAAAGTGCCATGAGAAAGCAATACCCTGACTTGTTTGATTCAGAAGGTACGTACAATTTCGAGGACGAAATTTTTATAAGTTGGGGGGAGTTGTAAGACCCGTGTCAATCTAACCCGGTCTTACCACCTTGAACCAGGTTTACCCATCATGGTCGAGTCAAATGGACCATGGGCATGAAGGAGATCGAGATCCCAGGTATAAAATCTACCCAAAAACACTTAATTTTAGGGAAGGGTCGCACACCCAGCTAAGCAGGGTCGGACCTCCCAAAACAGAAAGTCAGACCCTCAGTTTTGAAGGGAGGGTCGGACAGCTTAAGACCCTAGGGTCGACGGGATCATCGACCCTCCCATCGACCCTTGGTTTCTGAGGAAACTGAAATTAGGAAATTTCCTAATTTTCGGTTGGGATTCCTTCCAAATCTCAATGGGATTATTATAGGACATTCCTAGTCTATTTAAAGGATGTCCCTAAGCCACATTCACTCCTTTCACAACCCTAATTGAATTGAGAGAAAGAGAGAAGAAGGAAAAGAGGAAGAAAGGAGGCTAGGAAGAAGACTTAGCAAAAAGGAGAAGAAGTTGCAGAGAAAAGTAATCCTCTCAGGTATGGATACTAATTCCATGAGTTTCTACGGACCTTAGGTTAGATATGGTTGAGTGTAGGATTTCGGAGAAACCCAAACCATCCATCCATGGTTAGGTTTTCATGGAAAAGCATAGGAGGATGCACGAAAACTATCTAGATGGATTATACATGGTTCTAGACCATGGAATGACTGTTGAATGAATGTAGGAAGCAAGCCATAGGACCCCAAACACGAGGAATGGGTTAAAAGTGGAAATTGGACCAGAGTGCACCAAGGGTCGCACCGAGGGACGATAGACCATCCGACCCTAGGTGTTTCTGACCATCGACCCTCAGCATTCGGGAAGTTCATAATGGAGGGAGGGTCGATAGACCCATCGACCCTCAGTTGACAGAATGGTTTTTAATTTCTGAATTAATTCTAATTAAATTCTATCGACTTTGTTAGGTTTGCTAGCAATATAATAACATTATAAAGGTGATTCTAAAGCTTGAGAAATATCTATTAGCATGCTAAGGTGAGGAACCTTAACCCCAAACTAAATTGGTAAATAATAAACTGTTTTCTATTTCTTGAGTCCTATGCCATGTTTGATTCTATGCGAATATGTTTGTATTGTGCATACAGCATGCCATCCAATATTTCTATTATTGTTCATGCATATTTTATTTTATTGTTTATAACATGATGATGAGGATGATGATAGGAATAGGCATGTACTTGTATGTGTGCGGTTGATGTGCTTGATCCGAGCTAGTATCAGGGGAGGTGTGATGAGAAAGTCAATAAACGTTAACCTTTGGCGGGTCTCAGCACTTTAGCTTTATCTCTAACTCAAGTCTTGTGCATTGGCATCGTCGTATCGCCATTACCTTAGCAGAACTATTATGTCGTAGAGTATCAGGGGAGGTGGTCTCGGCCCTTGTAGTCTCTGACTCTACCGGGGGGCCTTAGCTCTATCTCTATGGATGTTCTGAGGGATGCTGGGTTGAGGCCTTGTATACATTGTTTGGCATTAGGATTGGTTAGCAGCGAGCCCAGTTTGCAAGCCCTCGCTAACAGGGGCTGACGCGTTGGTATAGCATTATATAGCAATAAACGTTAACCTTTGTTGTATAATGTTATGGTAGGGTGGATGGGGACGACGATAAACGTTAACCTTCGGGCGGGCTTCCACACCCTGTGTATAGAGGCGGTGTCAATAAACGTTAACCTTTGACCACCCAACCTTTCTATTGCACATTGCAAACTATAAACCAAGACCAAAGATATAAATTGACTTTTTGCATCCATATGTATTGTTGCATTGTTTTGGCTACTCACTGAGCCGTGTTGTGTGCTCACCCCTCGACGTCGAATATTTTAGTTGATGATGCAGGTTTTACAGTTGAAGATTATATGAACGCGTCGGCGTACGGAAATGTAGCAGCTATGGAAGTTGGAGCTGAAGACGATACACACGACTCCTTTTGCGAGTGCAACTCGTGTGTATTCGATTAGATATTTTTATAGGTTTCTTTATCTGGATTTATTAAAGACTTGTATTGATATTTACTTATGTCCCGGTTGATACAGAATAAATTTCTATTAAATTATTAATATCATTTTAGTTCTCAGTTCATTTATTTATAAGATTTCCGCTATTGTGTATTTACTCTGATTATGATTGTGGATGCGTGTAAGTTTGGATAACGCGGGGATAGCCTATTTGAGATCCTGGTTGAACCATTGGTTTGTTAGCGGTTCATCACACCATTCTGGTTAGACCAAAAATTGGGGTGTGACAGATTCGAAGCTCACCACCTCTCTCAACATCGTTGTAATCCCCCACCACTTGTAGATTCAATAGAAATGGCGTACTATGTGAGGACAGGTACAGGTGTCATAGGTGATGACAGGGAGCCATCCCATATCGCCAAAAGCCCCCTCCATATTGAACATGGCCAAGCTAGCCAAGTCCACTTTGTAGCCTCCCTCTACTTTCTTGCGAGCATAGCGGGCATACTGAGTCTCGGCTTCAGTGGAACGGATGCGAAGACGGTCGCGAACACTGGGTACCTTGGTACGAGCCATAGTATCTGCAAATAAGAAAGTAAATCAAATAATGGCTTAGTAGAGAGGAAAAACCTGAAATTTGGACATGATAACGACGTAAATTGGTCAAAAGCCTCACTTTTCACCCACACACGTGGGTAGGAGGACTTACGTAGATCCTAAACTATCCTGCAAGACTCATACAGTTGGATATTTTAGCTAATGAGATTGAATTGGAAGAAATTTCAAGAAATTCAAAATCTCGACAAATTAGGGCAAAAAGGTTAAATTTAGAGTTTCTCGATAACCAACCAATGAAACTCAAATATTTTTTAGGGCTTTCGTTCTTTGAGTCACCAACAACAAAAGCCCCCAATAAAAATCGAATTTTTACGGTTGGAAAAGGTTTAATTTGAAGAAAACGAGATATACGGGTAAAAACCTAGGTAAAGAAACCTAAAAACATGAAAACGTAGAAGATATAGAAGTAGAGGAGGTATAGACGTCAAAACGAGAAGCACAAACCACCAACGGATCGGAGTTGTCACTGTAGCAACTCAGAGGGATGAGACGAGTCGAAGCGGAGGAGAAAGAATGAGAAATGAACTCAGAATTGGAACTTAAAAATCTGATTTTTAGTCCGGGGGTCGGAGAATTGGACCAAAACCATCGACCCACCCATCGACCCCCGCATTGACCCTCGCTTTCGGTAATCTGACGGAGAACCAGGGGTCGCACCCTGGGTCGGACATCCTCCGACCCCCCATCGACCCCCGGCTCTAGGGAAGAATTGATGATTTCTCAGGGTCGCATACTGAGGGTCGGACACCCATCGACCCCCACCATCGACCCTGCAGTGAAAATACAACATTTTAGACAGAATGATCTGAAAAATTTGAAATTTGCATTTGTTAGTGGTTTTAAAATATGAGAATGAAGTATATAATGATTGTCTCACGTTTTCAAGGATTTTTAGGCAATTCTATTACCAGATTAGTTAATGGCTGGACGCAGAGAAACCAGACAGAGCCGTAACTCTATTCCACCACCACCACTTGTGGGGGAGAATAGTCAGACACACCCGAAAATTCAGGGGATTATGTACATGGCACCGCCGGTCATAAATGGGCAGACAAATCCTACAAATATGTAAGACCGTGTCAATCTAACCCGGTCTTACCACCTTGAACCATGTTTACCCATCATGGTCGAGTCAAATGGACCAAGGGCGTGAAGGAGATCGAGATCCCAGGTATCAAATCAACCCAAAAACACTTAAATTAGGGGAAGGGTCGCATACCCAGCTAAGCAGGGTCGGACCTCCCAAAATAGAAAGTCAGATCCTCGATTTTGGAGGGAGGGTCGGACAGCTTAAAACCCTAGGGCCGACGGGATCATCGACCCTCCCATCGACCCTCGGTTTCTGCCGAATATAGAAATTAAGAAATTTCTATATTTTTCGTTTGGGATTCTTTCTAAATCCCAATGGGACTTATTTAGGATGTTCCTAGTCTATTTAAAGGACGACCCTAAGCCACTTTCATTCCTTTCATAACCCTAATTGAATTGAGAGAAAGAGAGGAGAAGGAAAAGAGGAAGAAGAGAGGCAAGCAAGAGAACATAGCAAAAAGGAGAAGAGTTGCAGAGAAAGATTAATCTTCTCAGGTATGGATACTAATTCCATAAGTTTCTACAGACCTTAGGTTAGTTAATGTTGAGAGAGTGATCTCGGAGAAACCCAAAACCATCAAGCTATGGTTAGGTTTTCATGGAAACCATAGGAGAATGCATAAAAACTATTTAGATGGATTATACATGGTTTCAGATCATGGAATGAATGTAGAATGGAATGTAGGAGCATGCCATAGGATTCCAAACACGAAGAATGGACTAAAAGGTGGAAATTGGACACCGAGGGTCGCACCCAGGGTCGATGACCATCCGACCCTAGGTTTCTGACCATCGACCCTCAGCATTCGGGAAGTCCAGAAAGAGGGGAGGGTCGATAGACCCATCGACCCTAGCATCGACCCTAGTATCGACCCTAAGTTAACAGAGTAGTTTTTAAATTTAGAATTTATTCTAATTAAATTTTATCGACTTTGTTAGGTCTACTAGCAATATAATAACATTATAACGGTGATTTTAGAGCTTGGAAAAGTATCTTATAGCAAGCTAAGGTGAGGAACCTTAACCCCAAACTAAATTGGTTAATAATAAACTGTTTTCTATTTCTTGAGTCCTATGCTATGTTTGATTCTATGCGAATATGTTTGTAATGTGCATACAGCATGCCATCCAATATTTCTATTACTTGTTCATGCATATTTACTTTATTGTTTATAACATGATGATGATGATGATGATAGGAATAGGCATGTGCTTGTGTGTATGTGGTTGATGTGCTTGATGTGAGCGAGTATCAGGGGAGGTGTGATGAGAACGTCAATAGACGTTAACCTTTGGCGGGTCTCAGCACTTTAGCTCTATCTCTAACTCAAGTCTTGTGCATTGACATCGTCGTATCGCCATTACTTTAGCAGAACTATTATGTCGTAGAGTATCAGGGAAGGTGGTCTCCGTCCTTGTAGTCTCTGACTCTACCGGGGGGCCTTAGCTCTATCTGTATGGGCATTCTGAGGGATGTTGGGGTGAGGCCTTGGATACACTGTTTGGCATTAGGATTGGTTAGTTGCGAGCCCAGTTTACAGCCCTCGCCAACAGGGGCTTACGTGTTGGTATGGCACTATATAGCAATAAAAGTAACCTTTGTTATTTACTGTTCATGATTGGGTGCATGTGAGTTGACGATAAACGTGATCTTCGGGTAACGTCACACACTCGTGAATAGAGGCGGAGTCAATAAACGCGACCTTTGGCTACCTAAACCTTTCTATAGCATACTGCAAAATTATATACCGGACCAAAGATATAAATAGACTTTTTGCATGCATATGTATTGTTGCCTTGTTTTGGCTACTCACTGAGCCGTGATGTGTGCTCACCCCTCGACGTCGAATATTTTTAGTAGATGATGCAGGTTATACCATCGAAGATTACATGAACGCGTCTGCGTACGGAAACATGGCAGCCATGGAAGTTGAAGCTGAAGCGGATACACACGACTCCTCTTGCGAGTGCAACTCGTGTGTATTTGATTAGATATTTTATAGGTTTCTTTTATTGAATTTAATAAAGACTTGTATTTGATATTTAAATATTTATGTCTCAGTTGGAAACAAAATAATTTGCTATTAAGTTATCGATATCATCTTAGTTCTCAGTTCATTTATTTATAAGATTTCCGCTATTGTGTATTTACTCTGATTATGATTACGGATGTGTGTAAGTTTGGATAATGCGGGGATAGCCTATTTGAGATCCTGGTTGAACCGTTGGTTATTTAGTGGTTCATCACATTATTCTGGTTAGACCAGAATTGGGGTGTGACAAATCTGCCAGCTCCACCTACAGACTTGGCCACAATCGTAATGAACTAGGCCCAACAGCTGCAGCAAATGCAACAGACACAAGCTACTATACAAGATGCCATAGGCATAACTCTTCCAGCTGCACAGACACCTCCAATGCCAACAGGACAGGCAAGCACAACACCAAGGGGAAGTGATATAGTACCCCACGCACCTCAGACTCCCGTCATGCAGGATCAAGTACAAAATCCTGAGATAGCTCAAGGTGGATATCAACCCCAACCACCTATGTATGGGGCATATGCCCTGCAACAACTAGACCACTCTAGACTAGTGGAGTGTTTTCTAAAACTGAAGCCCAAAGAATTTAATGGCAAGCCAGCAGATCCTTTATGGCCAGCACACTGGGTTGACGAAATGGAAAGAAATTTTATGATGATGACATTAAATGAAGAAGAAAAAGTGTTGTGTGCCACCTTTATGCTGAAAGGAGATGCACACCATTGGTGGAGGTCTACCAGGATATATTTATTAACAAAGCACGCCCAACTGACTTGGGATATTTATAAGGAGGCGTTCTTTAAGAAGTTCTTTCCGAGATGTTTCAGAGATTCTATGGAAAGAGAGTTCTTGAGTTTATATCAGAGGCAGATGATCATGGAAGCATATCAACAACGTTATGAAGAGCTATTCTTCTTTGCACCCGCCAGCATGCAAGAGGAAAACACCAAGACCCGAAGGTTCGTCATGGGACTTAGGGGAAGCATCCGTGAGCACGTTCTGGGACATGAAAAGAAAATCTATAATGAAGCGGCACAAATTGCTCGAGTAATAGAATCGATCCAGAAGGAGAGTTATTTCATGCAAAACAGAGGTATAAAAAGGCCAGCTGGAAAATTCTTATAACGAAGGGAATAACAAGACATTCAAACCTTTCTGTGCTCAAGGCTTTACCGCTGCAAGCAAGACTACTCTTGTAGCTCAACAGCAACATAAGCCAATTACTGAAGGGATAAAATGTTTTAACTGCAACCAAGTGGGACATATTGCATGGGAATGTCCTAAGCCCAAGAAACGGCTACATCAAGGGTGAGTTTACACGGTTACCTCTGAGGATGCTGCCGCATCGCCTGATGTGGTCACAGGTATCGTACCTATTAATGGCAATCGCGCCAGAGTACTCTTTGATTCAGGAGCTACTCACTCCTTTATATATATATCATTTGGAAAGAAGTTAAATCTACCCCTTAAATCCTTAGATGGCAAACTACTTGTACGATCGCCTATGGGATTAGAAGTGGAGTTAAAAAAAGGTTATGGACCATGTCCAGTTCTTATTGATGGAAAGACCTTGGATGTAACCTAGATCCAACTTGAGATGGCAGACTATGATGACATCTTGGGAATAGACTGATTAGCTTGGCATTCTGCAAATCTATTGTGTGCCGAAATGAAGCTGACATTTAAAGTCAAAGAAGGAGCAGAGTTTAGTTTTTTGGGAACCAAACTTCCCCGTAAACGAAAGCTCATACTCTCTGCGCTAAAGGCTAAGAAGTGCCTTGAGAAAGGAGCAGTCGGGTATTTGGTATCTATGGTCGACCTTACCAAGAAAGCACCAGGAATGGAAGATATTGAGGTCGTATGTGACTTTCCAGACGTATATCCTGAAGAACTACCAGGATTACCGTAGATCTTATACCTGGAGCCACACCAGTATCGAAAGCATGTTATAGAATGGCTCCTACTGAACTGAAGGAATTGAAAGTACAACTACAAGAACTACTGGACAAGGGTTACATTCGCCCTATTATATCACCATGGGGAGTGCTAGTATTATTCGTAAAGAATAAGGATGGTAGCGTTCGCTTATGTATAGACTACCGTGAACTGAGTAAACTGACAATTAAGAATTGGTATCCATTGCCTCGGATCGATGACCTGTTTGATCAGTTGCAAGGTGCCAAAGTATTCTCCAAGATCGATATTCGATCAGGCTACCATCAGCTGAAGATTAAGGACGATGATATTCCCAAGACAGCATTCACGACCAGATATGGACATTATGAATTTTTGGTAATGTCTTTGGGATTGACAAACGCACCAGGAACCTTTATGGAACTTATGAATCAGGTATTCCACGATATGTTGGATACATCGGTTATTGTATTCATTGATGATATGTTAGTCTACTCCAAAGATGAGGAAACTCATATTAAGAACCTAAACGCTGCTCTACAGCGACTACGGATGTAGGACCCGTATCGAACTAACCCAGTCTTACCACCTTGAACCAGGTCTACCCATCATGGTCGAACCAAACGGATCAAGTACGTGAAGGAGATCACGATCCCAGGTATTAAACTGACCCAAAAACATAAAAATAGGGGGTGGGTCGCATACACAGAAAGGGAGGGTCGGAACCCCCCAGTATAAAAGTCAGACCCCTAGTTTTATACCGGGGGTCGGACATTTTAAGAACCAGGGGTCGACGAGATCTCTGACCCCCCCATTGACCCCCGATAATCGGTAAAAATTGTCACACCCCAATTCCGCACTATTCAGAATGGTGTGATGAACCGTCATCAAACCAACAGTTCAACCATGATCTCTAGTAGGCTATATCCGTTTTATCTAAACCTTATACATCCACATTAATAATCAGAGTAAATACACAATAGCGGAAGTCTTATAATAAAATAAACTGAGAAATCTAAATATGATAATCATATTAAAATATCCAATTATGCTGTTTCAACAAAGACATAAATAAAATACCAACTACATGCCTTTGCTAATTCCAAATAATTAAAATAAAATCTAATCGAATATGCTTGAGTTGCACTCGCAAGAGGAGTCATGCATGTCCACTTCGTCTTCAACTTCCATTGCCGCCATGTGCCCGTACACTACAGCGTTGATATAATCTTCGACGGTAGTACCTGCATCATCAACTAAAAATATTCGATGTCGAGAGGGTGAGCACACATCATGGCTCAGTGAGCAAACAAAATAATGTAACAATACATATGCATGCATTTAATTCATATATGTGGTCTGGTTTAAAGTTTGCAATATGCAATAGAAAGGGTGGAAGGTCAAAGGTTAATGTTTATTGACCCCTCCTCTATACACAGGGTGTGGAAGCCCACCCAAAGGTTAACGTTTACTGTCGTCCCCATCCACCATACCAGGAACATTGTACAACAAAGGTTAATGTTTATTCCTGTAAAGTGCCATACCAACACGTAAGCCCCTGCTGGCGAGGGCTTGCAAACTGGGCTCGCAACTAACCAATCCTAATTCCAAACAGTGTATCGAAGGCCTCACCCCAGCATCCCTCAAAACGCCCATAGAGATAGAGCTAAGGCCCCCCAGTAGAGTCAAAGACTACAAGTACCGAGACCACCTCCCATGATACTCTACGACGTAATAGTTTTGCTAAAGTAATGGCGATACGACGATGCTAATGCCCAAGACTTGAGTTAGAGATAGAGCTAGAGTGCTGAGGACCGACCTATGACACTCCCCCTGATACTCGCTCGCATCAAGTACATCAACCACACACATACATTCACATGCCTATTCCTATCATCATGGTCATTATCATGTTATAAACAATAAAGTAAATATGCATGATCAATAAAAAGAAATATTGGATTACATGTTGAATGCACATTACAAGCATGTTGGCATAGAATCAAGCATAGCATTGGACTCAAGAAATAAAAACAGTTTGTTATTAACCAATTAGTTTAGGTCTTGTTTCCTCACCTTAGCTTGCTAGTAGATCCTCTTTCAAGCTTTAAGAATCACCTCTTATATTGATATTATATTGCTAGAAGACCTAACAAAGTCGATAGAATTTAGTTAGATTTTATTCCAATTTTTCCAACTTACTGTTAACTCAGGGTAACAGGACAGGTCGATGCTAGGGTGGCAGTATACTGCGACCCCCTATAGTAGGGTCGACGCCAGGGTCGATGGGTCCATCGACCCTAAGTGCGACCCCCCGTGGGTTTGGTCAATAAATCACCTTTTGGTCCATTCTCTCTTGTTTGAATCCTATGGCTTCCTTCCATAGTCCATTCCATACACTTCCTATGGTTTAGAACTACTCTTTACATATCATATGGTTTAGTTGATCTCCTCCAGGGTTTCCATTGAAACTTAATCATGGATTGATGGTTTGGGGTTTCTCCTACATCATACTTTTCTCATTAACTATTCTAAGTCTCACAAAATACATAGAATTAGTATTCTTACCTGAGAAGAGTACTCCTTCTCTGAAACTCTTTTCCTTTTGCCTTCTTCCCTACTTTCCTTCTCTTCTTCTTCTGTTCCTTCTCATCTCTTTCTCTCAATTCAATTAGGGTTCTAAAAGGAGTGAAAGTGGCATAGGGACGTCCTTTATATAGAGTAGAAACTCTTAAAATAAGCCCCTTTGATATTAGGAAAGAGCCCAAACGAAATTAGGAAAGTTTCCAAATTTCTATTTCTGGCGGCAACTGGGGGTCGATGAGGGGGTCGAAGATCCTGTTGACCCCTGGTTTTAAAATGTCTGACCCCCGGTTAGAAATGGGGGTCTGAATTTTTGTACTGAGGGGTCTGACCCCACCTCACTGGGTATGCGACCCTCGCCCCTTTTTGAGTTTTTTTGGGTCAGTTTAATTCCTGGGATCACGATCTCCTTCACGCACTTGGTCCATTGGGCTCGACCATGATGGGTAGACCTGGTTCAAGGTGGTAAGACTGGGTTAGATTGACAGGGGTCTTACAACTCCACCTACTTATAAAAATTTTGTCCTCGAAATTGTACGTACCTTCTGAATCAAATAAGTAAGGGTATTGCTTTTGCATAGCAATCTCTTCTTCCCATGTGACTTCTTCTATATCCCTACTTCTCCAGGCAACCTTGACATAATAGATATCACGGTTGCATAAACGTTGCACCTTTCGACTAGTGATCTCAATTGGTGCTACTTCAAAGGTCAAATCTTCAGTTAAATTTGGTAGATCCATTGTCAAAACATGCGTCGGATCCTTGACATACTTCTTCAATAAGGACATATGAAATATGTCATGTACACTTGACATACATGGGGGTAGTGCTAACTGATAAGCCACTTTTCTACGTTTGGCTAAGATCTCATATGGCCCGACATATCTTGGACTTAGTTTCCCCTTCTGTCCGAACCATTTCAGACCTCGCATAGGCGATACTTTTAAGAATACTTTATCACCCATGACGAACTCGAGGTCTCGGCGTCGGGTTTCGGCATACTGTTTCTGAAGATTCTGAGTTGTCATCACTCTTTCTTTGATAATGTCGACCACTCGACAAGTCTCTTCGAAAAATTCAGGTCCAACAATACTACGTTCCCTAACTTCATTCCAAAACAAAGGAGTTCGACACTTTCTGCACAGTGCTTTATAGGGTGACATCTGTATAGTAGCCCGATAGCTATTATTATAAGCGAACTCAATCAGTGATAACTTTTCATCCCATGATCCTTTGAAGTCAATTACACATGCTCGAAGCATATCTTCTAGAATCTGAATTGTACGCTCCGACTGTCCATCTGTCTGTAGGTGGAATGCAGTACTAAAATTCAATGTTGTACACATAGCCTTTTGCAATCCTTCCCAAAACTTTGAAGTAAATCGTGGATCTCTATCGAACACAATACTTTCAGGTACACCGTGTAATTGCACAATGTTATCCACATACAGCTTAGCTAATCTCTCCAGTGTATACTGGGGTCATATCGATATAAAGCAAGTTGTTTAAGTCAGGCGGTCTACAATCACCCAAACTATGTCAACTACTCGAGGAGTCAGTGGTAATCCTGTGACGAAGTCCATAGTGATGCAGTCCCATTTCCATGCTGGTTCTGATAACGACTGTAATAGTGCTGCCGGTCTTTGTCATTCAGCCTTTACTTTCTGACAATTTAGGCATTGAGACACGAACTTAGCTATATCTGCTTTCATTCCTCTCCCCCAATATAGTTTCTTTAGATCATGATACATTTTTGTACTTCCCGGATGTATCAAATAGATGGTGGTGTGGGCTTCTTTCATCAATCGGTGTCTAATGTCAAAGCTTTCTGTTTCTGGTACACATATTCTTCCTTTGTACTTCAGTACCTTTTCTTTGTTAAAGGTGAACTCAGGGTTAGTTCTACCTTTTTCGATGTCTTCATGTACCATCCTTAGGTATGGGTCTGATTTGATAGCTGTCTTCACTTGATCAACTATATCCGGTATAATCTTTAATGTGGCGAACATATTTGAAAATCGATGAATAAACCCTTGGTTGGCTGATCCATCTGGTGCATCTATCACAAACTGTTCATTACCATGCTTGAATACCTTTCTGGTAGTACACATTGCGGCAGTTGTGCTAACCTCTCCCTGAGATTTTATCCTTGCCTTTCTACTAAACGCATCGGCTACTACATTAGCTTTCCCCGGATGATACTGGATATCAAAATCATAGTCTTCCAGTAGTTCCAACCATCTTCTTTGTCTCATATTCAGCTCCTTCTGATTAAATAGATAAGTAAAACATTTGTGGTCTGATTTTATCTGAAACTTCTCCTCGTACAGATAATGTCTCCATATTTTGAGAGCATGTACTACTGCCGCTAGTTCCAAATCATGTGTCAGATAATTCTTCTCATGTGTCTTCAGTTGTCTTAAGGCATAAACAATTACTTGTTCTCCTTGCATAAGTACACATCCTAATCCCAGTCCTGACGCATCGGTATACAAGATAAATGGTTGTCCTGGAATTGGGATGGTCAATATTGGAGCTGATATAAATCTAGCCTTCAAGGTTTGAAAACTCTTCTCGCATTTATCTGTCGAAACATACTTTTCACCCTTCTTAGTCAAACTGGTAAGAGGTACGGTAATTCGGGAATAGTCTTCCACAAATCGTCGATAATACCCAGCTAGACCCAAGAAACTTTTAATTTTTGCAACGCTCTTCGGTGCTTTCCACTTTACAATAGCCTCGATCATGTTGGGATCCACTTTAATTCTTTCAGCGGATACTACATGGCCTAGAAATGCGACTTCCTTTAGCCAAAACTCACACATTGTAAATTTGGCGTAGAGCTTTTCCTTTCGTAGTAGCTGCAGAGCGGCGTTTAGATTCTTCACATGCGTTTCCACGTCCTTGGAGTAGACTAATATATCATCAATGAATACAATAACCGACGTATCCAACATGTCGTGGAAAACCCGGTTCATAAGTTCCATAAAGGTTGCTGGTGCGTTTGTCAATCCAAAAGACATGACCAAAAATTCATAATGTCCATATCTGGTCCTGAATGCTGTCTTGGGGATATCACCATCCATAATCTTCAGCTGATGGTAGCCTGACCGAAGATCAATCTTTGAGAACACTTTGGCACCTTGCAACTGATCGAACAGGTCATCGATCCGAGGCAATGGATACCGATTCTTGATTGTCAGTTTATTTAGTTCTCGATAGTCTATACACAAGCGGACGTTACCATCCTTCTTCTTCACGAATAATACTGGCACTCCCCATGGTGATATGCTAGGGCGAATGTAACCCTTGTCCAGCAGTTCTTGTAGTTGTACTTTCAATTCCTTCAGTTCAGTAAGAGCCATTCTATACGGTGCTTTTGATACTAGTGTGGCTCCAGGTATAAGATCTATTACAAACTCTGTGGCTCGGTTGGGTGGTAATCCTGGTAGTTCCTCAGGAAATATATTGGGGTAGTCCCGCACGACATCAATATCTTCCATCCGTGGTGCTTCTTTGGTAAGGTCCACCACTGATACTAAATACCCGACTGCTCCTTTCTCAAGGCACTTCTTAGCCTTTAGTGCTAAGAGTATGAGCTTGCGTTTACGGGGAAGTTTGGTTCCCGCAAAACTGAATTCTGCTCCTTCTTTGTCTTTAAATGTTAGCTTCTTTTCAGCGCATAATAGGTTCACAGAATACCGAGCTAACCAGTCCATTCCCAAGATGACGTCAAAATCTACCATCTCAAGTTGGATCAAGGTTGCATCTAAGGTTTTCTCGTCAATGAGAACTGGACATGGCCCATAACCATTTTCTAACTCCACTTCTAACCCCATCGGTGACCGTACAAGTAGTTTGTAGTCTGATGTTTTGATGGATAAATTCAGCTTCTTTCCAAATGACATAGATATAAAAGAATGAGTAGCTCCTGAGTCAAAGTGTACTCTGGTGGGTATGCCATTTATAGGTACGGTACCTGTGATTTATTTTAACTTAGTCTACATGCTCACACAATGTAATACAACTTAAAAGGTTTCAGTCTTACCTGTGACCACATCGGGTGATGTGACAGCATCCTCAGATGTAACAGCATAAACTCATCCTTGATGTAGCTGCTTCCTGGCTTAGGACACTCCCTGGCCATATGCCCCGCTAGTTTGCAGTTATAACATTTTGGACCTTCAGTATTTGGCTTTGGCTATTGTTGAGCTACTGGGGTAGTCTTGGGTGCAGCGGTAAAACTTTGAGTACGGAAGGGTTTGTATGTCTTATTATTACCTTCGTTGTATGAATTACCAGCTGACCTTTTTTTACCTCTGTTTTGGAGTAGATAGCTCTCTTTCTGGCTCGACTCTATAACTCGAGCAATTTGCACAGCTTCATTATAAATCTTCTTGTCTAGGCCCAGAACATGCTCCCTGATACTTTCTCTAAGTCCCGTGACAAACCTACGGGTCTTAGTGTCTTCCTCTTGCATGCTTAGTGGTGCAAAGAAAAATAGCTCTTCATAACGGTGCTGATAGGCATGCACTGTCATCTGTCCCTGATATAAACTCAGGAACTCCTTCTCCATAGAATCTTTGAAGCTTCGGGGAAAGTACATCTCAAAGAAAACTTCTTTATATATAGTCCAAGTCAATAGGGCGTGCTTGGTTATTAAATAGTCCTTTGTAGATTTCCACCAATGATGTGCATCACCTTTTAGCATGAAGGTGGCACATAATACCTTCTCCTCCTCTGTGATAGTCATCATGAGAAATTTTCTCTCCATTTCATCGATCCAGTGTGCCGGCCAGAGTGGATCAGACGGTTTTCCATTGAACTCCTTAGGTTTCATCTTTAAGAATCTCTCCATGAGTCGAAAGTGATCCAGCTGATTAGGAGCATATGCCCCATATATAGGTGGTGGATACTGAAAATTTCCCTGCACTACCTCAGGATGTGGTACTGGAATCTGTGCAGCTTGTGCTTGAGGTGTTGGGTGGTTACCCATCGATGTTGCATTGGGTTGGCCAGCCGGCATAGGTGTAGTTTGTGCCGCCTGGAACATCATTCCCATCATTTCCTGCATATGGGCTTACGTGTGTTGCATTTGTTGAAGTTGTTGTGCCAGATTAATCACCACAGTAGTCAGTTCCGGTAGTGGGGGTGGCAAGTTAATAGGATTTTCCGGACCCTGGTTTACTGGTGGTGCAACCTACGGATTACCCTGTGCATTTATATTTTCTTGACTGGCTTCCTCCACGGGTGGTGGTGGTGGAACTGTGTTTCGGCTCTGCCTGGTTACTCTACACCCAGCCATATTTTTCCTCTAATATTGGTGATGCCTGAAAATCATTAACATACGTGAGGCAATCATTTATACTTCATGTAGATATACTAACCGATGTTATTTTCAAGTTTTTCAGATCATTCTTTGAAAAATACTGTCTTTTCTATGTAGGGTCGATGGTAGGGGTCGATCGTATGTCCGACCCTAGGATCGACCCTGGGAATCACTGATTCTTACCGAGAGTCGGGGGTCGATGTGGGGGTCGATGGGTGTCCGACCCCAGGTGCGACCCCCGGTTCTCTGTCAGATTACCGAGAGCTGCGGGTCGATGCGGGGGTCAATGGTATGTCCGACCCTAGGTTGACCCCTGGTTTTAAGTCAGATTACCGAGAGTCGTGGGTCGATATGGGGGTTGATGGGTGGGTCGATGGTCCTGGTCGAATTCTCTGACCCCCGGACCAAAAATCAGATTTTTAAGGTCCGATTCTGAGTTAATTTTCCATTCTTCCTCCTCCGTTTCGACTCATCTCCTTCCTCTGAGTTGCTACAGTGCCAACTCTGCTACATTGGTCATTTGGGTTCCTTGTTTCAACGTCTACACCTTCCCTATAGGTATGTATCTTATCTTTACATATGTTTAGGTTTTCTTTTCTAGGTTTTCACCCGTATATCTCGTTTTCTTCAAATTAAACTTTTTCCAGTCGTAAAAATTCAATTTTTATTGGTGGATTTTGTTGTTGGTGAGTCAATGGACGAAAGCCCTCAAAAATATTTGAGTTTCATCGGTTGGTTATCGAGAAACTCAAAATTTTCCATTTTTGCCCTAAATTGTCAAGATTTTTGAATTTCTCAAAATTTATTCAAATTGAATTCCATTAGCTAGAATTTCCAACTGTATGAGTATTGCAGGATAGTTTAGAACCTACGTAAGTCCTCCTGCCCACGTGTATGGGTGAAAACTGAGGCTTTTGGCCAACTTACGTCATTATAATGTCAAAATTTTGGATTTTTCTACCTTACTAATCCATTATCTATTTTTCCTTGTGGTTTGTAGATATTATGGCCCATACCAAGGAACCTAGTGTTCGCGACCGTCTTCGCTTCTGTACTAATGAAGCTGAGGCACAATATGCCTGCTTTGCTCGTAAGAAGGTAGAGGGAGGACGCAAGGTGGACTTGGCTAGCCTAGCCTTGTTCAATGTGGAGAGAGCTTTTGGTGACATGGGCTGGCTTCCTGTCATCACTTATTACGCGTGTACCCGTCCCGGCTTGGTACGCCAGTTCTACTGTAATCTTCAGGTGGTGGGAGATTAAAATGATGTGGAGAGGGGTGAGGAGCTTCGCATCACAAGCTACGTCAAGGGGGTTGATGTCTCATTTGATTATCGGCAGCTGACCGAATTACTGGGCATTTTCTATGCTGGCCCCATGGTGTTTTGTGCTCCTGGAGAGCCCCAGTTATTTTCTCAACAAATGAGGGCTGAGATCGATAGCTAGCTCATCCGACCTGATCGCTGGCAGATGAAAGCGAGTTGTCTGCACTTAGATCCATGGGTATATTGCAAGATCATCCAGCATAACCTGATACCGTAGAGTGGTCATTACGAGAGGATCTCCCAGTTGACCCAGTATCTATTATACTGTATATGCACTAGGCTGCCCGTCTGTCTTCCATACATCATCATGCGTACCATGATCAGTGCCACATTGCCCAGTCACACTGGCAACCTTCCTTACGGACGCATGATCACTACCTTGCTTACCTGCCTGGGGGTTGACTTAGTGGATGAGAAGATTCAGGAGAAGTCCTTCTCATCGCCTCTGGATTGGGATGTCATCTGTAAGATGGGCATGCGGGATGCCCAGGTCAGTGATGAGGAGAGGAACGCGATGGTGCACCCTCGCACTCGTGTGGAGATGGCAGACGCTGAGGCAGCAGCAGCAGCCCCTGGAGTTCATAGGGAGCCTGATGGTGATGATGACCGTCTGTACATGGATGTGGACTCCATACCACCTCCTTCACCTACACATGCTGCTGGAGCTAGTACTTCTTATGCGGCTGGTCCTTCTCATGCGGCTGGTCCTTCACACCCATCTTTTGATATGATGGGGATATTACATGAGATGAGAGAGGCTCAGCGCAGATCTGATCTGAGGATGGGGGAGTTACTAAACGGTCAGCGTGTGAGAGTGGATGAGCTACTAGACGCCCAGAACATATCGAACATGAGGATGGGAGAGCTCATAGATGCTCAGCGCCGGTCAGGTATGCGGATGGAGGAGATTTTGGGTGCTCAGCGCGTGACTGATCAGCGGGTGGCTGGTCTCACAAGTAGTCTTCAGACGACCTAGACTCAGGTGGCCTGGTTGACTAGAGTCTATGCTGGGGATTATGACAGAGTCTGTGAGGCACTGCCTCCTCCTTCACCTCCTGCTTCATGATTGTATTTGTTTCCTTTCTTTGTACTACAGAGTAACTATCCAGGTTCTGGACTGTACTCTGCTTTAGCTATTTATATACGTTTGTTTCTCTCTCATTGTATTTAAAATTATTCTCCCTTTAATAAATGCATTATTCTCATTTCAAATTTGGTCTCAAACATCACTTTTGCTTATAGTGTGTTAATATTACAGTTTTTACTTTTATCCTATCTTAGTTCACAATTCATCGTGAAGGTATGCTAGTTTAGCGGACAAGGCCTGAGATGCTCTGATACCAAGTTGTCACACCACAATTCCATACTATTCAGAATGGTGTGATGAACCATCAACAAACCAATGGTTCAACCAGGATCTCGAGTAGGCTATATCCGTTTTATCTAAACCTCATACATCCACATTCATAATCAGAGAATACACAATAGCGGAAGTCTTATAATAAAATGAACTTAGAAATCTAAATATGCTAATCATATTAAAATATCGAATTATGCTATTTCAACAGAGACATAAATAAAATACCAACTACACGTCTTTACTGAATCCAAATAATTAAAATAAAATCTAATCGAATACGCATGAGTTGCACTCACAAGAGGAGTCATGCATATCCACTTCGTCTTCAACTTCCATTGCCGCCATGTGCCCGTACACTGGAGCGTTGACATAATCTTCGACGATAGTACCTGCATCATCAACTGAAAATATTCGACGCCGAGAGGGTGAGCACACATCATGGCTCAGTGAGAAAATAAAATAATGCAACAATAAATATGCATGCATTAATTCATATCTGTGGTCTGGTTTAAAGTTTGCAATATGCAATAGAAAGGGTTGGAGGTCAAAGGTAAACATTTATTGACCCCTCCTCTATACACAGGGTGTGGAAGCCTGCCCAAAGGTTAACGTTTATTGTCGTCCTCATCCACCCTACCATGAACATTGTACAACAAAGGTTAACGTTTATTGTTGTACATCGCCATACCAACACGTAATCCCCTGCTGGCGAGGGCTTGTAAACTGGGCTCACAACTATCCAATCCTAATGCCAAATAGTGTATCCAAGGCCTCACCCCAGCATCCCTCAGAACGCCCATAGAGATAGAGGTAAGGCCCCCTGGTAGAGTCAGAGACTACATGGACCGAGACCACCTCCCCTGATACTCTACGACATAATAGTTCTGCTAAAGTAATGGCCATTGGACGATGCTAATGCACAAGACTTGAGTTAGAGATATAGCTAGAGTGCTAAGGCCCGGCCTATGACACTCCCCCTGATACTTGCTCGCATAAAGTACACCAACCACACACATACATTCACATGCCTATTCCTATCATCATGGTCATTATCATGTTATAAACAATAAAGTAATTATGCATGATCAATAAATAGAAATATTGGATGACATGTTGAATGCACATTACAAGCATGTTCGCATAGAATCAAGCATAGCATTGGACTCAAGAAATAAAAATAGTTTGTTATTAACCAATTAGTTTAGGTCTTGTTTCCTCACCTTAGTTTGCTAGTAGATCCTCTTTCAAGCTTTAAGAATCACCTTTATATTGATATTATATTGCTAGAAGACCTAACAAAGTCGATTGAATTTAGTTAAATTTTATTTCAATTTTTCCAACTTGCTGTTAACTGGGTTTAGCAGGAAGGGTCGATGGTAGGGTAGCAGTATACTACGACCCCCTACAGTAGGGTCGATGCCAGGGTCGATGGGTCCATCGACCCTAGCTGCGACCCCCCGTGGGTTTGGTCAATAAATCACCTTTTGGTCCATTCTCTCTTGTTTGAATCCTATGGCTTCCATCCATAGTCCATTCCATACACTACCTGTGGTTCAGAACTAATCTTTACATATCATATGGTTTAGTTGAACTCCTCCATGGTTTTCATTGAAACTTAATCATGGATTGATGGTAACGTTTATCGTCGACTCACAAGCACCCGATTTATGAAGATTGTACAACAAAGGTTAACGTTTATTGCTGTACAGTGTCATACCAATACGTAAGCCCCTGTTGTCGAGGGCTTACAAACTGGGCTCGCAACTAACCAATCCTAATGCCAAACAGTGTATCCAAGGCCTCACCCCAGCATTCCTCAGAACGTCCATAGAGATAGAGCTAAGGCCCCCTGGTAGAGTCAGAGACTACAAGGACCGAGACCACCTCCCCTAATACTCTACGACGTAATAGTTCTGCTAAAGTAATGACGATACGACGATGCTAATGCACAAGACATAAGTTAAAGATAAAGCTAAAGTGCTGAGGCCCAGCCTATGACATCCCCTGATACTCACTCACATCAAGTACACCAACCACACACATACATTCACATGCCTATTCCTATCATAATCATCATCATCATATTATAAAAATTAAAGTAATTATGCATGAACAAATAATAGACATATTGGATGACATGTTGAATGCACATTACAAGCATGTTCGCATAGAATCAACCATAGCGTTAGAGTCAAGAAATAAAAATAGTTTGTTATTAACCAATTAGTTTAGAGTCCTGTTTCCTTACCTTAGCTTGCTAGCAGATCCTCTTTCAACCTTTATAATCCCCTTTATATTGTTATTATATTGCTAGAAGACTTAACGAAGTCGATAAAATTTAATTAGAATTAATTCTGAATTTAAAAACCTTGCTGTTAACTAGGGGTCGATGCTAGGGTCGCAGTTTGATCGACCCTGGGTGCGACACCCCCTATTCTGGGCTTCCCGAACACTGGGGGTCGATGCTCAGGGTCTGGTAGGGTCGATTGGCCATCGACCCCCCATGCGACCCCTTCTGGGTTTTGTCGATTTTCCTTCCTACAGCCCATTCTTCGTATTTGGGGTCCTATGGCATGCTGCTACAGTCCATTCCACACATGTTCTATGGCCTAGAACCATGATTCATTCACCTATATGGCTTTCTTGATTTCCCCCATGGTTTTCCATGAAAACCTAACCATAGGTTGATGGTTTGGGTTTCTCTGAGATCATACACACTTCATTATCTATACTAAGGTCTTTAGAAACTCATGGAAATAGTATCCATACCTAAGAAGATTTCTCCTTCTCTACAACTCTTCTCCTTTTGCCTTCTCCTCTTCTTTCCTTCTCTTCTTCTTCTCTTCCTTCTCTTCTCTTTCTCTTAATTCAATTAGGGTTCTAAAAGGAGTGAAAGAGGCTTAGGGACGTCCTATTTATAGAGTAGAAACTCCTAAAATTAGTCCCATTGAGATTAGGAAGGAATCCCATTGAAATTAGGAAAGTTTCCTAATTTCTGTTTTTACCGTGTACCGGGGGTCGATAGGGGAGGTCGGAGATCCCGTCGACCCCTGGTCCTTAAAGTGTCCGACCCCCCATATAAAACTGGGGGTTTGACTTCTATACTGGGGGGGTCCGACCCTTCCTTGCTGGGTATGCGACCCTCCCCATATTTAAGTATTTTTGGGTCGGTTTAATACCTGGGATCGTGATCTCCTTCACGCACTTGGTCCATTTGGCTCAACCATGATGGGTAGACCTGGTTCAAGGTGGTAAAACCGGGTTAATTTGATACGGGTCTTTCAACTCCCCCCTACTTATAAAAATTTCGTCCCTAAAATTGTTCATACCTTCGGAGTCAAATAAATGAGGGTATAGCTTTCGCATAGCATTCTCTTCCTCCCATGTAATTTCTTCCATGACTTTACTTCTCCAAGTGACCTTAACATACTAGATATCTCGATTGCATAGTCGTTGAACCTTTCGGCTGGTGATTTCAGTTGGTGTTACTTCAAAGGTCAAATCATCAGTCAAATCAAGTAGATCTACTGTCAGAATGTGCGTTGGATCCTTGACATACTTCTTCAATAAGAAAATATGAAATACGTCATGCACACTTGACATAGATGGTGGTAGTGCTAACTGGTAAGCCACTTTCCCACGCTTAGGTAGAATCTCATATGGCCCGACATATCTTGGACTTAGTTTCCCTTTCTGTCCGAATCGTTTCAACCCTCGCATAGGCGATACCTTTAAGAATACTTTATCACCCACGACGAACTCAAGATCTCTGCGTCGAGTATCTGCATATTGCTTCTGACGATTCTGGGTTGTTCTCACTCTTTTCTTGATAATGTCGACCACTCAGCAAGTCTCCTCAACAAATTCCGGTCCAACACTACTACGTTCCCCAACTTCATTCCATGATCCTTTAAAATCAATTACACATGCTCGTAGCATATCTTCTAGAATCTGAATTGTACGCTCTGACTGTCCATCTGTCTGTGGATGGAATGCAGTACTAAACTTCAATGTTGTAGCCATGGCCTTTTGCAATCCTTCCCAAAACTTGGAAGTAAATCATGGATCTCTATCGGACACAATGCTCTCTGGTACACCGTGTAATCGAACAATAATATCCACATACAGCTTTGCTAACCTCTCTAGTGTATACTGAGGTCGTATCGGTATAAAGTGAGCTGTTTTGGTCAGGCGGTCTACAATCACCCAAACTGCATCAACTACTCTTGGAGTCAGTGGTAATCCTGTGACGAAGTCCATAGTGATGCAGTCCCATTTCCATGCTGGTTCCGGTAACGGCTGTAACAATCCTGCGGGTCTTTGTCGTTCAGCTTTTACTTTTTGACAATTTAGGCATTGAGACACGAACATAGCTACATCTGGTTACATTCCTCTCCACCAATATAGTTTCTTTAGATCATGATACATTTTTGTACTTCTAGGATGTATCGAATAGATGGTGGTATGGGCTTCTTTCATTAGTCGGTGTCTAATGTCCACACTTTCTGTTTCGGGTACACATATTCTTCCTTTGTACTTCAATACCTTTTCTTCGTCCCAAGGTAAACTCAGGGTTAGTTCTACCCTTTTCGATATCTTCTTGTACAATTCTCAGGTAAGGGTCTGATTTGATAGCTGTCTTCACTTCATCAATTATATTCGGTATAATCTTCAATGCAGCGAACATATTTGAAAACCGATGAATAAACCCTTGGTTGGCTGATCCATCCGTTGTATCTATCACATACTGCTCATTGCCGTGATTGAATACCATTCCGGTAGTACACATTGCTGCAGTTGTGCTAAGCTTTCCCTAGGACTTTATCATTGCCTTTCTGCTCAAAGCATCCGCTACTACATTAGCTTTCCCCGGATGATACTGGATATCACAATCATAGTCTTTCAATAGTTCCAGCCATCTTCTTTGTCTCATATTCAACTCCTTTTGATTCAATAAATAAGTAAGACTTTTATGGTCTGATTTAATCTAAAACTTCTCTTCGTATAGGTAATGTCTCCATATCTTGACAGCATGTACTACTGCCTCTAACTCAAAATCATGAGTGGGATAATTTTTCTCATGTGTCTTTAACTATCTTGAGGCATAACCAATTACTTGTTCTCCTTGCATAAGCATACATCCAAATTCCAGTCCTGACGCATCAGTGTATAGGGTAAATGGCTGTCCGGGAACAGGAATAATTGAAATCGGAGCGGATATCAATCTGGTCTTCAAGGTTTGGAAGCTCTTCTCGTATTTATCCATCTACACAAAATTTTCACCTTTCTTAGTCAGACTGGTGAGAGGTACAACAATCCGAGAATAGTCTTACACAAATCGCCGATAATAACCAGTGAGACCCAGAAAACTTCTAATTTCTGCAATAGCCTCGATCTTGCTGGGATCCACTTTGATTCCCTCAGCGCATACTACATGGTCTAAGATGGCGACTTCACTTAGCCAAAACTCACACTTGGTAAATTTGGCATATAGCTTCTCATCCTTAAACGCTGTAGAGTGGCGTTTAGATTCTTAATATGGGTTTCCTTGTCCTTGGAGTATACCAATATATCATCAATAAATACAATAACCGACGTATCCAACATCTCGTGGAAAACTCGGTTCATAAGTTCCATGAAAGTTGCTGGTGCATTTGTTAATCCAAAAGTCATGACCAAGAATTCATAATGTCCATATCTGGTCCTGAAAGCTATCTTAGGAATATCACCTTCTTTAATCTTCAACTGATGGTATCCTGATCGAAGATCGATCTTAGAAAATACCATTGCTCCTTGCAACTGATCGAACAAGTCATCGATCCGAGGTAGTGGATATCGATTCTTGATTGTCAGTTTGTTCAGCTCCCGATAGTCGATACATAATCGAACGCTACCGTCCTTCTTCTTTATGAGTTGCGTTGGCGCTCTTCTTGATGCAATACTTAGCTGATTAGAACCCTTATCTAATAACTCTTCTAGTTGAGTCTCAGTTCCTTTAACTCTTAGTTTTTCAAAGACTATCGTCAAAATCTCATATCTTAAAAAAAAAACTCATTAGCTTATATTTCCTTTGTCCTTGATGTTCTACCCTGATCTCTCTTTCATATACCTCGAAAAATATCTTGTGATTGTCACTTCATATCCCAAGTCTACTTCTAAGCATTAGGATATATGCTTATAAATTCATTAATTCAACCAAACTCTTTTGGTATTTACTTAATCATATCACTCGACATTGGGCATAACTCAATTTTCATTGTACTAAACCGATTACTATTAATGCCATGTTTTTTTTTTTTTGACTTTATCCTTGTGTCCACTTTTAGATTTTCTTTTAGGAATCTTCTGCTTTGTCAAAATTCATACCGATTTAACCATCTTTAACATTACTTGAGTGTTATCTACTCTTTCATAGTTACTATTGATAGTTTTCACTTTTTGCTCATCTCTTTTATAGACATGACTCATATCCATCCATTTAGCAATCTCAAAATAGATTCTCCATCACTTCATCAGAGGTATCTTGGCTATAAAATCTAATATAAATTTAATCATATTCCTTCCAATAATTCCATTATCACTAAACATCTTTTCAATGGATGTCAGAATGGTTATCCAAAAACAATTCCTTTCCTTATTTCAAATTTAGTATGACGACGAACACTTGCTTTATCTAGTAAACTTAGCTTTAAGAATCAGGAGTAAATCTATGGTAATCCAACTGGCATCCAAAGGTCATTAGGTTGCACGATAGTCCAAATACATGGAAATAGAGGTTCTACAGCTCTTAACCTCATGGTTACAGGTTCTATCGAGTATCTAATGCCATTGGTCTAGGCACTACAAGAGTAAATCTGGAGAAGCTTTCATACATCAGTAAATCAGGTATAAATCTGGAGAAAGATTTCTTACATCAATAAATCAGGTATAAATCAGAAGATGTACGCACAACACGATTAAACATTTAACTATTCATTCAGTTCATATCTCTGTTCATGTTGTCGATCATGAGAATGGTTCAGATTGGTATAATCAGGACTAATACTAAACAAACAATATCTATAACTCCAATTGACAGGTTAAATCAAGAAGGTATCCTGTCAAGGCCCGAGAAATTAAAATCTGGTATGTGCATCCTCTATAATCATAAGAGTAAATCAATAATGCACCGCATCATGTATAATCCTATCTAGATATATGGCCATAATAGATTTGATCCTTGGTTGAAAATGTCCGAGGTATCATCTTCAGAAGACATTCTTCAATCCTTATCGGATCATTCTGTCATGATGCAACTATCCCATACATCGGTGGCTGATAAGGTTAACCACCTTGATACTCCGCTTGTTATGCACCAAACTTCTGCACTGGGGTGTGCATTACTGGGACTTGCTGTGTGGTAGGCACTATGTTATAGCTAATAGGTGTTGGGGTACAATGATGCTACCAATTGGTATCATATTTGGTTTGACCCGGAGGTGTTGATGTAGCATCAACAACTTGGGTAGTGATTTACATAGCAACTTGCATAGTCGGTCTCATCTGTTGTTGCACTTGTATTTTATTGGGTCAAGTTTATGACAACCATAACCAAGGTACTTAATATTCCAGGTGATTGGCTGGAGTGGTCTGATTGTTCACCTCCTTTTATGAGCTCTAATCTGATTATCATTATCTAGCATCTGCTCAAATGAGTTTTCATTATCCATTCTCGACCTTGATAGTGGTGGGGTCAAGATGAAACCTCATCTTAATGCTCAGTGGGTAATGGATCAGCGTGTAGTGGATTTCACTCTAAGTCTCCATGTCACCCAGGGGTATAGCTTTATCTTCTTGTAGTTACTCTTATTCTTAATGTAGGGCTGCTATTCTCCTATCTCTATTGGATTTGGCCCGAGATCTTTCCCTTTACCTTTGAAGGGAATTAGGCATTACTAGCCATTTTCTCCTTCCTTTGTCATACATCGAGTTTCACATCTTGTGAGTACCAACTCGGTATTGACTTTTATGCTTTACAGAAGCTCCCTTCTTGCTACTGTACTATATCCTTGTATACTTGGATAACTACCCAACTTATAGATAATATCCTATCTTATTTATTTATTAGGATAATTTTTTTTGGTCTTCCCTTTCTGTTTGAGTGTACATATATGGTTCCACCTTTTATATGTACATTATCGTCATGTTTAATTTCTGTCTCAACCAACACAGGTGCTTATGGTTTGTTTGTATTAAAGCTTTTAATTTATCCTAACTCAGTTCATGTTCTCCAGTTGAAGTATTCAGGTTTAATGGGTAAGGCCTACGAGAGCTCTGATACCAAGTTGTCACACCCCAATTCCGTACTATTCAGAATGGAGTATGAACCGCTAGCAAACCAATGGTTCAACCAGGATCTCGAGTAGGCTATATCCGTGTTATCTAAACCCCATATATCCACATTCATAATCAGAGTAAATACACAATAGCGGAAGTCTTATAATAAAATGAACTGAGAAATTTAGATGTAATAATCATATTTAAGTAGCAAATTATTATTTATCAACTAAGACATAAATAAATATCAATTACATGTCTTTACTAAATCCAAATAATTAAAATAAAATATAATGAATACACATGAGTTGCACTCGCAAGAGGAGTCATGCGTATCCACTTCATCTTCAACTTCCATCGCCGCCATTTGCCCGTACCCTGGAGCATTGACATAATCTTCGACGGTAGTACCTGCATCATCAACTAAAAATATTCGATGTCGAGGGGGTGAGCACACATCATGGCTCAGTGAGCAAGCAAAACAATGCAACAATACATATGCATGCAATCAATTCATATCTTTGGTCTAGTTTAAAGTTTGCAATATGCAATAGAAAGGTTTGGGTGGTCAAAGGTTAACGTTTATTGACCCCGCCTCTATACACAAGTGTGTGACGCCACCTGAAGGTAACGTTTATCGTCGACTCACAAGCACCTAATTCATGAACATTGTACAACAAAGGTTAACATTTATTGTTGTACAGTGCCATACCAACACGTAAGCCCCTGTTGGTGAGGGCTTGCAAACTGGGCTCGCAACTAACCAATATTAATGCCAAACAGTGTATCCAAGGCCTCACCCCAGCATCCCTCATAATGTACATAGAGATAGAGCTAAGGCCCCCCGGTAGAGTCAGAGACTACAAGGACCGAGACCACCCCCCCTTATACTCTACGACGTAATAGTTCTGCTAAAGTAATGGCGATACGACGATGCTAATGCACAAGACTTGAGTTAGAGATAGAGCTAAAGTGCTGAGGGCCAACCTATGACACCCCCTGATACTCGCTCGCATCAAGTACACCAACCACATAAATACATTCACATGCCTATTCCTATCATCATCATCATCATCATGTTATAAATAATAAAGTAATTATGCATGAACAAATAATAGACATATTGGATGACATGTTGAATGCACATTACCAGCATGTTCGCATAGAATCAAGCATAGCATTGAACTTAAGAAATAAAAACAGTTTGTTATTAACCAATTAGTTTAGAGTCCTGTTTCCTCACCTTGGCTTACTAGTAGATCCTCTTTCAAGCTTTAAAATCACATTTATATTGTTATTATATTGTTAAAAGACCTAATGAAGTCGATAAAATTTAATTAGAATTAATTTTGAATTTAAAAATCTTGCTGTTAACTGGGGGTCGATGCTAGGGTCGGAGTTTGATCGACCCTGGGTGCGACCACCCCTATTCTGGGCTTCCTGAACACTAGGGGTTGATGCTCAGGGTCTGGTAGGGTCGATTGTCCATCGAATCCCATGCGACCCCCTGGGTTTGTCGATTTTTCTTCCTTCAGCCCATTCTTCGTGTTTGGGGTCCCATGGCTTGCTCCTACAGTCTATTCCACACATGTTCTATGGCCTAGAACACTGATTTATTCACCTATATGGCTTTCATGATTTACCCCATGGTTTTCCATGAAAACCTAACCATGGGTTGATGGTTTGGGTTTCTCCGAGATCATACACTCTTCATTATCTATACTAAGGTCTTTAGAAACTCATGGAAATAGTATCCATACCTGAGAAGATTACTCCTTCTTTGCAACTTTTCTCCTTTTGCCTTCTCATCTTCTTTCCTTCTCTTCTTCTTCTTCTCTTCCTTCTCTTCTCATTCTCTCAATTCAATTAGGGTTCTAAAAGGAGTGAAAGAGGCTTAGGGACGTCATATTTATAGAGTAGAAACTCCTAAAATAAGTCCCATTGAGATTAGGAAGGAATCCCATTGAAATTTGGAAAGTTTCCTAATTTCTATTTTTACCGAGTATCGGGGGTCGATAGGGGGGTCGGAGATCCCGTCGACTCCTGGTCCTTAAAGTGTCCGACCCCCCATATAAAACTGGGGGTCCGACTTCTATACTAGGGTGGTCCACCCCTCCCTCGCTGGGTATGCGACCTTCCCCTTATTTAAGTGTTTTTGGGTCGGTTTAATACATGGGATCGTGATCTCCTTCACGCACTTGGTCCATTTGGCTCAACCATGATGGGTAGACCAGGTTCAAGGTGGTAAAATCAGGTTAGTTTGATACGGGTCTTACAAAAAGGGTGTGAACTGAGATAGGATAATAATATAAAAGACATAATAATAACACACCATAAGCATTTGTGTTGTTTGAGACTAAACTGAAAGAGAATAATGGATCTATTAAATAAGAAACAAATATATATACAACCAAAAAGGAAGAACAAACATTTATATATATAATTAAAGCGGAGTACAGTCCACAGTCCGGACAGTTACTCTGAAGTACAAACAGAAAAACAAAAGGAGTACATCAAGAAGTTGGAGGTGATGAGGAAGCTGGTGCCTCACGGTCTCTATCATAGTCCTCAGTGTAGACCCTGGTCAACCAAGCTAGCTGAGTCTGGCTCGTCAGGAGACTAGTTGGGAGATCAGCTACCCGCTGGTCAGTCATACGCTGAGCCTCTATAAGCTCTCTTATCCTCAGGTCAGACATACGCTGAGTCTCTCGTATTTCATGTAATATCCTCATCATGTCATTAGATGGAGTATACGAAGGACCAGTTGCATGCGAAGGACCAGCTGAAGAAGACGGACCAGCACCAGTAGCATGGGTAGGTGATGGAGGAGGTATGGCATCAACATCCATGTATAGCCGATCTTCATCATCCCTAGGAACCCCTGCTCTAGCGGCTGCTGCTGCGGCCTCAGCATCAGCCATCTCCATTCAAGTGCGAGGGTGCACCATCGCGTTCCTCTCCTCATCACTGACCTGGGCATCCCGCATGCCCATCTTGCAAATAGCCTCCCAATCTAGAGGCGATGAGAAAGTTTTCTCCTGAATCTTCTCATCCACTAAGTCAACCCCCAGGCGGGTAAGCAAGGTAGTGATCATGCGTCCGTAAGGAAGGTTGCCAATGTGACTGGGCAACATGGCACTGATCATGGTACGCATGATGATGTATGGAAGGTAGACGGGCTGCCTAGTGCATATAAAGTATAATAGATACTGGCTCAACTGGGAGATCCTCTCGTAATGACCACTCTGCGGTATCAGGTTATGCTGAATGATCTAGCAATATACCCGTGGATCTAAGCACAGATAACTCGCTTTCATCTGCCAGCGATCAGGTCGGATGAGCTAGCTATCGATCTCAGCCCTCATCTGTAGAGAAAATAACTGGGGCTCTCCAGGAGCACAAAACACCATGGGGCCAGCATAGGAAATGCCCAGTAAGTCGGCCAGCTGCCGATAATCAAATGAGACGTCCCCCTTGACGTAGCTCATGATGCGAAGCTCATCACCCCTCTCCATATCATCGTAATCTCCCACCACCTGGAGATTACAGTAGAACTGGCGTACCAAGTCCGGACGGGTACACGCGTCATAAGTGATGACAGGGAGCCATCCCATATCACCAAAGGCTCTCTCCACATTGAACAAGGCTAAGTCAGCCAAGTCCACTTTGCGGCCTCCCTCTACCTTCTTGCGATCATAGTGGGCATACTGTGCCTCGGCTTCGTTGGTATGAAAGTGAAGACGGACGCGAACTCTGGGTACCTTGGTACAAACTAAAGTATCTGTAAATAAGAAAGGAAAACAAATAATGGGTTAGTAGAGAGGAAAAACCCAAGATTTCGATGTAATAATGAGGTAAATGGGTCCAAAACCTCACTTTTCACCCATACACGTGGGCAGGAGGACTTACATAGATCCTAAACTATCTTGTGAGATTCAAATAGTTAGAAATTTCAACTAATTAGGTCGAATTGGAAAAAATTTCAAGAAATTCAGAATTTCGACAAAAATTAGGGCAAAAAGTGAAAATTTTGAGTTTCTCGATAACCAACCGATGAAACTCAAATATTTTTTAGGGCTTTCATTCCTCGAGTCACCAACAACAAAAGCCCCAATAAAAATTGAATTTTTACACTTGGAAAATGTTTAACTTGAAATATACGAGATAAACGAGCAAAAACCTAGGTTAAGAACCCTAAAAACATAAAAAGTTAGAAGAAATACCTGTAGCGGAGGTGTAGACGACGAAACGAGAAGTGCAAACCACCAACGGATCAGAATGGGCACTGTAGCAACTCAGAGGGACGAGCTGAGTCAAAGAGGAGAAGAAAGAATGAGAAATGGACTTTGAATCGTACTTCAAAATCAGATTTTTTGTCTGGGGGTCAGAAAATTTGATTAAAACAATCGACCCCCGCATCGACCCCCGCATCGACCCTCGGCTCTCGGGAACCTGACAAAGAACCAGGGGTCGCACCCTGGGTCGGACATACTCCGACCCCCCCCCCCCATCGACCCCTGGCTCTCGAAAAGAATGGGTGATTTCCCAGGGTCGAATACTGAGGGTCGGATACCCATCGACCCCCACCATCGACCCTACAGTGAAAACACAGCATTTTCGACAGAATGATCAGAAAAATTTGAAATTTGCATTTGTTAGTGGAATTAAAATATGAAAATGAAGAATTTAATGATTGTCTCTCATGTTCAATGATTTCAGGCAATCCTACTAGCAGATTAATTAATGGCAGGACGCAGAGCAACCAGACAGAGCTGTAACTCTATCTCACCACCACCACCTGTGGGGAAAGATAACCAGACACACCCGGAACCACAGGGGGACAGAAACACAACACCATCCTTCATAAATGGGCAGGAAAATCCTACCAATCTACCAGCTCCACCTACAGACTTGGCCACTGTCGTAATGAACTTGGCCCAACAGCTGCAACAGATGCAACAGGCACAAGCTACTATCGAAGCGGCCATAGGCATAACTCTTCCAGTTGCACAATCACCTCCAATGCCAGCTGGATAGGCAAGCACAGCACCCTGGGGAAGTAACACAGTACCCCACGCACCTCAGACTCCTATCATGCAGGCTCAAGTACCGAATCTTGAAATAGCTCAAGGTGGATATCAATACCAACCACCTATATATGGAGCGTATGTTCCGAAGCCACTAGACCACTCCAGACTGGTGGAGCATTTTCTGAAATTAAAGCCCAGAGAATTCAATGGCAAGCCAACAGATCCTTTATGGCTGGCACACTGGGTTGACAAAATGGAAAGAAACTTTATGATGATAACATTAAATGAAGAAGAGAAAGTGTTGTATGCCACCTTAATGCTGAAAGGAGATGCACACCATTGGTGGAGGTCTACCAGGACGTATTTACTTACAAAGCACACCCAACTGACTTCGGATATTTATAAAGAGGCGTTCTTTGAGAAGTACTTTCCAAGAAGTTTCAGAGATTCTATGGAAAGAGAGTTCCTGAGTTTATATCAGGGACAGATGACCGTGGATGCGTATCAATAGCGTTATGAAGAGCTGTTCTTCTTTGCACCCACTAGTATGCAAGAGGAAAACACAAAGACCCGAAGGTTCATCATGGGACTTAGGGGAAGCATCCGCGAGCTTGTTCTGGGACATGAATAGAAAACCTATAATGAAGCTGCACAAATTGCTCGAGTTATAGAATCGAGCCAGAAGGAGAGTTATTTCATCCAAAACAGAGGTATAAAAAGGCCAGTTGGAAATTCATATAACGGAGGGAATAACAAGACATTCAAACCCTTCCGTGGTCAAGGCTTTACCGCTGCGACCAAGACTATCCCCATTGTTCAATAGCAACAGAAGAAAATTATTGAAGGGATAAAATGTTTTAACTGCAACCAAGTGGGACATATAGCAAGGGAATGTCCTAAGCCCCAGAAGCAGCTACATCAAGGATGAGTTTACGCGGTTACATCCGAGGATGCTGCCGCATCGTCTGATGTGGTTACAGGTATGACTTACATTTTTGTTAGTTGTATTACATTGTATGAGCATGTAGAATAAACCAAAACAAATCAAAAGTATCGTACCTATTAATGGCATTCCCTCCAGAGTACTCTTTGATTCAGGAGCTACTCATTCCTTTATATCTGTGAAGTTTTGGAAAGAAGTTAAATCTACCCCTTAAATCCTTAGACTCCAAACTACTTGTATGATCACCTATGTGATTAGAAGTGGAGTTAGAAAAAGGTTATGGACCATGTCCAGTTCTTATTGATGAAAAGACCTTGGATGCAACCTAGATCCAACTTGAGATGGCAGACTTTGACGTCATCTTGGGAATGGACTGGTTAGTTCAGCATTCTGCGAACCTATTGTGTGCCGAAAAGAAGCTGACATTTAAAGACAAGGAAGGAGCCGAGTTCAGTTTTACAGGAACGAAACTTCCCCGAAAATGAAAGCTCATACTCTCGGCGCTAAAGGCTAAGAAGTGCCTTGAGAAAGGAACAGTCGATTATTTAGTATCTATGGTTGACATTACCAAGGAAGCACCACAAATGGAAGATACTGATGTCGTGTGTGACTATCCAGACGTATTTCCTGATGAATTACCAGTATTACCACCCGACCGAGCTACAGAGCTCGTTATAGATCTTATACCTGGAGCCGTACCAATATCAAAAGCACGTTATCGAATGGCTCCTACTGAACTGAAGGAATTGAAAGTACAACTATTGGAACTGCTGGACAAGGGTTACATTCACCCTAGTATATCACCATGGGAGCGCCAGTATTATTCGTGAAGAAAAAGGATGGTAGCGTTCGCTTGTGTATAGACTACCGAGAATTGAATAAACTGACAATCAAGAATCGATATCCATTGCCTCGGATCGATGATCTGTTCGATCAGTTGCAAGGTGCCAAAGCGCTCTCAAAGATTGATCTTCGGCCAGGCTACCATCAGCTGAAGATTAAGGATGGTGATATCCCCAAGACAGCATTCCGGACCAAATATGGACATTATGAATTTTTGGTCATGTCTTTTGGGTTGACAAATGCACCAGCAACCTTTATGGAACTTATGAACTCAGTTTTCCACGACATGTTGGATACATCAGTTATTGTATTCATTGATGATATATTAGTCTACTCCAAAGACGAGGAAACTCATGTCAAGAATCTAAACGCCGCTCTACAGTGACTACGAAGGGTAAAGCTCTAAGCCAAATTTACAAAGTGTGAGTTTTGGCTAAAGGAAGTCACATTACTATGCCATGTAGTATCTGCGGAAGGAATTAAAGTGGATCCCAGCAAGATCGAGGCTATTGTAAAGTGGGAAGCACCGAAGAGCGTTGCAAAAATTATAAGTTTTCTGGGTCTAGCTGGGTATTATCGAAGATTTGTAGAAGACTATTTCCGAATTGTCGTACCTCTTACCAGTTTGGCTAAGAAGGGCGAGAAGTTTGTCTGGGCAGACAAATGCGCGAAGAGTTTCCAAACCTTGAAAGCTAGATTGATATCCGCTCCAATCTTGACCATCCCGATTCCAGGACAACCATTCATCTTGTACACCGATGCGTCAGGATTGGGATTAGGATGTGTACTTATGCAAGGAGAATAAGTAATTGCATATGCCTCAAGACAACTGAAGACACATGAAAAGAACTACCCCACTCATGATTTGGAACTAGCGGCAGTAGTACATGCTGTCAAAATATGGAGACATTATCTGTACGGGGAGAAGTTTCAGATTAAATCAGACCATAAAAGTTATACTTATCTATTTAATCAGAAAGAGCTAAATATGAGACAAAGAAGATGGATGGAACTATTGAAAGACTATGATTGTGATATCCAGTATCATCCAAGGAAAGCTAATGTAGTAGCCGATGCGTTGAGCAGAAAGACAATGATAAAATCTCAGGGCGAGGTTAGCACAACTGCCGCAATGTGTACTACCAGAAATGTATTCAAGCACGGCAACGAGTAGTTTGTGATAGATGCACCAGATTGATCAGCCAACCAAGGGTTTATTCATCGATTTTCAAATATGTTCTTCGCATTGAAACTTATTCCAGATATAGTGGATGAAGTGAAGACAGCTATCAAATCAGACCCTAACCTGAGAACGGTACAAGAAGACGTCGAAAAAGGTAGAACTAACCTGAGTTCACCTTGGACAAAGAAAAGGTATTGAAGAACAAAGGAAGAATATGTGTACCCGAAACCGAATTTATGGACATTAGACACCGATTGATGAAGGAAGCCCATACCACAATCTATTTGATACATCCTGGAAGCACTAAGATGTATAATGATCTAAAGAAACTATATTGGTAGAGAGGAATGAAAGTAGATGTAGCTAAGTTCGTGTCTCATTGCCTAAATTGTCAAAAATTAAAGGCTGAACGACAAAGACCGGTAGGACTGTTACAGCCGTTACCAGAACCTGCATGGAAATGGGACTGCAACACTATGGACTTTGTCACAAGATTACCACTGACTCCTCAAGTACTTGACGCAGTTTGGGTGATTGTAGACCGCCTGACTAAAACAGCTCGCTTTATACCTATACGACCCCAGTATACAATAGAGAGGTTAGCTAAGCTGTATGTGGATAACATTGTGTGATTACACGGTGTACCTAAAAGTATTGTTTCCGATAGAGATCCACGATTTACTTCAATGTTTTGGGAAGGATTGCAAAAGGCTATGGGTACAACATTGAAGTTTAGTACTGCATTCCATCCATAGACAGATGGACAGTCAGAGCGTACAATTCAGATTCAAGAAGATATGCTTCGAGCATGTGTAATTGACTTCAAAGGATCATGGGATGAAAAGTTACCACTGATTGAATTTGCTTATAGTAATAGCTATCAGGCTACTATAAAGATGTCACCTTATGAAGCACTGTATGGCAGAAAGTGTCGAACTCCTTTGTTTTGGAACCAAGTCGGGGAACGTAGTATTGTTGGACCGGAATTTGTTGAAGAGACTTGTCGAGTGGTCGACATTATCAAAGAAAGAGTGAAAACAGCTCAGAATCGTTGGAAGCAGTATGCCGATACCCGACGCCGAGAACTTGAGTTCGTCGTGGGTGATAAAGTATTCTTAAAAGTATCGCCTATGCGAGGATGGAAACGATTCGGATAGAAAGGGAAATTAAGTCCAAGATATGTCGGGCCATATGAGATTCTAGCTATGTGTGGGAATGTGGCTTACCAGTTAGCACTACCATTGTCTATGTCAAGTGTGCATGACGTATTTCACATTTCCTTATTGAAGAAGTATGTCAAGGATCCAATACACGTTTTGACAATAGACTTACCTGATTTGACTGATGATTTGACATTTGAAGTAACACCATCTGAAATCACCAGCCGAAAAGTTCAACGACTACGCAACAGAGATATCTATTATGCTAAGGTCACCTGGAGAAGTAGAGACATGGAAGAAATTACATGGGAAGAAGAGAATGCTATGCGAAAGCAATACCCTCACTTATTCGACTCAGAAGGTATGTACAATTTCGAGGATGAAATTTTTATAAGTAGGGGGGAGTTGTAAGACCCGTATCGAACTAACCCGGTCTTACCACCTTGATCCAGGTCTACCCATCATGGTCGAACCAAACGGATCAAGTGCGTGAAGGAGATCACGATCCCAGGTATTAAACTGACCCAAAAACACCAAAAATAGGGGGAGGGTCGCATACCCAACAAGGGAGGGTCGGAACCCCCAAGTATAAAAATCAGACCCCCAGTTTTATACCGGGGGTCGAACATTTTAAGAACCAGGGGTCGACGGGATCTCCGACCCCCCCATCGACCCCCGATAATCGGTAAAAACAGCACGAACCGAAAATTAGGAAACTTTCCTAATTTCAATGGGATTCCTTCCTAACCTCAATGGGACTTATTTTGAGAGTTTTTACTCTATAAATAAGACGTCCCTAAGCCTCTTTCACTCCTTTTAGAACCCTAATTGGATTGAGAGAAAGAGAAGAGAAGGAAAAGAGAAAGAGAAGAGAAGGAAAGTGGAGAAGAAGATTAAGGAGAAGGCTTCAGAGAAACAAGCCTAATTCTCAGGTATGGATACTATCCCCATGAAATTCTACAGACCTTAAGATAGATAGAGAAGAGGGAATGATGTAGGAGAAACCCAAATCATCCACCCATGGTTAGGTTTTCATGGAAAACCATGGGGAAAATCATGAAAGCCATCTAGGTGAATGAACCACGGTTCTAGGCCATTGAACATGTATGGAATGGACTGTAGAAGCAAGCCATAGGACCCCAAACACGAAGAATGGACTGTAGGATGAAAAATTGACTAAACCCACAGGGGGTCGCGCGGGGGGTCTATGGCCAATCGACCCTACCAGACCTTGTTCATCGACCCCAGTGTTCGGGAAGTCCAGAATTGGGGTGGTCGCACCCAAGTTCGATGAAACCTCCGACCCTAGCATCGACCCCCAGTTGACAGCATTCTTTTAAAGTCCGAATTAATTCTAATTAAATTCTATCGATTTGGTTAGGTCTTCTAGTGATATTATATCAATATATAGTTGATTCTTAAAGCTTGAAGGAGGATCTACGATCAAATAAATGTAAGGGAACAAGACCTAAACTAATTGGTTAATAATAAACTGTTTTTATTCTTGAGTCCAATGCCATGAATGATTTATGCGTATATGATTGTTATGTACATACAACATGTCATCCAATATTTCTATTATTATTGTTCATGCATATTTATTTATTGTTATGATAATGATGATGATGATGATGATAGGAATAGGCATGTGGATGTATGTGTGTGGTTGGTGTACTTGATGCGAGCGAGTATCAGGGAGAGGTGTCATAGGCGGGGCCTCAGCACTCTAGCTCTATCTCTAACTCAAGTCTTGTCCAATGACATCGTTGTATCGCCATTACCTTAGCATAACTATTACGTCATAGGGTATGAGGGGAGGTGGTCTCGGACCGTGTAGTCTCTAACTCTGCCAGGGGGGCCTTAGCCCTATCTCTATGGACGTATGGAGGGATTCTAGGGTGAGGCCTTCGATACAGAGATTGGCATTAGGATTGGTTAGTTGCGAGCCCAGTTTGCGAGCCCTCGCCAGCAGGGGCTTACGTGTTGGTATGGGCAATGGGTACAGCAATAAACGTGACCTTTGTGTGTACATTGTCCATGGTTGGGTGCATGTGAGTCGGCAATAAACGTTACCTTTGGGCGGCTTCACACACATGTGTATAGAGGTGCTGCATCAATAAACATGATCTTTGGCCACCTATCCTTTCTTTAGCACATTGCAAACTTATTTACCAGACCAAAGATATAAATTGAATGCATGCATATGTTTGTTGCATTGTTTTGTTTGCTCACTGAGCCATGATGTGTGCTCACCCTCTCGACGTCGAATATTTTAGTTGATGATGCAGGTACCACAGTTGCAAATTATATAAATGATTCGGTGTATGCGCGTGTTGCTGCGATGGAGACTGAAGAGTTAGAGGATACGCATGACCCCTCATGCGAGTGCAACTCATGCGTGTTCTATTAGGATTTTTATTTGGATTTATAGAATATGTAATTGATATTTTATTTACTTATGTCTCAGTTGATACAATAATAATTTAATATTTTAATTATGATTATTACATTTAGAATGCTCAGTTTATTTACTATTAGACTTTCGCTATTGTGTATTTATTCTGATTATGGTTGTGGATGCGCATGGTTTTATTTTTAATGGATACCGCTTATTAGAGATCCTGGTTAAACCATTGGTTTATTAGTAGTTCATCACACCATTCTGAATGGTGCAGAATTGGGATGTGATAACTTGGTATCAGAGCATCTTAGGCTTTATCTCTGAAACCATATACTTCCATAAAAAGGTTGTGAACTGAGATAGGATAAAAATATAAAAGACGTAATAATAACACACCATAAGCATCTGTGTTGTTTGAGACTAAACTGAAAGAGAATAATGCATCTATTAAATAAGAAACAAATATATATACAACCAAAAAGAAAGAACAAACATTTATATATATAATTAAAGTAGAGTACAGTCCGTAGTCCGGACAGTTACTCTGAAGTACAAAAAGAAAAATAAAAGGAGTACATCAAGAAGTTGGAGGTGATGGGGGAGGTGGTGCCTCACGGTCTCTATCATAGTCCTCAGCGTAGACCCTGGTCAACCAAGCTAGCTGAGTCTGGCTCGTCTGGAGACTAACTGTGAGATCAGCCACCCGCTGGTCAGTCATACGCTGAGCCTCTATAAGCTCTCCCATCCTCAGGTCAGACATACGCTGAGCCTCTTGTATTTTGTGTATTATCCTCATCATGTCATCAGATGGAGTATACGAAGGACCAGCTGCAAGCGAAGGACTAGCTGAAGAAGACGGACCAGCTCCAGTAGCATGGGTAGGTGATGGATGAGGTATGGCATCTACATCCATATACAGCCGATCGTTATCATCCCCAGGAACCCCTACTCCAGCGGCTGCTGCTGCGGCCTCAGCATCAGCCATCTATAATCGAGTGTGAGGGCACACCATCATGTTCCTCTCCTCATCACTGACCTGGGCATCCCGCATGCCCATCTTACAAATAGCCTCCCAATCCAGAGGCGATGAAAAGAATTTCTCCTGAATCTTCTCATCTACTAAGTCAACCCCCAGGCGGGTAAGCAAGGTAGTAATCATGCGTCCGTAAGGAACGTTGCCATTGTGATTGGGCAACGTGGCACTGATCATGGTACGCATGATGATGTATGGAAGGCAGACGGGCTGCCTAGTGAATATACAGTATAATAGATACTGGCTCAACTGGGAGATCATCTCGTAATGACCACTCTGCGGTATCAGGTTATGCTGAATAATCTTGCAATGTACACGTGGATCTGAGCGCAGACAACTCGCTTTCATCTGCCAGCAATCAGGTCGGATGAGTTGGCTATCGATCTCAGCCCTCATCTGTAGAGAAAAGAACTGGAGCTCTCCAGGAACACAGAACACCATGGGGCCAGCATAGGAAATGCCTAGTAAGTCGGCCAGCTACCGATAATCAAATGAGACGTCAACCCCCTTGACGTAGCTCGTGATGCGAAGCTCATCACCCCTCTCCACATCACTGTAATCTCCCACCACCTGGAGATTACAGTAGAACTGGCTTACCAAGTCAAGATGGGTACATGCATCATAAGTGATGACAAGGAGCCATCCAATATCACCAAAGGCTCTCTCCACATTGAACAAGGCTAAGTCAGCCAAGTCCACTTTGCAGCCTCCCTCTACTTTCTTGCGAGCGTAGTGGGCATATTGTGCCTCGGCTTCGTTGGTATGGAAGCGAAGACGGTCGCGAACTCTGGGTACCTTGGTATGAGCCATAATATCTACAAGTAAGATAGAAAAACAAATAATGGGTTAGTAGAGAGGAAAAACCTGAGATTTCAACGTAATAACGAGGTAAATGGGTCAAAAACCTCACTTTTCACCCATACTGGTGGGCAGGAGGACTTACATAGATCCTAAACTATCTTGTGAGATTCAAACAGTCAGAAATTTTAACTAATTTGATCGAATTGCAAGAAATTTCAAGAAATTCAGAATTTCTGACAAAAATTAGGGCAAAAAGTGAAAATTTGGAGTTTCTCGATAACCAACCGATGAAACTCAAATATTTTTGAGGGCTTTCATTCCTCGAGTTAGCAACAACAAAAGCCCTCAATAAAAATCGAATTTTTACGGTTGAAAAAAGTTTAATTTGAAATATACGAGATAAACGAGCAAAAACCTAGGTTAAGAACCCTAAAAACATAAAAAGTTAGAAGAAATACCTGTAGCGGAGGCGCAGACGACGAAACGAGAAGTGCGAACCACCAACGGATCGGAATGGGCACTGTAGCAACTCAGAGGGACAAGCTGAGTCGAAGCGGAGAAGAAAGAATGAGAAATGGACTTTGAATGAGACTTAAAAATCAGATTTTTTGTCCGGGGGTCGGAAAATTAGATTAAAACAATCGACCCCCGCATCGATCCTCGGCTCTCGAGAACCTGACAGAGAACCAGGGGTCGCACCCTGGGTTGGACATACTCCGACACCCCCATCGATCCCCGACTCTCGGGAAGAATGGGTGATTTCCTAGGGTCGAATAATGAGGGTCGGATACCCATCGACCCTACAGTGAAAACACAGTATTTTTGACAGAATGATCTAAAAAATTTGAAATTTGCATTTGTTAGTAGATTTAAAATATAAGAATGAAGTATTTAATGATTGTCTCTCGTGTTCAATGATTTCAGGCAATTCAACTAGCAGATTAATTAATGGCAGGACACAGAGCAACCAGACAGAGCCGCAACTCTATCCCACCACCACCACCTGTGGGGAAAGATAACCAGACACACCCAGAACCACAGGGGGACAGGAACACTGCACCATCCATCATAAATGGGCAGGCAAATCCTACCAATCTTCCAGCTCCACCTACAGACTTGGCCACAGTCATAATGAACTTGGCCCAACAGTTGCAACAGATGCAATAGACCAAGCTACTATCCAACCAGCCATAGGCATAACTCTTTCAGCTGCACAAACACCTCCAATGCCAGCTGGACAGGCAAGCACAACACCCGGGGGAAGTAACACAATACCCCACGCACCTCAGACTCCTATCATGCAGGCTCATGTACCGAATCCTGAGATAGCTCAAGGTGGATATCAATACCAACCACCTATATATGGAGTATATGTTCCGAAGCCACTAGACCACTCCAGACTGGTGGAGCGTTTTTTGAAACTAAAGCCCAGAGAATTCAATTGCAAGCCAGCAGATCCTTTATGGCCGGCACACTGGGTTGACGAAATGGAAAGAAACTTTATGATGATGACATTAAATGAAGAAGAGAAAGTGTTGTATGCCACCTTTATGCTGAAAGGAGATGCACACCATTGGTGGAGGTCTACCAAGACGTATTTACTTACAAAGCATGCCCAACTGACTTGGGATATTTGTAAAGAGGCGTTCTTTGAGAAGTACTTTCCAAGAAGTTTCAGTGATTCTATGGAAAGAGAGTTCCTGAGTTTATATCAGGGACAGATGACCGTGGATGCGTATCAACAGCATTATGAGGAGCTGTTCTTCTTTGCACCCACTAGTATGCAAGAGGAAAACACAAAGAGGTTCTTGACATGGGACTTTGGGAGGCATCCGCAGCATGTTCCGGGACATGAAAGTCTATAATGAGGAAGACAATTGCTCGAGTTATAGAATCGAGCCAGAAGCAGAGTTATTTCATGCAAAACAGAGGTATAAAAAAGCTAGCTGGAAATTCTTATAATGGAGGGAATAACAAGACATTCAAACCCTTCCGTGCTCAAGACTTTATCGCTGCGACCAAGACTATCCCCGTAGTTCAACAGCAACAGTAGCCAATTATTGAAGGGATAAAATGTTTTAACTGCAACCAAGTGAGACATATAGCAAGGGAATGTCCTAAGCCCAAGAAGCAGCTACATTAAGGACGAGTTTACGCAGTTACATCCGAGGATGCTGCCGCATCGCCTGATGTGGTTACTGGTATGACTTACATTTTTGTTAGTTGTATTACATTGTATGAGCATGTAGACTAAACCAAAACAAATCACAGGTATCGTACCTATTAATGGCATTCCCGCTAGAGTACTCTTTGATTCAGGAGCTACTCATTCCTTTATATCTGCGACGTTTGGAAAGAAGTTAAATCTACCCCTTAAATCCTTAGACTACAAACTATTTATACGATCACTTATGGGATTAGAAGTGGAGTTAGAAAAAGGTTATGGACCATGTCCTGTTCTTATTGATGAAAAGAACTTGGATGCAACCTTGATCCGACTTGAGATGCCAGACTTTGACATCATCTTGGGAATGGACTGGTTAGTTCGGCATTCTGCAAACCTATTGTGTGCCGAAAAGTAGCTAACGTTTAAAGACATGGAAGGAGCCGAGTAGATTTTTATAGGAACGAAACTCCCCCGAAAACGAAAGCTCATACTCTCGGCGCTAAAGGCTAAGAAGTGCCTTGAGAAAGGAGCAGTCGGTTAATTAGTATATGTGGTTGACATTACCAAGGAAGCACCACAAATGAAAGATATTGATGTCGTGCGTGACTATCCAGACATATTTTCTGAAAAATTACCAAGATTACCACACGACCGAGCTACAGAGCTCGTTATAGATCTTATACCTGGAGCCACACCAGTATCGAAAGCACCTTATCGAATGGCTCCTACTAAACTGAAGGAATTGAAAGTACAACTACAGGAACTGTTGGACAAGGGTTACACTCGCCCTAGCATATCACCATGGAAAGCGCCAGTATTATTCGTGAATAAAAAGGACGGTAGCGTTCGCTTGTGTATAGACTACCGAGAATTGAATAAACTGACAATCAAAAATCGGTATCCATTGCCTCGGATCGATGATCTGTTCGATCAGTTGCAAGGTGCCAAAGTGTTCTCAAAGATTGATCTTCGGTCAGGCTACCATCATCTGAAGATTAAGGATGGTGATATCCCCAAGACACCATTCAGGACCGGATATGGACATTATGAATTTTTGGTCATGCCTTTTGGGTTGACAAACGCACAAGCAACCTTTATAGAACTTGTGAACCGGGTTTTCCACAACATGTTGGATACATCAGTTATTGTATTCATTGATGATATATTAGTCTACTCCAAAGACGAGGAAACTCATGTCAAGAATCTAAATGCCCCTCTGCATTGACTACGAAGGGAAAAGCTCTACGCCAAATTTTCAAAGTGTGAGTTTTGGCTAAAGGTAGTCGCATTTCTAGGCCATGTAGTATCACGGAAGGAATTAAAGTGGATCCCAGCAAGTTCGAGGCTATTGTAAAGTGGGAAGCACCGAAGAGCGTTGCAAAAATTATAATTTTTCTGGGTCAAGCTGGGTATTATTGACGATTTGTGGAAGATTATTCCCGAATTGCCATACCTCTTACTAGTTTGACTAAGAAGGGTGAGAAGTTTGTCTGGACGGACAAATGCGCGAAGAGTTCCCAAACCTTGAAAGCTAAAATGATATCAGCTCCAATCTTGACCATCCCGATTCCAGGACAACCATTCATCTTGTACACCGATGCATCAGGACTGGGATTAGGATGTGTACTTATGCAAGGAGAACAAGTAATTGCATATGCCTCGAGACCACTGAAGATACATGAAAAGAATTACCCCACTCATGATTTGGAACTAGCGGCAGTAGTACATGCTGTCAAAATATGGAGACATTATCTGTACAGGGAGAAGTTTTAGATTAAATTAGACCATAAAAGTCTTACTTATCTATTTAATCAGAAGGAGCTGAATATGAGACAAAGAAGATGGCTGGAACTATTGAATGACTATGATTGTGATATCCAATATCATCCAGCGAAAGCTAATGTAGTAGTCGATGCATTGAGAAGAAAGGCAATGATAAAATCTTAGGGAGAGGTTAGCACAACTGCCGTAATGTGTACTACCAGAAAGGTATTTAAGCACGGTAACGAGTAGTTTGTGATAGATGCACCAGATGGATCAGCCAACCAACGGTTTATTCATCGATTTTCAAATATGTTCGCCACATTGAAAATTATACCAGATATAGTTAATAAAGTGAAGACAGCTATCAAATCAGACCCTTACCAAAGAACGGTATAAGAAGACATCGAAAAGGTAGAACTAACCTGAGTTCACCTTGGACGAAGAAAAGGTATTGAAGTTCAAGGGAAGAATATGTGTATCCGAAACAGAAAGTGTGGACATTAGACACCGATTGATGAAGGAAGCCCATACCACCATCTATTTGATACATCCTGGAAGCATTAAGATATATGATCGTCTAAAGAAACTATATTGGTGGAGAGGAATGAAAGCAGATGTAGCTATGTTTGTGTCTCAATGCCTAAATTGTCAGAAAGTAAAGGCCGAAGGACAAAGACCGACAGGACTGTTATAGTCGTTACAAGAACCAGCATGGAAATGAGACTGCATCACTATGGACTTCGTCACAGGATTACCACTGACTCCTCAAGTAGTTGACACAGTTTTGGTGATTGTAGACCGCCTGACTAAAACAGCTCGCTTTATACCTATACGACCCCAGTATACACTAGAGAGGTTAGCTATGGTGTATGTGGATAACATTGTGCGATTACACGGTGTACCTGAAAGTATTGTGTCCGATAGAGATCCATGATTTACTTCAAAGTTTTGGGAAGGATTGCAAAAGGCTATGGGTACAACATTGAAGTTTCGTGCTGCATTCCATCCACAGACAGATGGACAGTCGGAGCGTACAATTCAGATTCTAGAAGATATGATTCGAGCATGTGTAATTGACTTCAAAGGATCATGGGATGAAAAGTTACCACTGATTGAGTTCGCTTATAATAATAGCTATCAGGCTACTATACAGATGTCACCCTATGAAGCACTGTATGGTAGAAAGTGTCGAACTCCTTTGTTTTGGAATCAAGTCGGGGAACGTAGTATTGTTGGACTGAAATTTATTGAAGAGACTTGTCGAGTGGCCAACATTATCAAAAAAAGAGTGAGAACAGCTCAGAATCGTCAGAAGCAGTATGCTGATACCCGACGTCGAGACCTTGAGTTCGTCGTGGGTGATAAAGTATTCTTAAAAGTATTGCCTATGCGAGGATTGAAACGGTTCGGACAGAAAGGGAAATTAAGTCCAGGATATGTCGGGCCATATGAGATTCTAGCTAAGCGTGGGAAAGTGGCTTACCCGTTAGCACTACCACTGTCTATGTCAAGTGTGCATGACGTGTTTCACATTTCCTTATTGAAGAAGTATGTCAAGGATCCAACACACATTTTGACAATAGAGTTACCTGATTTGACTGATGATTTGACATTTGAAGTAACACCATCTGAAATCACCAGCCGAAAGGTTCAATGACTACGCAACAGAGATATCTATTATGCTCAGGTCACCTGGAGAAGTAGAGACATGGTAGAAATTACATGGGAATAAGAGAATGCTATGCAAAAGGAATACCCTCACTTATTCGACTCAGAAGGTATGTACAATTTCAAGGATGAAATTTTTATAAGTAGGGAGGAGTTGTAAGACCCGTATCGAACTAACCCGGTTTTACCACCTTGAACCAGGTCTACCCATCATGGTCGAACCAAACAGATCAAGTACGTGAAGGAGATCACGATCCTAGGTATTAAACTGACCCAAAAACACCAAAAATAGGGGGAGGATCGCATACCCAGCAAGGGAGGGTCGGAACCCCCCAATATAAAAATCAGACCCCCAATTTTATACCGGGGGTCAGAAATTTTAAGAACAGGGGTCGACGGGATCTCCGACCCCCCCATCGACCCCCGATAATCTGTAAAAACAGCACGAATCGAAAATTAGGAAACTTTCCTAATTTCAATGGGATTCCTTCCAAATCTCAATGGAACTTATTTTGGGAGTTTCTACCCTCTAAATAAGACGTCCCTAAGCCTCTTTCACTCCTTTAAGAACCCTAATTGGATTGAGAGAAAGAGAAGAGAAGGAGAAGAGAAAGAGAAGAGAAGGAAAGTGGAGAAGAAGATTAAGGAGAAGGCTTCAGAGAAACAAGCCTAATTCTCAGGTATAGATACTATCCCCATGAAATTCTACAGACCTTAGGATAGATAGAGAAGAGGGAATGATCTAGGAGAAACCCAAATCATCCACCCATGGTTAGGTTTTCATGGAAAACCATGGGAAAAATCATGAAATCCATCTAGGTGAATGAACCATGGTTCTAGGCCATAGAACATGTGTGGAATGGATTGTAGAAGCAAGCCATAGGACCCCAAACACGAAGAATGGACTGTAGGATGAAAAATTAACTTAACCCATAGGCGATCGTGCGGGGGGTCGATGGCCAATCGATCATACCAGACCCTGATCATCGATACCCAGTGTTCGGGAAGTCCATAATAGGGGTGGTCGCACCCAAGGTCGATGAAACCTCTGACCCTAGCATCGACCCCCTGTTAACAGCATGCTTTTAAAGTTTGAATTAATTCTAATTAAATTCTATCGACTTGGTTAGGTCTTCTAGTGATATAATATCGATATATAGTTGATTCTTAAAGCTTAAAAGAGGATCTACGATCAAGTAAAGGTGAGGGAACAAGACCTAAACTAATTGGTTAATAATAAACTGTTTTTATTCTTGAGTCCAATGCCATGAATTATTTATGCGTGTATGATTGTTATGTGCATACAACATGTCATCCAATATTTCTATTATTACTGTTCATGCATATTTATTTATTGTTATGATAATGATGATGATGATGATGATAGGAATAGGCATGTGGATGTATGTGTGTGGTTGGTGTGCTTGATGCGAGCGAGTATCAGGGGGAGGTGTCATAGGCGGGGCCTCAGCACTCTAGCTCTATCTCTAACTCAAGTCTTGTCCACTGACATCGTCGTATCGCCATTACCTTAGCAGAACTATTACGTCATAGGGTATGAGGGGAGGTGGTCTCGGACCGTGTAGTCTCTGACTATGCCGGGGAGCCTTAGCCCTATCTCTATGGACGTATTGAGGGATGCTGGGGTGAGGCCTTGGATACACTGATTGGCATTAGGATTGGTTAGTTGCGAGCCCAGTTTGTGAGCCCTCGCCAGTAGGGGCTTACGTGTTGGTATGGGCAACTGGTACAGCAATAAACGTGACCTTTGTGTGTACATTGTCCATGGTTGGGTGCATGTGAGTCGGCAATAAACATTACCTTTGGGCGGCTTCACACACTTGTGTATAGATGTGCGGCGTCAATAAACGTGATCTATGGCCACCTATCCTTTCTATAGCACATTGCAAACTTATTTACCAGACCAAAGATATAAATTTAATGCATGCATATGTTTGTTGCATTGTTTTGTTTGCTCACTGAGCCATGATGTGTGCTCACCCTCTCGACGTCGAATATTTTAGTTGATGATGCAGGTACCACAGTTGCAGATTATATAAATGATTCGATGTATGCGCGTGTTGCTGCGATGGAGGCTGAAGAGTTAGAGGATACGCATGACCCCTCATGCGAGTGCAACTCATGCGTGTTCTATTAGGATTTTTATTTGGATTTATAAAATATGTAATTGATATTTTATTTACTTATGTCTTAGTTGATACAATAATAATTTGATATTTCAATTATGATTATTACATTTAGAATGCTCAGTTCAATTACTATAAGACTTCCGCTATTGTGTATTTATTCTGATTATGGTTGTGGATGCGTAAGATTTTATTTTCAATGGATACCATCTATTATAAATCCTGGTTGAACCGATGGTTGATTAGCGGTTCATCACATCGTTCTGAATGGTGCAGAATTGGGGTGTGACAACGGAAGGATAAGCTCTTCACCAAATTTTCAATGTGTGAGTCTTGGATAAAGGAAGTAACATTTATAGGCCATGTAGTATCCGCTGAAGGAATTAAAGTGGATCCCAGCAAGATCGAGGCTATTGTAAAGTGGGAAGCACCGAAGAGCGTTGCAGAAATTAAAAGTTTCTTAGGTCTAGCTGGGTATAATCGACGATTTGTGGAAGACTATTCCCGAATTGCCGTACCTCTCACCAGCTTGACTAAGAAGGGCAAAAAGTTTGTTTGGACTGATAAATGCCAAAAGAGTTTCCAAACCTTGAAGGCTAGATTGATATCAGCTCCAATCTTGACCATCCCAATTCCACGACAACCGTTTATCTTGTACACCGATGCGTCAACACTGGGATTAGGATGCGTACTTATGCAAGGAGAACAAGTAATTGCTTATGCCTCAAGACAATTGAAGACACATGAGAAGAACTATCCCACTCATGATTTGGAACTAGCGGCAGTAGTACATGCTGTCAAAATATGGAGACATTATCTGTTCGGGGGGAAGTTTCAGATTAAATCAGACCATAAAAGTCTTAGTTATCTATTTAATCAGAAGGAGCTGAATATGAGACAAAGAAGATGGCTGGAATTATTGAAAGACTATGTTTGTGATATCCACTATCATCCGGGGAAAGCTCATGTAGTAGCCGATGCGTTGAGTAGAAAGGCAATGATAAAATCTCAGAGAGAGGTTTGCACAACTGCCGCAATGTGTACTATCGGGAAGGTACTCAGTCATGATAATGAGCAGTTTGTGATAGATGCACCAGATGGGTCAGCCAACCAAGGGTTTACTCATCGGTTTTCAAATATGTTCGCCGCATTGAAGATTATACAGGATATAATTGAAGAAGTAAAGACAGCTATCAAATTAGATCATTACCTAAGAAAGGTACAAGAGGACATCGAAAATGTTATTCCCAGGTTGACACTGAGAGGGGGGGTGAATCAGTGACCACTAAAAATTCCTTTTCCACTATAATGGTCTTGTCACACCCCAATTCCGCACTGTTTAGAATGGTGTGGTGAACCGCTAGCAAACCAACGGTTCAACCAGGATCTCAAGTTGGCTATATCCATTTTCTCTAAACTTCCACACATCCATAATCATAATCAGAGTAAATACACAATATCGGAAATCTTATAATGAAATGAACTGAGAATCTAATGTGATATAAATATTAAATAGTAAATTATTCGGTATCAACTGAGACATAAATAATTATCAAATAAATGTCTTTATTAAATTCAAATAAAGAAACCTAAGAAAATATCTAATCGAATACACATGAGTTGCACTCGCAAGAGGAGTCATGTGTATTCCTTTCAGCTTCAGCTTCCATTGCCGCCATGTTCACGTACGCTGGAGCATTCATGTAATCTTCAACTGTATAACCTGCATCATCAACTAAAAATATTCGACGTCGAGGGGGTGAGCACACATCACGGCTCAGTGAGTAGACAAAACAATGCAACAATACATATGCATGCAATCAATTCATATCTTTGGTCTGGTTTATAGTTTGCAATGCGCAATAGAAAGGTTGGGTGGTCAAAGGTTAACGTTTATTGACCCCGCCTCTATACACAGGGTGTGGAAGTTTGCCTGAAGGTTAACGTTTATCGTCGTCCCCATCCACCCTAACCATGACATTATACAACAAAGGTTAACGTTTATTGCTATATAATACCATACTAACACGTAAGCCCTGTTAGCGAGGGCTTGCAAACTGGGCTCGCAACTAACCAATCCTAATGCTAAACAGTGTATCCAAGGCCTCACCCCAAAGATCCCTCGGAATGTCCATAGAGATAGAGCTAAGGCCCCCGATAGAGTCAGAGACTACAAGGACCGAGACCACCTGCCCTGATACTCTGCGACATAATAGTTCTGCTAAAGTAATAGCAATACGACGATGCTAATGCACAAGACTTGAGTTAGAGATAGAGCTAAAGTGCTAAGACCCGCCAAAGGTTAACATTTATTGACGTTCCCATCACACCTCCCTTGATACTTGCTCGCATCAAGTACACCAACCACACACATACAATCACATGCCTATTCCTATCATCATCATCATCATGTTATAAACAATAAAGTAAATATGCATGAACAAATAATAAAAATATTGGATGACATGTTGTATGCACATTACAAACATATTTGCACAGAATCAAGAATGGCATTGGACTCAAGAAAAAAGAAAATAGTTTGTTATTATTTAATTAGTTTAGAGTTCTGTTTCCTCACCTTAGCTTGTTAATAGATACTTTTCCAAGCTTTAGAATCACCTTTATATTGTTATTATATTGCTAGAAGACCTAACAAAGTCGATAGAATTTAATTAGAATTAATTCTAAATTTCAAAACCATTCTGTCAACTGAGGGTCGGAGGTAGGGTCGGAGTCATGATCGACCCTTGGTGCGACCCCCCCAAACTCTAAACTTCCCGAACACTGAGGGTCGATGGTTAGGATCACCTAGGGTCGGATGGTCGTCGACCCTCGCTGCGACCCTCGGTGTCCTTTGGTCAATTTCCCTCTTTTAGTCCATTCTTCGTGCTTGGGGTCCTATGGCTTGCTCCTACATTCCATTCTACATTCATTCCATGGTCTGAAACCATGAATCATCCACCTAAAATAGCTTTTATACATTCTCCTATGGTTTCCCATGAAAACCTAACCATGGGTTGATGGTTTGGGTTTCTCCGAGATCACATTCTCACCAATATCTAACCTAAGGTCTGTAGAAACTCCTGGAATTAGTATCCATACCTGAGAAGAATACTCCTTCTTTGCAACTCTTCTCTTTTGGCTAAATTTTATTCCTTGCTTCTCTTCTTCCTCTTTTCCTTCTCTTCTCTTTCTCTCAATTCAGTTAGGGTTGTGAAAGGAGTGAAAGAGGCTTAGGGATGTTCTTTAAATAGAGTAGGAACATCCTAAAATAAGCCCCTTTGAGATTAGGAAACAATCCAAATCGAAAATTAGGAAATTTTCTAATTTCAGTTTCGGTAGAAACTGAGGGTCGATGGGAGGGTCGATGATCCCGTCGACCCTAGGCTTCTAATGAGTCCGACACTCCCTTCAAAACTGAGGGTCTGACTTTCTATTCTTGGGGAGTCCGACCCTCCTTGGCTGGGTATGCAACCCTCCCCTTAAATTAAATATTTTTGGGTCGATTTGATACTTGGGATCTCGATCTTCTTCACGCCCTTGGTCCACTTGACTCGACCATGATAGGTAAACCTGGTTCAAGGTGGTAAGATCGGGTTAGTTTGACACGGGTCTTACAACTCCCCCCTACTTATAAAAATTTCATCCTCGAAATTATACGTACCTTCTAAATCCAATAAGTGAGGGTATTGCTTCAGCATAACATTTTCTTCTTCCCATGTAATTTCTTCCATGTCTCTACTTATCCATGTGACCTTAACATAATAGATATCTCGGTTGGGTAGTCGGTGAACCTTTCGGCTGGTGATTTCAGTTGGTGTTACTCCGAATGTCAAATCATCAGTCAATTCCGGTAAATTTACTATCAACATGTGCGTTGGATCCTTGACATACTTCTTCAATAGGGCAATGTGAAATACGTCATGCACACTCGACATTGATGGTGGTAGTGCTAACTGATAAGCCACTTTTCCATGCTTAGATAGAATTTCATACGGCCCGACATATCTTGGACTTAGTTTCCCTTTCTGCCCGAACCTTTTCAATCCTCGCATAAGCGATACTTTCAAGAATACTTTATCACCTATGCGAACTCCAGATCTCTACGTCGAGTATCTGCATATTGCTTCTGACGATTCTGAGCTGTTCTTACTCTTTACTTGATAATGTCGACCACTCGGCAAGTCTCTTCAACAAATTCTGGTCCAACAATACTACGTTCTCCAACTTCATTCCAAAACAAAGTTCGACACTTCCTGCCATACAGTGCTTCATAAGGTGACATCTGTATAGTAGCCTGATAGCTATTGTTATAAGCGAACTCGATCAATGGTAAATTTTCATCCCATGATCCTTTGAAATCAATTACACATGCTCGTAGCATAACTTCTAGAATCTGGATTGTACGCTCTGACTGTCCGTCTGTCTGTGGGTGGAATGCATTACTGAACTTCAACGTTGTACCCATAGCCTTTTGCAGTCCTTCCCAAAACTTGGAAGTAAATCGTGGATCTCTATCAGATACAATGCTTTCTGGAACACCATGTAATCGAACAATATTATCCACATACAGCTTTGCTAACCTTTCCAGTGTATACTGAGGTTGTATCGGTATGAAGTGAGCTATTTTAGTCAGACAGTCCACAATCACCCAAACTGTGTCAACTACTCGAGGAGTCAATGGTAGTCCCGTGACGAAGTCCATAGTGATGCAGTCCCATTTTCATGCTGGTTCCGGTAATGGCTGTAACAGTCCTGCGGGTCTTTGTCATTCAGCCTTTACTTTCTGACAATTTAGGAATTGAGACATGAACTTGGCTACATCTGCTTTCATTCCCCTCCACCAATATAGTTTCTTTAGATCATGATATAGTTTTGTACTTCTAGGATGTATCGAATAGATGGTGGTAAGGGATTCTTTCATCAGTCGGTGTCTAATGTCCATACTTTCTGTTTCAGGTACACATATTCTTCCTTTGTATTTCAGTACTCTCTGTTTGTCCAAGGTGAACTCAGGATTAGTCCTACCTTTCTCGATATCTTTTTGTACTATTCTCAGATAAGGATCTGATTTGATAGCTGTCTTCACTTCCTCCATTATGTCTGGTATAATCTTCAATGCAGCGAACATATTTGAAAATCGATGAATGAACCCTTGGTTGGCTGATTCATCCGTTGCGTCTATCACATACTGCTCATTTCCGTGATTGAATACCATTCCGGTAGTACACATTGCTGCAGTTGTGCTAACCTCTCCTTGCGATTTTATCATTGCTTTCCTGCTTAACGGATCCGCTACTACGTTCGCTTTTCCCGGATGATACTGGATATCACAATCATAGTTTTTCAATAGTTCTAGCCATCTTCTTTGTCTCATATTCAACTCCTTCTGATTAAATAGATAAGTAAGACTTTTATGGTCTGACTTAATCTGGAATTTCTCTCCGTATAGGTAATGTCTCCATAACTTGACAGCATGCACTACTGCCGCTAGCTCCAGATCATGAGTGGGATAATTTTTCTCATGTACCTTTAACTATCTTGAAGCATAAGCAATTACTTGCTCTCCTTGCATAAGCACACATCTCAGTCCCATTCCCGATGCATCAATGTATAAAGTAAATGTCTATCCTGAACGGGAATAGTCAAAATCGGAGTGGATATCAATCTGGTCTTCAGCGTTTCGAAACTCTTCTCGCATTTATCGGTCTACACGAACTTCTCACCATTCTTAGTCAAACTAGTGAGTGGTACGGTAATCTGAGAATAGTCTTCTACGAATCTTCGATAATAACCAGCTAGACCCAGAAAACTTCTAATTTCTGAAACGCTCTTTGGTGCTTCCCACTTTACAATAGCCTCAATCATGTTGGGGTCCACTTTGATTCCTTCGGCGAATACTACATGGCCTAAGAAGGCGACTTTACTTAGCCAAAACTCACACTTGAAAAATTTGGCATATAGCTTCTCTTTCCTTAAACGTTGTAGCGCGGCGTTTGGGTTCTTGATATGAGTTTCTTCATCCTTGGAGTATACCAATATATCATCAATAAATACTATAACCGACGTATCCAACATATCATGGAAGACCCAGTTCATTAGTTCCATAAAAGTTGCTGGTGCATTTGTTAATCCAAAAGACATGACCAAGAACTCATAATGTCCGTATCTCGTCCTGAAAGCTGTCTTAGGAATATCACCCTCTTTAATTTTCATCTTCAATTGATGATAGCCAGATCGAAGATCGATCTTAGAAAATACCTTTGCTCCTTGCAACTGATCGAACAAGTCATCGATCCGTGGTAATGGATATCGATTCTTGATTGTCAGTTTATTCAACTCCCGAGAGTCGATGCATAATCGAACGCTACCGTCCTTTTTTCTTCACGAATAACACCGGCGCTCCCCATGGTGATATACTGGGTCGAATATAACCCTTGTCCAACAGTTCCTGTAGTTGCACTTTCAGTTCCTTCAGTTTAGTAGGAGCCATTCTATAAGGTGCTTTTGATATGGGTGCGGCTCCAGGTACAAGATCTATCACAAACTCTGTGGCTCAGTCGGGTGGTAATCCTAATAGTTCCTTTGGGAATACGTCGGGATAATCCCACATGACTTCAATATCTTCCATTGGTGGTGCTTCCTTGGTTAGGTCAACCACTGATACTAGATATCCGACTGCCCCTTTCTCAAGGCATCTCTTAGCCTTTAGTGCTGAGAGTATGAGCTTGCGTCTACGGGGAAGTTTGGTTCCCGTAAAATTGAATTCTGCTCCTGCTTGGTCTTTAAATGTTAGCTTCTTTTCGGCGCATAGTAGGTTCGCAGAATACCAAGCTAACCAGTCCATTCCCAAGATGACGTCAAAGTCTGCCATCTCAAGTTGTATCAAGGTTGCATCTAAGGTTTTCTCACCAATGTGGACTGGACATGATCCATATCCTTTCTCTAATTCCACTTCTAACCCCATCGGTGACCGTACAAGTAATTTGTAGTCTAATGTTTTGATGGGTAAGTTTATCTTCTTTCCGAATTACACAAATATAAATGAATGAGTAGCTCCTGAATCAAAGAGTACTCTGGCGGGTGCGCCATTTATAGGTACGATACCTGTTATTTATTTTAACTTAGTCTACATGCTCACACAATGTAATTACAACTTCAAAAAGTTTCAGTCATACCTGTGACCACATCGGGTGATGCGGCCGCATCCTCGGATGTAACAGCATATACCCGTCTCTGCTGGAATTGCTTCTTAGACTTAGGGCACTCTCTTGCCATATGTCCTGGTTGGTTGCAGTTATAACACTTCGGACTTTCAGAATTTGGCTTTGGCTGAGGTTGAGTCCTTGGAGTAGTCTTGGTTGCAGCATTAAAATTCTGAGGGCGGAAAGGATTATATGTCTTGTTATTGCCTCCGTTATAAGAATTTCCAACTGGCCTTTTGATACCCTGGTTCTGTGTGAAATAACTCTCCTTCTGGCTCGATTCAATAACTCGAGCTATTTGGACAGCTTCATTATAAATCTTCTTTTCTAAGCCCAGAACATGCTCTCTGATGCTTCCTCTCAGTCCCGTGACGAACCTACGGATTTTGGTTTCTTCTTCCTGCATACTCAATGGTGCGATGAAAAACAGCTCTTCATAACGCAGTTGGTATGCATCCACTGACACTGTCCCTGATATAGACTCAGAAACTCCTTCTCCATAGAATCTCTGAAGCTTTGTGGAAAATATTTCTCAAAGAAAGCTTCTTTATAAACAGCCCAAGTCATTTGGGCGTGCTTGGTCAATAAGTAAGCCCTGGTTGATTTCCACCAATGATGTGCATCGCCTTTGAGCATGAAGGTGGCACATAATATTTTTTCTTCTTCTGTAATAGTCATCATGAGAAAATTTCTCTCCATCTCGTCTATCCAATGTGCTGGCCATAATGGATCAGACGGCTTGCCATTAAACTCCCTGGGCTTCATCTTCAGAAACCTCTCAACCAGTCGAGAGTGATCCATCTGATTTTGGTATGCCCCAAACATAGGGGGTGGATACTGATAATTAACCTGAGCTACTTCTGGCCCTGGTACTAGAATCTATGCAGCAGGTTGTTGAGGTGTTTGAGGTGCTAGGTGGTTACCCACTGGTGCTGCACTGGCTTGCCCCGTCTGCATGGGTGTAGTATGAGCAGCCTGGAACATAATTCCCATTGCAACCTGCATCTGAGCCTATACGTGTTGCATCTGTTGTAGCTGCTGAGCTAGGTTCATAACTATGGTTGCTAGTTTCGATGGTGGAGGTGGCAAATTTGAAGGATTTGTCTGATCTGGATTGCCTGGAACATATACATTCTCCTGGCTAGTTTCCTCCACAGGTGGTGGTGGTGGAACTACATTTCGGCTCTGTATGGTTACTCTTCTTCCAGACATATTTTCCTTCTGAAATTTGTGGTGCTTGAAAATCATCAAAATTAGTGAGAAAATCATTGATACTACATATAGGCACGTTAGCCGATGTAAACTTTCAATTTCAATCCATTTTATGAAAAAAAATACTGTCTTTTCAATGCAGGGTCGATGGTAAGGGACGATGGTATGTCCGACCCTTAGTATCCGAACCTGGGAATAACCTGTTCTTCCCGAGAGCTGAGGGTCGATGTGAGGGTCGATGGGTGTCGGACCCTCAGTTTCGACCCTTAGTTTTCTATCAGATTCCCGAGAGCCGAGGGTCGATGGGAGGGTCGATTCGAGGGTCGATGGTTCTGGTCGAATTGTCCGACCTTCAGACTAAAAATCAGATTTTTAAGATCCGATTTTGGGTCATTTCTTATTATTTCCCTCCCGTTTCGACTCGTCTCTCCCCTCTGAGTTGCTACAGTGCTACTCCACTATTTTTGGTCGGTTTGACTCCGGGTTTTGACGTCCACGTCATCCATACCGTATGTTCTCCTTTTGTTTTCCATGTTTTTAGGTTTTCATTCCTAGGTTTTTGCCCATTTAACGTGTATTTTTCAAATTAAAATTTTTCCAACCGTAAAAGTTTGATTTTTATTGGGGGCTTTTGTTATTGGTATCTCGAGGAACGAAAGCCCTCAAAAATTTTTGAATTTCATCGGTTGGTTATCGAGAAACTTGAATTTTTGCTATTTTTTCCCTAATTTGTCAAAATTTTTGATTTCTTGAAATTTCTTCAAATTGGTCTTCGTGGGTTTCCATTGTCCTATTGTGTGAGTGTCGTAGGATGTGTTGGAACCTAAGTAAGTCCTCCCGCCCACGTGTATGGTGAAAAGTGAGGCTTTTGGGCAACTTACATCGTTAAAATGTTAAATTCAGATTTTTACCCTATTAACTCCTTGTCTCCCTTTCTCTTTCTTATCTACAGATACCATGGCTCGTACCAAGATACCCTGAGTTCGTGATCTGCTTCGCTTTCGCTCTAATGAAGCCGAGGCACAGTATGCCGACTATGCCCATAAGAAAGTGGAGGGTGGTCGTATGGTGAACTTGGCTGAGCTAGCCTTGTTCAACGTAGAGAGAGCATTTGTTGATATAGGGTGGCTCCCTGTCATCACCTATGACGCGTGCACATTTCGGGATTTGGTGCGCTAGTTCTATTGTAATCTCCAGGTGGTGGGGAATTACAATGACGTCGAGCATGGTTAAGAGTTGCGCATCACCAGCTATGTAAAAGGGGTGCATATTTTCTTTGATTATCGACAACTGGTCGATCTGTTGGGCATACCCTATGATGGCCCCATAGTGTACTGTACGCCTGGAGAGCCCCGTTTGTTTCTATGGAGATGAGGGCAGAGATCGACAATCAGCTGCTACGACCTGATCGCTGGCAGATGAGAGCCTGTTACCTGCGTCCAGCTCCATGGGTCTTCTGTAAGATTATCCAGCATAATCTGATCCCGCAGAGTGGGCACTATGAGAGGGTTTCTCAGCTGACCCAATTTTTGATATATAGCATCTGCACCAGACAGCCAGTCTGCCTTCCCAATATCATCATGCGGACCATGATTAGTACTACATTGTTCGGTCATAGGGGTAATCTACCCTATGGACGCATGATTACAGTTCTCCTGACCCGTCTGGGGGTTGATCTGGTAGATGAGAAGATTCAGGAGAAGACCTTCTCGTCGCCTCTAGATTGGGAGGAAATCTTCAAGATGGGTATGCGGGATGCCCAAGTCAGTGCTGAGGAGAGGAACGAGATGGTGTGCCCTCACACTCGCATCGAGATGGCTGATGCTGAGGCCGGTGCTGCCGCTGCTAGAGCTCGTGTGGATCCTGTCGATGATGACGACCGTATGTATATGGATGTCGACTCAATACCACCGTCTTCACCTACACATGCGGCTGGAGTTGGTACTTTTTCTGCGGCGGCTCCTGCACCTGAGGCTGGTCCTTCTCATGTGGCTGGTCCTTCACTCCCACCTTCTGACATGATGGAGATGTTGAGGAGATCAGGGAGGCTCAGCGCAGATCTGATCTGAGGATGGAGGAGTTGCTAGACGCTCAGCGTGTGAGAGTGGATGAGCTATTAGCCGCCCAGCGCATATCAGACACACGGATGGGAGAGCTTATAGAGTTACAGTGTGCGACTGATCGGAGTGTAGCCAATCTCACAGCTAGTCTACAGACGACGCAGACTTAGATAGCCTGGTTGACTAGAGTCTATGCTGAGGACTATGAAAGAGATCATGAGGCCCCGCCTCCTCCTTCACCTCCAGCTTCTTGATTGTACTTTATTTTCTTGTACTACAGAGTAACTGTCCGGGTTGTGGACTGTACTCTGCTTTAGTTGTGTATATACATCTTGTTTCTCTCTCTCATTGTATGTAACTTGTTTCCCCTTTAATAGATGCATTATTCTCTTTTTAAATTTGGTTTCAATCATCACTTGTTCTTACAGTGTGTTTATATTACTATTTTTACTTTTATCCTATCTCAGTTCACAATTGTCTCGAATGTATGTTAGTTTAGCGGACAAGGCCTGAGATGCTCTGATACCAAGTTGTCACACCCCAATTCCGCACTGTTCAGAATGGTGTGATGAACCACTAGCAAACCAACGGTTCAACTAGGATCTCAAGTAGGCTATATCCGTTTTATCTAAACTTCCACACATCCATAATCATAATCAGAGTAAATACACAATAGCGAAAATCTTATAATAAAATGAACTGAGAATCTAATGTGATATAAATATTAAATAGTAAATTATTCTGTATCAACTGAGACATAAATAATTATCAAATACATGTCTTTATTAAATTCAAATAAAGAAACCTAAGAAAATATCTAATCGAATACACATGAGTTGCACTCGTAAGAGGAGTCATGTGTATCCTTTTCAGCTTCAGCTTCCATCGCCGCCACGTTCCTGTACCCTGGAGCATTCATGTAATCTTCAACTGTATAACCTACATCATCAACTAAAAATATTCGACGTCGAGGGGTTGAGCACACATCACGGCTCAGTGAGTAGACAAAACAATGCAACAATACATATGCATGCAATCAATTTATATCTTTGGTCTGGTTTATAGTTTGCAATGTGCAATAGAAAGGTTGGGTGGTCAAAGGTTAACGTTTATTGACCCCGCCTCTATACACAGGGTGTGGAAGTCCGCCCGAAGGTTAACGTTTATCGTCGTACCCATCCACCCTAACCATGACATTATACAATAAAGGTTAACGTTTATTGCTATGTAATACTATACTAACACGTAAGCCCCTGTTAGTGAGGGCTTGCAAACTGGGTTCGCAACTAACCAATCCTAATGCCAAACAGTGTATCCAAGGCCTCACCCCAGCATCCCTCAGAATGTCCATAGAGATAAAGCTAAGGCCCCCCGGTAGAGTCAGAGACTACAAGGACCGAGACCACCTCCCCTGATACTCTACGACATAATAGTTTTGCTAGAGTAATGGGAATACGACGATGCTAATGCACAAGACTTGAGTTAGAGATAGAGCTAAAGTACTGAGACCCGCCAAAGGTTAACGTTTATTGACGTTCCCATCACACCTCGCATCAAGTACACCAACCACACACATACAATCACATGCCTATTCCTATCATCATCATCATCATGTTATAAACAATAAAGTAAATATGCATGAACAAATAATAGAAATATTGGATGACATGTTGTATGCAAATTACAAACATATTCGCATAGAATCAAGCATGGCATTAGACTCAAGAAAATAGAAAATAGTTTGTTATTATTTAATTAGTTTAGAGTTCTGTTTCCTCACCTTAGCTTGCTAATAGATACTTTTCCAAGCTTTAGAATCACCTTTATATTGATATTATATTGCTAGAAGACCTAACAAAGTCAATAGAATTTAATTAGAATTAATTCTAAATTTAAAAACCATTCTGTCAACTGAGGGTCCGAGGTAGGGTCGGAGTCATGATCGACCCTGGGTGCGACCCTCCCCAAACTTTGAACTTCCCGAACACTGAGGGTCGATGGTTAGGATCACCTAGGGTAGGATGGTCATCGACCCTCGGTGCGACCCTCGGTGTGCTTTGGTCAATTTCCCTCCTTTAGTCCATTCTTCGTGCTTGGGGTCCTATGGCTTGCTCCTACATTCCATTATACATTCATTCCATGGTCTGAAACCATGAATCAACCACATAAAATAGCTTTTATACATTCTCCTATGGTTTCCCATAAAAACCTAACCATGGGTTGATGGTTTGGGTTTCTCCGATATCACATTCTCACCAATATCTAACCTAATGTTTGTAGAAACTCATGGAATTAGTATCCATACCTGAGAAGAATACTCCTTCTCTGCAACTCTTCTATTTTGGCTAAATTCTCTTCCTTGCTTCTCTTCTTCCTCTTTTCCTTCTCTTCTCTTTCTCTCAATTCAATTAGGGCTGTGAAAGGAGTGAAAGAGGCTTAGGGATGTCCTTTAAATAGAGTAGGAACATCTTAAAATATGTCCCTTTGAGATTAGGAAAGAATCCAAATCGAAAATTAGGAAATTTCCTAATTTCAGTTTCGGCCGAAACTGAGGGTCGATGGGAGGGTCGATGATCCCGTCGACCCTAGGCTTCTAATGAGTCCGACCCTCCCTTCAAAACTGAGGGTCTGACTTTCTTTTCTTGGGGAGTCCTACCCTCCTTGGCTGGGTATGCGACCCTCCCCTTAAATTAAGTATTTTTGGGTCGATTTGATACCTGGGATCTCGATCACCTTCACGCCCTTGGTCCACTTGACTCGACGATGATAGGTAAACCTGGTTCAAGGTGGTAAGACCGGGTTAGTTTGACACGGGTCTTACAGGTCTGGTCTGCTACTATGGACAATGCTACCAAGAGCTGTTGATCAACTTGTGCTATGCTGCCTTGAGCTGATTACTTGAACTTTCTCACAGTCAATCTGTCAAACATATTTTGTGCACACACCAACCACACACCCACAAGTATCCATACCAGGGGCTTAGCCTACCAAGTGTGTACACCCAGACTTGCAGCACTCAGACTTCTAATCCACACTCACAGGCACATATATAGGACATACAATATAACGTGGTTCAGCAATCACACACTGTGATGGTTACTCCACGGGGCAATACCCTAACCAGGATTTAGTATATACCCAATACTCAACAATAATGCTACGGTTGCACCTACAACCCCGATGCTACAACATCAACCGCATTCACAGCTACAACTGTGTCCTAGGCATCAACCCCAATTCCAATCAAGCTCCCACTTGACAGGTCATATAATATATATATCAAATGATTACAAACCCTTCCCATATAGCACTGATACAGTAAATAGATTTGTGTGCGAGTTTACCTCCCGGTCTTGCTCACTACAGATGCAAGCCTCTCTGTGCTAGCAATTCGGCCTCTTCTCGGGCTGCATAGCTCATTCTTCACCACAAGAACTCCATTGGATGCTCACAGCTGGTCCTCACACATTCTTCAAGCTTCAATGAAGCTTTCATGGCCTCACATTGCCAGTAGGAGTTTCAATCTCTCTCCGAGAAGTTTAAATGTAAGGTTTTCATCAAAATCACCCTTTCAGACCTTCTACTCAAGCTAAAACCCTTCTCATTGTCTTCTTTTTCGAAAAACCTTCAATTTGACATATTATGGGCCTCGATCTGAGATCGGACGACTAAGATATGATCAAAAGAAGTTTGGCCAGTGAGATTATTCCAAATGGAATCTTTGGCCCTGATTCGGTGCACCGCAACGCACTATCACTGTCGCGTCTGACGCACGTACGCCATTGTCGTCGTCTGATTGGCAGAGAAGGAATCAACCTCACTCGACCATTGGATTGGTTAGAGAAACGAGGGATCTCCTCTGATCCCTCTGATCGGCCTCATCACGTCAGGCACGATCGGGATGCGCCTCGGCCTTCAGATGCGCATCTACTGCGCATGCACACTTCATGCGGGCACCACCGAATCACGGATCCTCTTCCGTGCGGCGCAACTCATACTTTTATACTACCTTTGGCCAATGAGAAGCATCGTGCAAGAATCTGAGCGTGATTTCTGCGCAACACAGAATCCTTCCTTTTTGTGAGCCCTTCATCTGGCATCTTGTTGTCGTGGCTTAATCGGAGCAGTAGAGGAGGAATTTACACTTTTTCAAAGGACCAAAATGCCCCTCCACAAAGTGTGGTAATGCGCTATATATCCAAAAAATTCCAGTAGGGTCTTGAAAGATTTCTTCATTGCGGCATTTCATCGAACATCCTGAGTGCATGCCGAAGGACCCTACTGTGGCTTACGGCGCGCGCGCATCTTGCGCTGTGGTGTTGCGCTGTCTGCTCGTGTGCAGCATGGCATGGCTTGCGGCATGCTGCTGCTGAGCTGTGCATGGCTGCCTCCATGTCTGCGGCTGTGCTGGGCGCATGGCCTTGGCATCTGTATGGCATGGCATGCTGGCATGGGCTTGAGCTTGCTACTGGGCATCTTGACATGGCCTGCTGGCCTGGTGCCGTGGGCATCTGCCAAGCTGGCCTTGGCTTGCTACCATGCTAGCCTGGCCACCCAAGGTGGGACCCACCTGGTGCCCACCCATTCTCTCTCCTCTTTCTCTCTCCTCCATTTTCTCTCTTTTCTTTTCTCTCTTCTTTCTCTTTCTTCTACTGGACTTTCTCATCAGCTGGGCTTCATTCTCTTCGACTGCTGCATCAACCTAGTCACCTTGACTGATAGAGAGTTCTACAGACACTCTCTCTCCTCCATATCACTCTCTCTCTGCTAAGGTTGCCAATAATGACAACACTTATAGCACTGTCTGGACAGGGTTTCAACAATATCCCCCTTTGGAATTGTTGGCAACATACATGAGGTATCTCTCTCAATGTGACACAGTCTTCTTGCCATCTTCTCCCCCTTTAACAACAAATCCCAAAGGATGGATGAACTCCCCCTAGGAATGCTCCCCCTTCATAGGTACTCCTCTTTCATATCAACTCCTCCTTACATAGCCTCACCTGTAGGAGTGCCCACCGCATCATTCCAATTCTACAGATGAAAGATGATGCTATGTAATCAGCAACTCCCCCTACACATGTGCCATCTACAATGTGCTCAGAGTCACTACTCCTAGCTGAGCTCTGAGTTTCTCAAAAGAGTATTTTGGAAGAGCCTTGGGGAAGATGTCTGCCACTTGATCCGCAGTAGGAACAAAGTCCAATCTCACTTCCCCTTCAAGCACTTTCTCCTTCAAATAATGATATCTGATGTCAATGTGCTTGGTCCTTGAGTGTTGCACAGGATTCTTCGATATGTTAATGGCACTCATGTTGTCACAATTGATGACCACTGGCTCTTCACAGATAATACTGAAGTCTGACATCTGTCTTTTCATCCAGATTACCTGAGTGCATGTAGCTGCTGCTACAATGTACTCTGCCTCTGCTGTAAATAAGGAGACAGACTCCTGTTTCTTACTGTGCCATGCTACTAAGCTCTCTCCCAAAAGGAATACACCATCACTAGTGCTCTTTCTATCATTAATACTACCAGCCCAGTCTACATCTGAAAATGCTGTCAAAGTGAAACTTCCAATCGTTGGATACCACAATCCATAGTCTGTTGTGCCTTTCAAATATCTGAGTATCCTCTTCACTGCCACCAGATGAGTCTCCTTTGGACAAGCCTAAAATCTGGCCACCAGGCATACTGCTTGCAGAATATCAGGCCTTGAAGCTGTCAAGTACAGTAAACTACCAATCATTGACCTATACAGTGTCTGATCAACTGTTGGGGAATTATCTTCTGAACTCAGCTTGATATTCACTGTCATTGGTGTCCCCACTGGTTTACAGTACTCCATCACAAATTTCTTCAACATCTCCTTGGTTTACTTCATTTGAGATATGAAGATTCCATTTTCTCTTTGATGAATTTGCAGCCCCAGAAAGTAGGACATCTCTCCAAGCATAGGCATCTCAAACTCTGTTCTCATCCTCTCAGCAAACTGCTTGCAAATCTTCTTACAGTGCCCCCCAAAGATGATGTCATACACATAGACCACAACTACTAGTTGGCTGCTGTCTTCTGTCATGACATATAGGTTGCTGTCCACAACTCCTCTTTGCCAACCCAATTTATGCAGATATGTATCAAGCCTTTCATACCAAGCTCTTGGAGCTTTCTTCAATCCATATAGAGCCTTCTTCAATTTACAGACCATATCTTCATCATTACTGAGATGGAATCCTTCAGGTTGCTTAGTGTACACTTCCTCTTCTAGATTTCCATTCAGGATTGCAGATTTCACATCCATTTGATAAACCTTGAATCCTCTGTGCACAGCTAATGCTAAGAACATTCTGATAGACTCCAGCCTTGCCACATGTGCAAAAGTCTCATCAAAATCAATTCCTTCAACTTGAGCATATCCCTTGCATACAAGTCTGGCCTTGTTTCTCACAACCTGGCCTTCTTCATTTAATTTGTTCCTGAAAACCCACTTTGTGCCAATCACATTTTTGTCTGCTGGTCTAGGAACTAGCTCCTAAGTATTGTTCTTTTCAATTTGGTCAAGCTCATCATTCATAGCTTTCAACCAAAATTCATCATTGCTAGCCTCATGTATAGTTTTAGGCTCTATCTCAGACAATAGTGAATAAGCAATAGCTTTCATCCATCTGGTTTGTATGCATGCATTTGGATCTCCTATCACTTGATGATTATGATGAATTTTCAACCATCTGTTGTCTTTTGGTCTGCCATCTCTCTGCATTTCAGTATGAATCTCTTGCACTTCAGATTCTTCTTCATCTTGTTGCCCTTTGTCACCTGATAGACTGTCATCTTCATCAAGTTCTTCAAGGATGGACCCTCTTGGTTCAGCTCCTTTTTGGTTCCCTAGATTCTCATCACTTTTTACATCTGAACTTTCAACAATTCTTCCTAGTCTCTTATTGTAGCACCTGTATGCCTTACTTTTGAAAGAGTACCCAAGAAATATGCCTTCATCAGCTCTATCATCAAATTTGCCAACATTTTCTTCCTTTCGCTTAATGTAGCACTTTGAACCAAAAACCCTGAGATATTTCACTGTAGCTTTCCTCCCAAACCACAATTCATAAGGTGTTTTGTTCTCAGGAGGCCTTAGAAGACATCTGTTGGTGATAAGCACTGCAGTATAGATGCCTTCTATCCAGAAATGCTTTGCTGTGTTATTTTCTGCCATCATAGTTCTAGCCATTTCTTGGACTGTTCTGTTCTTCCTTTCAACCACTCCATTTTGCTGAGGTGTTCTGGCTGCTAAGTGTTGAATTTTGATCCCACATTCACTGCAGAAGTTTGAGAATTCATTCCATGTAAATTCTTTGCCTTAATCAGACCTTAAACACTTAATTGTGTTTCCTATCTCATTTTCCACTCTCTTCTTGAATGCTTTAAACTTGTCAAGAGCTTCAGCTTTGTCCTTCAGAAACATCACCCAGATCATTCTAGAATACTCATCTATAAACAAGATGAAGTATCTCTCAACTCCTATGGCCTTTGTTCTCATAGGTCCACACAAGTCTGTGTGTATCAAGTTAAGTGGTTTACTTGAATGGTACTCCTTTGATTTATAAGTAGCTCTTGCCTGCTTGCCCTTCTGACATGGACTACATACATGGCTCTCTAGAGTCTTTATTTTGGAAAGATCTCTCACTACTTGCTCCTTGCTAATTTTAGTAAAAATTTTGAAGTGAATGTGTCCCATTCTTCTATGCCACAATCAATTTTCATCTTCTTGAGTTATCATGCACTTGTTGATGGCATCTGTCAACACATACAAATTTCCAACTGTTATTTCACCAGCAGCCACTGCCATTCCTATTCCTACCCTGTGAACGACACCCTTCATGGTTGAAAGTGATCTCATGTCCTTGATCACATATCTGACTCACACTGAGTAGATTATGTTTCAATCCATTGACATATAAGACATTGTGAGACTTTATCCTCCCATTGTTAAAGTTCTTTGAACCTCTTCCTACAACTCTGGCACCTTTATTATTTCCAAATTACATTGTTCCTCCTTCTGCAGCATCGAGGCTTGTGAATTTTTCTTTGTTGCCAGTCACGTGTGTCGAGCATCCACTATCAAGAATCCATGGAGATTATTTTCCTTTGTTTGCTTTAAGTGCTGCTTGCACCATCAAAGAATTGTTCCTTTTTTCTGTGGTTTTTCCATCCATGTAGCCATGTCTTTCACTGTAATAGGCTTCCTTGTATTTCTCACCATTTCATTTTCTTCTTCTCTCTGAACCATTTTTCTTGGAGAATCTTTTCTTTCCATCCTCTTAGCTTGCCTTTGAGATGGAAGGATTGTTTTGTAGTTTCTGGATATATGCCCAAGTCTCTCACATCTATATCATATTACTCTCTCATCAGCAAGAGGAGCAAATCTATTTCTATCAATGAACACTAGAGGTCTTTGTTGTCTTCTACATTCTGCCACTCTATATCCATAGGCATTACAGCCATAACAGTATCCTCTAAATCTGATTCTCTGTACTTGCCTATTTCTCTGAAACTGACCATTCTTCTAGAGCTGACTTTGTTTTCTCTGACTGCCTTGCCTGATTGTCTTGAAGCCCTCTTCATCATTCTTTCTTTTAGTAGCTCTCATAGCTAGTGATTCTTCTCCTTTTCTTTCACAAACACAATGGGATTACTTGCAGAGCCCTTTTCTTTTATCTCCTTGGATAGCTGCTCAGTGTATCCAAGTCCAGATTTAATATGAGAGGATCTCTGGTAACATAGAATCTCATCAAGGATGTTGTCTTCCTCCTTGTCTTCATCTTTAGAACTGCTGCTTTCTTCATCTTCTTTTAACCTGACATTCTTATCTTTTGATTTTAGAATGGTTATATAAGGGACTTTTGTAGTAGCTTCAGCATGATTTTTCTCCTTTGTAGACTTGGCCAAATCTGCCACAAGTCTTACAATTGCTTCCTCAAACTTCTTACACTTAGAAGCCTTTAGTGTAAGATCATTGTCAAGCTCATCAGCAATTATTTTTGCTTTCTTGAGATTTTCCATAATTTCAGAATTTATCTCCTTTGCTTGGTTGAGTTGCTCATTCAGGTTTTTGTTCTTCTTTCTTTCTGACTTGAGCTCTGTAAGTGCAGAAAGCAACTCTGCTTGAAGATCTGGATTGTCATCATTTTCAATTCTTTTCCTGACATTGTCACCTTTCCTTTTTGTTGTTTCACTCCCTGTAGGAGTCTCTTCAAGTCTTTCCATAAAAAGATATCATCATCATTTTCATCTTCAGACTCATCAGAGAGGTCATCATGCTTTGACAGATAACTTCTCTTTCTTGGAATGAATTTCTTCTTTCCATTCTTTTCTTGGCTTCTTTTAGACTCTTCTTCATCAGAATCATACACTCTACCCTTTTTCTAGCACTTAGAGGGAAAGTGTCCTAAGCCACCATAGTTGAAACATCTCATTGAAGACTTCTTTTTGAACTTATCAGATCTCTTCTTGAATTTGTTAGCCAGATAGGCTATAAGTTCATCATCTGAATCATCTGTGTCCTCTGCTGCATCAGCTTTCGAGTCTTCCACTGGCTCTTTCATTTTTAATTTTTTAAAGGCTTCAAAAGTAGCTTCCTTCTCGGCTGGCACTGGCTCAATCATTCTTATCTCATAGGTAATCAAAATTCCATGTAGTTCATCTACGGTCAAAGTATCCAAAGTGGAAATTTCTTCAAGGGCTGACACCTTGGCATTATATAGTTTTGGGAGTGTCCTCAACACCTTGTTGACCACATGAATCTCCTTCAGCTCTTCACCCAATGCTCTGATTGCATTGGTGACCTTGTTTATTCTCTTCAGGTAAAACTCAACTGTCTCACCTTCACTCATTCTCAGGCTTTCAAATTGAGATATCAGTATCTACAATTTAGCATCCTTGATTTTGCTGTCACCTTCATGTACGCTCTGCAACTTGTCCCATATCTCATTTGATATTGGACAGCTGATTACTCTAGTAAGCTCATTACTTGCAAGTGCTACTAGGAGAGCTGTGACAGCCTTAGCTTCATTTTCTCTCTTCTTCATCTCAACTACATCACTGATATCTTCTGTTGTGTGCTTGTACCCATTATTCACAGCTAGCCATACCCCATATCATTGTGCAATCAGGTATGCCTCCATTGTTACTTTCCATATACTGTAGTTGGAGGCATCATACATGAGAATTCTACTGTGCCCATGATGTTCTTCATTTGTAGCCATAACTCAGTCTCAATATACTACCTATACCCGAAGCTGTCAAACTTCTTCCATTGGGAACTTGGCTCTGATACCACTTGTTATTCCCAGGTTGACACTGAGAAGGGGGGGGGGGAATCAGTGACCACTAAAAATTCCTTTTCCACTATAATGGTCTGGTCCGCTATGATGGACAATGCTGCCAAGAGCTGTTGATCAACTTGTGCTATGCTGCCTTGAGCTGATTACTTAAACTTTCTCACAGTCAATCTATCAAATACATTTCGTGCACACACCAACCATAAACCCACAGGTATCCATACTAGGGGCTTGGCCTGCCAAGTGTGTACACCCAGACCTGCAGCACACAGACTTCTAATCCACACTCAGAGGCACATACATAGGACACACAATATAACGTGGTTCACCAATCACACACTGTGATGGCTACTCCATGGGGCAATATCCTAACCAGGATTTCGTATATACCCAATACTCAACAATAATGCTACGGTTGCACCTACAACTGTAAGACTCGTGTCAATCTAACCAGGTCTTATCACCTTGAACCAGGTTCGCCCATCATGGTCGAGTCAAATGGACCAAGGGGGTGAAGGTGATCGAGATCCCAGGTATCAAATCGACCCAAAAACACTTAAAATAGGGGAAGGGTCGCATACCTAGCTAAGCAGGGTCGGACCTCCCAAAACAGAAAGTCAGACCCTCGGTTTTGGAGGGAGGGTCGGACAACTTATATCCCTAGGGTCGACGGGATCATCGACCCTCCCATCGACCCTCGGTTACCGCAGAAAATAGAAATTTAGAAATTTCCATATTTTTGAATGGGATTCTTTCCTAATCTCAAAGGAACTTATTTTAGGATATTCCTACTCTGTTTAGAGGACGTCCCTAAGCCACTTTCACTCCTTTCACAACCCTAATCGAATTGAGAGAAAGAGAGGAGAAGGAAAGAGGAAGAAGAAAGGGAAGGAAGAGAAATTAAGCCAAAAGATAAGAGTTGTAGAGAAAGGTTATTCTTCCCAGGTATGGGTACTAGTTCCATGAGTTTCTACAGACCTTAGGTTAGTTAATGTTGAGAGTGTGATCTCGAAGAAACTCAAACCATCAATCTATGGTTAGGTTTTGATGGAAAACCATAGGAAAGTGCATGAAAGCTATCTAGGTGGGTTATATATGGTTTCAGACCATGGAATGAATGTCGAATGGAATGTAGGAGCAAGCCATAGGATCCCAAACACGAAGAATGGATTAAAAGTGAAAATTGGACCAGAGTGCACCAAGGGTCGCACCCAGGGTCGATAGGCCATCCGACACTAGGTATTCCTGACCATCGACCCTCAGCATTCGGGAAGTCCAGAAAGAGGGGAGGGTCGATAGACCCATCGACCCTAGCATCGACCCTCAGTTAACAGAATGGTTTTTAAATCTAGAATTAATTCTAATTAAATTCTATCGACTTTGTTAGGTCTTCTAGCAATATAATAACATTGTAAAGGTGATTTTAAAGCTTGGAAAAGCATCTTATAGCAAGCTAAGGTGAGGAACCATAACTCCAAACTAAATTGGTTAATAATAAACTGTTTTCTATTTCTTGAGTCCTATGCCAAGCTTTATTCTATGGGAATATGTTTGTAATGTGCATACAGCATGCCATCCGATATTTCTATTACTTGTTCATGCATATTTACTTTATTATTTATAACATGATGATGACGATGATGATAGGAATAGGCATGTGCTTGTATGTGTGTGGTTGATGTACTTGATGTGAGCGAGTATCAGGGGAGGTGTGATGAGACCGTCAATAAACGTTAACCTTTGGCGGGTCTCAGCACTTTAGCTCTATCTCTAACTCAAGTCTTGTGCATTGACATCGTCGTATCACCATTACTTTAGGAGAACTATTATGTCGTAGGGTATCAAGGGAGGTGGTCTCGGTCCTTGTAGTCTCTGACTCTACCGGGGGCCTTAGCTCTATCTCTATGGACATTCTGAGGGATGCTGGGGTGAGGCCTTGGATACACTTTTGGCATTAGGATTGGTTAGTTGCGAGCCCATTTTGCAGCCCTCGCCAACAGGGGCTTACGTGTTGGTATGGCACTATATAGCAATAAACGTAACCTTTGTTATATAATGTTCATGATTGGGTGTATGTGAGTTGACGATAAACGTGATCTTCGGGTAACATCACACACTCGTGTATAGAGGCGGGGTCAATAAACGTGATCTTTGACTACCTAAACCTTTCTATTGTATACTACAAACTTTAAACCGGATCAAAGATATAAATGGATTTGCATGCATATGTATTGTTGCATTGTTTTGGCTACTCACTGAGCGGTGATGTGTGCTCACCCCTCGACGTCGAATATTTTTAGTTGATGATGCAGGTTATACGGTTGAAGGTTATATAAATCCTTCTACGTACGGGACGGTAGCGGTGATGGAAGCTGGAGCTGAAGAGGATACACACGACTCCTCTTACGAGTGTAACTCGTGTGTATTTGATTAGATGTTTTATAGGTTTTTTTATTTGGATTTATTAAGACATGTATTTGGTATTTAAATATTTATGTCTTAGTTGGAAAAGAATAATTTGCTATTAAATTATTAATATCATCTTAGTTTCTCAGTTCATTTTATTATAAGACTTCCGCTATTGTGTATTTACTCTGATTATGACATGGATGTATGGGGGTTCAGTTAACGTGGGGATAGCCTATTTGAGATCCTGGTTGAACCATTGGTTTATTAGCTGTTCATCACACCATTCTGAAATGTGTGGAATTGGGGTGTGACAACAACCCCGATGCTACAATATCAACCGCATTCACAGCTACAACTGTGTCCTAGGCATCAACCCCAATTCCAGTCAAACACCCACTTAACAGGTCATATAATACGTATATCAAATGATTACAAACCCTTCCCATATAGCACTAATACAGTAAATAGAGTTTGTGTGCGAGTTTACCTCCCGGTCTTTCTCACTACTGATGCAAGCCTCTCTGTGCTAGCATTTCGACCTCCTCTCAGGCTGCATAGCTTATTCTTCACCATAAGAACTCCATTGGACGCTCACAGCTGGTCCTCACACTTTCTTCAAGCTTCAATGAAGCTTTCATGGCCTCACACTGCCAGTAGGAGTTCTAATCTCTCTCCGAGAAGCTTCAATGTATGGTTTTCATCAAAATCACCCTTTCGTACCTTCTACTCGAGCTCAAACCCTTCTCATTGTCTTCTTTTTTGAAATACCTTCAATTGGACATATTATGGGCCTCGATCTGAGATCGGACGACTGAGATATGATCAAAAGAAGTTCTGGCAGTGAGATTATTCCAAAAGGAATCTCTGGCCCTGATTCGGTGTGCCGCGACGGACTCTATCACTGTCGCGTCTGACGTAACGTACACCGTTGTCATCGTCTGATTGGCGGAGAAGGAATCAACCTCACTCAACCATTGGATTGGTCAGAGAAACGTGGGATCTCCTCTGATCCCTCCGATCGGCCTCATCACGTTAGACACGATTGGGATGCGCCTCGGCCTTCAGATGCACATCTTCTGCGAATGCACACTTCATGCGCGTACCACCGAATCACGGATCCTCTTCCGTGCGGCGCAACTCATACTTTTTTACTGCCTTCAGCCAATGAGAAGCATCGCGCAAGAATTTGAGCGTGATTTCTGTGCAACACTGAATCTCACCTTTTTGTGAGCCCTTGATCTGGCATCTTGTTGCTGTGGCTTGATCGGAGCCGTAGAGGAGGAATTTACACTTTTTCAAAGGACTAAAATGCCCCTCCACAAAGTGTGGTAATGCCCTGTATATCCAAAAAATTCCAGTAGGGTCTTGAGGATTTCTTCTTCGCGGCATTTCGTCGAACATCTTGAGCGCTTGCCGAAGGACCCTACTCTAGCTTGTGACGCGCGTGCGGATTGCTCTGTACTGATGCGCTGTCTGCTTGTGTGCGGCATGGCATGGCTTGCGGCATGCTGCTGCTAAGCAATGCGTGGCTACCTCCATGTTCGCGGCTGTGCTGTGCGCATGGCCCTCGCATGTGCGCAGCATGGCATGCTGGCATGGGCTTCAGCTTGCTGCTGGGCATGTTGTCATGGCCTGCTGGCCTGGTGCCGTGGGCATCTGCCAAGCTGGCCTGGGCTGGCTACCATGCTGGCCTGGCCACCCAAGGTGGGACCCACCTGGTCCCGACCCATTCTCTCTCCTCTTTCTCTCTCCTCTTTCTTTCTCTTCTGTTGGACTTTCTCATCAGCTGGGCTTCATTCCCTTTAGCTGCTACATCAACCTAGTCACCTTGACTAACAGAGATTTCTATAGACACTCTCTCTCCTCCATATCACTCTCTCTGCTATGGTTGCCAACAATGACAACACTTATAGCATTGTCTGGATAGGGTTTCAATAGAAAAAGTTTGGACTAACCCTGAGTTCTCCTTGGACGAAGAGAACATACTGAAATACAAAGGAAGAATTTGTGTACCTAAAACAGAAAGCTTGGATATTAGACACCGATTGATGAAAGAAGCCCATACCACCATCTATTCGATACATTCTAGATGTACAAAAATATATCATGATCTAAAGAAATTATATTGGTGGAGAGGAATGAAAGCAGATGTAGCTAAGTTCGTGCCTCAATGCCTAAATTGTTAGAAAGTAAAGGCTGAACGACAATGACCGACAGGACTGTTACAGCCGTTACCGAAACCAACATGAAAATGGGACTGCATCACTATGGACTTCGTCATAGGATTACGCTTGACCCCTCGAGTAGTTGACGTAGTTTGGGTGATTGTAGACTGCTTGACTAAAACCGCTCGCTTTATACCTATACGACCTCAGTGTGCACTGGAGAGGTTAGATAAGCTATATGTTGATAACAATGTGCAATTACACGGTGTACCTAAAAGCATTGTGTTCGATAGAGATCCACGATTTACTTCAAAGTTTTGGGAACGATTGCAAAAGGCTATGGGCACAACATTGAAGTTTAGTACTGCATTCCATCCACAGACAGATGGACAATCAGAGCGTACAATTCAGATCCCAAAAGATATGCTTCGAGCATGTGTAATTTATTTTAAAGGATCATGGGATGAAAAGTTACCATTGATCGAGTTCGCTTATAACAATAGCTATCAGGTTACTATACAGATGTCACCCTATGAAGCACTGTACGGCAGAAAGTGTCGAACTCCTTTGTTTTGGAATGAAGTTGGGGAACGTAGTATTGTTGGACCTGAATTTGTTGAAGAGACTTGTCGAGTGGTCGACATTATTAAGGAAAGAGTACGAACGGCTCAGAATCATCAAAAGCAATATGCAGACACTAGACGCCGATACCTTGAGTTCACCGTAGGTGATAAGGTATTACTCAATGTGTCACCTATGCGAGGTTTGAAACGGTTCAGACAGAAAGGGAAATTAAGTCCAAGATATGTCGGGCCATATGAGATTCTAGCCAAACGTGGAAAAGTGGTTTACCAGTTAGCACTACCACCATCTATGTCAATTGTGCATGACGTATTTCATATTTTCTTATTGAAGAAGTATGTCAAGGATCCGACGCACGTTTTGACAATAGACCTACCTGATTTGACTGAAGATTTTACATTTGAAGTAGCACCGACTAAAATCACTAGTCAAAAGGTTCAACGACTACGCAACCGTGATATCTATTTTGCTAAGGTCACGTGGAGAAGTAGAGATATGGAAGAAATCACATGGGAAGAAAAGAATGCTATGCGAAAGCAATATCCTCATTTATTTGATTCGAAAGGTATGTACAATTTCGAGGACAAAATTTTTATAAGTAGGGGGAGTTGTAAGACCCGAATGGAACCAACCTAGTCTTACCACCTTGAACCAGGTCTAAACATCATGGTCGAGCCAAATGGATCAAGTGCGTGAAGGAGATCATGATCCCAGGTATTAAACTGACCCAAAAACACTAAAATAAGGGGGGGGGGTCACATACCCAGCAAGGCAGGGTCGGACCCCCCCAAGATAAAAAGTCAGACCCTGAGTTTCTAATCGGGGGTCGGACAATTTAGAACCAGGGGTCGACGGGATCTCCGACCCCCTCATCGACCCCCAATCTGCCGATAAAAAACCATGAATTGGGAACTTTCCAAATGTCAATGGGATTCATTCCTAATCTCAATGGGACTTATTTTGGAAGTTTCTACTCTATAAATAGGACGTCCCTAAGCCTCTTTCACTCCTTTTAGAACCCTAATTGGATTGAGAGAATGAGAAGAGAAGAAGAAGAGAAATAGAGGAGAAGGAAAGTGGAGAAGAAGATCAAAGAGAAGGCTTTAGAGAAACAAGCCCAATTCTTCTTAGGTATGGGTATTCTCTCCATGTAATTCTAAAGACCTTATAATAGATAGTGAAGAGAGTATGATCTAGGAGAAACCCAATTCATCCATCCATGGTTAGGTTTCAATGGAAAACCAAGAAGGAGATCATTAAAACCATGTAGGAGAATAAACTTTGGTTCCAAACCATAGAACATGTATAAAATGGATTATAGAAGCAAGACATAGGACCCAAACCCGAAGGAATTAACTGTAGGATGAAAATTTTGACTAAACCCACGGGGGGGCAATGGATAATCTACCCTACCAGACCCTAACATCGACCCCCAGGGTTTGGGAAGTCCAAAATATGGGTGATAGCACCCAGGGTAGATGGAAGGTCCGACCCTGGCATCAACCCCCAATTAACAGCAAGCTTTTTGAGATCAGAATTAATTCTAATTAAATTCTATCGACTTGATTAGATCTTCTAATGATATAATAGTGATATTTACTTGATTCTTAAAGCTTGAAAGAGGATCTACAATCAAGCAAAGGTGAGGGAACAAGACCTAAACTAATTGGTTAATAATAAACTATTTTGTTTCGTGAGTCCAATGCCATTATTGATTCTATGCGTGTATGTTTGTTATGTGCATTCAACATGTCATCCAATATTTCTATTTTTATTGTTCATGCATATTTAAATTATTGTTTATAACATCATGATCATGATGATGATAGGAATAGGCATGTGAATGTATGTGCGTGGTTGGTGTGCTTGATGCGAGCGAGTCTCAGGGGGGGTGTCATAGGCCGGGCCTTAGCACTCTAGCTCTATCTCTAACTCAAGTCTTGTCCACTGACATCGTCATATCACATTACCGTAGCAGAACTATTACGTCGTAGTGTATGAGGGGAGGTGATCTTGGACCGTGTAGTCTCTGACTCTGCCGGGGGGCCTTTGCCCTGTCTCTATGGACGTATTGAGGGATGCTTGGGTGAGGCCTTGGATACGCTGATTGGCATTAGGATTGGTTAGTTGCAAGCCCAGTTTATGAGCCTTCGCCAGTAGGGGCTTACGTGTTGGTATGGGTAGAGTATCAAGGGAAGTGTCATTGGCCGGGCCTCAGCACTTTAGCTCTATCTCTATTCCATGGTAGGGTGGACGGTGATGACAAAAAATGTTAACCTTTCGGCGGGCCTCCACACCCTTTGAATAAAGGCGAGGCGGCCACCGAATCTTTCTATAGCGCATTGCAAACTTATTTACCAGACCAGAGATATGAATTGAATGCATGCATATGTTTATTGCATTGTTTTATTTGCTCACTGAGCCCTGATGTGTGCTCACCCTTTCGACGTCAAATATTTTTAGTTAATGATGCAGGTACCACTGTCGATGATTATATGAGTGCTCCAGTGTACGGGCGTATTGCTGCGATGGAAGACAAAAACATTGGGGATACGAATGATCCCTCATGAGTGAGAGTGCAACTCATGCGTATTAGATTAGATTTTTGTTTGAGTTATTAAGGGAATGTAATTGATACCTTATTTATTTATGTCACAGTTGATACAATAATAACTTGATATTTTATTATGGTTATCACAATTAGATTTCTCAGTTCATTTACTATAAAACTTTAGCTATTGTGTATTTATTCTGATTATGGTTGTGGATGTGTATGGTTTTATTTTTAATGGACATAGCATATTAGAGATCCTGGTTGAACTGTTGGTTTATTAGCGGTTCATCACACCATTCTGAATAGTGTGGAATTGGGGTGTAACAGCGGGGACACACCATAGCGTTCCTCACCTCGTCACTGTCCTACGCATCTCACATCCCCATCTTACAGATGGCCTCCCAGTCAAGGTTAGATGAGAAGGTGTACTCATGAATCCTCTCATCCACTAAGTCGACATGTAGGAGAGTGAGCAGGGTAGTGATTAAACGCCCATAGGGCTGGTTGTCTATCTGACCAAGCGTCGTAGCACGGATCATTGTCCTGATCATAATGTACGGAAGGTAGACGGGTTGCCTAGTGCAGATGCAGTATAGGAGATAATGGGTCAACTGAAAAATCCTCTCATAATGCCCACTCTGAGGAATCAGGTTGTGTGGAATAATCTTGCAGTACACCCGAGGTTCTAGCCATAGGTTGATTGCCTTCATCTCTCAGCGATCACCTCTAAGAAGCTGGCGATCAATCTCTTCACGCATTATCAAAGATAGGAACTGGGGTTCCTTAGGTGCAAAGTACACTAAGGGGTCATCGTTTGATATACCGAGGAGATCAGTTAACTCCTGGCAGTTAAAGGAGATTTCCACCCCTTTCACATAACTAGTGATCCTGAGCTCCCTACCCCTGCCTGTATTATTTGGATCACCCACTACTTGAAGGTTGTAATAAAATTGCTTCACCAGAGCAGGACAGGTACAAGCCTCATACGATATCACGGGGAGCCAACCCATGTCACCAAAATCACCCTCTACATTAAACAAGGCTAGACTATCCAAGTTTACACAGCGACCCCCTTCCACCTTTTTACGCTCATAATGAGCATACTGAGCCTCTGCTTCATTAGACTGGAAGCGAATAGGATCATGAACTCTGGAACTTTGGTGCGAGCCATGTTATCTACAATGGCACAAACAAATAGACAATATATGAGTTATAGAGCAAAACTCAAAATTTTGGGATTAAAACGGCATGATTTGGCCGAAAGCCTCACTTTTCACCCAAACAGTTGGGCAGGAGGACTTACATAAGTTCCAAACCATCCTGCAAGGCTCATACAGTTGGAAATTTAAACTAGGAAGATTGAATTTGGAGAAATTTCAATAATTTGAAAAAATTCCAAAAATTAGGTAAAAAATGAAAAATTTCAATTTTCTCAAAAACAAACCAATGAAACTCAAATTTTCTTGAGGGCTTTCGTCCATTGGGTGGCCAATAGCAAAAGCCCCCAATAAAAATCAAATTTTTATGATTAGAAAAATTTTAATTTGAAGAAAACGCCACAAATGCAGAAAAAACCTAGTTTGAAAGCTTAAAAATGAGTACCAATAGAGAACATACCTGAAGGAACGAAGCGGAGGTCGTGAATGTAGGAAAGAATCACCAGACATGAGTGGTTGACATTGTAGAAACTCAGGGGAAGCGAGTTGAGTTGAAGGAAGAAGAGACAAGTGGGAAATGACTCAAGAAATCAGGTTTAAAAACCTGATTTGGGGTTGGGCGATCGCAAAATTCAACTAAATATGCGACCACACGACCGACCCCATGATCGACCCTAGGATCTAGGTGAGCTGATAGACATCGTGTGGTCAGACACTATGGTCAGACATATTCTGACCCTACAGTCGACCCCAGGCTCTCCGTGAGCTGATAGGGTTTTGTGAAGTCACATATCCTGTGGTCGGACATAGTATGACCCCACCATCAACCCTAGGATGGAAAATACAGTATTTTGATTGAATGAGTTGGAAAATTGGATTTTTACATTGATTAGTTAGATTTGACATGAGAATGACTTATATAATGATTGCCTCACATATTCTATGATTTTTTCAGACACTACCACCATCGAAACAGGAAATAGCTGGGCGAAGAATAACTAGGCGAGGACGTAACCCAATTCCACCACCACTACCTGTGGAGGAAGATAGCCATGAATATCCTGATGGACAAGATTATTAGAATGTGGCACCACCAGGAGCCAATGACCAGGCTAATCCTACAAATTTTCCAGCCCCACCCACAGATTTGGCTATAGCAGTTATGAACTTAGAACAACAGCTGCAGCAAATACAGCAAGTACAAGCCAATATGCAAGCTGCTATGATAATGGCTTTTCCATCTTACATACTACACCTATACTAGCCAGACAAGCTAGCACAATACCAGGGGGTAGCAACACGGTACCCCAAACACCTCAAACGCCAGTTGTACAAGCTCCAGTATAGAACCCTGAGGTAGCCCAAGGTAGTTACCATTATCAACCACCTATGTATGGGGCCTATGCTCAGCATCAGTTGGACCACTCTCGACTGATTGTGCGTTTTCTGAAAATGAAGCCTAAGGAATATAATGGCAAGCCAGTGGATCCTTTGTGGCCAGCTCACTGTATCGACGAGATGGAAAGGAATTTCATGAGATGACTGTTAATGAAGAGGAAAAAGTGTTGTGTGCCACATTTATGCTGAAGGGCGATGCACACCACTGGTGGAAGTCTACTCGGAGTTATCTGTTAACGAAGCACACCTAATTGACCTGGGCTATCTATAAAGAGGCTTTTTTTGAGAAATATTTTCCCAGAAGTTTTAGAGACGCTATGGAAAGAGAGTTCGTAAGTTTGTATCAGGGACAGATGACTGTGGATGCATATCAACAACGTTATAAATAGCTATTTTTCTTTGCACCCACTAGCATGCAGGAAGAAAATAGTAAACCCAAAGGTTCATCATGGGACTTAGGGGAAGCATTTGGGAGCATGTTTTGGGGTTAAAAAAGAAAGTTTATAATGAAGCCGTATAGATTGCTCAAGTACTAGAATTGAGCCAGAGGAAGAGCTACTTCGCTCAGAATAGAGGTATCAAGAGGCCGAATGGAAATTCTTATAACAGAGGGAACACAAAGACATTTAAACGCTTTCGTACTCAAGGCTTTAGTGCTGCAGCCAAGACTACTCCAACAGCTCAACCTCAACAAAAGCAAAATAATGAAGGAGTAAAATGTTATAACTGCAATCAAATGAGACATTATTCAAGGGAGCGTCCTAAGCCCCGGAAGCAGCTACAACAAGGAAAGGTTTATGCAGTTACATCTAGGGATGCTGTCGCATCGCCTGATGTGGTCACAGATATGACCTGAGCCATTCATTTTGTATTACCTTATGTGAGCATGTAGACTAAATTAAAACAAATCACAGGTATCGTACCTATTAATGGCATACCCGCTAGAGTACTCTTTGATTCTGGAGCTACTCATTCTTTTATATCTGTGTTATTTGGAAAGAAGCTAAATCTTCCCCTCAGATCTTTAGACTACAAATTGCTTATAGGATCACCTTCGGGATTAGAAGCGGAATTAGAAAAAAGTTATGCACCATGTCCAGTTCTTATCGGCGAGAAGATTTTGGATGCAACCTTAATTCAACTTGAGATGGCAGACTTTGACTTTATCTTGGGAATGGATTGGTTAGCTCGGCATTCTGCAAACCTATTATGTGTAGAAAAGAAACTGACATTTAAAGACAAGGAAGGAATAGAGTTTAGTTTGGCGGGAACCAAACTACCACCTAAACGAAAACTCATCCTCTCTGCATTAAAGGCTAGAAAATGCCTCGTGAAAGGGGGAGTTGGGTATCCGGTATCCGTGGTCGACCTCACCAAGGAAGCACCACGAATGGAGGATATTGATGTTGTGCATGACTTTCCAGATGTATTTTCTGAGGAACTAGCAGGACTGCCACCCGACCGAGCAACAGAGTTCATTATAAATCTTATACCCGAAGCCGCACCAGTATCTAAAGCACCTTATCGAATGGCTCCTAATGAACTGAAGGAACTAAAGGTACAGTTACAGGAATTACTGGACAAGGGTTATATCAGACCCAGCATATCACTGTGGGGAGTACCAGTATTGTTTGTGAAGAAGAAAGACGGTAGTGTTCGACTATGTATAGACTAACGGGAATTGAATAAGCTTACAATCAAGAATCGATACCCGTTGCCTCGGATCGATGACTTGTTCAATCAATTGCAAGGTGCCAAGGTGTTCTCCAAGATTGATCTTTGGTCAGGATACCATCAGTTGAAGATTAAGGAAGGTGATATTCCAAAGACAGCATTCAGAACAAGATATGGACATTATGATTTTTAGTCATGTCTTTTGGATTAACTAATGCACCCGCAACTTTTATGAAACTCATGAATCGGATATTCCATGATATGTTGGATACATCAGTCATTGTATTTATTGATGATATATTGGTCTACTCCAAAGACAAGGAAAGTCATGTCATGAATCTAAGAGCCGCTTTACAGTGACTAAGAAAACAGAAGCTTTACGCCAAATTTAAAAAGTGTGAGTTTTGCTAAATGACGTCGCGCATAGGCCACGTTGTATCCGCTGAAGGAATTAAAGTGGATCCTAGCAAGATTGAAGCCATTGTGAAATGGGAAGCACCTAGAGTGTTGCAGAAATCAAAAGTTTCCAAGGTCTAGCTGGGTATTACTGACGATTCATGGAAGACTACTGCAGAATTTCCGTACCTCTCACCAGTTTGACTAAAAAAAGAGAAAAATTTGTTTGGACCAATAAATGTGAAGAAGGTTTTCAAACATTGAAAGCTAGATTGAAATCTCTATCATCTTGACTATTCCTATTCCAGGACAACCGTTTACTTTGTACACTGATGTGTCTGGGTTCCGTTTAGGATGTGTACATACGCAAGGAGAACAAGTAGTTACGTATGCCTCAAGACAACTGAAGACACATGAGAAGAATTATCCCACTCATTACTTGGAATTAGCAACAGTAGTACATGTTGTCAAGATATGGAGACATTATTTGTATGGAGAGAAATTTCAGATTAAATCAGATCATAAGAGTCTCACTTATCTTTTTAACCAGAAGGAGTTGAACATGAGACAAAGAAGATGGCTGGAATTATTGAAAGATTATGATTGTGATATCCAGTACCATCCAGGGAAGGCTAATGTAGTTGCCGATGCGCTAAGCAGAAAAACAATGATAAAATCCCAAGGAGAGGTTAACACGACTGCGGCAATGTGTGTTACAGGAAAAGTATTCAATCATGGTAATGAGCAGTTTCTGATAGATTCACTGGTTGGATAAACCAACCAAGGGTTTATTCATCGGTTTTCAAATATATTCGCAATAATGAAGATTATACCTGATATAATAGATGAAGTGAATGCCACAATTAAATCAGACCCGTATCTGAGAACAGTACAAGAAGACATCGAAAAAGGTAGGACTATTCCTGAGTTCATCTGGGACATTGAAAAGGTATTGAAGTACAAATGAAGAGTATGTGTTCCTGAAATGGAAAACTTGGACATTAGACACAGACTAATGAAGGAAGCTCACACCACCGCTTATTCGGTACATCCTAGAAGTACAAAGATGTATCATGATTTGAAGAAATTATATTGGTGGAGAGGAATGAAAGCAGATGTAGCAAAATTTGTGTCTCAATGCCTAAATTCTCAGGGGGTAAAGGATTAGCAGCAAAGACCTGTAGGATTGTTGCAGCTACTGCCAGAACCAGCATGGAAATGGGACTGTATCACTATGGACTTCGTCACCAGGTTACCATTGACTTCCCGAGTAGTTGACACGATCTGGGTAATTGTAGATCGTCTGACTAAAACAGCTCGCTTTATAGCTATACGACCACAGAATACCCTGGAGAGGTTAGGCAAGCTATATGTGGATAACATTGTCAGATTACATGGTGTATCTGAAAGCATTGTGTCCGATAGAGACCCACGCTTTACTTTAAAGTTTTGGGAAGGATTACAGAATGCTATGGGTATGACCCTGAAATCCAGTACTGCATTCCATCCTCAGACAGACGGACAGTCGGAGCGTACCATTCAGATTTTAGAAGATATGCTTTGAGCCTGTGTTATTGATTTCAAGGGATCATGGGATGAGAAACTACCATTGATCGAGTTCTCCTATAACAATAGCTATCAGGCTACTATATAGATGTCACCCTATGAAGCACTATATGGTAGGAATTTTTGAACTCCTTTGTTTTGGAATAAAGTTAGAGAACAGAGTATTGTTGGACCATAATTTGTTGAAGAGACTTGTCGAGTAGTCGAAATTATCGAGGAAAGAGTTAGAACAACGTAAAATCATCAAAAACAATATACAGATACTCGACGTCAAGATAAGGGCCATATGATATTCTCGTTAAACGTGGGAATGTGGCGTATCAGTTAGCACTACCCCCATCAATATCAAGTGTGCATGATGTATTTCATATTTCATTACTGAAGAAGTACGTCAGAGATCCAACACACATTTTAACAATGGATCCACCGGGTCTAACTGATGATTTAACATTCGAAGTAGCACCAACTGAAATCACCAGCCAAAAGGTTCAACGCCTACACAACCATGACATTTATTATGTTAAGGTCACTTGGAGGAGCTGAGATATAGAAGATATCACATGGGAAGAAGAGAATGCTATGTGGAAGCAATATCCTCACCTTTTCATCTCGGAAGGTATGTGCAAATTTCAAAGATGAAATGTCTAATAGGAGGAGGGGAATTGTAAGACCCGTATCAAACTAACCGGTCTTACCACCTTGTATCAGGTCTTCCTATCATGGTCGAACCAAGTGGACCAAGTGGGTGAAGAAAACACAAGACCAAGTATGAAATCCACCCAAAAATAGTCAATTATGAGCGTGTGGTTGCATACCTAAACAGGTGTGATCGAACACACCTCAAAAGAGTCCAACCACACGAAATTAGATCTTGTGGTCAGACATTTTAAGAGGTGTGGTCGACGGATTCTGCGACCCCACCTCCGACCCCACGAAACCCAGTCAGAAATAAAATTTAGGAAACCTTCTTAATCCGAAGGGGGTTCTTTCCTAAACTCATTGGGGCATATTATGGAAGATTTTTCTCTATAAATAGGACGTCCCTTAGCCTTTTTCACCCTTTTAGAACTCTAAATGAAAGTGAGAGAAAGAGAAGAGAAGAAAGAGAAGGAGAATTGAAGAAGAAGACTAAGGAGGAGGAAAATTCAGAGAAAACTCTAAATCTTCAGCAAGCTTAAGGTATGAACATATTCCCCATGTTAAATTGAGAGCCTGGAATAGTTCATGAAGAAGATAGGATTTAGAAGAAACCCAAATCATCCATCCATGGATAAATTCCAAGAGAATTGATAAATTCCAAGAAAATCATGGGGGAAATTATGTGGAGAATGGATGGTGTATAAAATAATAGTTTTGAGCCATAGAACAATCATAGGAAGGACCATGATGATAAGCCAAAGGATTCAAACAAGAAGGAATGGAATTAAGAGCGAAAGCTCGACCATTACACGTGTCGTCACATGTGAGGTCGCATGATGTTCGACCCCCCAAGACACACATGTCCGTCCACATGCCCTCGGGAAGTTTCCAAGGAGGGTGTGGTCGCACATGTGGTCAGAGTATGTCCGACCCCAACCTGCGACCCCACGCCCTGTGGTCGCAGAAATTGAGACCACAGGTGCTGCCACACTTGTGACCCCTCAGTTTCTGTTAGTCTAAACTCATGGAAATTAATTATAATTTAAAATCTATAAATTTGTTAGGTTTCCAAGTGGTCTAAGAGTGAATTACAAAGCTTGAACGAGGATCTATTATCGACCAAAGGTAAGGGAACAAAATCTAAACTAATTGGCTAATAATAAACTATTTTTATTTATTGAGTCCAATGGCATGAATGATTCTATGCTTGTATGCTTGTATTGTGCATATCACATGTCATCCAATATTTCTATTATTACTGTTCATGCATATTTAATTCCGTTTATTTATAACATGATGTTGATGGTTATGCTAGGAATAGGCATGTGAATGTTTGTGTGTGGTTAGTGTACCTGATGCGAGTGGCACATCAGGGGGAGGACGTGACACTGTGGTTCATCCTAGTCACCAGACTCTAGCTCTATCTCTACTCAAGTCTTGTCCACTGACATCGTCGTATCGCCATTACCTTAGCAGAGCTCTTATGTCGTAGGGCATCAAGGGTGGTGATCTTGGACCGTATAGTCTCTAAATCTTCCAGGGGGGCTTAGCTCTATCTCTATGGACGTATTGAGGGATGCTGGGGTGAGGTCTTGGATACACTATTTGACATTAGGATTGGTTAGTTGCAAGCCCAATTCGTAAGCCCTCGCCAATAGAAGCTTACGTATTGGTATCGATAGAGCATCGGGGGAAGCGTGATGCGGTATTTGTTCCAGGCAATTTAGCACTATCTCTATTCCATGATGGGTGCATGTGGGACGGAAATGGTGTTTGATCCATTGGACGGCTTCACACATTCGTGTATAGAGGTGCAGCGGCCACCTATCCTTTCTATTGCACATTGCAAACTTATGAATCAGACCAAAGATATGAATTGAATGCATGCATATGTTTGTTGCATTGTTTTATTTGCTCACTAAGCCATGATGTGTGCTCACCCTTTCGACATCGAATATTTTTAGTTGATGATGCAGGTCCTACTGTAGAAGATTATTTGAATTCTCTGATGTATGGGCATGTTGCGACGATGGATACAAAATCTATGATGGAGTCGCATGATTCGTCGTGCGAGTGCAACTCATGCATCTTTGATTAGATTTATTTATTGGATTATTCAGAAGATGTAATTGATTAATTTATTTTATTGTATGTCTTAGTTTTTTGGTGATAATTGGATACTTTATTTATGTTATCACTGTTAGATACTCAGTTCATTAATATTAAAAACTTCCGCTATTGTATATTTACTCTGATTATGGTTATGGATGTGTATGGTTTAAGCAAAAAGGACACAGCCAATTCGAGATCCTAATTGAACCGTTGGATCATAGACAGTTCATCACACCATTCTGGTTGGTGCAAAATTGGGGTGTGACAATGGCATTTGCTGGTAGATCATTTTAGTTATCGATTGTTGAAAGATTCACATCGTCTCTTGGATGACTCGGATATTATGCCCAATTCCCCAGAATGAGATGTGACAATGCTTTTGTGTAATAACATGTCATACAATAAACTATTCTGTGTGATCATGCATATGCATCCTTGTATTTGGGATTAGCAGTGATGGTAAGGATTGGAGGGTGGGTGGTATGGGACACTTGCTACCTTTCCACAAATACGACTAATCCATGTTTGATTCATGATGTCAGTCGGTTAATTCGGTAAGGAGGAAGGTGGGTGGTAAGGGATGATTGCACCACTTCTTACATGATGGCCTTGGTGGAAGGACGAATGCGGTCAAACACTTGACGATGTTATGGTCCAATAATATGATTAATTAGGTGGACATGGCTCATTGAACATAATTATATTTATAACTATAACCCTAGCCATTAATGTGAGAATCGCACCCGGAGAAGGGTCCTTGTATAAGGTGTCCTAGTAAACCTTGGGGGGAAGGGATACGCATCCCAAGGCATCTAGGCCAAGGAGATGGTCCATAGGATATATTTTGGCCCAACCAATAGATCCTACGAGTAAAACGATCTCCTAGTTGAACTCTAGTTAAACACTTTCTCTCTCCCTGATTTCTATGAAAGGGAGGGCAATACCTCATTTATCTTCTCTTTCCTAAAACCATGAGAGTGAGAGTGAGGAGAAGTAGAAGACAAGAAGGGAAGTGAAAGAGCTTGAGCTCAAGGAACTTAAACCCTAGCCTTTCCTTTGGAGGTAAGTACAATGAGCTTCTTCCTTCTTCCTTGGTATTATGGTTGGCAACCATGGTGGTTGAGAACCATTAATGGTGACCTCCATTAATGACCTAGAAAACCTAGGTTTAGGTTTACCCACTATTTAAGGTGTTATTAGAGGTAAGGTTTATCTCCTTCTTCTTTCCTTTAGTGGAATGAATGCTAAAGCCTTGGTGGTTGAAGCTCCATTAATGGAGATTTCATTAATGATCTAGATCTAGGTTTTGTTCCACCCAACTCCATTAAGGGAGTATTGCAGCCATAAATGGCTACCATTGTGCCTAATAATGGTGGGATTTAGTTTCCTACCAGCTAGAATAAAAGCTTGGTAGTGGAGAACAAGTCTCTAAAGTTTGGAGACCAATCTTGGTTCATGACCTGGTTTATGGGTCTAAACCAGAGCCACATACCGGAGCCATAAATACGTCCGTTCATCTGCTTAGCTTAAACCATGGCTCTCCCAAGGTAATTGCCTTGGCTTATAACCAGTGAACATATCAGACTCTCATCTCGGAGGCACGATCCTCTACATTAGCCCGTAACAGTCCAACAAATTTTTCGATGGGTCCGATTGGTTCGGACCCTCTGTTTAGGGTTAATGATTAAGCAGAGTCAATGCCGGATGAATGACCACCTGGCAAAGCCTCCGAAAAACCAACTAGAATCTTAGGGTGTATAACAGTGTACAAACTGGATGACCAGCTGAATGGTCGAGCATCTACTCATCCCTCTGATTCTGTCTATTAGAAAATATTCTAAGTGTGAACCGATTGACTGTACCAGAGGAACCCTCTACCTGTTCCATCCTTTGGTTCACTCTATCTGAATTAATTTGTCTAGAAATGACTAGAGAGACCGACCATTGGGTTCCTGACTAATTTTGGGACTCGTGTATGGACATGTAAGTCCTATCTGGGTTAATTAAAAGCTATGCAACCAATCTAATGAAGACTTATGTATTTAAATAGGTAGTTGACAATCGTGATAGTTAAAGCCTTCTGGTTGGCTTCATATTACTACTGCACTTGCTGTGCAATCTGGTAAGAGGTCTAGTTTGTAGACATAGGGCATTCCTAATAACATGTCTACTTTACTAGTAACATGCTTAGGTTGTTATTTAATTATATGCTTTCCATGATTGCTATGTATAAGCATGCATTTATATTATAACAACTATGAATGTTTTGTATGATTGTTTGGGTATGGTAGACATGTGGTATGTGGGAACACAATACACTAGCCACGTTGTTGATGCTAGGCTCTAGCGGGAGCACGGTGATCCATGATAGTGGAGCTGGGGTGGGCCATTAGGGTATAGTCTTTATTTATAAATTTATATAACTATGTATGATGGCTTGTATGACCCATAGAAGTGTAGGTGCATGGGTCATATTGGTTGCAATCATATATGGTGATTCATGTAATGCATGGGAGTACGGGCACAAAGATCACATTGGAATGTGACCAAGCTAGTGGTAGACACGGTGAATGGTAGTAGAGCCAAGGTCCTCTACTGGTGGATAGCACGATGGTTACGTCGATATGCTAGTGGGGGTACGGTGATCCGTGGGAGTGCTGATGTAGGGGCTTCTATTGGTGGGCAGCCAAAGTAAAATTAATGAACATAATAGACATAAGTGGTGTCACTCCCTATTTTCTATGCCCCTCCAGCAGGGATAAAGATACTAGCATAGCTTTGCACTCCTATGGGTGTACAGTAGTTAGTGTATGTGGGATCTGTGATGGGAGGTGATGAATACTATAAGCATGGTTGTCCCCATGGGGGAAGTTTACCTATATAAGTCATTTAGTAGCCCGAGGTCATTTACTTAACTTCTACCTTCGCCTAGGATGTAGAAACACAAACCTGACACCTAACATAAAATGAATTGTATTTCATAGCATTTGATGTTATGATACTAGATTTCTCATTGAGCCGAGATGTGATCTCACCCTCGAGTCAATACTTCTTTTTAGATTATTCTTGTCACACCCCCAATTCTGCACTATTCAGAATGGTGTGATGAACCGCTAATAAACCAATGGTACAACCAGAATCTCGAATAGGCTGTGTCCATTTGCTTAAGCCATACACATCCACAACCATAATCAAAGTAAATAAACAATAGCGAAAGTCTTATACATTAAATGAACTGAGAGTCTAGCTATGATAAAGTAAATAAATTATCCAATTATGTCCCAAAAGGACTAAGACATAAATTAATAATTAAATCAATTACATTGTCTGTATAACTTAAAACCAAATCTAATAAAAAAACACAGGAGTTGCGCTCGCATGATGAATCAGGCGAATCCATCATCACTTCTGCCTCCATTGCCGCCACATGCCCGTATGTTAGAGCATTCATATAATATTCTACTGTCATAACTGCATCATCAACTAAAAATATTCGAATTTAAAAAGGGTGAGCACACATCATGGCTCAGTGAGCAAACAAAACAATGCAACAACCATATGCATGCATTCAATTCATATCTTTAGTCTGGTTCATAGGTTTGCAATGCACAATAGAAATGATTGGTGGCCTTCACAACTCTATACACGAATGTATGGAACCACTGAATGGATCAAACGCCATTGCCGCCACCACATGCACCCACCATGGAATAGAGATAGAGCTAAAGTGCTTAGGACCGCAACGCATCACACTTCCCCTGATGCTTTACCCAAACAAACAGGTAAGCCCCTGTTGGCGGGGACTTGTAAACTAGGCTCGCATCTAACAAATCCTAATGTCAAACAGTGTATCCAAGGCCTCACCCCAGCACCCCTCAATACGTCCATAGAGATAGAGCTAAGGCCCCCCGGCAAAGTCAGAGACTACATGGTCCGAGACCACCTCCCCTGATGCCCTATGACATAATAGTTATGCTAAGGTAATGGCGATACGTTGATGTTAGTGGATAGGACTTGACTAGAGATAGAGCTAGAGTCTGTTGACCAAGGTGAACCACAGTGTCACGTCCTCCTCCTGATGCCCCACTCACATCAAGTACACTAACTATACACAAACATTCACATGCCTATTCTTAGCATCATCATAATCATCATGTTATAAATAAACAAAATTAAATATGGATGAACAGTAATAGCAGGAATTGGATGACATGTTAAATGCACAATACACGCATACAAACATAGAATCAATCATAGCATCAAACTCAATAAATAAAAATAGTTTATTATTATCCAATTAGTTTAGGTCTTGTTCCCTCACCTTTGATTAAGCGTAGATCCTCGTTTCAAGCTTTATGAATCACTTTTAAATCACTAGAAAGACCTAAAAAATCGATATATTTTAATTAGAATTAATTCTAATATATTTAGACTAAAATAAAATTGTAGGGTCGCAGGTAGGGTAGCACCTAGGGTAGCAGTTTCTACGACCACAGGGTTAGGGTCGCAGTGTAGTGTCGCAGGGTAGGGTAGCACCTAGGGTAGCAGTTTCTGCGACCCCAGGGTGTAGGGTCGCATGTGGGGTCGGATACCATTCGACCCTACGTGTGACCACACCCTCCCTGGAACTTCCCGAGGGCATGTGGTCGATCATGTGGTCTTGTAGGGTCGGATATCATTCGACCCTATGTGTGACCGCACGTTTTCTGAGTCGACCTTTCACTCTATAGTCCACTCCTTCATATTTGGATACTTTGGCTTGCTATCATGGTCCATTCTATGATTGTTCTATGGCTCATAACTACAATTTATACACCATTCATTCTCCATACTGATTTTCTCCATGGAATCTCTTAGAATCTATCCAATGGATGGATGATTTGGGTTTCTCCTAATCCTATGTTCTTCATAAACTATTCTAGTATCTCTTATTCAGGTAGAGAATTAGGTCCATACCTTAATTCAGAGGTTTTTCTAAACTTCCACCTCTTCCTTAGTTTTCTTCTTCAAGTTTCCTTCTCCTCTTCTCTTCCTTCTCTTTCTCTTTCACTCACTTTCAATTTGGGTTCTAAAAGAGTAAAAGAGGCTAAGGGACGTCCAATTTATAGAGAAAAGCCCTCCATAATAAGTCCCAATGGGTTTAGGAAAGACCCCCTTTAAATTAAGAAGGTTTCCTAATTTTTGGATTCTGTCTGCTATCGTAGGGACGCATGTAGGGTCGCAGAATCCGTCGACCCTATGTTTTTCTAGTCATGTGACCACACGACTTAAAAATCATGGGTTGGACTCTGTTGAGGTGGGGTCAACCACACCTGTTTAGGCATTAGACCCAATCCTCACATTTATCTATTTTTGAGTTAAACTTCATACCTAGTCTTGTGGTTTCTTCACGCACTTTGTCCATGTGGCTAGACCATGATAGGTAGACCTGGTACAAGGTGGTATGATCGGTTAGTTCTATACAGGTCTTATAATTCGGCAGGTGACTTCTTTATTACTAATTTATAGAGTCTCTTCTTGCTAGCGTGGTGGCTGGTTCCAATGACGTTGTTAGAGAGCACGACAAGGGCTACACATACAGTGACTGCATCTATGCATGATGTAGCCCTCCCCTTACTTTTTCCCTTTCTTGATACACTATGGATATTATGATTTGATTCTTCTTGTTGGTAGATGAAGATCTCTATTAAGAACAATGTAACAGATTTACTCTTTTTGTATTTGGGTATGCGTATATGGATATTACAGTATTTTGTGGATCATAGTTGGTTTGTAACAGATAATATGATACATAGTATTGGATATGTTATCATTAGATGCATCTATCAATATTAAATGCTTCTGCTTATATTATTATTGTTTCTTGATTATTATGGATATTGTATGTGTTGACTATTTATTTTGTAATCATTTTGGTAGCAATCTTGGATGTATTCAGGTGTCATAAGGGTTGACCAGGATATCCTGCTCGATTCTCCAGAATGGGCTGTGACAGTTTGGGGGTTATGTAATGGTATGGGTGCAATAAAAAAGTGGTATGAACATAGCTGTGATGCTCCCCATACCCAACGTAGTATGGATGGACGGTCAAGACGACTAGTGGGATTACCATCTCTTCAAGTGGCTAGTGTAATGCAGGCTTGGGATGAGTTATGGGCAAGTGGCGGGTGTAATACAGACTTGTTCCATAACGACGTACCCGTACTTGGGGTGATACTGTATGCCGAGTGAGGCGGTATCATCTGATGGGAGAAGACCCGTGTAGCCTAGAGACTACATGGGTGGGTTATCCTGAGCTGGAACTTACAGTTATTTACTAAACTATAGTTAATAGTTGCATGCATTTGTTTGTTGCATGTTTAGTTTTCTTGCTAAGCTCGATGGTTAAGCTTACCTTGTCCGCACAAACAATTTTTGGATGTTGCAGGTTCTTTAGTTGACACATCAGGTTGCATTCCATCTGGTGTAAAGGATGAGGACTATGAACTTGAGGAAGATGTCTTTGATTCTTGATGCGAGTAGTAGTGTTGTGCATGGGTTTAGGATGTGCCCATGTTTTCTTCCTTAATTGGGATTATTTATATTATTTTGGGTTTACGATGGAATAAACTTTGAACATTGCCTCTACTTCTTATTTGGATTATTTATTTTTGGATATTGAATAATTGGTTTATTAAGGATTTGAAGCTTAATATTAATCTAGATTAGTAATATATCAGCTCTTGAATAACTAGTTTTAAGTTTTAAGTCTTCCATTAATTTACCTTCTTTCAGTTGGATAATTTGTTAAAAATAGGATTGTAAATTTACTCTGATATTTCTTTATCTAGAATGATTGATGGAATACCATGATGTGCTGTCCTGGAAGGGGATTTCTTATGCCCTGATAGGATTTAGAGATCAAGTTGCATTCTATAGTATCGATACGTCGAGAATGGGGTGTGACAGATGTAAAGGGTAAAATGGTAGCAAATACCCCTCTCATTTTAGCCATGAGAGCTCAAAATTTGATATAACATGGATGTTAATTCCTTTTAGCCTCAGTGGTAGATAATAATAAGGAAAAGAGTAAGCTAGAAGATGTTAATGTGGTTAGAATGTTTGTAGAAATAATTCTAGAAGACCTAACTCAACTACCACCAGATAAAGACTTGGAGTTCACCATTGAGCTAGTAACCTGGAATAGCCCCAATCTCCAAAGTCCCATATAGAATGGCTCCAATAGAACATAAAGAGCTTAGGGAGCAATTGCAAGAGTTGCTTGATAAGTGGTTCATATGGACAAGTGTATCACTATGGGGAGCTCCAGTTTTCTTTGTAAAGAAGAAAGATGGAACACTGAGGTTATGTATAGATTACAGGGAATTCAACAAGGTTACAGTCAAGAACAAGTATCCTTTATCCCGCATTGATGATCTATTTGACCAACTTTAAGGAGTTGTTGTGTTTTCCAAAATTGACCTAAGATCGAGGTACCACCAGTTGAAGGTGAAAGGAGATGATATTCCCAAGACGACATTCAGGACATGATATGGACATTATGAATTCGTTGTCATGCCATTCGGGTTAACAAATGCACCTGTAGTGTTCATGGACCTGATGAATAAGGTGTTCCATGATTACCTGGACATGTTTGTCATTGTTTTTATTGACAACATACTAATTTATTCCAGGGATGCAATTAGTCATGCCGACCACCTCAGGTTGGTGTTGCAAAGGCTGAAGGATAAATAGCTGTATGCCAAGTATACTGAAGGTGAGTTTTGGTTGGATAGAGTGGTGTTTTTGGGTCATGTGGTCTCAGCAAAGGGAATATTAGTAGACCCAAGTAAGATTAGTGCAATCGTAGACTAGCCTAGACCTTTCACTGTTATAAAGATTAGAAGCTTCCTAGGATTGGTTGGCTAGTATAGGAGATTCATTGCGAACTTTGCAAGGATTGCTACACTACTTACCAAGTTAACCAAAAAAGAGGAGAAATTCATATGGACTGAAGAATGTGAAAAGAGCTTTCAAGAGCTGAAACAAAAATTAGTCATAGCTCCTGTACTCACTCTTCCTTTAAAAACAGGAGTGATGACAATTTATAGTGATGCCTCATGGAAGGGACTTGGTTGTGTCCTTAAGCAAGAAGGGAATGTGATTGCTTATGCTTCTAGACAACTGAAGAGCAATGAAGTGAACTACTCAACTCATGATTTAGAGTTGGCAGCAGTGGTGTTTGCTTTAAAAATCTGGAGGCACTACCTTTATGGGGAAAAATGTGAGATATACACGGATCATAAGAGCCTAAAATATTTCTTTACATAGAAAGATTTGAATATGAGGCAAAGAAGATGGCTTGAATTAATCAAGGATTATGAGTGCACCATCAACTACCACCCAAGAAAAGAAAATGTGGCAGCTGAGGCTTTCAGTAGGAAAAATGTGGATAAAATAATGAATGCATTGACTTGTCAATGGCATGTGATTGAAGGTGCAAGAAAGTTGGACATGGAAGCAGTAATTGGTGATACCATGAGTGTTTTTGGCAGCTTTGATGCTTCAACCTTCTATATTTAAAGAGGTTAGGGCAGCCCAAATAATGGATCAGAAAATTCAGAAGATAAAGAAACAGGTTCAAGAAAAAGAGAGTGCAGATTTTTCTATAGGTGGTGATGGAACCTTGTTTTATCAAGGAAGGATCTGTGTGCTTGATTCCAAGGAACTTAGGTAGAAAGTGATGAATGAAGGTCACTCTACATCTTATAGACTTCACCCAGGGAGTACTAAGATGTATCACAATTTGAATTATCACTTTTGAAGGAATGGAATGAAGAGGCATATTGCTGATTTTGTCAGAAGATGCTTGACATGTCAGCAGATCGAGGCTAAGCACCAAAAGCCATCCAGATTGTTGGAGCCTCTACTAGTGCCAAACTAAAAGTGGGAGCAGATAACCATGGATTTGTTTACCCATCTTCCCAGGACACCAAGTGGTTATGATGCAATATGGGTGGTGGTGGACAAATTTACCAATTCAGCTCATTTCCTACCAATGAAAATGACTTTCACACTAGAGAAGCTGGCCAAGTTATATATTGAAGAGATTGTAAGGCTCCATGGAGTGCTAGTCTCTATAGTGTTAGATAGAGATGCAAGGTTTACATTTTTTGGAGAGGATTACAAGCAACTTTTGGTATAAAGCTAGACCTTAGCACATCATTTCAACCATAAACTGATGGTCAATCTGAGAGAACCATTTAAGTTTTAGAAAGAAAATATGGACAATCATGTCAAGTTAATTGAATTTGCATACAACAATGGATATCAATCAACCATTGGAATGACACCATATGAAGCTCTGTATGGCAGAAAGTGTAGGTAACCAATATGTTGGTATAAAGTAGGTGAAAGACAACTTATAGGACTGAGTTTGGTGCAGCAGACTAGTGAGAAGATTGAGTTGATCAAGAGGAGAATTCAAGCTGCTCAAAGTAGGTAGAAGAGTTATGCAGACCAAAGAAGAAAAGATTTAGAGTTAGCAGATGGTGACGAGGTTTTTCTCAAGATCTCACCTATCAAATACTTTGAAATTTGGAAAGAAATGGAAGCTTGCACCAAGATACATTGGAACGTTTGAGGTGTTAGCCAGAGTAGGAGCAATTGTATATAAATTAGTTCTACCCCCTGCTCTAGCTGGAGTTCACGTCATTTTTCATGTATCCATGCTAAAGAAGTATGTGAGAGACCCTACTCATGTGCCTCTGTATACACCGGTGGAATTGAAAGAGGACTTAACATTTGAAGAGGATCCACATTGGATCATTGATAAAAAGCAGCACAAGCTAAGGCACAGAGTGGTCTCATTTGTTAAAATCCAATGGAAGAATCACTCTGAAGAAGTGGCCACATGGGAGAGAGAGGAAGAGATGTGTACTCATTATCTACAATTGTTTAAAATACAAGGTAAGGCAATTTTGAGGATGAAATTATTTTATGGGAGTGGATGGTAACAACCCAGGTTGTTTGGAGTAACCTTAGCTTGCTTTGTTTGTGTTAAAGTAGGTGGAGTGGATTAATGATTGAGGCAGTGACACTAGAGTGGATTTTGGTCCTTCTATGACATTTGGAAGCTAGGTTTCTAATGTTAGAGTTTTTATTTGTTAAGCCAAAGAATTTTGTTATGAAAATTAAAAGCATATTACATTGGTGTGCTATGTGTGAATTGAATAATTTTGTTTGCTTAATGGAATTTGAACTCAATTTGATATTCTTTATTAATAGTTGTAGAAACTTGCAAAACTTAATGAGGCAGATCAGTGGTTTATTTTTGGTACCTTGTAGTGTTAAGACCTAGAGGTCCTGAGATCCAACCATAAGGGGAGCAAAGTAAAACTGAACTTAATTTTAGTTCTCTTGTGAGTTAAGTGATTACAAATAATTGAACACTATTGGTGGAAAGACTTTAATGAACTTTTGAAGTAAGACGAAATCAAGGGAATTAAGGAAGTTGTTTAAGACTATACTTGGGTGCTGAAATAAAAGGGTGCCGAAACTCTTTACAATATGAGTGTGTTCATGTGAGGGAAATAGAATCTTAAAAGGGTATTTTGGTCCAAATATTTTTTAAGGGTACCCTAAAGATATGGGCAAATCCCACATGCATTGGTTGATAAGTGAGGATAAGAGAGGGATTTCACAATGGACTTTAAATTTTGAATAAAAGAAAGAAGAAAATTCAGTTCAACTTTTAGTTGAACTGAAATTTCGTTGTAGAAGAGGAAGAGAGCTTTCTTTCTCTTTGTGTAGCTTTTCGAAGATATTGAAGAGAGTTGTGATCAGTATAGAATATGAAGGCTTGAGGTTTTTAAGTGACTGTTTGAGGTTTTCAGCTGGTGTTCAACCAACAAGAGAGCCTCAAGGGAGCTGATTTCATTGGAGGTGATAGAAGGGAAGAGTTTAGCAAAGACAAGTTAGAGAAAGCAAGAATTAAGCTACTGTATTAGTGATTTCGAGCGGGGTGATTAGTTTGGAGGTTGCTAGGTGAGTTTCTCTTACACTTTGATGAATGAAAAGATGATTGCACATTACTTTCGGTTAGTTTTGATGTTGAATCAAGGATTTCATACCATTCTTGAGGTTAGGGTTCGATGAACAATATGCCCTTCTTAGAGAAGAAGTTGATGTTAAACGCATTCAAATTTAAATGGAAAATGCTATTAGGAAGGGGGTTCAGTAGTGTAGGTGAGCTCTAACGAGAGTAACCAAGTAAGTTTTTTAATTTGAACTCCATTGAAAGAGTGAAAAGCTCATTCAAGTTTTCATTTCTGAAATTTGTATTTTTCTTGAAGAAAATCGATACTGTGGTTAATGTCAAGCATAATAGTTGCAATGAGACTCTTTGATGGATTATTCGTTTTATTTTTTATTTTCATTTGGCTAATGGGAATAGATTCCCAAATGTTAAATCAGTAGGTTTTAGGTTCAAATTAAAGAGTTGCAGGTATTAGAATTGAATGTCTAGGGGATGAAGATGATCACCTAGTTGAGCCAATCCCTAGTTGGTAAATCCCGTTATGGACTGACAGCGTGACCCCTGGTCAGTCCGAGGGGCATAACTTTTCACATCGAACTTGGAATAAAGCAATTTTTAATGAAATGGAAAGAACTTTGAGTGGAGGACATATTGTGCTAGAATAGACACCCAAATTCTGGCTTTATCATGCCCAAAAATTCATGTTAAACTCAGTACAAATGCGTTGAAAAATCTTGTTAGCATTAGTTTTAATAGTCTGGTTATCTGGCCCTCTGTGGTTGATTTTTTATGGGATTTTCTTCATAGGGACCTAGAGGGTTATGTGGGGCATGTTTGGCCCAAGTTTTGAGGTTTTTCATGGAATTTTTGAAGCCCAAATAATTCGCAATAGAACACGGGTTCATTGTACAGCAAAGCTGATTATTGAAAAGTTCTAAGTTAAAGTGTTAAGATTCCTTTCAATAGGGACTGACATGGACATAAGGCCATATAAAGGGGACTTTGGGGTTCACCCAAGTTGAAATTTATGATAGTTTGAGGGGTTCTACACTCATTCCAAACATTAAATGTTTAAGTGTTAATGTTTGGACAGCTTAGTGAAAGTGAGAAGTAACAAGTGAAATTATCCCGGAGGAGGTTCACTTTTGGGAAAAGGATACAGTTAATGAAATGAATCTCACCATTGATTCTCATTATATTTTTGGGGTTTGATCATGTAACCAATAATTAGAAATATGCACTATTGATGTAGGTTTTTGGAAGAGCTCCTTTATTGCTGTATTTTTCAGCTTTGTAGTTCAAGAGGGTTGTTAAAGGATTCTTTGCCTATCAAGGTGAGTGGATATCAATTTGCAGTAGGCTATTATGATGTATAGTTGATGTACTATGATGTTTATTGACTGAAATCCATGTTATATGTCACACCCCAAATTTATGATATGTAAAATTTTGGAGTTGACTGAACCAACACACATTTTATGTTTAGTCTAACCTAGAATCACATAAGTGGTGTCATGCCTATCTCAACCACAACATGACCAATGTCATATATTATTAATCAGAGTTATATAAATAGTGGAATAAACTAAATCAACTGAGCTTCTATTGATACTTTAAATAAAATAAATAGCATTGAATCAAGCTTATTATGGTTCATCCCATCCATAACCAATAACTAAAAACCATTCATAATCCTGCCCTATAACATTGGGTGATAAAATAGTTCTTTTAAAAAGTAAATGAAAATAAGTAAACTGAACTAAAATGAAGTTTCGGCATCCTATAGGAATTGACACAGCGTCTCTTTCCTTTTCTACTTGAACACGTATGTGTCACACTCACAGTCAGCATCATGTTTGTCTCCCTTCAGAGATTGCACGTCCATATATGCCATAGAAGAAACAGTCGGAGCATTTACATAATCAGCTACAGTGTTACTTGCAACATCAATAAAAAGTTTGTGTACACAAGGATGAGCTCTCCAACTTGAGGTTGTGAGAAAACAAATAGGAAAATGACAATAAGCATGATCAGATTATTATTTCTAGTTTACACTAATATTTTGGTATAATGTATGCTATAGCTATGGGAAGGCCTGATCACACTTACCAAGGCTGGCCATAACCTCCATGTACAGGAGAGAACGGGTGCTCATTAGCCTATACTAATAGCCTTGGCGTTCCCATGCCTCATCCCAAGACAGATAGTACTAGAACAAAGGTTGGGCCAATGACACTCCAACGACCATTTCCAACACCGCCCCCTCTTCCCCTATCTGTACCAATACCAAACACTCTATTCACTAGAATCGCATACATGGGTTATTACACTAATCATCATTCTACATGTCATCCCTTGTAGTTTCCCCCCATATACCCACCAGGAATTCCAGTCCATCTGTTTTTCCCCCCAAGATGTTATCATCTTGCTAGGGGTGCAGGAACATTACAAGCCAAACAATCAAGTGAGTTAGATCATGTGGTCCTCGACCATGTTAGCACTGCTCACGATTCACATTCAAAACATTTATAATAAAGATGCAAATTCATGCAAGAACAGTTATTGGATGATATGTTATTAAATCAATTCAATACATTTACAAGAACAATCAAATAGGGAGCAATCCATACATAGGACTGGGGTACAGTTCCCTCACCTAAGATTTGTAGATAATCGTTATTCCCAGTCAAAGAGTCACTCTTGGCTATGTATGAGTCTCAAATTGTATGAAAATTTCATTAGTTATTTTGCATAACAATTTCAGCCTAATTCAGGGTCTTTAGGGCTAATCGGTAGCGACTGTCTAGCTTTGATGGGTGGGGACCGGTTATCGGAGCCGGTTGCTCTCAAGAACTATTCTATTCCCTACCGATTTCGAGTCCTGCCACAGTTATTGTGACCAGATGTGGAGGCCAGACACTTTTCATAAACTTCCCGAATGCATCCAATCACGTATCCGGTTACGTATTTCGTGACCAGTAAGTTATGACCGGACCTCCTCCGAAGAGTTGGTCTGAAGCTTCCTTCACTTAGGATTCCATCAAAGGATTCCTCAGGGTGGAACTTCACTGGGGAGCCCATGGCCTGACATCCATATGGGATTATCAATCCTATTCTATGCCTTGTGAAGTTAATCCATTAGTCATCTAGATTAGGGCTTTTTATTCGAATTATGTAAGCTATTGGAATCGATACCGATGAAACTTCTTCGATACTCAGCCATCAATAGTCAGTGGCTCCATTAACGATTGATGTCCCATGATTTCTTCCATCTTTCCTAGTTTATGATCCATAACAATGTAAGGTAGGGCTTACTAACACTAGTTTAGAGCTACAGTTCAATGATGTCGAATCCTGACGGTGATTCCCAAGGCCAATCTTCCTTCTAGCCTCCTTCAACTCTCTCCTCTCTTTGAGAATGCATTAGAACTCTAGGGTTTGGAATGATACTCTGAGAGAGACAGTGTTTTGGAGAAGGTTTTATGGTTTAGGAGTTTCCCTCTTGGGGTAGAACTCCTTAGAGGGTTAAAAACTGTAAGGAACTGCCAATTGGCATCCAAAGGAGTTCCTTAGGTTTTCCACTTCCTCAACCAACTTTATATCAGTTAGGAGTGAAGTGAGACCCATTGGGGTCATCCCTCGGTCCAGGGAATATTTCAAAACTACTTTAAAATGGAATTTAAATTTTGACATTCGTGGGTAGACTGTTCAGGTCTGACCGACTGTGACCATCTGGCTCCGACTGATCGAGGTTGGTTGTCGAGATCGATGATTGGTTTTATGAACACTTGGTCTATAAATTTTAAAATGTTATCAATTGGCTCATACCTGGTTCTTGTAGGTCCTCAAGTTGACTTGGGGTTGGATTTGTCGATGGTGGAAAACCCTGGCATGGTAAGAAAATCTGAGTTAAGCTGGGTTTTCTGGGTGCGGGTTTTACATTCCCCCTTAAAATAATTTTATCCCCAAAATTTCACTTACCTATATCATCAAACAAGTAGGGATACTTTATCTTCATCGACTTTTCTTCTTTCCATGAGAGGTCCTCTACATGATGGTTCTTCCACAACACTTTGACATAATAGACATCCCGATTCCTAAGGTGTTGAACCTTTCTATTTAAAATTTCATAAGGATCAAGTTCAATTGTTAGGTCCTCACTCAACTCTAGAGGATCTACCTCCAATATATGGGATGGATCCATACTGTATTTTTTAGCATAGATACATGAAATATGCATTACACTGGACAAGGATGGTGGCAATGTTAATTGGTAAGCCTCTGCTCTACGTCGCTTAATGATCTCATAAGGTCCCACATATCTAGGACTTAATTTACCTTTCTTGCCAAAGTGTTTAATCCCCTTAAGGGTAAAATCTTTAGAAACACTTTATCTCCCACAGTAAACTCTATGTCCTTCCTTTTAACATCAAAATAGCTCTTCTGACGAGTTTGTGTTGCCTTGATTCTTTCTCTGATCAAATCGACTTCTTGACAAGTTTTTTGTACAAAGTCTGGTCCGATGATTCTTCTTTTCCAGACTTCTTCCCAATATAATGGAGTTTGGCATGTTCTCCCATACAAGGCTTTATATGGGGCCATGCCAAAACTAGCCTGATAGCTGTTGTGGTAGGGAAATTTCATTAAAGGTAGCTCCTCATCCCAAGCTCCTCTAAAATCGATAGCACAAGAACGTAACATGTCCTCTAAGATCTGAATGATCCTTTCCGATTAACCATTAGTTTGAGGATAAAAATCTATACTGAACTTCAACTTAGTACCCATTACTTGTTGTAAACCTTTCCAAAATTTAAAGGTGAATCTAGGATCTCTGTCTGATACATTGCTTTGTGGTACGCCATGTAGACGAACTATTTGATTTACATACAATCTTGCCAGTCTGTCCATGGTATATTGAGGTCTTATGGCTATGAACCTTGCTGTCTTCATGAGTCAACCCATGATTACCCAAACCCTATCTACTGCCCTAGGTGTTAAGGGTAAACCAGTAACAAAGTCCATGGTAATGCAGTTCCACTGCCATTCTGGTACCGGTAGTGGTTGAAGCAATCCCGAAGGTTTCTCTCTAACTGCTTTCACTTGTTGGCATGTTAGGAATTTGTATACACAGTTTGCCACATCTGCCTTCATCCCTCTCTACCGTACGATTTTCTTCTAATCATGGTACATCTTAGTACTTCCTGGGTGAGCTGAGGATGGTGTGTTATGGGCCTCTTTCAAAATATTCTCCCTCATATCCTTCACCATCGTCGAGATATAGAGCCTTCCTCAAAATCTGTGTATACCATCGTCTGATAGAGTGAAGTCAGGATCTATCCTTTTCTTCTATAAGGCTTCTATTAGTGTCCTGAGGTAAGGGTCTATTGATAGTTCTATTACTACTTTCGTAACTAGTTCTGCATTTATTTGTACTGCTGCAAACAGGTTCGCAAGTTCACATATGACCTCATTTCCTAGAGATCCTTCTGACACATCCAGCTCCTCTTGTGCCTTCTTACGAGTGTAGATTCATGCTGTCCAGCTTGGAACTGGTTAATTCCCTTCCTCAAATCTTGTGAGGCTTTTTCTGTTCAAGGCGTCAGCTAGTACATTAGTTTTTCCTGGGTGGTATGATATCTCACAATCGTAATCCTTAAGCGGTTCGACCCATCTTCGTTGTCTCAAATTCAAGTCTTTCTGAGTGAATAAGTAAGTAAGGTGTAAGACCCGTGTCAAACTAACCCGGTCTTACCACCTTGAACCAGGTTTACCCATCATGGTCGAGTCAAATGGACCAAGCGCATGAAGGAGATCGAGATCCCAGGTATTAAATCGACCCAAAAACACTTAATTTTGGGGAGGGTCGCAAACCCAGCAAAGCAGGGTCGGACCTCCCAAAACAGAAAGTCAGACCCTCAGTTTTGAAGGGAGGGTCGGACAGCTTAAGACCCTAGGGTCGACGGGATCATCAACCCTCCTATCGACCCTCGATTTCTGACGAAACTGAAATTAGGAAATTTCCTAATTTTCGGTTGGGATTCTTTCCAAATCTCAATGGGATTATTATAGGACATTCCTAGTCTATTTAAAGGATTTTCCTAAGCCACATTCACTCCTTTCACAACCCTAATTGAATTGAGAGAAAGAGAGAAGAGGGAAAAGAGGAAGAAAGGAGGCAAGGAAGAAGACTTAGCAAAAAGGAGAAGAATTTCCAGAGAAAAGTAATCTTCTCAGGTATGGATACTAATTCCATGAGTTTCTACAGACCTTAAGTTAGATATGGTTGAGTGTAGGATTTCGAAGAAACCCAAACCATCCATTTATGGTTAGGTTTTCATGGAAAACCATAGGAGGATGCACGAAAACTATTTAGATGGATTATACATGGTTCTAGACCATGGAATGACTGTTGAATGAATGTAGGAAGCAAGCCATAGGACCCAAACACGAAGAATGGATTTAAAAGTAGAAATTGGACCAGAGTGCACCAATGGTCGCACCGAGGGTCGATAGGCCATCCGACCCTAGGTGTTTCTGACCATCGACCCTCAACATTCGGGAAGTTCAGAATGGAGGGAGGGTCGATAGACCCATCGACCCTAGCATCGACCCTCAGTTGACGGAATTGTTTTAAATTCCGAATTAATTCTAATTAAATTCTATCAACTTTGTTAGGTTTGCTAGCAATATAATAACGTTATAACGGTGATTCTAAAGCTTGGAAAAATATCTTTTAGCAAGCTAAGGTGAGAAACCTTAACCCCAAACTAAATTGGTTAATAATAAACTGTTTTCATTTTCTCGAGTCCTATGCCATGTTTAATTCTATGCGAATATGTTTGTAATGTGCATACAGCATGCCATCCAATATTTCTATTACTTGTTCATGCATATTTATTTCATTGTTTATAAGATGATGATGATGATGATGATAGGAATAGGCATGTGCTTGTATGTGTGTGGTTGATGTGCTTGATGCGAGCGAGTATCAGGGGAGGTGTGATGAGAACGTCAATAAACGTTAACCTTTGGCGGGTCTCAGCACTTTAGCTCTATCTCTAACTCAAGTCTTGTGCATTGGCATCGTCGTATCGCCATTACCTTAGTAGAACTATTATGTCGTAGAGTATTAGGGGAGTTGGTCTCGGTCCTTGTAGTCTCTGACTCTACCGGGGGGCCTTAGCTCTATCTCTATGGATGTTCTAAGGGATGCTGGGGTGAGGCCTTGGATACACTATTTGGCATTAGGATTGGTTACCAGCGAGCCCAGTTTGCAAGCCCTCGCTAACAGGGGCTTACGTGTTGGTATAGCATTATATAGCAATAAACGTTAACCTTTGTTGTATAATGTTATGGTAGGGTGGATGGGGACGACGATAAACGTTAACCTTCGGGCGGGCTTCCACACCCTGTGTATAGAGGCGGTGTCAATAAACGTTAACCTTTGACCACCCAACCTTTCTATTGCACATTGCAAACTATAAACCAAGACCAAAGATATAAATTGACTTTTTGCATGCATATGTATTGTTGCATTATTTTGGCTACTCACTGAGCCGTGTTGTGTGCTCACCCCTCGACGTCGAATATTTTTAGTTGATGATGCAGGTTATACAGTTGAAGATTTTATGAACGCGTTAGCGTATGGGAATGTAGCAGCTACGGAAGTTGGAGCTGAAGACGATACACACGACTCCTCTTGCGAATGCAACTCGGGTGTATTCGATTAGATGTTTTTTTTCTAGGTTTCTTTATTGGATTTATAAGACATGTATTTGGTACTTAATTATTTATGTCTCAGTTTAAACACAGAATAATTTGCTATTATTTATGAATACCATTTTAGTTCTCAGTTCATTTATTTATAAAACTTCCGCTATTGTGTATTTACTCTGATTATGATGGTGAGTATATGAAGGTTCAGGTAACGTGGGGATAGCCTATTTGAGATCCTGGTTGAACCGTTGGTTATTTAGCTATTCATCACACCATTCTGAAATGCACGAAATTGGGGTGTGACAACTTGGTATCAGAGCATCTCAGGCCTTGCCCGCTGAACTATCATACATTCACAGCAATAGTGAACTGAGATAGGATAAAATAAAAATAGTAATATTAACGCATTATAAGCACAAGTGATGTTGAGACCAAATTTAAAAAGAGAATAATACATCTATTAAAAGGAGAAACAAGTTGATATACAATGAGAGCGAAACAAAGAGTAAATATATATCTAAAACAGAGTACAGTCCACAACCCAGACAGTTACTCTGTAGTACAAGGAAATGTAAAGTACAATCAGGAAGCTGGAGGCGAAGGAGGAGGTGGAGCCTCACGATCTCTGTCGTAGTCCTCAGCATAGACTCTAGTCAACCAGGGCTATCCGAGTCCGGGTCGCTCGTAGACTAGCTGTGAGATCGGCTACTCTCCTGTCAGACGCACCCTGGATCTCCATGAGCTCATCTATCCACACGTTAGATGTGTGCTGAGCAGCCAACAGCTCATCCACTCTCATGCGCTGAGCATCTAGCAACTCCTCCATCCTCAGGTCTGATCTGCACTGAGCCTCTCTGATCTCGCACAATATCTCCATCATATCAGAGGGTGGGCGTGAAGGACCAGCATCATGAGAAGGACTGGTCTCGGGTACCGAAGCCGCCGTAGCAGAAGTACCAGCCCTATCCGCATGCGTGGGTGATGGCGGTGGTATCACATTACATCCATATATAAGCGATCATCATCGACCGGATCCCCAAGAGCCCTAGCAGTAGCTTCAGCATCAGCCATCTCAACCCGAGTGTGAGGGCGCACCATCGCGTTCCTCTCCTCATCACTAACCTCCGCATCTCGCAGCCCCATCTTGCAGATAGCCTCCCAATCTAGAGGCGACGAAAAGGTCTTCTCCTGGATCTTCTTATCTACTAGATCCACCCCCAGACGGGTCAGTAGCACTGTAATCATGCGTCCATAGGGTAGGTTTCCCCTATGACCGGACAATGTAGCACTAATCATCGTCCGCATGATGATGTAAGGAAGGCAGACCGACTGACGAGTGCAGATGTAGTAAATCAAGAACTGAGTCAGCTGAGAGACCCTCTCATAGTGCCCACTCTGCGGGATCAGATTATGCTGGATAATCTTGCAAAAAACCCGTGGAGCTGGACGCAAGTAGCAAGCTCTCATCTGCTATCTATCGGGACGGAGCAACTGGTTGTCGATCTCAACAAACTGTGGCTCTCCCGGCGTTCAGTACACAATGGGGCCATCATAGGCAATGCCCAACAGATCGGGTCATATGTGATGACAGGGAGCCACCCCATATCACCGAATGCTCCCTCTACATTGAACAAGGCTAGCTCAGCCAAGTTCACCATGCGACCCCCTTCCACTTTCTTACGGGCGTAGTCAGCATACTGGGCCTCGGCTTCGTTCGAATGGAAGCGAAGTGGATCACGCAATCTTGGCACTTTAGTACGGGCCATAGTATCTGCAAAAATAAGAAGGAGAAAAGAAATAAGGAGTTAATAGGATAAAAATCCAAAAAATTTAAAATAGAAGCCCCATTCCACACTATACAAGTGGGCATAAGAACTTACGTAGGTTAAAACATATCCTACAATCTACATGCAATAGAAAATTTTAACGGATAAGGTCCAATTTGGAGAAATTCAAGAAAAATCAAAAATTTCGATAAATTAGGGCAAAAAGAGAAAAATTTATGTTTCTCGATAACCAACCGATGAAACTCAAAAATTTTTGAGGGCTTTCATTCCTCAAGACCCCAACAACAAAATCCCCCAATAAAAATCAAATTTTTACAGTTGGAAAACGTTTAATTTGGAAAATACGAGCTAAATGAGCAAAAACCTAGAAATAAAAACCTAAAAACAGGAAAAGTTGGGAAATTATAACTATAGAGGTGATGTGGATGTCGAAACTCGGACTAAGAACGATCCACAATAGCGAAGTAGCACTGTAGCAACTTGGAGAGTAGAGACGAGTCGAAACGTAGGAGGAATAGTGAGAATTGACCCAGAATCGGATCTTAAAAATCTGATTTTTGGTCCGAGGGTCGGACAATTCGACTGACACCATCGACCCTCGGATCGACCCTCCAATCGACCCTCGGCTCTCGGGAATCTGACAGAAAATCGAAGGTCGGACACCCATCGACCCTCCCATCGACCCTCAGCTCTCGGGAAGAACAGGTCATTCCCAGGGTCGGATACCAAGGGTCGGATATACCAGCGACCCTCACCATCGACCCTACATAGAAAAGACATTATTTATTTCAGAATGAATTGGAGATTTTGAATTTTATATCGGTTAGCGTGCCTACATGAAGTATAAATGATTTCTCACTGATTTTGATGATTTTCAGGCACCACCCATCTCAAAAGTAAATATGTTTGGACGTAGAGTTACCCGACAGACCCGAAATACAGTCCTACCACCACCACCAGTGGAGGAGACTAGCCAAGAGAATAACCATGCACAGGGTAATCCAGAACCAGCAGGCCCTACAAATTTTCCACCTCCACCACCGGAGCTAGCAACTGTGGTTATGAATCTGGCACAAAAGCTACAGCAAATGCAACACGCACAAGCTCAAATGCAGGTTGCAATGGGAGTTATGTTCCAAGCCACTCAGGCTGCAACCATGCACACTGGGCAAGCTAGTGTGGCACCAGTGGGTAATCACCCAGCCCAACAGACACCTCAATAACCAGCTGCACCAATTCCAGTGCAAGTCCCAGAAGCAGCCCAAGGGAACTATCAGTATCCACCCCCTATGTTTGGGGCATACCAAAATCAACTGGAGCACTCCCGACTAGTAGAGAGATTTTTGAAAATGAAACCAAGAGAATTCAACGGCAAGCCGTCTGATCCACTGTGGCCAGCACACTGGATAGACGAAATGGAAAGGAACTTCCTTATGATGACTATCACTGAGGAAGAAAAAGTGTTATGCGCCACCTTCATGCTCAAAGGCGACGCACACCATTGGTGGAAATCTACAAAGACATACTTATTGACCAAGCACGCCCTACTGACATGGGCTATATATAAAGAAGCATTCTTCGAGATGTATTTCCCAAGGAGCTTCAGAGATTCAATGGAGAAAGAGTTCTTGAGTCTGTACCAGGGGCAGATGTCCGTAGACTCATACCAACAGCGTTACGAAGAACTGTTTTTCTTCGCACCGGCTAGCATGCAAGTAGAAGATACAAAAACCCTTAGGTTTGTCGCGGGACTAAGAGGAAGCATAAGAGAAAATGTTCTGGGTTTGGAAAAGAAGATTTACAACGAAGCTGTCCAAATTGCTCGAATAATTGAATCGAGCCAGAAGGAGAGTTATTTCTCCCAGAACAGAGGCATCAAGAGACCATCCGGAAACTCCTACAACGGAGGCAACAATAGGACGTATAAACCTTTTCGTCCTCAGAATTTTGCAACTGCACCAAAGTCTACTGCAGTAGCTCAACCACAGCCAAAGTCAAATTCTGAAGCCCCGAAGTGTTATAACTGCAACCAACCAGGGCATATGGCAAGAGAGTGCCCAAAACCCAAGAAGCAACTACATCATGGACGGTTATATGCTGTTACATAAGAGGATGCAGCCGCATCACCCGATGTGGTCACAGGTATGACCTAAACTTTTAAGATTTTAATTAGAATTGATTGAGCATGTAGACTAAGTAAAAACGAATCACAGGTATCGTACCTATCAATGGCATACCCGCCAGAGTACTCTTTGATTCAGGAGCTACTCATTCATTTATATCTGTGTCGTTTGGAATGAAGACCAATCTGCCCATCAAAACATTAGATTACAAGTTACTTGTACGGTCACCGATGGGATTAGAAGTGGAATTAGAGAAAGGTTATGGACCATGTCCAGTTTTCATTGGAAAGCAGACCTTGGATGCAACCTTAACACAACTTGAGATGGCAGACTTTGACGTCAACTTGGGAATGGACTGGTTAGCTCGACATTCTGCAAATCTGTTATGCACCGAGAAGAAGCTAACGTTCAAAGACAAAGAAGGAGCAAAATTCAGTTTCTCGGGAACCAAACTTTCCCGGAGACGCAAGCTCATACTCTCCGCATTAAAGGCTAAGAAGTGCCTTGAGAAAGGGGCGGTCGGATATCTAGTATCAGTGGTCGACCTAACCAAGGACGTGCCACGAATGGAAGATATTGATGTCGTGTGAGATTTTCCTGATGTATTTTCGGAGGAACTACCCGGATTACCACCCTACCGAGCCACAGAGTTTGTAATTGACCTGATACCTGGAGCCGCACCGGTATCAAAAGCACCGTATAGAATGGCTCCTACCGAACTGAAGGAATTAAAAATACAATTACAAGAATTGCTGGATAAGGGTTATAATAGACCCAGTATATCTCCATGGGGAGCACCGGTGTTGTTCGTAAAGAAGAAGGATGGTAGTGTTCGATTATGTATCGACTATCGAGAGTTGAATAAGCTGACAATCAAGAATCGATATCCACTACCCAGGATCGATGACTTGTTCGATCATTTACAAGGAGCGAAGGTATTTTCAAAGATCGATCTTCGATCAGGCTATCATCAACTGAAGATTAAAGAAGGTGACATCCCGAAGACAGTTTTTAGGACAAGATACGAACATTATGAGTTCCTAGTGATGTCCTTCGGATTGACTAATGCACCGGCAACATTCATGGAACTTATGGACCGGGTTTTCTACGATATGTTGGATACGTCGGTTATAGTATTTATTAATGAGATATTGGTGTACTCCAAAGACAAGGAAACCCATGTTAAGAACCTAAACGCAGCCCTACAGCGTTTAAGGAAAGAGAAGTTATACGCCTAATTTTCGAAGTGTGAGTTTTGGCTAAGTGAAGTCGCCTTTCTAGGCCATGTAGTATCCGCTGAAGGAATCAAAGTGGACCCCAGTAAGATCGAGGCTATTGTGAAGTGGGAAGCACCAAAGAGTGTTTCAGAAATTAGAAGCTTTCTGGGTCTAGCTGGATATTATCGGAGATTCGTAGAAGACTATTCTCGGATTGCCGTACCTCTCACCAGTTTGACCAAGAAAGGCAAAAAGTTTGTATGGACGGATAACTGTGAAAAGAGTTTTCAAACACTGAAGACCAGATTGATATCCGCCCCAATTTTGTCCATTCCCATTCCAGGACAAACATTTACCTTATACACTGATGCATCGGGATTGGGATTAGGATGTGTGCTTATGCAAGGAGAACAAGTAGTTGCGTATGCCTCGAGACAGTTGAAGGTACATGAGAAAAATTACCCCACTCATGATTTGGAGTTAGCGGCAGTAGTACATGCTGTCAAGATATGGAAACACTACCTATACGGAGAGAAATTTCAGATTAAGTCGGACCATAAAAGTATTACTTATCTATTTAATCAGAAGGAGTTGAATATGAGACAAAGAAGATGGCTGGAACTATTGAAAGACTATGATTGTGATATCCAGTATCATCCGGGAAAAGCAAACGTGGTAGCGGATGCATTGAGCAGAAAAGCAATGATAAAATTTCAAGGAGAAGTTAGCACGACTGCAGCAATGCATACCAACGGAATGGTGTTTAATCACGGCAACGAACAATATGTGATAGATACAACGGATGAATCAGCTAGCCAAGGGTTTATTCATCGATTTTCAAATATGTTCGCGGCATTGAAGATTATACCGGATATAGTGGACGAAGTGAAGACAGCTATCAAAGCAGATCCTTATCTGAGAACAGTACACGAAGATATTGAGAAAGGTAGGACTAACCCTGAGTTCACCTTGGATGACGAGAAGGTACTGTAATACAAAGGAAGAATATGTGTACCTGAAATAGAAAATATGGACATTAGACACCGACTCATGAAGGAAGCCCATACCACCATCTACTCGATACATCCTGGAAGTACAAAATTGTATCATGATCTAAAGAAACTGTATTGGTGGAGGGGAATGAAAGCAGATGTAGCTAAGTTCGCGTCTCAATGCTTAAATTGTCAGAAGGTAAAGGCGGAACGACAAAGACCCGCAGGACTGTTACAGCCATTACCGGATCCAGCATGGAAATGGGACTGCATCACTATGGACTTCGTCACAGGACTACCATTGACTCCTCGAGTAGTTGACGCAGTTTGGGTGATTGTGGACCGTCTGACTAAGACAGCTCGCTTCATACCGATACGACCCCAGTATACACTGGAAAGGTTAGCAAAGCTGTATGTGGATAACATTGTTCGCTTACACGGTGTACCAGAAAGTATTGTGTCCGATTGAGATCCACGATTTACTTCCAAATATTGGGAAGGACTGCAAAAAGGCTATGGGTACAACATTGAAGTTCAGTACTGCATTCCACCCACAGACAGACGGACAGTCGGAGCGTACAATCCAGATTCTAGAAGATATGCTACGAGCATGTGTGATTGATTTCAAAGGATCATGGGATGAAAAGTTACCATTGATCGAGTTCGCTTACAATAACAGCTATCAGGCTACTATACGTAGTATTGTTGGACCGAAATTTGTTGAAGAGACTTGTCGAGTGGTCGACATCATCAAGGAAAGAGTAAGAGTAGTTCAGAACCGTCAGAAGCAATATGCAGATACTCGACGAAGAGATCTAGAGTTCGCCGTAGGTGATAAAGTATTTTTGAAAGTATCGCCAATGCGAGGATTGAAGAGGTTCGGACAGAAAGGAAAGCTAAGTCCAAGATACATCGGGCCATATGAGATTCTGGCTAAGCATGGAAAAGTAGCTTATCAGTTAGCACTACCACCATCAATGTCAAGTGTGCACGATGTATTTCACATTTCTCTATTGAAGAAGTATGTCAAATACCCAACGCATGTTTTGACAGTAGATTTGTAAGAATTGACTGATGATTTGACATTTAAAGTAACACCAACAGAAATCACCAGTCGAAAGGTCCAACGTCTACGCAACAGAGATATTTACTATGTTAAGGTCACATGGAAAAGTAGAGACATGGAAGAGGTTACATGGGAAGAAGAAAATGCTATGAGAAAGCAATACCCTGACTTGTTTGATTCAGAAGGTACATACAATTTCGAGGACAAAATTTTTATAAGTTGGGGGGAGTTGTAAGATCCGTGTCAAACTAACCTGGTCTTACCACCTTGAACCAGGTTTACCCATCATGGTCGAGTCAAATGGACCAAGGGCATAAAGGAGACCGAGATCCCAGGTATTAAATCGACCCAAAAACACTTAATTTTGGGGAGGGTCGCACACCCAGCTAAGCAGGGTCGAACCTCCCAAAACAGAAAGTCAGACCCTCAGTTTTGAAGGGAGGGTCGGATAGCTTAAGACCCTAGGGTCGACGGGATCATCGACCCTCGGTTTCTGACGAAACTGAAATTAGGAAATTTCCTAATTTTTTGTTAGGATTCTTTCCAAATCTCAATGGGATTATTATAGGACATTCCTAGTCTATTTAAAGGACATTCCTAAGCCACTTTCACTCCTTTCACAACCCTAATTGAATTGAGAGAAAGAGAGAAGAGCGAAAAGAGGAAGAAAGGAGGCAAGGAAGAAGACTTAGCAAAAAGGAGAAGAATTTGCAGAGAAAAGTAATCTTCTCAGGTATGGATACTAATTCCATGAGTTTCTACAGACCTTAGGTTAGATATGGTTGAGTGTAGGATTTCGGAGAAACCCAAACCATCCATTTATGGATGGGTTTTCATGGAAAACCATAGGAGGATGCACGAAAACTATTTAGATGGATTATACATGGTTCTAGACCATGGAATGACTGTTGAATGAATGTAGGAAGCAAGCCATAGGACCCAAAGACGAAGAATGGATTTAAAAGTGAAAATTGGACCAGAGTGCACCATGGGTCGCACCGAGGGTCGATAGGCCATCCGACCCTAGGTGTTTCTGACCATCGACCCTCAGCATTCGGGAAGTTCAGAATGGAGGGAGGGTCGATAGACCCTAGCATCGACCCTCAGTTGATAGAATTGTTTTAAATTTTGAATTAATTCTAATTAAATTCTATCAACTTTGTTAGGTTTGCTAGAAATATAATAACGTTATAACGGTGATTCTAAAGCTTGGAAAAATATCTTTTAGCAAGCAAAGGTGAGGAACCTTAACCCCAAACTAAATTGGTTAATAATAAACTATTTTCATTTTCTTGAGTCCTATGCCATGTTTGATTCCATGCGAATATGTTTGTAATGTGCATACAGCATGCCATCCAATATTTCTATTACTTGTTCATGCATATTTATTTTATTGTTTATGACATGACGATGATGATGATGATAGGAATAGGCATGTGCTTGTATGTGTGTGGTTGATGTGCTTAATGCGAGCGAGTATCAGGGGAGGTGTGATGAGAACGTCAATAAACGTTAACCTTTGGCGGGTCTCAGCACTTTAGCTCTATCTTTAACTCAAGTCTTGTGCATTGGCATTGTCGTATCGCCATTACCTTAGCAAAACTATTATGTCGTAGAGTATCAGGGGAGGTGGTCTCGGTCCTTGTAGTCTCTGACTCTACCGGGGGGCCTTAGCTCTATCTCTATGGATGTTCTGAGGGATGCTTGGGTGATGCATTGGATACACTGTTTGGCATTAGGATTGGTTAGCAGCGAGCCCAGTTTGCAAGCCCTCGCTAACAGGGGCTTACGTGTTGGTATAGCATTATATAGCAATAAACGTTAACCTTTGTTGTGTAATGTTATGGTAGGGTGGATGGGGACGACGATAAACATTAACCTTCGGGCGGGCTTCCACACCCTGTGTATAGAGGTGGTGTCAATAAATGTTAACCTTTGACCACCCAACCTTTCTATTGCACATTGCAAACTATAAACCAAGACCAAAGATATAAATTGACTTTTTGCATGCATATGTATTGTTGCATTGTTTTGGCTACTCACTGAGCCGTGTTGTGTGCTCACCCCTCGACGTCGAATATTTTTAGTTGATGATGCTGGTTATATAGTTGAAGATTTTATGAACGTATCAGCGTATGGGAATGTAGCAGCTACGGAAGTTGGAGCTGAAGACGATACACACGACTCCTCTTGCGAGTGCAACTCGTGTGTATTTGATTAGATGTTTTTTTTATAGGTTTCTTTATTGGATTTATAAGACATGTATTTGGTACTTAATTATTTATCTCTCAGTTTAAACACAGAATAATTTGCTATTATTTATGAATACCATTTTAGTTCTCAGTTCATTTATTTATGAGACTTCCGCTATTGTGTATTTACTCTGATTATGATGGTGAGTATATGAAGGTTCAGGTAACGCGGGGATAGCCTATTTGAGATCCTGGTTAAACCATTGGTTATTTAGCGGTTCATCACACCATTCTGAAATGCGCGGAATTGGGGTGTGACATAAGGCTCTTATGGTCGAACTTGATCTAGAACTTCTTGCCATATAGATAGTGTCTCTATGCCTTGAGAGCAAAAACTAATGCTGCTAACTCCAAGTCATTAGTAGGGTAGTTCTTCTCATGTTTCTTCAATTGTCAGGAGGTATATGCAATGACATCCTTGCATGAGTATGCATCCCAAGCTTAGTTTGGAGGCATCCGTATATAAGGTGAAAGGTTTACCTGGCTTAGAAATAGTCAATATGGGGCTGAGACTAGCCTTTCCTTCAAAGTTTGAAAACATCTCTTACATTGGTCTAACCAAATTAACTTCTCTCCCTTCTGAGTTAGCTTTATAAGAGGTACGGTGATCCTGGACTAATCTTCCATGAATCTGTGGTTGTAAGCCCCATTTTTGCTACCCTCAGCATAACTGAACCCATATGGCAGGCTTCCGGCTTTTAACCTAAAGGTTTGTGATTCTCTAATGAACCCCACAGCAGGGTCATAGGATATTACTTACTTGGATGTACAGGTCGTGAAATTATAATCGAAACGAGACCAAAATCATCAAATTCTGACGTCAAACATGGAAGATATCTCAGTTTGAAAGTGCAAGGGCATTTACGTAATTATCGTATAATGCATGCATTATCATTTACACTTCAAGTCATCATATCTTGGTCACCTGATATCGAAATCAGATGATTCCAAGGCCAATTTCCCTTATTTTTAGTCCTCTTCAGAGTAGACGTGGAAAATCCCAGACAAAGGTCACCGGTTGCAAGCTTTCATGCAAAATTATCGTTAGAACTTCAAAGATTCATATCTTTGTCGTTCTACATCGGATTCAAAGGATTCCAAGGCCATTATTCTTTATTTGTGATGTTCTACAAAGTGAACGTAAAAAATCTTGGGTAGAAGTTTCTGAAGGGTCCAATGCAAAATTACACATGGAAATGGTCATTTAATCTTTAGAAATTCATATTTTGGTCGCCCCATATCCAAATCAGGTGATTTCAGTTTCATTATGTTCCATTTTTAATACTCTACAAAGTGGACGTAAATGATTTTTGATAGGAGTCTCCAAAGGATCCCATGCAGAATGGTTAGCCAAATTATCGATAATTGGCCTGCTTAAACTTTAAAAATTCATAAGTTGGCCATTTTATTTCCAAATGAGGTGATTCAAGTTCCAACATTCCTTATTTTAATTGTTCTACATAGTGAATGCAAAAAATTTGGAATAGAGGCTATCGAAAAATTTCATGTGGAATGGAGGCAGAAATGGACTATGAAATGATAGGGAAAGTCAACTTTGGTCCAAACCAGCTCAATCCTGCTCAATCCACCTTAGTCTAAGTTAGCTTGGCTCAGCTCAGACCAATTCAGACCAAGTCATGTCAGCCCATATGCAAGCATTTCCTTTATATGTGTATAATGTATAATATATTATTGTATATAATATATATATAATATATATATATATATATATATATATACACACACATACACATATATATTATAGGAAAGAGAGGTCATGTGGGGAGATTAGCAGAGAGTGGCGGTGGAGAAGAGAGATGTCATGGGAAAAAGAGAGGGAGAAGGAAAAAAGGAAAGAGAGAAATAAAAAAAGGAAAAGAAAAAGAAAAAAAACATTTTCTAAAAAGAAAACGTGAAAAGAGAGAGGGTGAAGGGAAAAAAAGGAAGGAAAGACGAAGGAAAAAAAGAAAGAAGAACAAAAGGAAGAGAAAAAAGAAAGAAAAAAAAAGGAAGAAGAAAAGGAAAGAAGGAATTTTCTAGAAGAAGGAAAGAGAGAAAGGAAAGAGAGAAGAGAATTTCTAGAAGAAGAAGGAGAAAAAGGAAAGAAAGGTAGAGAGAAAAAACGTGGAGTGGAAGGAGAAAAAGGAAGGAAGAGAAGAAAGGAAAGAAGAAAAAAGGAAAAACAAATTTCGAGAAGAAAAAGAAGAAATGGCAGGAAGAGAAAAAAAGAAAAGGAAAGAAGAGAGAAGATGAGAGAGATGGATAGACGTATTCTACTCTAGAAAATGTGGGGAAGAGAGAGGGAGAAGGAAAAAGGGAAGGAAGAGAAGAAAGGAAAGAAGAAAAAAGTAAAAAAGGATTTTCTAGAAAAAAAAATAAGGAAAGGAAAGAAAAATCTTTTAAAAGAGGAGAGAAAAGCATAAATAGGCCAAGAAAAAGAGAGAATGCTCTCTTTTTCCAGACTACAGGGAGAGAGAGGTCTTGAGTGAGAGAAAATGTGAGAGAGGGAGAAAGAAAGAGAGAAGAAGAAGAGAAAAGAAAAAAAAAGAGACAAAGAAAAGAGAGAAAGAGAAGAGAGAGAGAAGCCGAGAAAAAGAGAAGGGGGATTCATTTTCAAAGAGCTTGAGACAATCTCCAAACAACCTACATTGATGATTTCGCTCCATTTGAGCACAAGGTTAGTACCCTAAACGAATTTAGAGGTCTCTAGAATGCTTGAATATTGATTTTGCTTGAAAAAGCTTATTTCCATTAAATCTCAATCAGGAATGCTCTATTGCATGCATATTAATGTTAGGATTCCTATGTCTAGCATTTTTTATGAATGATAATTTATCTAAACTATTCAATGATGAAGTTTTGAATGCTATATGTCAATGTTTGATGTTTTTCACAAGTTTCACAAAGCGGTTTTCTAATCTAAAATTTCCAAATTTAAGATCCAAACTTAGGATGTGCTTCACATATAGTTTTTCTTATATTTTGAAGCCCAAATTTCTATGAAAGTCTCTCAGATATGTTAGAAGACTACCCTATAAATTTTGTTCCATTTGGAATTGGGAATGTATAATAAAAAATTTGTGCTATTTTATTCGTATATAATGCAATCCCATATCAGAAAGTCTCTAGACAAGGGTCTTATGGCCATAATCGGGAACTCAACTTCGTATGAATTTTTTAGATATGAAAGGTTTCTCAAAAATGGCACTGTTTTCATATTTTTAAGATTTTTTATTGAATTGATATCGATTTTTAAGTGCATAGTGCTCTGATTTTGAATCTGTCAGGATGTACTGATTCGCATGATTGAAAAGGATCATTTTTCACAAAGAAAATAAGTTGTTTTCACTTGTTTTTCCTGATGAAATTTTAGATCAGACAGTTATCTACATGGACATATGTCTGGATTTAATTTTTATTAATTATAGTATTTTATATGGAATTTATTGTGAAACTAGTCAAAAATCTGGAACAGACTTGACCAGTGCACATATCCGGTCTTAGGGTTTATATTTGACCTATTTTTACTCTCTGTTAGGATTCAACCTTTCAGATGAAATATAGCATATCAAGTCATCTTTCTGTGAAAAAAATTGAGCTTGATTTGAGTTATATAAGACCAACTTATGGTCATTATTGTGTAATGTGACAGAATCTGAATGCAGTTCATAGTTTTGTATATCTGAAATTTTGTGTCACAATTTTGACAGTTTTGAGTCATTAATCATTCTAAATGTCTTCATAAAAATTACAATATCTTTAAAGAACATTGAACATAAGTTTTTTTTGATAATTTTTCACTTTTCAAAAAAAGGTTTCATTGATGTCTCATTCATTGTAACATGCAATTGATTGTTTGAGTAAATTCTACCGTATTTAGATAAATGGTTATATTTGGAGCATTCATATGCTTTGATTGGATTGTGCATACCATATTTGCCATATTCCATTTGTTGCTATATTTGGTAGGATAAATAGATTTTTATCATATTTAGCAAAATCTTATTAATTACCATTTTTAAGTCTTACTATGCTTAGAAAATAGCATATAAGATCTTACCTTTCGGAATGATTCATGCCATATTTTGCATTTTATGTTCAGTACTTACCATATTGATATGTAGTTGCATACATGGATTTCTTACCATTTTTAAGTCTTACTATGCTTAGAAAATGGCATATAAGATCTTATCTTTTTTTGGATAATTCATACCATATTTGCATTCTATGTTTGGTACTTGCAATATTGATATAAAGATGCATACATTGATTTCTTGTCATATTAGGTCTTGTCATGCTTAGATTAGCATATTAGATCTTTCCATATAGGTTCTTGCCTTATTTCCAATGCATGCCATATTTGATAGAATTACAACAATCTTGCTATATGTGTATTTCTTACCATAAATGTGTTATATGCCATATTTAGATGAATAATTTATTTTTAGCAATAATTTAATTTATGCAACACCCTAGTTGAACTGCCATGTATGTATACTTTTAGAAGACAATCTGGGTGTAGGGACGTGCATTTAGACACCCACATTCTTGGGAAGGGTATAATGGAAAATAATAAAAACCTTAATAAAGAAAGAGAATGCTTTGCCAAACCTTTCAAAATCTATACATAGGATGAAAAAGTCAGGACGACTTCTGCCCCTCAGTAAACCCTAAACCTAGAATAAGTTCTCAATCCTAATCCTAGAATAGGTTCTAAACCCTAAACTTAGAATAGGTTCTCAATCATTAACCTAGAACAGGTTATTTCATCAGCCCGAACTACACGGATTCTGATTCCTAGGGCAAACCCTAGGATACGTAAGCTATTTGGGAGAATCCCAAATTCGGATACACCTTAATCCACTCGGACTATCCATAGATCCACTAAGATATCCATCCACATTTTGTCCCAAATAGCGTTATCCACATTCCAACCCAAAAAGGGTTATCCACATTTTGACCCAAATTGGGGTATCCACATTGAAACCCAGAAAGGGTTATCCATTCTTAGATCCACTAGGACTATCTATCAGTCCGTATGGACTTTCCAGATCTTTACCCATAGGGTTTCTCAGCCTTTAAAGCATAAACATCAACTTGAACAATGAACTTAATCATGCACAAGCATAAATCATAGCCATAAGCTTTAATCACACCTGAACTACGATGGTGAACCTGATTTTTGGAATAATTCTATAATACGAAGGCAATCTATTGGATACAGATTCGGTTCAATGATATTAAACCAATTAGTTGGGTTTGGTTTAACAAATATAGTCTAGCATAGGAAAGGTATAGGAGATCGATTTCGATCGGGCGGTTTGGGTGCCTAACCCCTTCCCATAATCGTAACCTAACGTTCACCCAATCTCTGATGGATCAGAAATCCAATCTAACGGTCATGAGTCAATTGAAGTCTTACCTTGGAGTGAGATTTCACATTTCTAAGGTCCTAGACCTTAATCTAGGTGGCGACTTCCACAAAAAAAAAAAGATTAGATCTTTGTCCTCATAGTGACTGGGGATATAAACGTCAAACTCCTAAATGAAAACATTCCTTGTGTGAATTGGATGCTAGCTTTTAGGATACTATATTTATGCTTGTATAATAATGCTTTGGAGGGAATGGATCTGTCACACATTCATGCGAGTAGCCGAACCGGGTCCCATGCAGATGGGGCAGCCCGCTAGGCGAAACACACAACCTTGGCCTATACTTTGTGAGACCACGACCGGCAAGCAGCCTCTAACGAGCGTTTCTTGGGTCCGCCCGGGAATGCGTTATGCTACTCTACGTCGCTTGATTCTTGCAACATAGTATATAAAGGGATTGGGGGCCCATTATTCATCGTACATTCAGTGATAGGTTACCCCATCTTTGTCAAGGTGGCCTTTTCTGTCCTAACCCAGATTGTAGCCCAATGATTGTTATTTTTGGTTCATCCTTGAACCGACCAGTAAAATCTGCTTAGCCATGACACCCTTGTACGAGACATCGAATTTCTGCCCATTTTTGTCCTCGATTGGTCAACATGTTAGAATCTACACGATGAGAATCTTGAACTCTCACCCATTGGGAGTGTGAGGTATGTAATACACTTGTTCTACATCATAGTAGACGGTCACTATACACCCTCCATTAAGTAAGCTCGATGTGTCGAATCTCTCATTGTTAACACGTCGATTTTGAAAAATGAGCAAAAAATTCCTGTCAAGACATAGATACCATGGTCAAGAAGAAATTTACTAGTTTGTTCCTCCATGAACCACTTTTGCTAACCATCCCTAATAAAGACGATGGATTAATATATCCATTTCAATTTCATTGAATTCGGTAATCCAATTGGCCAGACCATGGTACCACTGATTATCCATTTTAGAATCATGAGGTCCCAAGGCTGAACACATGGCTTAATCAAATTCAATTAAATTGACTTGGATAATGTTTACCCGATCACCCTTATGAAGGAGCTAACTTTGTTTGGTTGAGTCATCCTTTAATTGTGTATGTGACTACTTTCCACTCCCGTCATCCAAAAGTCCTAATATTTATCACTTTTGGGTTCTTTTCCGGTACAAGCCAAGGAGTCAGCCCAAACCACAACCATTTCTACCTCTTGGATAAGGGATCCCATTACTGGGAGGTTGTCTAGGGTGTACACACTAGAGCCAGTTATTCCCACCTCAACCACATCAACTAAATCAATGGCTGAAGGATCAAATCAAGTCCCGAGCACTATGGATGCCAGGATGGAAAAGATGGAGGATACCATGGGGATGATAGCTACCACAGTAAGTGATATCCAATTGCAATTGCAGGCTCAAGGGTCAACCTATGAAAGGGTAAATATGGCACCGCCACAAGGACTGGGTAGCCCTAACCCAGCTGTGTCAAAATTTTTTCATAAACTCGGCATTCGAAGATATGGAGGGTGTCATACCCTAGAAATAGTCAATCGTTCAGGCTACCCCTATGACCAAGAAATTGAAGGAAGATGATGGCCCATACGACGATAGACTGAGTCAAGTGGAAAAAATACTGAGGGGCATGAAAGTAGTAGAAAGTCAAATCATTGATGCCGAAGGATTATGCTTCTTTCCAGAAACTAAGCTGCCTCCCAAGCTTAAATGGACCACTGAGAAATTTGATGGGACAGGAGACGCCAGGACCCATTTAAGATCATTCACGGGCCTATTGAAGCAAGGCGAAGGGTTTACTGATGAACAGTTAGGACAAGCATTCAAATTCTCACTCACGGGCGGGGCTCATCGATGGTTAATGAATCTGAACCCATCACAGATAAATTTGTGGTCAGATATCACCAAAGCATTTATCAGTTTCTATTCCTATAACACAGAGATAGAGACCCACCGTAGGCAATTGGAAACCATGGTCCATGTACAAGGAGAGACATTCACGGCCTATTTAACTCGGTTCAGAAGTGTAGCAGCAAAGCTTTTGGATCGACCTTCTGAGAGAGATCAAGTGTAGATAATGATGGGAGGCATAAGTGGGTCATATAAAACATACATTTTTGGCTAGGCCATCCTATCATTCGAAGGGTTCGTGGTTGCAGGACAATAACTAGAGGACGCCATAACCCGAGGAGATATATTACCGGGAAAGTCGGAAAGGTCAGAAGGGGCGTCGAATAGAAGGGCATACCCATCAAAAAATCCAGGGAATCAATCTGTAAAGAAAATAGCTAATACCATTATTGAGCCATTGATCTTGGGATGTTCAAGTTACACCCCACCACAGCAAGCAAGACCAAGGAGGCAATTCATCGATTTGGGGATGACCGGATCCAAGGCTCTGGACAAGTTGATACAAGCAAAGAAGTTGACAATGCTTGACCCTCATCCACCTCCAAGTCCTCTTCCACCGAATTTTTGTATGGACTTGTTCTGTAACTACCACAATCAACATGGGCTTGACACAGACAACTGCTACACATTAAGGCATGCCATACAGGATTTATTAGATTCTGGTAAATTTAAGGCCCAGCCCCATAAGTGTCAGTGGCAAATAATCCCCTCCCTCACCACAGCATCAATTTCATAGAATGGGGAGATGATCCCTCGGACCTTATGCCCGTCATAGAAGGAGTAAGCAATATAGTTGTCAATCTAGTGATGAAGTAAACATGTTGGGTAACCATCAACAAGAAGAAGAGGAATAAGATTTTTATTTCTCGAAAGATTCACCACACCCAATAACACAAGTACAGTAGGAAGAAGAAGAAGAACCATTCATCATCTACCTTTCAGATGAGGAGACAGAGATAAATCAAGTTGACAATATTTTCCTTGAGATGGAGTTCATATTCCTGGAGGATGAGCAAGAAGTAGCAGAAACCAGAACAGGGAAGAACTACAAACCATCTCACCTGATGGTAAATGATCCGGCCCAAGCTATGAGAGGGAAAGGTAAAGGACCTGCCAACCATCCAGAACCTCCAAACCCAGTATTGAAAGATTACAAAAGACCCAAGCCAATATGTCCATTTGAGAGCTTCTGATGGCTTCCAAAGTCCATAGGGATGCAGTACTGAAATCCCTAGCAAGCATTCAGGTCCAAGTTTCAATGGATAGAGAGGAACTAGCCATGCTAGTAGGTGCAGATATGCCATTAATGCAATTATCTTTGGAGATGCAGAACTTCCCCAAGGATGTAAGGATCCTATACATGCTTTGCATATTACCATCGGATGCCGGGGCAAGAGCATTTTTTAAGTTTTGGTTGATAATAGGTCAGCATTGAATGTATTCCCTTTTCGTACCTTCAAGCATCTAGGCTTCAGCAAGTCAGAGTTGAAACCTTCAAATATGACCATCAAGGCATATGAAAATACCAGAAGGGCTATATTGGGTGTCTTCACAGTACCAATTCAGGTAGGACCGGCTGAATTTGAATCAGAGTTCCAAGTCATTGATAGTTCTACCTCGTTCAACATGCTTATGGGTAGGCCTTGGATCCATAAGGCCAATGCAGTGGCATCTACTTTGTACCAGAAGATTAAATTCATCTACAAGGGTACCACTGTGACAATACACGTGGACTCTGCAGCCGTGAACACATTGGCCACTGGACAGAATAGTCAAGAGTCACAAGGGGATACTAGGTAGGATTTCTCTCTCGGAGGGTTCTAGGTCGACAACATCTTAGCCACAACTGAGCCAGATCCTACAGATTTGGACTAGTTTATACCCCCACCAAAGGGGACCTGAAAGTAATCAAACAATAGCAGAGGGGAGCTGACGAAAGATTTCAAAAGCTCGAGAGGATGAAATACAAGCATAGTAGTCAGTATGCTAGCAGCACAATAAGAGCATCAGACAGAGCTAGTGGGGACTGGCAACCCCAAAGGACGGATGAAGCAGTTTATCAAGCAATATCTGAGGGGTTGTACAATGTGCAGAACATCCAGTTTTTGAAGACCCTCAATGGGTATTTTGTCAAGAAGGAGAAGATAACATTTATTATGGATTTTCAGAACCTTGGTTCAATGCCCACCTCCAAAAGCAAGTATCCGGGTTTGAAATATTCCATGATTATACTTTTGACTGGGAAGAGCTCGAGCAAGCCAAGATCTAAGAGCAGAGCAAGGAGCAAAAATCCGAGACAGAAGTGATCAACATCAGCAACCTGTTCAAGGACGATCAAGTGTTGACGCTCACCGGTAAAGATCAAGATAGGAGTCCCGATATACAACAATTCACCCTTCCCATCAACGGAATAATCACCAATTGGAGTTGTTATGATAATTCTGTTTACCCAAAGGGGTTGCCATGTAATCCACATATTATGACTATGTCTGAGCCTAGGGTCCTTAGGTCTTTAGATAAGATTGAGTCCTTTTCATGTTTTGAGTTTGTTCCACTTGGAACCATTTCCTTTGTACCTCTGCTATTAAATATGAATAGAGATGATATTTTGAATTACACTGCATCTACTTTTTCCTTTCCTTCTCCTTCTAACTCTAACTTTGAAAATGATGAGAATGATGAACCATTTCCTAAAATATTACAATCCATCCAAGCCTCGGAGGAGAAGAAGGCTCAACCTATCGGCGAAGACTTCAAAATAATTAACCTCGGTTTAGCAAAGGAACCTCGAGAAATAAAGATCGGTGCTACCTTGACGGAAGAAGAAACCAAACAAATGATGGAATTATTGATGGAGCTCCAAGAAGTGTTTGCCTGGTCCTATGAAGATTTTCCCGGCATAGACCCTGAAGTTGTACAACATAAGATACCTTTGGTCTCAGATGCAAGGCCATATAAGCAGAAGCTGAAGCGGTTAAGGCCTGAATGGACCCTCAAGGTTAAAGAAGATGTCATGAGGCAGTTTGATGCCAGATTCCTAGAGGTCATGAAGTACCTAGAGTGGTTAGCAAATGTAGTCATCGTACCTAAAAAGGATGGAAGACTAAGGGTGTGCATTGATTACAGAAACCTGAATAAGGCCAGCCCTAAAGATGATTTTTCATTACCAAAGATAGACATCCTAGTGGATAACACTGCAAATCATGCTCTTTTGTCCTTCATGGATGGATTATCAGTGTACAATCAGAAAAGATGGCACCTGAAGACAAGGAGAAAACCGGCTTCATAACAGACTGGGGCACCTACTGTTACACTGTGATGCCATTTGGGTTGAAGAATGCTGGGGCAACTTATCAAAGAATGGGTACTACAATCATGCACGACCTGATCCATAAGGAGGTAGAGGTGTATGTAGATGATATGATCGTAAAATCATTCACCAGAGAAGGTCACATCCCGACATTAAGGAAGTTCTTTGAGAGGATCAAGCAATACAATCTAAGGCTTAACCCCCAAAAATGTGCATTCGGGATAATAGCAGGCAAAATGCTAGGTTTTATGGTCAGTCAAAGAGGAATCAGAATTGATCTAGCCAAGATAAATGCCATCTCCTCAAATAGAAAAGGAAGTAAGAGGTTTCTTGGGAAGACTTCAGTACATCAACTGGTTTATTGCACATCTCACCGCAACATGCGAACCAATTTTTAAGCTACTCCGAAGAGACCAACCAAAGGATTGGAACCCTCAATGTCAGATGGCTTTTGACAAAATCAAGACATATCTGTTGAACCCACCAGTCTTAGCCCCACCAGTACCGGGAAGACCACTACTCCTCTACTTGTGAGTACTAGAGGGTTCTATGGGATCAATGATAGCCCAGCATGATACAGATGGAAAAACAGAAAAGGTAGTATACTACTTGAGTAAGAAATTCGCAGGATACGAAGCCAATTATACACAGGTAGAGAAGACATGCGCAGCCTTGGTTTGGATAACAAAGAGACTGAGGCATTATACGTTATCCTATAAGGTCATACTCATTTTCAGAACGGACCCCCTGAAGTATCTATTTGAGAAACCAGCTTTAACTGGAAGGTTGGCTAGATGGCTATTGTTGTTGTCTGAATTCGACATTACATACATTACTTAGAAGTCTATCAAGAGGAGTGTAATTGCAGAACATCTATCAGCTCTACTGGTTGAAGATAGCCTCAGACATTTGGAAGATGTATTCCCAGATGAAGAAGTCCACACAACTCAAGAAGAGGGGAAGAATGACACATGGATAATGTTCTTCGATAATGCTACAAATCATATGGGATACGGGGCTGGCATCTTATTCATAGATCCAGAAGGGGCATTTGTGTCATTTTCATTCAGATTAGACTTTGACTGTAGAAACAACATTGCAGAGTACGAAGCATGTATAATGGGACTGATAGCAGCTTTGGCCATAGGGGTCTGCAGATTAAATGTCTATGGTGACTCATCAATTGTTATCTACCATGTCAGAGGGGATTGGAAAACCAAAGAAGAGAAGCTGGTACCTTATCAACAATGTGCAATAACCTTGGCTCGAAAGTTCATGCAAATTGAATTTGACTACTCCCCAAGGGATACCAATAAGTATGCCGATGCATTGGTCACCTTGGCTTCAATGATTGGAAATGATCCTTTGGGACATATCAAACCCTTAATCATAGAGAAAAGAGTACGACCAATCCACTTAGAAGAAGTGAATGCATTGACAGTTGATGGCCGACCATGGTTTGCTCCCATCACAGATTTCATCAAGGAAAGAAAATATCGAGTGGAAGCCACAACATGTGAGAAGAAGTCTCTTAGGCGATATGCCTCTCAGTTTATACTATGCGATGATATCCTATAAGATCCCATGAAGCAGTGCAATTAGTCTGTGTCGACGAGGAACTGGCGCAAAACGTCATCGAGCAAGTCCATCAAGGAATATGCGGACCTCACATGAATGCTAGAATGCTTGCAAAGAAGATTCTCATAATGGGATATTACTGGAACACAATGGAAGCAGACTATGCAGAGTTCATAAGGAAATGTCACAAGTGTCAAATCCATGCTAATTTGATACACGTGCCTCCAGCAGAGTTGCATACTCTTAGCTCTCCATGGCCTTTCTCATCCTGGGGCATAGATGTGATCGGAAAGGTTCACCCTAAAGCTTCAAATGGGCATGAATTCATCTTGGTTGCCATCAATTATTTCACAAAGTGGGTAGAGGCACAGTCATATGCCAAGCTCACAGCAAACAAAGTGGCTAAATTTCTACAAGAGTACATCATATGCCGGCATGGGATGCCTCATTCTATTATCTTAGATCAAGGAAAACATTCAGAGGGAGAGTTCAAGATTTATGTGACAAGTTCCATATCAAAAGGCACCGGTCCTCTCCTTATCGTCCACAGACAAATGAGGCAGTAATGGCAACCAATAAAAATGTCAAGGTTATCCTTTAGAAAATGGCAGAGTCTAATGTTGATTGGGCAGACAAACTACCTTATGCACTCTTGGCATACAGAACATCCATAAGAACATCCACTGGGGCAACGTCGTATTCACTAGTATATGGTATGGAAGTAGTCCTCCCAGTAGAAATAGAGGTGCCATCACTAAGAGTCTTGATGGAATGCAAGATTCCAGGAGCTGAATGGTTGCAATCCAGATATGATGAGCTAAACATCGTTGATGAAAGAAGAATGAAGGCAGTGGATAATGTGCAAAAATACCAACAAAGAATGGTAGCAACCTTTAACAAAAAGGTGCGTGTTCGTCACCTGAGAATCAGGGGACCTAGTATTGAAGGAGCAAAGAGCACCTGTCCATGACCCTATGGGCAAGTTTCATCCTAATTGGAGTGGACCGTTCATAGTAAAAGAAATCTTACCTAGAGAAGTTGTTCGACTGGTCGACATGGAAGGCATCACGTTACAATACTTGACCAACTTGGATCAAGTGAAGAGATATTATGTGTAGCCTCTACACTCTTCCAAAAAAAAATTAAGGGTGTAGAAGGCTTGTCTCTCACCTACTGACATCAACAACGGGCATCAATCATTTGAAGAACTTACCGACATGGTTGACTAGATTCTCTGACGGGGAACAACACCTTTCACCCAGGAATGGTTCATCCTATCATCATAATCAAAGAAATAATTTTCTGATTTTTGGCTAAACTTTTTCATCCGTCCATCTATTCAACGGATTTCCCAAGAGTAACACATCAAAGCCCATCATTCATATCATCTGATATAAACTCTCATGAGTATATCAATCTGAGAAATTATAAAAAAACAAAAATTCCTGCTGCAACTCTTATCTTTCGTTCATTACATCGGACGGCATCCCAAGATTCTAATAAGCCCATCCTTTCTCAAGCAATAAAATGGGACCTTCTTAGTAAGATAAGCCCATTCTACATAAACAACCACAAACACCTCCAGGCGGCAGACCCACCTGGACAGTTTCTTGTCAGTCCCATTTGGACCTCCATTTTCACTCATCATGTCCATAGATTTAAGTACTTAAAACTCAGATAGAGTCAGTCACATGTATACATTTCATGTGTAATCTACTAAGGGCATTTCAACATATCTAAAGAACAACAGTTTAAGATAATTCTAATGATTCATTTTTAACCTCTATTTGTATGTCGAGATTCCTACTTGTTACACCCAGGAGGCTACAATCCATTGATCCGTCGGACAGAATTACAGAGATGGACAGAGCACTAAAAAATTGGAGTTGGCGTATTGAGTTCACAGAAGATAGCTATTTCCTGCGGAAGCATCAACTGGAGGCACTTCCTTAATTAACAACCATAAAATTATGCTCAGACCTTCTGAAAGCAGTCGCTCAATGTTGGGATCCAATAGTTCATGTCTTCAGGATGGGAGATGTAAGACCCATGTCAATCTAACCCGGTCTTATCACCTTGAACCAGGTTTACCAATCATGGTCTTGTCAAATGGACCAAGGGCGTGAAGGAGATCGAGATCCCAGGTATCAAATCGACCCTAAAACACTTAATTTAAGGGGAGCGTTGCATACCCAGCCAAGGAGGGTCAGACCCCCCAAAACAGAAAGTCAGACCCTCAGTTTTAAAGGGATGGTCGGACAACTGAGAAAACCTAGGGTCGACGGGATCATCGACCCTTCATCGACCCTCAGTTGCCGCCGAAACTGAAATTAGGAAATTTCTTAATTTTTGATTTGGATTATTTCCTAATCTCAAAGAGACTTGTTTTTGGATATTCCTACTCTATTTAAAGGACGTCCCTAAGGCTCTTTCACTCCTTTTACAACCCTAATTGAATTGAGAGAAAGAGAAGAGAAGGAAAATGAGAAGAAGAGAAGCAAGGAAGAGAAGAAAGCCAAAACAAGAAGAGTTGCAGAGAAGGAGTAATCTTCTCAGGTATGAATAGTAATTCCATGAGTTTCCACAGACTCTAGATTATATAATGAAGAGAGCGTGATCTCAGTGAAACCCAAACCATCGATCCATGGATAGGTTTTCATGGTAAACGATGGGAAAATATATGAAAGCTATATAGGTGGATGCTTCATGATTCTAGACCATGGGGTGAATGTTGAATGGACTGTAGTAGCAAGTCATAGGACCCCAAACATGAAGAATGGACTAAAAGAGGGAAATTAACCAAAATACACCGAGGGTCGCATAGAGGGTCGATGACCATCCGACCCTAGGTGATCCTGAGTATCGACCCTCAGTGTTCTGGAAGTCCAGGTTGGGGAGGGTCGCACCCAGGGTCGATCAGGACTCCGACCCTACCTCTGACCCTCAGTTAATAGAATGGTTTTAAAAATTAGAATAAATTCTAATTAAATTTTATCTACTTTGTTAGGTCTTCTAGCAATATAATAGCAAATAAAGGTGATTCTAAAGCTTGGAAAAATATCTATTAGCAAGCTAAGGTGAGGAAACAAAACTCTAAACTAATTGGTTAATAACAAACTGTTTTCTATTTTCTTGAGTCCAATGTCATGCTTGATTCTATGCGACTATGTTTGTAATGTGCATATGACATGTCATCCAATATTTCTATTACTTGTTCATGCATATTTACTTTATGGTTTATAACATGATGATGATGACGATGATAGGAATAGGCATGTGATTGTATGTGTGTGGTTGGTGTACTTGATGCGAGCGAGTATCAGGGGAGGTGTGATGAGAACGTCAATAAACGTTAACCTTTGGCGGGTCTCAGCACTTTAGCTCTATTTTTAACTCAAGTCTTATGCATTAGCATCGTCGTATCGCCATTGCTTTAGCAGAACTATTATGTCGTAGAGTATCAGGGGAGGTAGTCTCGGTCCTTGTAGTCTCTGACTCTACCGGGGGGCCTTAGCTCTATCTTTATGGACATTTTGAGGGATGCTGGGGTAAGGCCTTGGATACACTTTTTGGCATTAGGATTGGTTAGTTGCGAGCCCAGTTTGCAGCCCTCACCAACAGGGGCTTACGTGTTGGTATGGCACTATATAGCAATAAACGTTAACCTTTGTTATATAATGTTCATGATTGGGTGCTTGTGAGTCGACGATAAATGTTACCTTCGGGCAGCGTCACACACTTGTGTATAGAGGCGGGGTCAATAAACGTTACCTTTGACTACCTAAACTTTTCTATTGCATATTGCAAACTATAAATCAGACCAAATATATGAATTGATTGCATGCATATATACTGTTGCATTGTTTTGTTTGCTCACTGAGCCGTGATGTGTGCTCAACCCTCGACGTCGAATATTTTTAGTTGATGATGCTGGTTTCACTATTGTAGAATATATAAATGCTCCAGCGTACGGGAACTTAGCAGCGATGGAGGTTGAAGCTGAAGTGGATACACATGACTCCTCTTGTGAGTGCAACTCATGTGTATTCGATTAGATATGTTTTCTAGTTTTCCTTATTTGGATTTATTAAAGACATGTATTTGATATCTATTTATGTCTCAGTTGATACAAAATAATTTTCTATTTAAATATTAATATCATAGTAGATTCTTAGTTCATTTTATTATAAGACTTCCGCTATTGTGTATTTACTCTGATTATGTTTATGGATGTATGGAGTTTAGATAACACGGATATAGCCTACTCAAGATCCTGTTTGAACCGTTGGTTTACTAGCGGTTCATCACACCATTCTGAATAGTACGGAATTGGGGTGTGACAACTTGGTATCAGAGCATCTCAGGCCTTGCTCGTTGAACTAGCATATATTCATGACAATAGTGAACTGAGATAGGATACAAGTTAAAACAGTAATATTAACACACTATAAGCACAAGTAATGGTTGTGACCAAATTTAAAAAAAAAATAATGCATCTACTAATGGGGAAACAAGTTTACATACAATGAGAGAGAAAGAAACGTATATAAAAACTAAAGCAGAGTACAGTCCACAACCCAAACAGTTACTCTGTAGTACAAAGAAAACAAATACAATCATGAGGTTGGAGGTGAAGGAGGAGGCGGTGCCTCATGATCTCTGTCATAGACCTCAGCATAGACTCTAGTCAACCAGGCTATCTGAGTCTGGGTGGTCTGTAGACTAGCTGTGAGATCGGCTACCCTCCGATCAGTCGCACGCTGAACCTCTATGAGCTCTCCCATCCGCATTTCTGATATGTGCTTGGCGGCTAACAACTCATCCACTCCCACACGCTGAGCGTTTAGTAACTCCTCCATCCTTAGATCAGATCTGCGCTGAGCCTCCCTGATCTCATGCAACATCTCCATCATATCAGAAGGTGGGTGTGAAGGACCAGCCGCATGAGAAGGACCAGTCTCAGGTGCAGGATACGCCGCAGAAGAAGTACCAACTCCAGCCGCAGGCGTAGGTAAAGGCGGTGGTATCGAGTCAACATCCATGTACATGCGGTCATCATCATTGATAGGATCCGCATGAGCTCTAGCAGCGGCAGCAGCGGCCTCAGCGTCTGCCATCTCGATACGAGTGTGAGGGTGCACCATCTCGTTCCTCTCCTAGTCACTAACTTGGGCATCCCGCATGCCCATTTTGCAGATAGCCTCTAAATCTAGAGGCGACGAGAAGATCTTCTCCTGAATCTTCTCATCCACTAAGTCAACCCCCAGGCAGGTCAGCAAAACAGTAATCATACGTCCAGAGGGTAGATTACCCCTATGACCGGACAATGTAGCACTAATCATGGTCCGCATGATGATGTAAGGGAGGCAGACGGGCTGCCTAGTGCAAATGTTGTACAGAAGATACTTGGTCAGCTGAGAAACCCTCTCATAATGGCCACTCTGCGGAATCAGATTATGCTGGATAATCTTGCAGAAGACCCGTGGAGCCGAACGCATATAACAAGCTGTCATCTGCCAGCGATCAGGTCGTAACAACTGATTGTCGATCTTTTCCCTCATCTCCATAGAAACAAACTGGGGCTCTCCAGGCGCACAGTACACCATGGGGCCATCATAAGGAATTCCCAGTAGGTCGGCCAGTTGCCGATAGTCAAATGGGATATTGACCCCTTTGACGTAGCTGGTGGTACGCAACTCTTGACCCCTCTCGACATCATTGTAATTCCCCAGCACCTGGAGGTTACAATAAAACTGTCACACCAAATCCGGGCAGGTGCAAGTGTCGTAAGTGATGACAGGGAGCCATCCCATATCACCAAACGCCCTCCCTACATTGAACAGGGTAGCTCAGCCAAGTTCACCATACGACCACCCTCTACCTTCTTATGGACATAGTGGGCATACTGTGCCTTGGTTTCATTGGAGCGGAAGCGAAGCGGATCACGAACTCGGGGTACCTTGGTACAAGCCATGGTATCTGCAAAGAAAGAAACAGGGAGACAAGGAGTTAATTGGATAAAAATCCAAAATTTGGCATTTTAACGATGTAAGTTGGTCAAAAGCCTCACTTTTCACCCATACACGTGGGCAAGAGGACTTACGTAGGTTCCAACATATCCTACAACACTCACACAGTAGGAAATTGGAACTAATGAAGTCCAATTTGAAGGAATTTCAAAAAATCAAAAAAAAATTGACAAATTAGGGCAAAAAGAGCAAAAATCCAAGTTTCTCGATAACCAACCGATGAAACTCGAAAATTTTTGAGGGCTTTCATTCCTCGAGACACCAATAACAAAAGCCCCCAATAAAAATCAAATTTTTACGTTTGGAAAAAGTTTAATTTGAAAGATACAAGTTAAATGGACAAAAACCTAGAAAAGAAAACTAAAAAGAAGGAAAAATGAGAAAACATACATGTAGGGATGATGTGGACGTCGAACCCCGGATCCAAACTGACCAAAATAGTGGAGTGGCACTGTAGCAACTCAGAGGGGAGAAACGAGTCGAAACGGGAGGGAAATAACAAAGAATGAACCCAGAATCGGATCTTAAAAGTCTGATTTTTGGTCTGAGGGTCGGACAATTCGACCAGAACCATCGACCCTCGGATCGACCCTCCCATCGACCCTTGGCTCTCGGGAATCTGACAGAAAATTAAGGGTCGGATAGCCATCGACCCTTACATCAACCCTCAGCTCTCGGGAAGAACAGGTCATTCCCAGTGTCGGATACTGAGGGTCGGACATACCATCGACCCCACCATCGACCCTGCATAGAAAAGACAATATTTTTCACAGAATGATCTGAAAATTTTGAAATTTTACATCGATTAGCATGCCTACATGAAGTATAAATGATTGTCTCACCTATTTTGATGATTTTCAGGCACCATCAATCTCAGAAGAAAAACATGTCTGGACGTAGAGTGACCTGGCAGAGTCGGAATGCAGTTCCACCACCACCACCTACAGAGGGGACCAGTCAAGAAAATATATATGTACCAGGAAATCCAGATCAGGCAAATCCTACCAACTTATCACCTCCACCCCGGAGTTAGCAACTGTGGTAACGAATTTAGAATAGCAGCTGCAACAGATGCAACATGCACAGGCTCAAATGCAAGTTGCAATGGGAATTATGTTCCAACCAGCACATGCTACACCCATGCAAACCGGACAAGCCAGTGTAGGACCGGTGGGTAACCACCCAGCACCTCAAACACCTTAACCACCAGCTGCACAGATTCCAGTACCGGGTCTGGAAGCAGCTCAGGTTAACGATCACTATCCACCACCTATGTTTGGGGCATACCCCCAAAATCAGATGGATCACTCTCGACTGGTTGAGAGATTCTTGAAGATGAAGCCCAGGGAATTTAACGACAAACCGTCTGATCCGTTATGGCCAGCACACTAGATCGACGAGATGGAGAGAAACTTTCTTATGATGACTATTATAGAAGAAGAAAAGGTATTATGTGCCACCTTCATGCTCAAAGGCGATGCACATCATTGGTGGAAATCTACCCGGGCCTATCTATTGACCAAGCATGCCCTATTCACTTGGGCTATTTATAAAGAATCTTTTTTGAGAAGTATTTTCCACGAAGCTTTAGAGATTCTATGGAGAAGGAGTTCCTGAGTTTATATCAGGGACAGATGTCAGTGGATGCATATCAACAGTGTTACGAAGAGCTGTTTTTCTTTGCACCACCTAGTATGCAGGAAGAAGACACAAAAACCCGTAGGTTTGTCACGGGACTGAGAGGAAGCATCAGAGAACACGTTCTGGGCTTGGAAAAGAAGGTATATAATGAAGCTATCCAAATTGCTCGAGTTATAGAATCGAGCCAGAAGGAGTGTTATTTCACACAGAACAGAGGTATAAAAAGGTCAGTTGGAAATACTTACAATGGAGGGAACAACAAGACATTGAAACCCTTCCGTGCTCAGGGCTTTACTGCTGCACCTAGGACTATTCCAATAACTCAACATCAGCCAAAGCCAAATTTTGAAGGCCCAAAGTGTTTTAACTGCAACCAAACGGGACATATGGCAAGGGAGTGCCCTAAGCCGAATAAGCAGTTACATCAGGGACGAGTATATGCTGTTACATCTGAGGATGCTGCCGCATCACCCGATGTGGTCACAGGTATGACTGAAACCTTTTATAGTTGTAATTACATTGCATGAGCATATAGATTTAGTAAAATAAATCACAGGTATTGTACCTATAAATGGCGTACCCGCCAGAGTACTCTTTGATTCAGGAGCAACTCATTCCTTTATATCGGTGTCATTCGAAAAGAAGCTAAATTTACACATCAAAAGATTACACTACAATTTACTTGTACGGTCACCGATGGGGTTAGAAGTGGAATTAAAGAAAGGATATGGACCATGTCCAGTTCTCATTGGTGAGAAAACCTTAGATGCAACCTTGATACAACTGGAGATGGCAGACTTTGATGTCATCTTGGGAATGGACTAGTTAGCTCGGCATTCTACAAACCTATTATGCGCCGAAAAGAAGCTAACATTTAAAGACAAGGAAGGAGCAGAATTCAGTTTTGCAGGAACCAAACTTCCCCGTAGACGCAAGCTCATACTCTCAGCACTAAAGGCTAAGAAGTGCCTTGAGAAGGGGGTAGTCGGGTATCTAGTATCAGTGGTCGACCTAACCAAGGAAGCACCACGAATGGAAGACATTGATGTCGTGCGGGACTATCCCGATGTATTTCTGGAGGAACTACCACGATTACCACCAGACCGAGCCACAGAGTTTGTGATAGACCTTATACCTGGAGCCGCACCAGTATGAAAAGCACCTTACAGAATGGCTCCTACAGAACTGAAGGAATTGAAAGTGCAACTACAGGAACTGCTGGACAAGGGTTATATTCGACCCAGTATATCACCATGGGGAGCACTAGTATTATTCGTAAAGAAGGACGGTAGCGTTCAATTATGTATCGACTATCGAGAGTTGAATAAACTGACAATCAAGAATCGATATCCACTACCTCGGATCGATGATTTGTTCGATCAGTTGCAAGGAGCAAAGGTATTTTCTAAGATCGATCTTCGATCAGGCTATCATCAGTTGAAGATTAAAGAAGGTGATATTCCTAAGACAGCTTTCAGGACCAGATACGGACATTATGAATTCTTGGTCTTGTCTTTTGGATTAACAAACGCACCAGCAACTTTCATGGAACTTATGAACCGGGTCTTCCACGATATGTTGGATACGTCGGTTATAGTTTTTATTGATGATATATTGGTATACTCCAAGGACAAAGAAACCCATATCAAGAACCTAAATGCCGCCCTATAGCGTTTAAGGAAAGAGAAGTTATATGCCAAATTTTCAATGTATAAGTTTTGGCTAAGTGAAGTCGCCTTTCTAGGCCATGTAGTATCCGTTGAAGGAATCAAAGTAGACCCCAGGAAGATCGAGGCTATTGTAAAGTGGGAAGCACTAAAGAGCGTTGCAGAAATTAGAAGTTTTCTGGGTCTTGCCGGTTATTATCGATGATTTGTAGAAGACTATTCCCGGATTGCTGTACCTCTCACCAGTCAGACTAAGAAAGGTAAAAAGTTTGTGTGGACTGGTAAATGTGAGAAGAGCTTCCAAACATTGAAGACGAGATTGATATCCGCTCCGATTTTGACTATTCCTGTTCCAGGACAGACATGTACCTTATATACTGATGCGTCAGGACTGGGATTAGGATGTGTGCTTATGCAAGGAGAGCAAGTAATTGTTTATGCCTCGAGACAGTTGAAGACACATGACAAAAATTACCCCACTCATGATTTGGAGTTTGCGGCAGTAGTACATGCTGTCAAGATATGGAGACATTACCTATATGGAGAGAAATTTCAGATTAAGTCGGACCATAAAAGTCTTACTTATTTATTTAATCAGAAGGAGTTGAATATGAGACAAAGAAGATGGCTGGAACTATTGAAAGACTATGATTGTGATATCCAGTATCATCCGAGAAAAGCGAATGTAGTAGCGGATGCGTTGAGCAGAAAGGAAATGATAAAATCGCAAGGAGAGTTTAGCACGACTGCAGCAATGTGTACTACCAGAATGGTATTCAATCACGGCAATGAGTAGCATGTGATAGATACAATGGATGGATCTGCCAACCAAGGGTTTATTCATCAGTTTTCAAATATGTTCGCAGATTTGAAGATTATACCGGATAAAATGGATGAAGTGAAGACAGCTATCAAATCAGATTCTTATCTGAGAACAGTACAAGAAGATATCGAAAAAAGGTAGGACTAACCCTAAGTTCACCTTGGACGAAGAGAAAGTACTAAAATACAAAGGAAGAATATGTGTACCCGAAACAGAAAATGTGGATATTAGACACCGACTGATGAAAGAAGCTCATACCACCATCTATTCGATACATCCTGGAAGTACAAAAATGTATCATGATCTAAAGAAACTATATTGGTGGAGAGGAATGAAAGCAGATGTAGCTAAGTTCGTGTCTCAATGCCTAAATTGTCAGAAAGTAAAGGCTGAATGACAAAGACCCACAGGACTATTACAGCCATTACCGGAATCAGCATGGAAATGGGACTACATCACTATGGACTTCGTCACGGGATTACCATTGACTCCTCGAGTAGTTGACGCAGTTTTGGTGATTGTGGACCGTTTGACTAAAATAGCTCGCTTTATACCTATACGACCTCAGTATACTCTAGAAAGGTTAGCAAAGCTGTATGTGGATAATATCGTTCGATTACGCGGTGTACCAGAGAGCATTGTATCCGATAGAGATCCATGATTTACTTTTATGTTTTGGGAAGGATTGTAAAAGGCTATGGGTACAACATTGAAGTTCAGTACTGCATTTCACCCACAGATAGATGGACAGTCAGAGCGTACAATCCAGATTTTAGAAGATATGCTACGAGCATGTGTAATTGACTTCAAAGGATCATGGGATGAAAGGTTACCACTGATCGAGTTCGCTTATAACAATAGCTACCAGGCTACTATACAGATGTCACCTTATGAAGCACTGTATGGCAGGAAGTGTCGAACTCCTTTGTTTTGGAATGAAGTTGGAGAACGTAGTATTTTTGGACCGGAATTTTTTGAAGAGACTTGCAGAGTGGTCGACATTATCAAGGAAAGTGTGAGAATAGCTCAGAGCCGGCAGAAGCAATATGCAAATACTCGACGCAGAGATCTGGAGTTCGCTATAGGTGATAAAGTATTTTGAAAGTATCGCCTATGCGAGGATTGAAAAGGTTCGGACAGAAAGGGAAACTAAGTCCAAGATATGTTGGGCAGTATGAGATTCTAGCTAAGCGTGGGAAAGTGGCTTATAAGTTAGCACTACCACCATCTATGTCAAGTGTGAATGATATATTTCACATTTCCCTATTGAAGAAGTATGTCAAGGATCCAACGCATGTTTTGACAGTGGATTTACCAGAATTGACTGATGATTTGACATTTGAAGTAACACCAACAGAAATCACCAGTCGAAAGGTTCAAGGTCTGCGCAACCGAGATATCTATTATGTTAAGGTCACATGGAAAAGTAGAGACATGGAAGAAATTACATGGAAAGAAGAAAATGCTATGCAAAAGCAATACCCTCACTTATTTGATTCAGGAGGTACGTACAATTTCTAGGACAAAATTTTTATAAGTAGGGGGAGTTGTAAGACCCGTGTCAATCTAATCCGGTCTTATCACCTTGAACCAGGTTTATCCATCATGGTCGAGTCAAATGGACCAATGGCGTGAAGGAGATTGAGATCCCAGGTATCAAATCGACCCTAAAACACTTAATTTAAGGGGAGCGTCGCATACCAAGCCAAGGAGGGTCGGACCCCCCAAAACAGAAAGTCAAACCCTCAGTTTTGAAGGGAGGGTCGGACAACTTAGAAAACCTAGGTCGACGGGATCATCGACCCTCCCATCGACCCTCAGCTGCCGTCGAAACTGAAATTAGAAAATTTCCTAATTTTTGATTTGGATTCTTTCCTAATCTCAAAGAGACTTATTTTAGGATGTTCCTACTCTATTTAAAGGACGTCCCTAAGCCTCTTTCACTCCTTTTACAACCCTAATTGAATTGAGAGAAAGAGAAGAGAAGGAAAAGGAGAAGAAGAGAAGCAAGGAAGAGACGAAAGACAAAACAAGAAGAGTTGCAGAGAAGGAGTAATCTTCTCAGGTATGAATAGTAATTCCATGAGTTTCTACAGACTCTATATTAGATAATGAAGAGAGCGCGATCTCGGCGAAACCCAAACCATCAATCCATGGATAGGTTTCATGGAAAACCATGGGAGAATATACGAAAGCTATATAGGCGGATGCTTCATGATTCTAGACCATGGGGTGAATGTTGAATGGACTGTAGTAGCAAGCCACAGGACCCCAAACTCGAAGAATGGACTAAAAGAAGGAAATTGACCAAAATACACCGAGGGTCGCAGAGAGGGTCGATGGCCATCTGACCCTAGGTTGTAAGAGCCGTGTCGATCTAACCCGGTCTTACCACCTTGAACCAGGTTTACCAGTCATGGTCGAGCCAAATGGACCAAGGGCATGAAGGAGATCGAGATCCCAGGTATCAAATCGACCCAAAAACACTTTAAATAGGGGAAGGGTCGCATACCCAGCTATGCAGGGTCAAACATGAAGTCAGACCCTCAGTTTTTAAGGGAGGGTCGAACAGCTTAGAACCCTAGGGTCGACGGGATCATCGACCCTCCCATCGACCCTCGGTTACCGTAGGAAATAGAATTAGGAAATTTCTTAATTTTCGATTGGGATTCTTTCCTAATCTCAAAGGGACTTATTTTAGGATGTTCCTACTTTATTTAAAGGACATTCCTAAGCCACTTTCACTCCTTTCACAACCCTAATTGAACTGAGAGAAAGAGAAGAGAAGGAACAGAAGAAGAAGAGGAACAAGGAAGAGAATTAAGCCAAAAGAGAAGTGTTGCGGAGAAGGATTATTCTCCTCAGGTATGGATACTAATTCCATGAGTTTCTATAGACTTTAGGTTAGTTATTGGTGAGAGTGTGATCTCGGAGAAACCCAAACCAACAATCTATGGTTAGAATGCATGAAAGCTATTTAGGTGGATGATTCATGGTTCTAGACCATGGAATGAATGTTGAATGGAATGTAGAAGCAAGCCATAGGACCCAAACACGAAGAATGGATTAAAAAGATGGAATTGGACCAAAGTGCACAGAGGGTCTTACCCAGGGTCAATGACCATCCGACCCTAGGTGATTCTGACCATCGACCCTCAGTGTTCAGGAAGTTCAGAGTTAAGGGAGGGTCGCACCCAGGGTCGATCAGGACTCTGACCCTACCTCCGACCCTCAGTTAACAGTGTGGGTTTTAAATCTGGAATTAATTCTAATTAAGTTATATCCACTTTGTTAGGTCTTCTAGCATTTTAATAACATTGTAAAGGTGATTCTAAAGCTTGGAAAAGTATCTTTTAGCAAGCTAAGGTGAGGAACCAGAACTCCAAACTAATTGGTTAATAACAAAACTGTTTTCTATTTTCTTGAGTCCTATGCCATGTTTGATTCTATGCGAAGATATTTGTAATGTGCATACAACATGTCATCCAATATTTCTATTATTTGTTCATGCATATTTATATTATAGTTTATAACATGATGATGATGATGATGATGATAGGAATAGGCATGTGATTGTATGTGTGTGGTTAGTGTACTTGATGCGAGCGAGTATCAGGGGAGGTGTGATGAGAACGTCAATAAACGTTAACCTTTGGCGGGTCTCAGCACTTTAGCTCTATCTCTAACTCAAGTCTTGTGCATTAGCATCGTCGTATCGCGCCATTACTTTAGCAGAACTATTATGTCGTAGAGTATCAGGGGTGGTGGTCTCGGTCCTTGTAGTCTCTGACTCTACCGAGGGGCCTTAGCTCTATCTCTATGGATATTCTAAGGGATTCTGGGGTGAGGCCTTGGATACACTTTTGGCATTAGGATTGGTTAGTTGCGAGCCCAGTTTGTAGCCCTCGCCAACAGGGGCTTACGTGTTGGTATGACAATATATAGCAATAAACGTTAACCTTTGTTATATAATGTTCATGGTTGGGTGTATGTGAGTCGACGATAAACGTGATCTTCGGGTGACGTCACACACTTGTGTATAGAGGCGGGGTCAATAAACCCGACCTTTGACTACCTAAACCTTTCTATTGCATACTGCAAACTTTAAACCGGACCAAAGATATAAATTGATTGCATGCATATGTACTATTGCATTGTTTTGGCTACTCACTGAGCCGTGATGTGTGCTCATCCCTCGACGTCGAATATTTTTAATTGATGATGCAAGTTATACCGTTGAAGATTATATGAATGCGTCTGTGTACGGGAACGTGGCAGCAATGGAAGCTGGAGCTGAAGTGGATACACACCACTCCTCTTGCGAGTGCAACTTGTGTGTATTTGATTAGATATTTTATAGGTTTCTTTATTTGGATTTATTAAGACATGTATTTGGTATTTAAATATTTATGTCTCAGTTTAAATAAAATATATTGTTATTTAAATTTTAATATCACATAGATTCTCAGTTCATTTATTTATAAGATTTTCGCTATTGTGTATTTACTCTGATTATGATTATGGATGTGTGGAAGTTTAGATAACGCGGGGATAGCCTACTCGAGATCATGGTTGAACCATTGGTTTATTAGCGGTTCATCACACCATTCTGAACAGTGCGGAATTGGGGTGTGACAACTTGGTATCAGAGCTTCTCAGGCCTTGCCCGCTGAACTAACATACATTCAAGACAAATATGAACTGAGATAGGATAAAAATAAAAACAGTAATATTAAGGCATTATAAGCACCAGTGATGATTGAGATCAAATTTAAAAAGAGAATAATGCATCTATTAAAGGGGAAACAAGTTTACATACAATGAGAGCAAAACAAAATGTATATACACAACTAAAGCAGAGTACAGTCCACAACCCGGATAGTTACTCTATAGTACAAGGAAAATAAAGTACACTCAGGAAGCTGGAGGCGAAGGAGGAGGCAGGGCCTCACGGTCTCTGTCGTAGTCCTCGGCATAGACTCTAGTCAACCATGCCACCTGAATCTGAGTCGCCTGCAGACTAGCTGTGAGATCAGCCACCCGCTGATCAGTCCGGCGCTGGGCGTCTAGAAGCTCCCCTATCCTCAGATCCGATGCGCGCTGAGCCTCTCTAATCTCATGAAACATACTCAGCACGTCATCAGCAGGTGGACGTAAAGGACCAGCCGCATGAGAAGGACCGGTCTCCGGTACAGGATCTGCCGCAGAAGAAGTACCAACACCAGCCGCATGCGTAGGTGATGGCGGTGGTATCGCGTCAAAATCCATATACATGCGGTCGTCATCATCGACAGGATCCACATGGGCTCTAGCAGCGGCAGCAGAAGCCTCAGTGTCAGCCATCTCAACGCGAGTGTGAGGGCGTACCATCTCGTTCCTCTCCTCGTCACTAACTTGGGCATCCCGCATGCCCATCTTGCAGATAGCCTCCCAATCTTGAGGCGACGAGAAAGTCTTCTCCTGGATCTTCTCATCTACCAGGTTAACCCCCAGACGGGTCAGTAGAACTATAATCATGCGTCCATAGGGTAGATTACCCCTATGACCGGACAATGTAGCACTAATCATGGTCCGCATGATGATCTAAGGAAGGCGAACCGCCGTCCGGTGCGGATATCTTGTATATCAAAAACTGGGTCAGCTGAGAAACCCTCTCATAGTGCCCACTCTGCGGGATCAGATTATGTTGGATGATCTTGCAGAAGACCCGTGGAGTTGGACGCAAGTAACAGGCTCTCATCTGCCAGCGATCAGGTCGTAGCAGCTGGTTGTCAATCTCTGCCCTCATCTCCATGGAAACAAACTGAGGCTCTCCAGGCGCACAGTACACCATGGGGCCATCATAAGGAATGCCCAGCAGATCGGCCAGTTGCCGATAGTCAAATGAAATGTGCACACCTTTAACGTAACTGGTGATGCGCAACTCCTGACCATGCTCAACGTCATTGTAATTCCCCACCACCTGGAGATTACAATAGAACTGGCACACCAAATCCGGACATGTGCAAGCGTCGTAGGTGATGACAGGGAGCCACCCCATATCACCAAATGCCCTCTCTACGTTGAACAAGGCTAGCTCAGCCAAGTTCACCATACGACCACCTTCCACTTTCTTACGGGCATAGTCGGCATACTGTGCCTCGGCTTCATTAGAACGGAAGCGAAGTGGATCACGCACCTTGGGTATCTTGGTACGAGCCATGGTATCTGCAGATAAGAAAAAGAAAGGGAGACAAGGGGTTAATAGGATAAAATCTGAAATTTGATTTAATAACGACGTAAGTTGACCATAAAGCCCCATTTCTCACCATACAAGTGGGCACGAGAACTTACGTAGGTTTAAACATACCCTATAACCCACATGCAGTAGGAAATTTTAAACTGACGATGTCCAATTTGAAGAAAATCAAGAAAAATAAAATTTTTTGACAAATTAGGGCAAAAAGGGAAAAATTCAAGTTTCTCTATAACCAATCGATAAAACTCAGAAATTTTTGAGGGCTTTCGTTCCTCGAGACACCAATAACAAAATCCCCCAATAAAAATAGAATTTTTACGGTTGAAAAAAGTTTAATTTGAAAAATACAAGTTAAATGGACGAAAACCTAGAAAAGAAAACCTGAAAAAAAACAGGTAAAAATGAGAGGACATACCTGTATGAATGACGTGGAGGTCGAAACCCGGAGTCAAACCGATCAAAAACAGTGGAGTAGCACTGTAGCAACTCAGAGAGGAGAGACGAGTCGAAACGGAGTAGAAATAATAAGGAATGACTCAAAATCGGATCTTAAAAATCTGATTTTTAGTCTCAGGGTCGGACAATTCGACTAGAACCATCGACCCTCGAATCGACACTCCCATCAACCCTCGGCTCTCGGGAACCTGACAGTAAACTAAGGGTCGGACACCCATCGACCCTCACATCGACCCTCGGCTCTCGGGAATCTGACAGAAAATTAAGGGTCGAAACTGAGGGTCGGACACCCATCGACCCTCACATCGACACTCAGCTCTCGGGAAGAACAGGTCATTCCCAGGGTAGAATACCAAGGGTCGGACATACCATCGACCCTCACCATCGACCCTGCATAGAAAAGACAATGTTTTTTTTTTATAAAATGAGCTTGAATTGGAATTGATTATCGGTTAACGTGCCTACATGAAATATAAATGACTTCTCACCTATTTTGATAATTTTCAGGCACCACCAATCACAGAAAGGAATTATGTTTGGACATAAGGTAACCCGACAGACCCGGAATGCAGTTCCACCACCACCACCCGGAGGAGACCAGTCAGGAAAACGATTATGCATCGGGTAATCCAGAACCAGCAAACCCTACAAATTTGCCACCTCCACCACCAGAGGTAGCAACCGTGGTGATGAATCTGGCACAACAGCTGCAGCAGATGCAACATGCACAAGCTCAGATGCAAGTTGCCATGGGCATTATGTTTCAAGCCACTCAGGTTGCACCCATGCACACAGGATAAGCCAGTGCAGCACCGGTGGGTAACCACCCAGCTCCTCAGATACCTCAACAACCTGCTGCACAGATTCCAGTGCAGGTTCCAGAAGCTGCTCAGGGTAATTACCAGTATCCACCCCATATGTTTGGGGTAAACCCCCAAAATCAGTTGGACCACTCTCGACTAGTGGAGAGATTCTTGAAGATGAAACCCAAGGAATTCAACGGCAAACCGTTTGATCTGTTGTGGCCAGCACACTGGATAAACGAGATGGAGAGAAATTTCCTCATGATGACTATCACAGAGGAAGAGAAAGTATTATGTGCCACCTTCATGCTCAAGGGCGACGCACATTATTGGTGGAAATCCACGAAGGCATATCTACTGACCAAGCACACCCTACTAACTTGGGCTATATATAAAGAAGCCTTCTTTGAGAAATATTTTCCACGGAGCTTCAGAGATTCTATGGAAAAAGAGTTCCTGAGTTTATATCGGGGATAGATGATCGTGGACGCATCAACAAAGACTACGAAGAGCTGTTTTTCTTTGCACCAATTAGCATGCAAGAAGAAGACACCAAAACCCGTAGGTTCGTCACGGGACCGAGAGGGAACATCGAGAACATGTTCCGGGCTTAGAAAAGAAAATTTATAATGAAGCTGTCCAGGATAGCTCGAGTTATTGAATCGAGCCGGAAGGAGAGTTATTTTACTCAGAACAGAGGCATCAAAAGGCCAGCCGGAAATTCTTACAATGGAGGCAATAACAGGACATATAAGCCTTTCCGTCCTCAGAATTTTACTGCTGCAACCAAGACTACATCAGCAGCTCAACCTCAGCCAAAGCCAAATTCTAAAGGCCCGAAGTGTTTTAACTGCAACCAACCGGGACATATGGCAAGGGGGTGCCCTAAGCCCAAGAAGCAATTCAATCAGGGACGGCTATATGCTGTTACATCCGAGGATGCAGCCGCATCACCCGATGTGGTCACATGTATGACTGAAACTTGTTAAGCTGTATTTATATTGTATGAGCATGTAGACTAAGTAAAAATAAATCACAGGTATTGTACCTATAAATGGCATGCCCTCCAGAGTACTCTTTGATTTTGGAGCTACTCATTTCTTTATATCTGTGGCATTTGGAAAGAAGATAAATCTACCCATCAAAACATTAGACAACAAATTACTTGTACGATCACCGATGGGGTTAGAAGTGGAATTAGAGAAAGGTTATGGACCATGTCCAGTTCTCATTGGAGAGAAGACCTTAAATGCAACCTTGATACAACTGGAGATGGCAGACTTTGATGTCATCTTGGGAATGGACTGGTTAGCTCGGCATTCTGCAAATCTGTTATGCGCTGAAAAGAAGCTAACATTCAAAGACAAAGAAGGAGCAGAATTCAGTTTCTCGGGAACCAAACTTTCCCGGAGACGCAAGCTCATACTTTCAGCAGTAAAGGCTAAGAAGTTCCTTGAGAAGGGGGCAATCGGCTATCTAGTATCAGTGGTCGACCTAACCAAGGAAGCACCACGAATGGAAGACATTGACGTCGTGCGAGACTACCCTGACGTATTTCCAGAGGAACTACCCGGATTACCACCCGACCAAACCATAGAGTTTGTGATAGACCTTGTACCTAGAGCCGCACCAGTGTCAAAAGCACCTTATAGAATGGCTCCTACGGAACTGAAGGAATTAAAAGTGCAACTACAAGAATTGCTGGACAAGGGATATATTCAACCCAGTATATCTCCATGGGGGGCACCGGTGTTGTTCGTAAAGAAGAAGGATGGTAGTGTTCGATTATTCATCGACTATCGGGAGTTGAATAAACTGACAATCAAGAATCGATACCCACTGCCTCGGATCGATGACTTGTTCGATCAATTACAAAGAGCAAAAGCATTTTCTAAGATCGACCTTCGATCAGGCTATCATCAGCTGAAGATTAAAGAAGGTGATATTCCGAAGACAGCATTAATGAATTTTTGGTTATGTCTTTCGGATTAACTAATGCACCGACAACATTCATGGAACTTATGAACCGAGTTTTCCATGATATGTTGGATACGTCGGTTATAATATTATTGATGATATATTGGTATAATTCAAGGACAAGGAAACCCATATCAAGAACCTAAACGCAGCCCTACAGCGTTTAAGGAAAGAGAAGTTATATGCCAAATTTTCAAAGTGCGAGTTTTGGCTAAGTGAAGTCACCTTCCTAGGCCATGTAGTATCCGCTGAAGGAATCAAAGTGGACCCCAGCAAGATCGAGGCTACTGTGAAGTGGGAAGCGCCAAAGAGCGTTTTAGAAATTAGAAGTTTTCTGGGTCTAGCTGGTTATTATCGGAGATTCGTAGAAAACTATTCTCGGATTTCCGTCCCTCTCACCAGTTTGACTAAGAAAGGTGAAAATTTTGTGTGGACTGATAAATGTGAGAAGAGTTTCCAAACGTTGAAGACCAGATTGATATCCGCTCCGATCTTGACTATTTTCATTCCAGGACAGACCTTTACTTTATATACTGATGCGTCGGGACTGGGATTGGGATGTGTGCTTATGCAAGGAGAGTAAGTGATTGCTTATGCTTCAAGACAGTTAAAGGTACATGAGAAAAATTTTCCTACTCACGATCTGGAGCTAGCGACAGTAGTACATGCGGTCAAGATATGGAGACATTACCTATACGGGGAGAAATTCCAGATTAAGTCGGACAATAAAAGTTTTACTTATTTATTTAATCAGAAGGAGTTGAATATGAGACAAAGAAGATGGCAGGACCTATTGAAAGACTATGATTGTGATATCCAGTATCATCTGGGAAAATCGAACGTAGTAGCGGATGCATTAAGCAGAAAGGCAATGATAAAATTCCAAGGAGAAGTTAGCACGACTGCAGCAATGTGTACCACCGGAAGGGTATTCAATCACGGCAACGAGCAGTATGTGATAGATACAACGGATGGATCAACCAACCAAGGGTTTATTCATCGGTTTTTGAATATGTTCGCGGCATTGAAGATTATACCGGATATAGTGGATGAAGTGAAGACAGCTATCAAAGCAGATCCTTATCTGAGAATAGTACAAGAAGATATTGAGAAAGGTAGGACCATCCCTGAGTTCACCTTGGATGACGAGAAGGTACTGAAATACAAAGGAAGAATATGTGTACCTGAAATAGAAAGTGCAGACATTAGACACCGACTGATGAAGGAAGCCCACACCACCATCTATTCGATACATCCTGGAAGTACAAAAATGTATCATGACCTAAAGAAACTATATTGGTGGAGGGGAATGAAAGCAGATGTAGCTAAGTTCGTGTCCCAACGCCTAAATTGTCAGAAGGTAAAGGCTGAACGACAAAGACCCGCAGGACTGTTGCAGCCATTACCAGAACCAGCATGGAAATGGGACTGCATCACTATGGACTTCGTCACGGGACAACCACTGACTCCTCGAGTAGTTGACGTAGTTTGGGTGATTGTGGAGCGTCTGACTAAAACAACTCGCTTCATACATATATGACCTCAGTATACACTGGAAAGGTTAGCAAAGCTATATGTGGATAATATTGTTCGGTTACATGGTGTTCCAGAAAGCATTGTGTCTGATAGAGATCTACGATTTACTTCCAAGTTTTGGGAGGGATTGCAAAAGGCTATGGGTACAACGTTGAAGTTCAGTACTGCATTCCACCCACAGACAGATGGACAGTCGGAGCGTACAATCCAGATTCTAGAAGATATGCTACGAGCATGTGTAATTGATTTTAAAGGATCATGGGACGAAAAGTTATCATTGATCGAGTTCGCTTATAACAATAGCTATCTGGCTACTATACAGATGTCACCTTATGAAGCACTGTATGCCAGGAAGTGTCGATCTCCCTTGTTTTGGAATGAAGTTGGAGAACGTAGAATTATTGGACCGGAATTTGTTGGAGAGACTTGCCGAGTGGTGGACATCATCAAGGGAAGAGTGAGAACAGCTCAGAACCATCAGAAGAAATATGCAGACACTCGACGAAGAGATCTGGAGTTCGTCGTGGTGATAAAGTATTTTTGAAGGTATCGCCTATGCGAGGATTGAAGAGGTTCGGACAGAAAGGGAAACTAAGTCCAAGATATGTCGGACCATATGAAATTCTAGCTAACCGTGGGAAAGTTGCTTATCAGTTAGCACTACCACCATCTATGTCAAGTGTGCATGATATATTTCACATTTCCCTTTTGAAGAAGTATGTCAAGGATCCAACGCATGTTCTGACAGTGGATTTACCGGAATTGACTGATGATTTGACATTTGAAGTAACACCAACAGAAATCACCTGTCGAAAGGTTCAACGTCTGCGCAACCGAGATATCTATTATGTTAAGGTCACATGGAAAAGTAGAGACATGGAAGAAATTACATGGGAAGAAGAAAATGCTATGCGAAAGCAATACCCTCACTTATTTGATTCAGAAGGTACGTACAATTTCGAGGACAAAATTTTTATATGTAGGAAGAGTTGTAAGACCCGTGTCAATCTAACCCGGTCTTATCACCTTGAACCAGGTTTACCCATCATGGTCGAGTCAAATGGACCAAGGGCGTGAAGGAGATCGAGATCCCAGGTATCAAATCGACCCTAAAACACTTAATTTAAGGGGAGGGTCGCATACCCAGCCAAGGAGGGTCGGACCCCCCAAAACAGAAAGTCAGACCCTCAGTCTTGAAGGGAGGGTCGGATAACTTAGAAAACCTAGGGTCGACGGGATCATCGACCCTCCCATCGACCCTCAGTTGCCGCCGAAACTGAAATTAGGAAATTTCTTAATTTTCGATTTGGATTCTTTCCTAATCTCAAAGAGACTTATTTTAGGATGTTCCTACTCTATTTAAAGGACGTCCCTAAGCCCCTTTCACTCCTTTTACAACCCTAACTGAATTGAGAGAAAGAGAAGAGAAGGAAAAGGAGAAAAAGAGAAGCAAGGAAGAGAAGAAAGCCAAAACAAGAAAAGTTACAGAGAAGGAGTAATCTTCTCAGGTATGAATAGTAATTCCATGAGTTTCTACAGACTCTAGATTAGATAATGAAGAGAGCCCGATCTCGGCGAAACCCAAACCATCAATCCATGGATAGGTTTTCATGGAAAATCATGGGAGAATATACAAAAGCTATATAGGAGGATGCTTCATGATTCTAGACCATGGGGTGAATGTTGAATGGACTGTAGTAACATGCCACAGGACCCCAAACACGAAGAATGGACTAAAAGAGGGAAATTGACCAAAATACACCGAAGGTCGCAGAGAGGGTCGATGACCATCCGACCCTAGGTTGTAAGACCCGTGTCGATCTAACCCGGTCATACCACCTTGAACCAGGTTTACCCGTCATGGTCGAGCCAAATGGACCAAGGATGTGAAGGAGATCAAGATCCCAGGTATCAAATCGACCCAAAAACACTTAAAATAGGAGAAGGGTCGCATACCCAGCTAAGCAGGGTCGGACCTCCCAGAACAGAAAGTCAGACCCTCAGTTTTTAAGGGAGGGTCGGACAGCTTAGAACCCAAGGGTCGACGGGATCATCGACCCTCCCATCGACCCTCAGTTACCGTAGGAAATAGAATTAGGAAATTTCCTAATTTTCAATTGGGATTTCCTAATCTCAAAGGGACTAATTTTAGGATGTTCCTACTTTATTTAAAGGACATTCCTAAGCCACTTTCACTCCTTTCACAACCCCAATTGAATTGAGAGAAAGAGAAGAGAAGGAACGAAAGAAGAAGAGGAACGAGGAAGAGAATTAAGCCAAAAGAGAAGAGTTGCAGAGAAGGATTATTCTTCTTAGGTATGGATACTAATTGCATGAGTTTCTACAGACCTTAGGTTAGTTATTGGTGAGAGTGTGATCTTGGAGAAATCCAAACCTTCAATCAATGGTTAGATTTTCATGGAAAACCATAGAAGAATGCATGAAAGCTATTTAGGTGGATGATTCATAGTTCTAGACCATGGAATGAATGTTGAATGGAATGTAGAAACAAGCCATAGGACCCAAACACGAAGAATGGATTAAAAAGTGGGAATTAGACCAAAGTGCACAGAGGGTCGCACCGAGGGTCGATGACCATTTGACCCTAGGTGATTCTGACCATCGACCCTCAGTGTTCGGGAAGTTCAGAGTTAAGGGAGGGTCGCACCCAGGGTCGATCAGGACTCTGACCCTACCTCTGACCTTCAGTTAACAGATTGGTTTTTAAATTTGGAATTAATTCTAATTAAATTCTATCGACTTTGTTAGGTCTTCTAGCAATATAATAACATTGTAAAGGTGATTCTAAAGCTTGGAAAAGTATCTTTTAGCAAGCTAAGGTGAGGAACCAGAACTCCAAACTAATTGGTTAATAACAAAACTGTTTTCTATTTTCTTGAGTCCTATGCCATGCTTAATTCTATGCGAAGATGTTTGTAATGTGCATACAACATGTCATCCAATATTTCTATTATTTGTTCATGCATATTTATTTTATAGTTTATAATATGATGATGATGATGATGATAGGAATAGGCATGTGATTGTATGTGTGTGGTTAGTGTACTTGATGCGTGCGAGTATCAGGGGAGGTGTGATGAGAACGTCAATAAACGTTAACCTTTGGTGGGTCTCAGCACTTTAGCTCTATCTCTAACTCAAGTCTTGTGCATTATCATCGTCGTATCGCCATTACTTTAGCAGAACTATTATGTCGTAGAGTATCAGGGGAGGTGGTCTCGGTCCTTGTAGTATCTAACTCTACCGGGGGGCCTTAGCTCTATCTCTATGGATATTCTGAGGGATGCTAGGGTGAGGCCTTGGATACACTTTTGGCATTAGGATTGGTTAGTTGCGAGTCCAGTTTGCAGCCCTCGCCAACATGGGCTTACGTATGATAATATATAGCAATAAACGTTAACCTTTGTTATATAATATCCATTGTTGGGTGCATGTGAGTCGACGATAAACGTGATCTTCGGGTGACGTCACACACTTGTGTATAGAGGCGGGGTCAATATACGCGACCTTTGACTACCTAAACCTTTCTATTGCATACTGCAAACTTTTAACCGGGCAAAAGATATAAATTGATTGCATGCATATGTACTGTTGCTTTGTTTTGGCTACTCACTGAGCCGTAATGTGTGCTCACCCCTCGACGTCGAATATTTTTAGTTGATGATGCAGGTTATACCGTTGAAGATTATATGAATGCGTCTATGTATGGGAACGTGGCAGCAATGGAAGCTGGAGCTGAAGTGGATACACACGACTCCTCTTGCTAGTGCAACTCGTGTGTATTTGATTAGATATTTTATAGGTTTCTTTATTTGGATTTATTAAGACATGTATTTGGTATTTAAATATTTATGTCTCAGTTGAAACATAATAAATTGTTATTTAAATTTTAATATCACATAGATTCTCAGTTCATTTATTTATAAGATTTTCACTATTGTGTATTTACTCTGATAATGATTATGGATGTGTGGAAGTTTAGATAACGCGGGGATAGCCTACTCGAGATCCTGGTTGAACCAGTGGTTTATTAGCGGTTCATCACACCATTCTGAACAGTGCGGAATTGGGGTGTGACATAGGTGATCCTGAGTATCGAGCTTCAGTGTTCGAGAAGTCCAGGTTGGGGAGGGTCGCACCCAGGGTCGATCAGGACTTCGACCCTACCTCCGACCCTCAGTTAATTGAATGGTTTTAAAAATTAGAATAAATTATAATTAAATTTTATCTACTTTGTTAGGTTTTCTAGCAATATAATAGCAATATAAAGGTGATTTTAAAGCTTGGAAAAGTATCTATTAGCAAGGTAAGGTGAGGAAACACAACTCTAAACTAATTGGTTAATAACAAACTGTTTTCTATTTTCTTGAGTCCAATGCCATGCTTGATTCTATGTGACTATGTTTGTAATGTGCATACAACATGTCATCCAATATTTCTATTACTTGTTCATGCATATTTACTTTATGGTTCATAACATGATGATGATGATGATGATAGGAATAGGCATGTGATTGTATGTGTGTGGTTGGTGTACTTAATTCGAGCGAGTATCGGGGGAGGTGTGATGAGAACGTCAATAAACGTTAACCTTTGGCGGGTCTCAGCACTTTTGCACTATCTCTAACTCAAGTCTTGTGCATTAGCATCGTCGTATCGCCATTACTTTATCAGAACTATTATGTCGTAGAGTATCAGGGGAAGTGGTCTCGGTCCTTGTAGTCTCTGACTCTACCGGGGGGCCTTAGCTCTATCTCTATCTGAGGGATGCTGGGGTGAGGCCTTGAATACACTTTTTGGCATTAGGATTGGTTAGTTGCGAGCCCAGTTTGCAGCCCTCACCAACAGGGGCTTACGTGTTGGTATGGCACTATATAGCAATAAACGTTAACCTTTGTTATATAATGTTCATGATTGGGTGCTTGTGAGTCGACGATAAACGTTATCTTTGGGCGGCGTCACACACTTGTGTATAGAGGCGGGGTCAATAAACGTTACCTTTGACTACCTAAACCTTTCTATTGCATATTGCAAACTATAAATCAGACCAAAGATATGAATTGATTGCATGCATATGTACTGTTGCATCGTTTTGTTTGCTCACTGAGCCGTGATGTGTGCTCACCCCTCGACATCGAATATTTTTAGTTGATGATGCAGATTTTACAGTTGAAGAATATATAAATGCTCCAGCGTACGGGAACGTAGCAGCGATGGAGGTTGAAGCTGAAGTGGATACACATGACTCCTCTTGCGAGTGCAACTCATGTGTATTCGATTAGATATTTTTTCTAGTTTTCCTTATTTGGATTTATTAAAGACATGTATTTGATATCTATTTATGTCTCACTTGATACAGAATAATTTGCTATTTAAATATTAATATCACAGTAGATTCTCAGTTCATTTTATTATAAGACTTCCGCTATTGTGTATTTACTCTGATTATGATTATGGATGTATGGAGTTTAGATAACACGGATATAGCCTACTCGAGATCCTGGTTGAACCGTTGGTTTATTAGCGGTTCATCACACCATTCTGAATAGTGTAGAATTGGGGTGTGACAGGAGAAGTCGAGTTATGCCCAACTGTAGAAGAATTCAGAGCTTGCCTCCTGCTCATACCTAAGCGGAAGATCTTCAAGCCATCTCAAGGAAAAGATTACAGGCATGCGATACAAGATTTTTTCAGCTGGGATATGAAAGAAATGTGTCATTTTGTATAAGATCAATGGCTACAGATAAAATGCATGATCAAATCATATGCTCATACAAGTTCAACAGGGAAAGAAGCATAGGATCAGAGAAGACATGTTTACCTATATTGTAGTATAGCCTGACTATTGCTACGAAGTTGCACAGATACAGAATCTCCAATCATAATAGATCTCATCAAGCATGCGAGACAAGGTTTTGACATCATCCCTACAGTGTTGGTCAAGAAATTAAAGGGCCTCGACTTCATGGCAACTCATCAAGATCAGTTTGAGTTGGACAATTTTAGCGGATTATCATATCTTCTTCAAATTTGGTTAATAGAGAGGTTAGGATTAGTTGAGGAATCTGAAGCAACGACCCTCAAACCTTTTCAATTGGCAAAAAGAGCAGATCTTATGGCCTATCAGATGGACACAGAATGGTTCAGTCGCCTCAAAGAAATAACGACAGCAGACATCAGATGGCAATGCACTTGGTGGAAGCAAGAGCGGGTTGTCACAAATACAGAGAATAGTTTGTAATTTCGGTTCATGGGATTGACTCATACCTCATTTTATTCCCCAATAAGGCTACCTCAGCAATTCAATATCCTAGCAAACACCAGCAGAGAAGTGACTGAATGTGAACTTCCTAGAAAGTTGACATTAGATATGGTTGATACAGTTGCTCGTGAATGGAGCAATCAAAAAGTTCAAACACTCCCTAGAGTTGCACCAATCAAAAAACAAATAGCATTTTAGGTTTTTTTGAATTCCAGTGTGTTTCATGAATTATATCTCTTGGATTCGACGAAGAAACATTTGATTCACCATAATCATTCATATGCTCTATGAAATTTTCAATCTTTTGACAAGTGCAGGTACTCAAACCAGAATCTCAATCAAAGAAAAGACAGCAAGTCCTCCATCCAAACAAATCAAAGCTGAGCCCAAGCTCATGCAATCCGCCTTGTATTTACAGCATAACTTCATACAAGAAGAGGTTCCAAGCCTACAAATCAGCCTTGTATTCACAGCCTAGCTCCGTAGATGAAGAGGTTTATCAGCCTATAAATGGATCAAGCCGGGTTCAAGCCTGCGAGTACCTTGCATCATGAGTCTCACCTCAGCAAGAAGAGGTTCCCTGCCTACAAATGAGCCTTGTATTCACAGCCTAGCTTCGTAAAAGAAGAGGATTATCGGCCTACAAATGGATCAAGGCGGGTCTAAGCCCGCGCGTAGCTTGCATCATAAGTCCCACCTTAGCAAGAAGAGGTTCCCAGCCTACAAATGAGCCTTATTTTCATAGCCTAGCTTCATACAAGAAGAACAATCACCCATTTTCCAAGAAGAGCAAACATTCTTGCCAGTCTAACTACATTCTGGGCTTGATTTCTAGGACACCCTTAGAATACGTAGGCAGTTTAGGACAAATTACCCAATGTGCAGCCCAAAAAGCAATATCATACATATCCAAAAATGTTGTTTTTTGGTCTTTAGCCTTCAATTGGTGACAATCTCAGCTAAAGAGGGGCATCTGTAAGCACCCCATTTTTGCTACCCTCAGCATAAGTGAACCAATATGGCAGGCTTTCGGGTTTTAACCCAAATGTTTATGATTCTATAATGAATCCCACAGTAGGGTCATAGGATATTACCTACTTCGATGTATAGGTCGTGAAATTATCTTCGAAATGAGATTGGAATCATCAAATTCTGACAACAAACATGGAAGATATATCAATTTGAAAGTTCAAGGGCATTGACGTAATTATCATATGATGCATGCATTATCATTTAAACTTAAAGTCATCATATCTTGGTCATATGATATCGAAATCAGATGATTCAAAGGCCAATATCTTATTTAGTCCTCTTTAAAGTGGATGTGAAAAATCCCAGACAAAGGTTACCGATGGGCCCTATGCAAAATTATGATGTTCACGACCTATACATCCAATTAAAAAATTTGATGATTCAAATGCCATTATTCTTTAATTGTGATGTTCTACAAAGTGAATGTAAAAAATCTTGAGTAGAAGTCTCCGAAGGGTCCCATGCAAAATTACACAAGAAAATGGTGTGTTATGGGCTTCCTTAAAAATTTTCTCCTTCATATCGTTAACCATCGTCAGGATATAGAGCCTTCCTCGAAATCTGAGTATGCCATTGTCTGATAGAGTGAAGTCAGGAACTATCCTTTTCTTCTATAAGTCTTCTTTTAATGTCCTGAGGTCAGGGTCTATTGGTAGTTCTCTTACTACTTTCGTAACTAATTCTGCCTTTATTTGTATTTCTGCAAATAGGTTCGCAAGTTCACATATGACCTCATTTCCTAGAGAACCTTTTGACACATCCAGCTCATCTTGTGCCTTCTTACTAGTGTTGGTTCATGCTGTCCACCTTGGATCTGGTTCGTTCCCTTCATCAAATCTAGTGAGGCTTTTTCTGTTCAAGGCGTCAGCTAGTACATTAGTTTTTCCTGGATGGTATGATATCTCACAATCGTAATCCTTAAGCGGTTCGACCCATCTTTGTTGTCTCAAATTCAAGTCTTTCTGAGTGAATAAGTACGTAAGGCTCTTATAGTCGAACTTGATCTAGAACTTCTTGCCATATAGATAGTGTCAGTATGCCTTGAGAGCATAAACTAATATTGCTAACTCCAAGTCATGAGTAGGGTAGTTCTCCTCGTGTTTCTTCAATTGTCAGGAGGTATATCCAATGACATCCATGCATGAGTATGCATCCCAAGCTTAGTTTGGAGGCATCCGTATATAAGGTGAACGGTTGACCTGGCCTTGAAATAGTTAATATGGGGTTGAGACTAGCCTCTACATCAAGGTTTGAAAACTTCTATTACATTGGTCTGACCAAATAAACTTCTCTCCCTTCTTAGTTAGCTTTGTAAGAGGTAAGGTGATCCCAGAGTAATTTTCCATGAATCTGCGGTTGTAAGCACCTCATTTTTGCTATCCTCAGTAGAAGTGAACCCATATGGCAGGCTTTCGGCTTTTAACCTACTTGGATGTACAGGTCGTGAAATTATCTTCGAAATGAGACCGGAATCATCAAATTTTGACATCAAACATGTAAGATATCTCAATTTGAAAGTGCAAGGGCATTAATGTAATTATTGTATGAAGCATGCATTATCATTTAAACTTAAAGTCATCATATCTTGGTCATCTGATAACGAAATTAGATGATTCAAAGGCCAATATCCCTTATATTTTGTCCTCTTTAAAGTGGATGTGAAAACTCCTGGACAAAGGTCACTGGTGGGCCCCATGCAAGCTTTCATGCAAAATTATCGTTAGAACTTTAAAGCTTCATATCTTTGTCGTTCAATGTCAAATTCAGAGAATTCCAAGGCCATTATTCTTTATTTGTGATGTTCTACAAAGTGAATGTAAAAAATCTTGAGTAGAAGTCTACGAAGGGTCCCATGCAAAATTACAAATGAAAATGGTGTGTTATGGGCTTCCTTAAAAATTTTCTCCTACATATCCTTAACCATCGTCGGGATATAGAGCCTTCCTCGAAATCTGAGTATACCATCATCTGATAGAGTGAAGTCAGGAACTATCCTTTTCTTCTATAAGTCTTCTTTTAAGGTCCTGAGGTAAGGGTCTATTGGTAGTTCTCTTACTACTTTCGTAACTAATTCTGCCTTTATTTGTATTGCTGCAAATAGGTTTGCAAGTTCACATATGACCTCATTTCCTAGAGAACCTTTTGACACATCCAGCTCCTCTTGTGCCTTCTTACGAGTGTGGGTTCATGCTGTCCACCTTGGAACTGGTTCGTTCCCTTCATCAAATCTAGTGAGGCTTTTTCTGTTCAAGGCGTCAGCTAGTACATTAGTTTTTCCTGGATGGTATGATATCTCACAATCGTAATCCTTAAGCGGTTCGACTCATCTTCGTTGTCTCAAATTCAAGTCTTTCTAAGTGAATAACTACGTAAGGCTCTTATGGTCGAACTTGATCTAGAACTTCTTGCCATATAGATAGTGTCAGTATGCCTTAAGAGAAAAAACTAATATTGCTAACTCCAAGTCATGAGTAGGGTAGTTCTCCTCGTGTTTCTTCAATTTTCTAGAGGTATATCTATGACATCCTTGCATGAGTATGCATCCCAAGCTTTGTTTGGAGGCATCCGTATATGAGGTGAAAGGTTTTCCTGGCCTTGAAATAGTCAACCTTTACATCAAGGTTTGAAAACTTCTCTTACATTGGTCTGACCAAATAAACTTCTCTCCCTTCTTAGTTAACTTTGTAAGAGGTACGGTGATCCCGAAGTAATTTTCCATGAATCTGCGGTTGTAAGCACCTCATTTTTGCTACCGTCAGCAGAAGTGAACCCATATGGCAGGCTTCCGACTTTTAACCTAAAGGTTTGTGATTCTCTAATGAACCCCACAACAGGGTCATAGGATATTACCTACTTGGATGTACAGGTCGTGAAATTATCTTCGAAATGAGATCGGAATCATCAAATTCTGACATCAAACATGTAAGATATCTCAATTTGAAAGTGTAAGGGCATTTACGTAGTTATTGTACGATGCATGCATTATCATTTAAACTTCAAGTCATCATATCTTGGCCATCTGATATCGGAATCAGATGATTCAAAGGCCAATATCCCTTATTTTTAGTCCGCTTCAGAGTAGACATGAAAAATCCCGGACAAAGGTCACCGGTGGGCCCCATGCAAGCTTTCTTGCAAAATTATCGTTAGAACTTCAAAGATTCATATCTTTGTTGTTCTACGTCGGATTCAGAGGATTCCAAGGCCATTATCCTTTATTTGTGATGTTCTTCAAAGTGAACGTAAAAAATCTCGAGTAGAAGTCGTCGAAGGGTCCCATGCAAAATTACACATGGAAATGGTCATTTAATCTTTAGAAATTCATATTTTGATCACCCCAAATCCAAATCAGGTGATTTTAGTTTCATTATGTTCCATTTTTAGTACTCCACAAAGTGGACGTAAAGGATTTTCTGTAGAAGTCTCCGAAGGATCCCATGCAGAATGGTTAGCTAAATTATCGATAATTGGCCTACTTAAACTTCAAAAATTTGTAAGTTGGCAATTTTATTTCCAAATGAGGTAATTCAAGTTCCAACTTTCCTCATTTTTAGTGTTCTACAAAGTGAACGTAGAAAATTTAGAATAGAGGCTATCGAAAAATTCCATGTGGAATGTTGGCAGAAAATGGACTACGAAATGATAGGGAAAGTCAACTTTGATCCAAACCAGCTCAATCTAGCTTAGCCTAACTTAGCCCGACCCAGCTCAGACCAATCCAGACCAAATCACGTCAGTCCATATGCATGCATTTCTTTTATATGTGTATAATGTATAATATATTATTGTATATAATATACATATATCTTATATATATATATATATATATATATATATATATATATATATATATATATATATATATATATATATATATATATATATATATATACATATATACATATATTATAGGAAAGAGTGTAAGGGGAGATTAGGAGAGAGAGGCCGTGGAGAAGAGAGAGGCCGTGGGAAAGAGATGGAGAAGGAAAAAAAAGGAAAGAGGGAGAAATAAAAAAAGGAAAAGAAAAAGAAAAAGAAACATTTTCTAGAAAAAAAACGTGAAAAGAGAGAGGGAGAAGGAAAAAAAAGAAGGAAAGAGGAAGGAAAAAAAAAGAAAAAAGAACATTTTCTATAAAAAAATATGAAAAGAGAGAGAAGAATAAGGAAAAAAAAGGAAAAAAGAAGAAGAGGAAGAAAAAGAGAAAAAAAAAAGGAAGAAGAAAAGGAAAGAAGGAATTTTCTAGAAGAAGGAAAGAGAGAAATGAAAGAGATAAGTGAAAGGGAGAAGGAATTTCTAGAAAAAGAAGGAGAAAAAAGAAAGAATAAAAGAGAAAAAAAACGTGGAGAGGAAGTAGAAAAAGGAAGGAAGATAAGAAAGGAAAGAAGAAAAAAAGAAAAAAGAATATTCCAAAAGAAAAAGAAAAAAAGGTAGGAAGAGAAAAGAAGAAAGGAAAAGAAGAGAGAAGAGGAGAGAGATGGAGAGACGTTTTCTACTCTAGAAAATGTGGGGAAGAGAGAGTGAGAAGGAAAAAGGGAAGGAAGAGAAGAAAGGAAAGAAGAAAAAAAAGGAAAAAAGTATTTTCTAGAAGAAAAAAAAAAGGAAAGAAGAATCTTCTAGAAGAGGAGAGAAAAGCATAAATTGGCCATGAGAAAGAGAGAATGCTCTCTTTCTCCAGACCACAAGGAGAGGGAGGTCATGAGTGAGAGGGAAACGTGAAGAGGGAGAAAGAAAGAGAGAAGAAGAAGAGAAAGGAAAAAAAAAGAGAAGAAGAAAAGAGAAAAAGAGAAGAGAGAGAGAGAAGTAGAGAAAAGGAGAAGGATGATTCATTTTCAAAGAGCTTAATACGATCTCCAAACGTCCTACATCAATGGTTTTGCTCCATTCGAGCACAAGATTTGTACCCTAAACAAATTTAGAGGTCTCTAGAATGCTTGGATATTGATTTTGCTTGAAAAAAGCTTATTTCCATTAAATTTCGATCAGGAATGCTCTATTACATGCATATTAATGTTATGATGCCTATGTCTAGTATTTTTTATGAATGATAATTTGTCTAAACTATTTAATGATGAAGTGTTGAATGCTATATGTTGATGTTTGACAAGTTTCATAAAGTGGTTTTCCAATCTGAAATTTCTAGATTTAGGATCCAAACTTAGGACGGGCATCACATATAATTTTTCTCAGATTTTGAAGCCCAACATTTTATGGGAGTCTCTCTGATATGATAGAAAACTACCCTTGAAATTTCATTCAATTTGGAATTGGGATAGTATATCAAAAAATTTGTCTTTGACATTTCTATTTTATTCGTATATAATGCAATCCCTTATCAGAATGTCTCAAGACAAGGGTCTTATGGCCATAATCAGGAAATTAACTTCATATGAATTTTTTATATATTCTCAAAAATGGCACTGGTTTTGTATTTTTTTTTATTTTTTATTGAATTGATATTGATTTTTAAGTGCTTAGTGCTCTGATTTTGAATCTGTCAGGATGTACTGATTTGTATGAATGGAAAGGATCATTTTTTACAAAGAAAATTTGCTGTTTTCACTTGATTTTCTTGATGCAATATTAGATAAGATAGTTATCTATATGGACATATGTTTGGAATTAATTTTTATTAAGTATTGTATTTTATATGGAATTTTTGGTGCAACTAGTTAAAAATCTGGAACAGACTTCACCAGTGCACATATCCGGTCTTAGGGCATATCTTTGACCTATTTTTGCACTCTGTTAGGATTCGGATTTTTCAGATGAAATAGAGCATATCAAGTTTTCTTTCTGTGAAAAAACATTGAGTTTGATTTGAGTTACAGATGACCTACTTATGGTCATTCTTGTATAATGTGATAGAATCTGAATGCAGTTCATAGTTTTGTCCAATATCTGAAATTTTTTGTCACAATTTTGACAGTTTTGTATCATTAATCATTCCAAATGTCTTCATAAAAATTACAATATTCTCAAAGAACATTGAACATAAGTTTTTTTTGATAATTTTTCACTTTTCAAAAAAAGATTTCATTGATGTCTCATTCATTGTAACATGCAATTGATTGTTTGAGTAAATTCTGTCATATTTGGATAAATGGCTATATTTGGAGAATTCATATGCTTTGTTTGGATTGTGCATATCATATTTGCCATATTCTATTTGTTGCTATATTTGGTAGAATAAATACATTTTTATCATATTTAGGAAAATTTTAATAATTACCATTTTTAAGTCTTACTATGCTTAGAAAATAGCATATAAGATCTTACCTTTTTGAATGATTCATGCCATATTTTGCATTCTATGTTTGGTACTTACCATATTGATATGTAGATGTATACATGGATTTCTTACCATTTTTAAGTCTTACTATGCTTAGAAAATAGCATATAAGATCTTACTTTTTTTTGGATAATTCATGTCATATTTGCATTCAATGTTTGGTACTTGCCATATTGATATATATATACATTGATTTCTTGTCATGCTTAGTTTAGCATATTAGATCTTGCCATATAGGTTCTTGCCTTATTTGCAATGCATGCCATATTTGATAGATTTCTAACAATCTTACTATATGTGTATTTCTTGCCACAAATGTGTTATATGCCATATTTAGCTGAATAATTTATTTATGGTAATAATTTAATTTATGCAATACCCTAGTTGTACTACCATGTATGAATACTTCTAGTAGTCAATCTAGGAGTGGGGATGTGCATTTAGGCACCCACATTCTTGGGAAGGGTATAATGGGAAATAATAAAAATCTTAATAATGAAAGAAAATGCTTTGCCAAACCTTCCAAAATTAGAACTTAGGATGAAAAGGGTAGGTCAGGATGATTTTTGCCCCTTAGTAAACCCTAAACCTATAACAGGTTCTCAATCCTAAACCTAGAATAGGTTCTAAACCCTAAACCTATAGTAGGTTCTCAATCTTTAACATAGAACAGGTTATTTCATCAGCCCGAACTACGCGGATTCTGATTCCTAGGACAAACCCTAGGATACGTAGGCTATTTGGGAGAATCCCAAATTTGGATTTACACCTTAGTCCACTCGGACTATCCATAGATCCACTAGGATACATTTTGACCCAAATAAGGTTGTCAACATTCCAACCCAGAAAGGGTTATCCACATTTTGACCTAAATAGGGTTATCCACATTTAAAACCAAAAAGGGTTATCCATTCTTAGATCAACTAGGACTATCTATCAGTCCACACGGACTATCCAGATCTTTACCCATTATTTTTCCTAGCCTTTCAAGAATAAACTTCAACTTGAACAATGAACTTAATCATACACAAGTGTAAATCACAGTCATAAACTTTAATCACACCTGAACTACGATGGTGAACTTGATTTTCAGAATAATTTGGTAATACGTAGGCAATCTGATGGATACAAATTCAGTTCAATGATATCAAACCACTTGGTTTGGTTTGGTTTAACAAATAGAGTCTAGCATAGGAAAGGTATAGGAGACCGATTTTGATCGGGCGGTTTGGGTGCCTAACCCCTTCCCATAACCATAACTTAGCGCTTACCTAATCTCTGATTGATCGAAAATCCAATCTAATGGTCATGAGTCAATCGAAGTTTTATCTTGGGGTTAGATTTCACATTTCTAAGGTCCTACACCTTAATTTAGTTGGCGACTTCCACAAAAAAAATATTATGATTTTTGTCCTCACAGTGGTGGTAGTACCCAGCTAAACCTAGGAAACTACAAATCTCAGTAACCATCTTGGGTGCTTCCCGATTTTAGATAGTTTCAATCTTATTGGGATCCACTTTGATTCCTTTGGCTAATACTATCTAACCTAGGAATGCCACTTCATTCGCATTTCTTGAACTTGACATAGAGAGTCTTGTCCCTCAATCTCTTGAAGGCTTGTGATAAATCTCTTCATTAGAATAGTAGAGTAAAATGTCATCATTGAAGACTATTACTGAGGTGTCTAGCATATCATGAAACTCTCCGTTCATGAGTTCCATGAATGATGCCGAAGGTTTTGTTAGTTTAAATGACATGACTAAAAATTCATAGTGTCCATACCTAGTTCGAAAGGTTGTTTTAGGTATGTCACTCTCCTTGATCTTTAATTGATGGTATCATAATCCATTCTATGAATCAGACGTGATATCCGGATCTTCCATGTTACAACCCGAATATTCCAGCAACCAATAACCAAAATGATCTACCAAACATACCCCACATTCTACACAAGCAATATCCATAATAATAGTCAATAATAATAATTTACAACAAAATATAATCAGAGTGTAGAGGATTAATACTAGAGAAAAGATGCCAGTATAATGATACTCATACATAATTGTCTGTTATGAATTATAAACCATTGTCACAATGTCATTCTTAATACATAAGTTCCCACGTATATAAGTCTAGAGTAAATCTGAATAATAATGTAGATAGACCAAACCACTGTCTATCCATAGGTAAAATAATCATGGAAGCAGGGTAATGACTCAGATCCCATGGATACAATCCCTATAGGTACAGCCCTTAACATGGTCCCTCAGAGGTCGCCTACCAAGAGATGATCCTTCATTAGCAGGCGGATCCGTAGCAACAACAACAAAGGTAATACTTGCAGACAAAGCTAAAGAAATTCAATATTGAGGGGTGAGCTCACATCCCAGCTCAGCGAGAAGAATTAGATACGCATGAAATTCCCTAGACAACAAAATTATGAATGCAGTATAGGAGCAAATAAACAAACAATTATGAGTGTCATACAATGTGTATGCAAGCCATGGTCAATCTATACCCAATGTAAGACCCGCACTCCACTAACTTGGTCTAACCGTATCGTGTCAGGTCTTTCCATCATTCCTAGACCAAGTGGACCGAGCGTGTGAAGGTAGATCACAAACTAGGTATGAGAATCGAGTTAAAAACACTGAAAACATACCCAAGGTCGCATACCTGCGTAGGTTTGGTCGACCATAAGGAAGGGAACAAAAAATTTGTCCGCTCTCAGGTTGGGCAGTAAGGGTCGGTAATATGCCCTGTCTTGCTATACCTGAGGCGACATGCCGCTATACCAGAACTTTTAGTAGCTGAGATACCGTGTGAGAAACCTCCGATCTCTACAGTAGGTGCCAAAGAAGAATGAGAAGAAGCCCAAAAAAGAGCAAAAAGGTGCCCGTGATCGGCCCTTCTTACCGAGAGGGGGAGCCTACCTTTTAGCTTACTGCCTAACTAGAGCGCAGTTCCTTCAGATTCTGATCACTTGAAGCATCTCTCAGGTTTCCCTGGCGGTTAAATGGTAGATTAAAGCCTGTTCCCTCCAGCGCTCACTGATCTTCTTTATATTACGCAAAAAGAATTTTAGTCGGTTAGGTTAGTTTTTTATAAGGAACCGAAGTAACTGCAGTTACTTGGTTCTTCTGTTGGACCTCTGCCTACAAGTCCTGCAATCTCAAATCCAAAACCCCATGGTCGATGATTTTGACCCTACGGTGGACGGTTTATGCGACCATATGATCGACCGTGAGACCCTAGATCAGACTCCGAGTTTTGGAAACTTTCCTAAACTAAGGGATTGCTTTCTTAATTAAAAGAGGACTCTATATGGAGAGTTTTCCTCTATATAAAGGATGTCCCTCAGCACTTTTTCACTCTTTTAGAATATTAGTAAACCTTAGAGAAAGAGAAGGAAGAGAAGGAAGAGAATGAGAAGAAGAAAAACCTAAGGAGAGGAATTTGCTGAGAAGAGATTGGTTCTCTATCACAAGAAAAGGTATGAAATGAATCTCTGGAGATGTAAACTCTAAGGAATAAGACTTTTATGGAAGATAGGCAATCAACCTATTATGATCTATGTGATTTCCTTGAGAAAATACCAAGGAGAACCATGAGGAGTAAATTTTATGATTAGGGTTGACAAGAAACTAATAATGATGGCCATAGGATTACTTCAGAATAAATCCCATTGAAGATCAGAAGAATTGACCCAGGAAGAACTCAAATTGCATGTAGTCTATGACCAGAAATCTCAAGGTCACAGCTACGGTCGACCAAAGCATGACCAGCATGAGAAGAGGATCGGCCATAGGCATTCGGGAAGATTTTAGAAATCATATGGTCGCAGCTACGGTTGCACCATATGCAACCATGGGGTATCAACCGTAAGCAGTGAGGTCGATACAGTATGATGGGGGGCCTTCTCTCTATCTCTATGGACATATTGAGGGATGCTGGGGTGAGGCCTTGGATACACTATATGGCATTAGGATTGGTTAGTTGTGAGCCCAGTTTGTAAGCCCTCGCCATTAGGGGCTTACGTGTTGGTATGGATAGGGCATCAGGGAATGTTGGCAGTGTTTGATCCGGACACTTTAGCTCTATCTCTATTTCATGGTGGGTGCTTGTGGGATGGCAATGGTGTTTGATCCATTGGGAGGTTTCACACACTCGTGTATAGAGGTGCGGCAGTCACCAAAACATTCTATATCATATTGCAAACTTAAAACCAGACCAAAGATATGAATTGAATGCATGCATATGTTTGTTGTATTATTTTGTTTGCTCACTGACCTGTGATGTGTGCTCACCCTTTCAACGTCGAATATTTTTAGTTGATGATGCATGTCCTACTGTCGAAGAATATATGAATGCATCGATGTATGGACACGTTGCTGCGATGGACGTAGAAGCTGAAGAAGATGCGCATGATTCATCATCCGAGTGCAACGAATGTGTTGTTACTGAAATTTAGTTACAATTTGAACATCAGATATGTAATTGATTATTTATTTTTATGTCTTGTGGTTTGGCGATAATTGGATTAAATACTTATTTATCACTATTAGACTCTCAGTTCATTATCTATATGACTTCTGCTTATTTGCTTATTACCTCTGATTATTAATGTAGAATGTGTGTGTTGTGTGATATGGTGGGTACGACCTATACGAGATCCTGGGTGAACCGTTGGTTTATTGGTGGTTCATCACACCATTCTGGTTAGACCATAATTGGGGTTTGACAACTTGGTATCAGAGCCTCTTATGTTCTACCCATTGACCTAACTACTTCCACATGAGTCATTAACTGAGTTAGGATAAAATTAAAAGTTGTAATAAGAATACACTATAAGCACCTGTGTTGTATGAGACATAAACTAAGAAAGAGAATAATGCACATATGTAAAGGGGAAACCAATTATATATATATATATATTCAAATGAGAATAAGATAAATGTACATCCAAATCAGAGTACAGTCCATAATCTAGATAATTACTTTGTAGTATAAAAGGAAAAAAGAAATAAATGATATCATGGAGCTAGAGGTGCTGGAAGAGGAGGTGACTCACGATCTCTATCACAGTCCTCAGCATATACTCTTGTGAGCCAGGCCACCTGAGTTTGAGTCACTCAGAGACTAGCTGTCAGATCCATTACCCGTCGGTCTGTAGAGCGCTAGGCATCTAGAAGCTCTCCTACTCTCCAATCAGTCACGCAATGAGCCTCCTGAATCTCACATAACAGCCCCATCATGTCATCTGGTGGTGGGCGTAAAGGGCCAGCTGAATGAGAAACCCTAGAAGGGCCAGCTCCAGTAAAATGCTGTGGTGATGGAGGAGGGATGGCATCTACATCCATGTACATCCGATCATCATCCTCCTCATCATCACCGTTGTATGCCTCTACTGCTGCCTCTGTTGCTACCTCTGCTGCTATTACTACTGCCTCCTCTGCAACTGCTACCGCTACCCGAGTGGGAGGACGTCTCATAGCATTCCTCTCATCATCACTGACCTGTATCTCTCTCATGCCCATCCTGTTGATGGCCCCCCAATCAAGGTCAACTGAGAATGTGTCCTCAAGGATCCTCTCATCCACTAGGTCCACCTGTAGACGTGCGAGCAAGGTAGAAATCAGCCGCCCAGAGGGCAAGTTACCTCTCGAGTCAGGCAATGTAGCTTTGTACAAATTCCAATGAATAATATATGGGAGGCAGACAGGCTGTGTAGTACAGATACATTACAGCAGGTACTGAGTCAGCTGTGAGACCATCTCGTTGTGTCTGCCCTGGGGAATAAGATTATGTTGGATAATCTTACAGTAAACCCATGGTTCTGGATGCAGGTTGACTGCTTTCATCTCCCAGTAGTCATCCCAAAGAATTTGATTATCTATTTTTGCACACGCACCTGTGTAGATAGAAACTGTGGCTCCATGGGTGCACAGTAAACCAACTAACCATCGTTGGAAATGCTTAGGAGATCAGCCAACTCCTGACAATTGAAAGTGATCTGAACCCCTTTCACCCAACTGGTGATCAAAAGCTCTCTATCCATGTCAACATCTTCTAAGTCACCCTCTACCTGTAGGTGATAGTAGAACTACTTGACCAAGTCCGGGTAAGAGTAAGCCTCGTACAAGATCACTGGAAGCCAGCCCATATCTCCAAATGCCCTTTTCACATGAAACAAGGCTAAATGGGCTAAGTTCACACACCGACCTCCTTCCATTTTCTTTCGATCAAACCAAGGATATTGCACCTCTGCTTCAACGAACCTGAAGTGTCATGGGTCATGAACTCGAGGAACCTTAGTGCGAACCATGATAACTGCAAGAGAAGAAAATAATAAAAATAAGTTAGATAAATTTGAAAATTTGACAGCATAACGATGTACAATGGAAAAAGCCTTACTTTTCACCTAAACATTTGGGTGGGAGGACTTACATTCGTCCCAAACCATCTTGCAAGGCTCATACAATCAAAAATTTAAACTAGGTAGGTCGAATTTTAAGAAATTTTGACATTTAGGAAAAACCCCAAAATTTAGGTCAAAAATGGGAATTTCCAAGTTTCTACTAAACTAACCGATGAAACTCAAATTTTCTTGAGGACTTTCATCCATTGGGTGGCCAATAGCAAAAGCCCCTAATAAAAATTAAATTTTTACGGTCAGAAAAATATTAATTAGAAGAAAACCCTACAAATAGAAAAAACCCTAGGTATGAAAGCTTAAAAATGGAGACAAGTAGAGAACAAACCTTAAGGAATGGAGTGATGGATGTTGATCGATGGAAAAATCACCAAGTTTGTATGGTCGACACTGTAGCAACTCACTGGTGGCGAGTTGAGTAGAGACCGTAGGAGGAATTGGGTATCTAGTATCCATGATCAACCTCACCAAGGAAGCACCACGAATGGAGGATATTGAAGTTGTGCATGAATTTCTAAATGTATTTGCTGAGGAAATACCTGGACTACCACCCGACCAAGCGACAGAGTTCGTCATAGATCTTATACCTGGAGCAACACCAGTATCGAAAGCACCTTATCGAATGACTCCTACTAAACTGAAGGAACTGAAGGTACAATTATAGGAATTACTAGATAAAGGTTGTATAAGACCTAGCATATCACCATGGGGAGCGCCTGTATTGTTCATGAAAAAGAAGGACGGTAGCATTCAATTGTGTATAGATTATCGAGAATTGAATAAGCTCACAATCAAGAATCGGTACCCGTTGCCTCAGATCGATGACTTGTTCGATCAGTTGCAAGATGCCAAAGTGTTCTCCAAAATTGATCTTCGGTCAGGATACCATCAGTTGAAGATTAATGAAGGTGATATTCCAAAGACAGCATTCAGAACCAGATATATACATTATGAATTTTTAATTGTCTTCTAGATTGACTAATGCACCGGTAATTTTTATGGAACTCATGAATCGGATATTCCATGATATGTTGGATATGTCAGTCATTGTAATTATTGATGACATGCTAGTCTACTCAAAGGACAAAGAAACTCATATCACAAATCTAAAAGCTGCATTGCAGTGACTAAGAAAAGATAAGCTTTACGCAAAATTTATAAAGTTTGAATACTGGCTAAATAAAGTCACTTTCTTAGGCCTTGTATCCGCTGAAGGAATTAAAGTGGATCCTAGCAAGAGCGAAGCCATTGTTAAATGGGAAGCACCTAAGAATGTTACAGAAATTAGAATTTTCTTAGGTTTAGCTGGTTATTGTCGACGATTCGTAGAAGATTACATTAGAATAGCCGTACCTCTTACCAGTTTAACAATGAAAAGAGAAAAGTTTATTTGGACAGATAAATGTGAAAAGTATTTCCAAACATTGAAGGCTAGATTGATATTAGCTCCCATCTTGACTATTTCGATCATAGGACATGTCACACCCCAATTCTGCACTAACCAGAATGGTGTGATGAACGGTCAATAAACCAACGGTTCAACCAGGATCTCAAAATAGGCTATCCCACATATGATAAACCAAAACACATTCCACATTAATCAGAGGTAATAAAATAAATAGCGGAAGTCTTATAGTAAATGAACTGAGAATCTAACTGTGATAACCATAAATAAATATCAAATTATTGTTAAATCGACTGAGACATAATTAAATAAATATCAATTACATGTCTTTAATAAAATCTAAACAAAATCTAATCGAATACGCATGAGTTGCACTCGCATGAGGAGTCATGCGTATCCACTAAGTCTTCAGCTTCCATTGTCGCCACATGCCCGTACACATGAGCGTTCATATAATCTTCAACGGTGGTACCTGCATCATCAACTAAAAGTATTCGAATTTGAAAGGGTGATCACACATCACGGCTCAGTGAGCAAACAAAACAATGCAACAATACATATGCATGCAATCAATTCATATCGTTGGTCTGGTTTAAAGTTTGCAATGTGCTATAGAAAGGATAGGTGGCCTCCGCACCTCTATACACGAGTGTGTGGAAACGCCCAATGAAAACGGCACCGTCGCCCCACATGCACCCACCATGGACAATATACACCCCATGAAAATGGCATAGCTGTACCGGTTGCCCATACCAACACATAAGCCCCTGTTGGCGAGGGCTTGCAAACTGGGCTCGCAACTAACCAACCCTAATGTCAAACAATGTATCCAAGGCCTCACCCCAAAGATCCCTCAATACATCCATAGAGATTGAGCTAGGGTCCGGTGACCGGGCTGAACCACAATGCCACGTCCCCCCTTGATGCCTTACGACATATTAGTTCCGCAAAGGTAATAGCGATACGACGATGTTAGTGGACATGACTTGAGTTAGAGATAGAGCTAAAGTGCTGAGACCCGCCAAAGGTTAACGTTTATTGACGTTCTCATCACACCTCCCCTGATACTCGCTCGCATCAAGAACATCAACCACATACATACAGGCACATGCCTATTCCGATCATCATCATCATCATCATGTTATAAACAATAAAGTAAATATGCATGAACAAGTAATAGAAATATTGGATGGCATGTTGTATGCACATTACAACATATTCGCATAGAATCAAACATAGCATAGGACTCAAGAAATAGAAAATAGTTTATTATTAACCAATTTAGTTTGGACTTAAGGTTCCTCACCATAGCTTGCTAATAGATACTCTTCCAAGCTTTAGAATCACCTTTATAATGTTATTATATTGCTAGAAGACCTAACAAAGTCGATAGAATTTAATTAGAATTAATTCTAAATTTAAAAATCATGCTGTTAACTGAGGGTCGGAGGTAGGGTCGGAGTCTTGATCGACCCTGGGTGCGACCCTCCCCCTATTCTGAACTTCCCGAACACTGAGGGTCGGTGCTAGGGTCGAATCTGTCATCGACCCTAGGTGCGACCCTCCATGGTTTGAGTCGAAAATATCAGATTTTGTTCTCTCTTTCATGGTTGGGTCCTATGACTTACTTCCACAATCCATACTATACATGTTCTATGGTTTAGAACTATACTTTATTCACCTACATGGTTTTAATGATCTCCTCCATGGTTTTCTATTGAAACGAAACCATGAATGGATGATTTGGGTTTCTTCTAAGTCATACCCTCTTCATAAATCATTCTAAAGTCTTAAATAAGTCATGGGGAATGTATTCATACCTTAGGTTTGCTGAGATTCAGAGTTCCTCTGAATTTCCTCTTCTTCCTTAGCCTTTTCTTCAAGTTTTCCTTCCCTTCTTCTCTTCCTTCTCTTCTCTTTCTCTCAATCCAATTAGGGTTGTAAAAAGAGTGAAAGAGGCTTAGGGACGTCCTATTTATAGAGTAAAACCTCCCAAAATAAGTCCCATTGAGTTTAGGAAAGGTTCCAATTGAAATTAGGAAGGTTTCCTAATTTTTAGTTCGTGCTATTTTTCCCGAATGTCGAGGGTCGATGGTGAGGGTCGATGGGAGGGTCGGACAACTCATAGACCCTGCGATCCATGGTTGAGGGTCGATGGTGAGGGTCGATGGGAGGGTCGGACCTGCTTGTTAAAACCTGCGACCCTACCCTCATTTTGACTGTTTTTGGGTCAATTTTCATATTGGGTCTTGGGTTTCTTCACACACTTGGTCCACTTGGCTCGACCATGATATGTAGACGGGTCTCGACACAAAATGTAAGGTTAGGCCGGGTTCGTGGCGTGCGTGGTCTTATAACTCCACCACCCTTAAAAGAAATTTCGTCCTCGAAATTTGAAAGTACGGATCTTACAACTCCCCCATCCTTAAATGAATTTTGTCCTCAAAATTTGAACGAATCTTACAACTCCCCCATCCTTAAAATAAATTTTGTCCTCAAAATTTTTAATTTACTTCGAAGTCAATAGGTGGGAATTCTATTTCCGCATTGCATCTACTTCCTCCTATACACTCTTCTTCTCGTCTTGTCTTTGCCAGGTTATCTTCATATAATAATTATCCTGGCTTTGGAAATATTGTACCTTTCCACTAGTGAACTAGGCTGGTACCACTTCAATAGTTAAACATTCTATTTAATCCAATGATTCCGTGGTCAATACCTTTAATATGGATTTTAAATGTACTTCTTCAACAGAGACACACAAAATACATCATGCACACTAGACATGGACAGCGGTAACGGTAATTGATATGCAACTTTTCTACGTCTCTCCAAAGTTTATAAGATCCGACACATATAAGTAATATAACTTTCCCTTTTTGTCTAATTGTTTCAAACTGCACATAAGTGATATCTTCAAGAACACTTTGTCACTTATGACGAACTCAAGGTCTTGGTGTCTCCCCTAACAATCCTGAGCTGTCTTGGCCCCTTTTTCTTTGATCTTGTCTGCCACTCGACAGTTTTCTATAATTGACTTAGGTCTTAAAATTCTTCATTCACTAACTACATTCCAAAAGAAAGGAATTTGACATTTCTTTCGTATCTGCTTCATAGGTAACATTTACATGGTAAATTAATAGCAACTTCAATTCATTGTAACTTCTCAACTCAAGTTCCTTGAAATCAATTTTACAAGCTCGGAGCATATCTTTTAGGATCTGTATAGTCCACTCCAACTATCCATCAGTTTAAGGTAGAATGCAGTACTAAACTTCATCTTTGTCCCCATTGTTTTCTGTAGATCCTCCCAAAACTTTGAAATAAAGAATGAGCCTATGACCGACACTAAGCTCTCATGCATACCATTCATTCTGGAAATATTATCCACATATAGCTTATTTAGCCGCTCCAAAGCATACCGAGGTCGTATAGCAATGGAATGAGCTATTTTCATAAGACAATCAACAACCACCCAACCATGTCAACCAATTTGGGAGTCAGTAGCAAATCATTGACATAGTTCATGATACTGCAGTTCCATTCCCAAAACAAAAGTCAGGGTTTGGTCTTCCTTTTCTAAGTCTGCTTATACTGTTCCTATGTACAGACCTAACAACATTACTACTTCTACTTCATCCATCAATTCAGAGATGATCTTTAATGCCACAAGCGCAACCGTCGAACTATTGCTCCATAAATTCATCCATAAATTCTTGCTTAATTGGATCATCACGAGTTCCTATTATATGTTACTCTCCTTCTAAATCTGAATCTATTGCTGCAAAATATAAGGTAGCATTTATACTGGGTCCTTCCTTGGACTTCATAATTCCCATCGACGATCGTATAAGCAGTTTGTAATCTAAAGATTTAAGGGGTATATTTAGTTTCTTTCCAAATGACACAGATATAAAAGGATGAGTAGCTCCATAATCAAAGAGCACTTTGGCAGGAATGCCATTACTAGGTACGATACCCGTGATTTGTTTTAATTTAGTCTACATGCTCATGCAATATAACATAAGGTGACAGGTTCAGGTCATACTTGTGACCACATCAGACGATGCGGCAGCATCCTTGGCTGAAACAGTGTAAACTCTTCCTTGCTGTAGTTTTTTTCTGGGCTTAGTACACTCTCTTGAGACATGCCCTACTTGGTTGCAGTTAAAACACCTGACCCCTCACCATTTTGCTTTGGTTGCCGTGGGGTTGCGGAAATGGTTTTGGATGCAGCATTGAAGCCCTGGGTACGGAAGGGTTGGAATACCTTGGTGTTCCCTCCGTTGTAAAAATTTTCATTTGGCCTTTTGATTCCTCTATTTTGAGTAAAATAGCTCTCTTTCTGGCTCGACTCTATCACTCGAGCAATTTGTACAGCTTCATTGTAGATTTTCTTCTCCAGTCCCAAAACATGTTCGCGTATGCTTCCCCTAAGTCCCATGACGAACCTTCGGGTTTTCGTATCCTCCTCTTGCATACTGACTGGTGCAAAGAAAAACAGCTCCTCATAACGCTGTTGATATGCTTCGACAATCATCTGCCCCTGATATAAACTCAGGAACTCTCTCTCCATAGAATCTCTGAAACTTCTAGGGAAGTATTTCTCAAAGAATGCCTCTTTGTATATATCCCAGGTCAAGTGGGCATGTTTGGTTAATAGATATGTCCTGGAAGACATCCACCAATGGTGTGCATCGTTCTTGAGCATAAATGTGGCACACAACACTTTCTCCTCCTCATTTACGGTCATCATCATAAAATTTCTTTCCATTTCGTCAATCCAGTGTGCCGGCCACAAAGGATCTGCTGGCTTACCATCGAATTCTTTGGGCTTCATCTTAAGAAAATACCCGACCAGTCTGGAGCGGTCCAGCTGATACGGAGCATAGGCCCCATACATAGGTGGTTGGTACTGATAACCACCTTGAGCTATCTCAGGGTTCTGCACTGGAGCTTGCATGACTGGTGTTTGAGGTGCATGGGGTACTGCATTATTTCCCCCTGGTATTGTGCTTGCCTGTCCTGCTGGCATCTGTGTCGTATGTGCAGCTAGAAAACCCACGGCTATGGCCGCTTGCATATTAGTTTGCACCTGTTGTTTTGTTGCAGTTGTTGTGCCAAGTTCATTACGATTGTGACTAAATCTATAGGTGGGGTTGGCAAGTTTGTAGGATTTTCCTGACCATTAGCTCCTGGCGGTGCCACGTTTGGATTCTCTAGTACTTCAGGAATTTCATGACTGGTTTCATCTACCGGTGGTGGTGGTGGGATTTGGTTACGTCCACGTCTGTTCCCTCTTCGCCCAGCCATTTCCTATTCTGGTGGTGTAGTGTCTGAAAGTCATAGAATACGTGAGGCAATCAATATATACTTCATTCTCATATTTGGATACACTAACCAATGGTATTTTCAAATTTTTTAGATCATTCAGTGAAAAATACTGTCTTTTCTATGCAGGGTCAATGGTGGGGGTGGATGGGTATCCGACCCTCAGTATTCGACCCTGGGAAATCATCCATTTTTCCCGAGTATATATTGCCATTGGTCAAGGCACTACAAGAGTAAATCTGGAGAAGCTTTCATACATCAATAAATCAGGTATAAGTCAGGAGAAAGATTTCGTACATCAATAAATCAGGTATAAATTAGGAGAAAGATTTCGTACATCAATAAATCAGGTATAAATCAGAAGATGTACGCTCAACACGATTAAACATTTAACTATTCATTCAGTTCATATCTCTGATCATGTTGTCGATCATGAGAATGGTTCAGATTGGTATAATCAGGACTAATACTAAAGAAACAATATCTATAACTCCACTTGACATGTTAAATCAAAAAGGTATCCTGTCAAGGTCCGAGAAATTAAAATCTGGTATGTGCATCCTCTATAATCATAAGAGTAAATCAATAATGCACTGCATCCTATATAAACCTATCTAGATATATGGCCATAATAGATTTGATCCTTTGCTGAAAATGTCTGAGGTATCATCTTCAGAAGACATTATTCAATCCTTGTCGGATCATTCTGTCATGATGCAACTATCCCATACATCGGTGGCTGATAAGGTTGACCACCTTGATACACTACTTATTGTGCACCAAACTGCTGCACTAGGGTGTGCATTACTGGGACTTGTTGTGTGGTAGGCACTGTGTTATAGCTAACAGGTGTTGGGGTACAGTGATGCTACCAATTGGTACCGTACTTGGTTCTGACCCGGAGGTGTTGATGTAGCATCGGCAACTTGGGTAATGATTTACATAGCAACTTCCATAGTCGGTCTCATCTATTGTTGCTCTTGTATTTTATTGGGTCAAGTTTATGACAACCATAACCAAGGTACTTGGTAGTCCAGGTAGATTGGCTGGAGTGGCCTAGTTGTTCACCTCCTTTGACTCGCTCTAATATGATTATCATTATCTAGCATCTGCTCAGATGAGTTTTCATTACCCATTCTCGACCCAGATAGTGGTGGGGTGAAGTTGTAACCTCATCTTAATGCTCAGTGGTTAATGGATTAGCATGTAGTGGATTTTACTCGAGTCTCCATGTTACCCAGGGGTATAGCTTTATCTTCTTGTAGTTACTCTTATTCTTAAGGTATGACCATTATTCTACTATCTCTGTTGGATTCGGCCTGAGATCTTTCCCTTTACCTTTGCAGGGAATTAGGCATTACTAGCCATTTTCTCCTTCCTTTGTCATTCATTGAGTTTCACATCTGGTGAGTACAAACTCGGTATTCAATTTTCTGCTTTACAGAAGCTCCCTTCTTGCTACTGTACTATATCCTTGTATACTTGGATAACTACCCAACTTATTGATACTACCCTAATTGTTTGTTTATTAGGATAATTTTTAGTTTTCTCTTTCTGTGTGAGTGTATATATATGATTCCACCTTTTATATGTAAATTATCGTCTTGTTTAATTTCTGTCTCAACCAACACAGGTGCTTATGGTTTGTTTGTATTAAAGCTTTTAATTTATCCTAACTCAATTCATGGACTCCAATGGAAGTATTCAGGTTTAATGGGTAAGGCCTACGAGATGCTCTGATACCAAGTTGTCACACCCCAATTCTGCACTAACCAGAATGGTGTGATGAACCGTCAATAAATCAACGGTTCAACCAGGATCTCAAAATAGGCTATCCCACATATGTTAAACCAAAACACATTCCACATTAATCAGAGGTAATAAAATAAATAGTGGAAGTCTTATAGTAAATGAACTGAGAATCTAACTGTGATAACCATAAATAAATATCAAATTATTGTTAAATCAACTGAGACATAATTAAATAAATATCAATTACATGTCTTTAATAAAATCTAAACAAAATCTAATCGAATACGCATGAGTTGCACTCGCATGAGGAGTCATGCATATCCACTAATTCTTCAGCTTCCATTGTCGCCACATGCCCGTACACATGAGCGTTCATATAATCTTCAACGGTGGTACCTGCATCATCAACTAAAAGTATTCGAATTCGAAAGGGTGAGCACACATCACGGCTCAGTGAGCAAACAAAATAATGCAACAATACATATGCATGCAATCAATTCATATCTTTGGTCTGGTTTAAAGTTTACAATGTGCTCTAGAAAGGATAGGTGGCCGCCGCACCTCTATATACGAGTGTGTGGCAACGCCCAATGAAAATGGCACCGTCGCCCCACATGCACCCACCATGGACAATATACACCCCATGAAAACGGCATGGCTGTACCGGTTGCCCATACCAACACGTAAGCCCCTGTTGGCGAGGGCTTACAAACTGGGCTCGCAACTAACCAACCCTAATGTCAAACAATGTATCCAAGGCCTCACCCCAGCATCCCTTAATACATCCATAGAGATAGAGCTAGGGTCTGGTGACCAGGCTGAACCACAATGCCACGTCCCCCCCTGATGCCCTACGACATATTAGTTCCTCTAAGGTAATGGTGATACGACGATGTTAGTGGACAAGACTTGAGTTAGAGATAGAGCTAATGTGATGAGACCCGCCAAAGGTTAACGTTTATTGACGTTCTCATCACACCTCCCCTGATACTTGCTCGCATCAAGCACATCAACCACACAAATACAAGCACATGCCTATTCCTATCATCATCATCATCATCATGTTATAAACAATAAAGTAAATATGCATGAACAAGTAATAGAAATATTGGATGGCATGTTGTATGCACATTACAACATATTCGCATAGAATCAAACATAGCATAGGACTCAAGAAATAGAAAACAGTTTATTATTAACCCATTTAGTTTGGACTTAAGGTTCCTCACCTTAGCTTGCTAATAGATACTCTTCCAAGCTTTAGAATCACCTTTATAATGTTATTATATTGCTAGAAGACCTAACAAAGTCGATAGAATTTAATTAGAATTAATTCTGAATTTAAAAATCATGTTGTTAAGTGAGGGTCGGAGGTAGGGTCGGAGTCCTGATCGACCCTGGGTGCGACCCTCCCCCTAATCTGAACTTCCCGAACACTGAGGGTTGATGCTAGGGTCGGATCTGCCATCGACCCTAGGTGCGACCCTCCATGGTTTGAGTTGAAAATATCAGATTTTGTTCTCTCTTTCATGGTTGGGTCCTATGACTTACTTCCACAATCCATTATATACATGTTCTATGGTTTAGAACTATACTTTATTCACCTACATGGTTTTAATGATCTCCTCCATGGTTTTCTATTGAAACGAAACCATGAATGGTGATTTGGGTTTCTTCTAAGTCATACCCTCTTCATAAATCATTCTAAAGTCTTAAATAAGTCATGGGGAATGTATTCATACCTTAGGTTTGCTGAGATTCAGAGTTCCTCTGAATTTCCTCTTCTTCCTTAGCCTTTTCTTCAAGTTTTCCTTCTCTTCTTCTCTTCCTTCTCTTCTCTTTCTCTCAATCCAATTAGGGTTGTAAAAAGAGTGAAAGAGGCTTAGGGACGTCCTATTTATAGAGTAAAACCTCCCAAAATAAGTCCCATTGAGTTTAGGAAAGGTTCCAATTGAAATTAGGAAGGTTTCCTAATTTTTGGTTCGTGAGGTTTTTCCCGAATGTCGAGGGTCGATGGTGAGGGTTGATGGGAGGGTCGGACAACTCATAGACCCTGCGACCCATGGTTGAGGGTCGATGGTGAGGGTCGATGGGAGGGTCGGACCTGCCTGTTAAAACCTACGACCCTACCCTCATTTTGACTGTTTTTGGGTCAATTTTCATATTGGGTCTTGGGTTTCTTCACACACTTGGTCCACTTGGCTCGACCATGATATGTAGACGGGTCTCGACACAAAATGTAAGGTTAGGCCGGGTTCATGGCGTGTGGGTCTTACAGGACAACCATTTACCTTGTACACCGATGCGTCTGGGCTAGGTTTAGGATGTATGCTTATGTAAGGAGAACAAGTAATTGCGTATGCCTCAAGGCAACAGAAGACAATGAGAAGAACTATCCCACTCATGACTTGGAATTAGCAGCAGTAGTACATGCTGTTAAGATTTGGAGACATTATTTGTATGGAAAGAAATTTTAGATTAAATCAGATCATAAGAGTCTAACTCATCTTTTTAATTAGGAGTTGAACATGAGACAACGAAGATGGCTAGAATTATTGAAGGATTATGATTGCGATATCCAGTATCATCTAGGAAAACCTAATGTAGTTGCTAAAGCACCATGTAGGAAAGCAATGACAAAATCCCAAGAAGAAGTTATTGCAAATGTTGTGGCGTATGTCATAGGGAGAGTATTTAATTACTGTAAAGAGCAGTTCGTGATTGCTATTCCGAATGAATCAACTGAGCAAGGGTTTATTCATCTATTCTCAAACATGTTTGCAACATTAAAGATCGTACCTGATCTATTAGACAAAGTGAAAGCAGCTATTAAATTAGACGCTTATCTGAGAACTGTGCAAGAAGACCTCGAAAAAGGTAGGACTACTCCTAAGTTCTCCTTGGACATTGAAAGGTACTAAGATACAATGGAAGGGTATGTGTTCCTGAAAATGAAGACTTGGATATTAGATACAAACTAATGAAGGAAGCTCACATCACCACTTATTTGGTACATCCTGGAAGTACAAAGATGTATCTTGATTTGAAGAAACTATATTGGTGGAGAGGAATGAAAGCAGATGTTGCTAAATTAGTGTCTGAATGCTTGAATTGTCAGTAGGTAAAGGCTGAAAGGAAAATACCAATAGGATTGTTGCATCCACTGCCAGAACCAGCATGGAAATGGGACTGCATCACTGTGGACTTCGTTACGGGATTACGATTGATTCCCCGAGTAGTTGAGGCAGTCTGGGTGATTGTAGATCGTTTGACTAAGACAACTCGTTTCATAGCTATATGACCTCAGTATACCCTAGAGAGGTTAGCTAAACTCTATGTAGATAATATTGTCAGATTACATGGTATACCTGAAAAGCATTGTGTCTGACAGAGACCCACGCTTTACCTCAAAGTTTTGGGAAGGATTACAGAAAGCTATGGGTACAATGCTGAAATTCAGTACTGCATTCCATCCTCAGACAGACAGACAATTAGAGAGTACCATTTTGATTTTAGAAGACATGCTTTGAGCCTGTGTTATTGATTTCAAAGGATCATGGGATGAGAAACAACCATTGATCGAGTTCGCCTATAACAACACCTATCAGGCTATTAAACAGATGTCACCCTACGAAGCACTGTATGGTAGGAAGTGTACACTCTAGTCAACCAAGAGATGCTGGAGGAGGAGGTGCCTCACGATCCCGGTCATAGTCCTTAGCATACACTGTAGTCAGCCAGGCTACATGAGTCTGGGTCACCTGGAGACTAGTTGTTAGATCGGCGATCCGCTAATCAGACGCCTACTGGGCATCTTGAAGCTCTCCTACTCTCCCATCAATCACGTGCTGAGCCTCTTTAATCTCACGCAGTAGCCCCATCACATCATCTGATGGTGAGTGTGAAGGACCAGCCGTGTGTGAGGAAACTTGAGATGGACGAGCTCCAGTGGAATGCAGTGGTGATGGAGGATGTATGGCGTCTACATCCATGAACATACGATCATCATCCTCAGCATCATCCCCATGGACCCGTACTGCTGCTGCTGCTGCCACTGCCGCCACAGCATATGCCATTTCTACCCAAGTACAAGGATGCACCAGTGCGTTCCTCTCCTCGTCATTGACCTGTGCATCTCGCATCCCCATCTTGTAGATGGCGTCCCAGTCAAGGTCAGAAGAGAAGGTATCCTCATGAATCCTCTCATCCAATAAGTCGACCTGCAGGCGTGTGAGCAGAGTAGTGATCAGACGCCCATAGGGCAGGTTGCCTATCAGACCAGGCGTCGTAGCACGGATCATCGTCCTGATGATAATTTATGGCAGGAAGACAAGCTGCCTAGTGCAGGTTCAATACAAGAGATACTGGGTCAACTGAGAAATCCTATCATAATGCCCACTCTGGGGAATCAGGTTGTGCTGAATGATCTTGCAGTACACCCGAGGCTCTGGCCGTAGGTTGATTGCCTTCATCTCCCAACGATCACCTCTAAGAAGCTGGCTATCAATCTCAGCACGCATTAACAAGGATAGGAACTGGGGTTCCTTAGGAGCACAGTACACCAAGGGGCTGTCGTTTGATATGCCCAGGAGATCAGCCAATATCTGGTAGTTAAAGGAAACTTCCACCCATTTCACATAGCTGGTGATCCTGAGCTCTCTACCCCTGTTTGTATCATTGCGATCACCAACTACCTAAAGGTTGCAATAGAACTGCTTCACCATAGCGGGATAGCTATAAGCCTTATATGTGATCACGGTAAGCCAACCCATGTCCCTAAAAGCCCCATCTAGATTAAACAAGGCTAGACTAGCCAAGTTTACACAGCGACGCCCTTCCACCTTCTTATGCTCATAATGAGCATACTGAGTCTCTAACTCGTTAGAGCGGAAACGAATGGGATCATGTACTCTGGGAACTTTAGTACGAGCCATGCTATCTGCAAAGACACAGACAAATAAACAAGATATTAGATATGGTGAAAAACTCAAAGTTTTGGCATAATAACGGCATGATTTGGCCAAAAGCCTCACTTTTCACCCAAACAGCTGGGCAGGAGGACTTATAGATGTTCCAAACCGTCCTGCAAGACTCATACAGTTGGAAATTTAAACCAGGAAGATCGAATTTGAGGAAATTTCAACAAATTAGAAAAATCCCAAAAATTAGGTCAAAAAAGGAAAATTTCAAGTTTCTCAAAAACCAACCAATGAAACTCAAATTTTCTTGGGGGCTTTCGTCCATTGGGTAGCCAATAGCAAAAGCCCCAAATAAAAATCAAATTTTTACGATTAGAAAAATTTTAATTTGAAGAAAACGCTATAAATGGAGAAAAAACTAGTTTTGAAAGCTTAATAATGAGAAACAGTAGAGAACATACCTGAAGGAAAGGAACGGAAGTCGTGAATGGAAGAAATAATCACCAAACACCAGGGGTCAATAATATAGCAACTCAGGGGAAGCGAGTTGAGTTGGAGGAAAGAAGAAAGAGTGGGAAATGACTCTAAAATCGGGTTTAAAAACCTAATCTGGGGTCGTGCGCTAGTAGAATTTGACTAAATGTGCGACCCTATGACTGACCCTACCATCGACCCTAGGCTCTCGATGATTTAACAGACATCGTGTGGTTGGACCTAGGGTCGGACATATACCGGCACTACGATCGACCCTAGGTTCTCAGTAAGCTGACAGGTTTTGTGAGGTCATATACCCTGTGGTCGGACATAGTGCGACCCCACCATCGACCCTACGATGGAAAATACAATATTTTGATTGAATGACTTGAAAAATTGGAATTTTACATTGATTAGTTGGATTTTCACTTGGGAATGAGTTATATAATGATTGCCTCACATGCTATGAATTTTTCAGACACTACCACCACCAGAATAGGAAATGGCTGGGCAAAGAGTAACTAGGCAAGGTCGTAACCCAATTCTACCACCACCACCTGTGGAGGAAGATAGCCATGGAAATCCTGAAGGACATGGGAATCAGAATATGGCACCACCAGGAGCTAATGGCTAGGAAAATCCTGTAAACTTGCAAGCCCCACCTACAGATTTGGCAAAAACAATTATGGACCTAGCACAACAGCTGCAGCAAATACAACAGGTGCAACCCAATATGCAAGCTGCTATAGGAATGGTTTTTTCAGCTGCACATACTACACCTATGCCAATCAGACAAGCTAGCACAATACCAGGGGGTAGCAACACAGTGCCCCAAGCACCTCAAACGCAAGTGGTACAAGCTCTAGTACATAACCCTGAGGTAGCTCAAGGTGGTTACCAGTATCAACCACCTATGTGTGGGGTCTATGCCCAGTATCAGTTGGACCACTCTCCACTGATTGAGCGATTTTCTAAAAACAAAGCCGAAGGAATATAATGGCAAGCCAGCAGATTCGTTGTGGCCAGCTTAGTGGATCGATGAAATGGAAAGGAATTTTTTGATGATGAAAGTTAATGAGGAAGAAAAAGTGTTGTGCACCACATTTATGCTGAAGGCGATGCACATCATTGGTGGAAGTCTACTCGGACTTATCTGTTAACTAAGCACACCCAATTGACCTGGGCTATCTATAAGGAGGCATTCTTTGAGAAATATTTTCCTAGAAGTTTTAGAGATGCTATGGAGAGAGAGAGTTCCTGAGTTTGTATTAGGGGCAGATGACCATGGATGCGTATCAAAAGCGTTATGAAGAGCTATTTTTCTTTGCACCCTCCAGCATGCAGGAGGAAAATACAAAAACCCGAAGGTTCATCATGGGACTTAGGGGAAGCATTCAAGAGCATGTTTTGGGGCTAGAAAAGAAAGTATATAATGAATCCATATAAATTGCTCGAGTAATAGAATCGATCCAAAAGGAGAGCTACTTTGCTCAGAACAGAGGAATCAAATGGCCAAATGGAAATTCTTATAACGGAGGGAACACAAAGACATTCAAACCCTTCCGTACTCAAGGCTTTAAGGCTGCAGTCAAGACTACTCCAACAGTATATCCTCAACAAAAGCAAAATAATGAAGGAGTAAAATGCTATAACTGCAATCAAGTGGGACATTATTCCAGGGAGTGTCCTAAGCCTAGGAAGCAGCTACAGCAAGGAAAGGTTTATGCAGTTAAATCTGAGGATGCTGCCGCATCGCCTGATGTGGTTACAGGTATGACCTGAACCATTCATTTTGTATTACCTTCTATGAGCATATAGACTAAATTTAAACAAATCACAGTTATCGTACCTATTAATGGCATACCCGCCAGAGTGCTCTTTGATCTTGGAGCTACTCTTTCTTTTATATTTGTGTCATTTGGAAAGAAGCTAAATCTAACCCTCAGATCTTTAGACTATAAATTGCTTGTACGATTAACTATTGGATTAGAAGCAGAATTACAAAATGGTTATGGACCATGTCCAGTTCTTATCGAGGAGAAGATGTTGGTTGCAACCTTGATTCAACTCGAGATGGCAGACTTTGACGTTATCTTGGGAATCGACTGGTTAGTTCGGTATTCCGCAAACCTATTATGTGCAGAAAAAAATTGACATTTAAAGACAAGGAAGGAGCAGAGTTTAGTTTTGCGGGAACCAGACTACTCCGTAAACGAAAACTCATCATCTCTACATTAAAGGCTAGAAAATGCCTCGAGAAATGAGGAGTTGGGTATCTAGTATCCATGGTCGACCTCACCAAGAAATTACCACGAATGGAGAATATTGATGTTGTGCGTGACTTTCCAGATGTATTTCTTGAGGAATTACCAGGACTACCACCCGATCGACTTTCCAGATGTATTTCCTGAGGAATTACCTGGACTACCACCCGATCGAGTGATAGAGTTCGTTATAGATCTTACACCCGAGCCGCACTATTGTCTAAAGCACCCTATCGAATGGCTCCTACTAAATTGGAGGAACTAAAGGTATAGTTACTGGAATTACTAGACAAGGGTTATATCTGACCCAGCATATCACCATGGGGAGCGCCGGTATTGTTTGTGAAGCAGAAAGATGGTAGTGTTCAACTGTGTATAGACTACTGAGAATTGAATAAGCTTATAATCAAGAATCGGTACCCATTGCCTCAAATCGATGACTTGTTAGATCAATTGCAAGGTGCCAAGGTGTTCTCCAAGATTGATCTTCGATCAGGATACCATCAGTTGAAAATTAAAGAAGGTGATATTTCGAAGACAGCATTTAGAACAAGATATGGACACTATGAATTTTTAGTCATGTATTTTGGATTGACTAACGCACAAGTAACTTTTATGGAACTCATGAATCGGGTATTCCATGATATGTTGGATACGTCAGTCAATGTATTTATTGATGATATAATGGTCTACTCCAAGGACAAGGAAACTCATGTCATGAATCTAAGAGCCGCTCTGCAGCGACTAAGAAAAGAGAAGCTTTACGCCAAATTTTCAAAGTGTGAGTTTTGGCTAAATGAGATCGTTTTCATAGGCCATGTTGTATCCGCTGAGGAAATTTAAGTGGATCCTTGCAAGATTGAAGCGATTATGAAATGGGAAGCACCTAAGAGTGTTGCAGAAATTAGAAGTTTTCGAAGTCTTGCTGGGTATTATCGATGATTCGTGGAAGATTACTCCAGGACCGCCCAACCGCTCACCAGTTTGACTAAGAAAGAAGAAAAGTTTGTTTGGACCGACAAATGTGAGAAAAGTTTTCAAGCATTGAAGGCTAGATTGATATCTGCTCCCATCTTGAATATTCCTATTCCAGGACAATCGTTTACCTTGTACACTGATGGGTCTGGATTGGGTTTAGGATGTGTACTTATGCAAGGAGAATAAGTAGTTGCATATACCTCATGACAACTGAAGACACATGAGAAGAACTCTCCCACTCATGTCTTGGAATTAGCAGTAGTAGTACATGCTGTCAAGATATGGAGACATTATTTGTATGGAGAGAAATTTTAGATTAAGTCAGATCATAAGAGTCTCACATATCTTTTTAATCAGAAGGAGTTGCTGATTAAATCAGATATAGGATTATGATTGTGATATTCAGTATCATCCAGGGAAAGCTAATGTAGTTGCTGATGCACTAAGCAGAAAAGCAATGATAAAATCTCAAGGAGAGGTTAACACGACTACGGCAATGTGTGTTACAGGAAAAGTATTTCATCATGGTAATGAGCAGTTCGTGATAGATGCACCGGGTGGATCAACCAACCAAGGGTTTATTCATCGGTTTTCAAATATGTTTGCCACATTGAAGATTGTACCTGATATAATAGATGAAGTGAAAGCCGCTATTAAATCAGACCTTTATTTGAGAATTGTACAAGAGGACATCGAAAAAGGTTGGACTATTCCTGAGTTCACCTTGGACGATGAAAAGGTACTTCAAAGGAAGAGTATGTGTTCCTGAAATAGAAAACTTGGACATTTGACACAATCTAATGAACGAAGGTCACACCACCGCTTATTCGGTACATCCTAGAAGTACAAAGATGTATCATGATTTGATGAAATTATATTGGAGGAGAGGAATGAAAGCAGATGTAGCTAAATTTGTGTCTCAATGCCTAAATTGTCAGTGGGTAAAGGCTGAATGGCAAAAACCTACAGATTGTTGCAGCCACTGCCAGAACCAGCATGGAAATGGGACTGCATCACTATGGACATCGTCATCGGGTAAACATTGACTCCCCGAGTAGTTGACGCAGTCTGGGTGATTGTAGATCGTCTGAGTAAGACAGCTCACTTTATAGCTATACAACCACAATATACCCTGGAGAGGTTAGCCAAGCTAAATGTGGATAATTTTGTCAGATTACATGGTGTACCTGAAAGCATTGTGTTCGATAGAGACCCACGCTTTACATCAAAGTTTTGGGAAGGATTACAGAAGGCCAAGGGTACAACGCTGAAATTCAATACTGCATTCCATCCTCAGACAGATAGACAGTCGGAGCGTACCATTCAAATTTTAGAAGACATGCTTCGAGGCTGTGTTATTGATTTCAAAGGATCATGGGATGAGAAAATACCATTGATCGAGTTCGCCTATAACAACAGCTATCAGGCTACTATACAGATGTCCCCCTATGAAGCACTGTACGGTAGGAAGTGTCAAACTCCTTTGTTTTGGAATGAAGTTGGTAAACAGAGTATCGTTTGACTAGAATTTGTTGAAGAGACTTGTCAAGTAGTCGACACTATCAAGGAAAGAGTTAAAACAGCTCAGAATCATCAGAAACAATGTGCAGATACTCGACGTCGAGACCTTGAATTTGTTGTAGGTGATAAGGTATTCTTGAAAGTATCACCTATGCGAGGCTTAAAACGATTCGGACAGAATGGGAAGCTAAGTCTGAGATATGTCGGGCCATATGAGATTCTCGCTAAACGTGGGAAAGTGGCGTATGAGTTAGCACTACCCCCATCTATGTCAAGTTTGCATGATGTATTTCATATCTCATTATTGAAGAAGTATGTCAGAGATCCAACACACCTTATAACAGTGGATCCACCGGGTCTAACTGATGAATTGACATTCGAAGTAGCACCAACTGAAATCACTCGCCGCAAGGTTCGATGTCTACGCAACCATGACATTTATTATGTTAAGGTCACTTGGAGGAGCCAAGATATAGAAGAGATCAATGGGAAGAAGAGAATGCTATGCGAAAGCAATATCCACACCTTTTCGACTCGGAAGGTATGTGTAAATTTTGAGGACGCAATTTTTAATAAGAAGGGAGAAGTTGTAAGACCCGTATCGAACTAATCGATCTTACCACCTTGTACCAGGTCTACCTATCATGGTCGAGCCAAGTGGACCAAGTGCGTGAAGAAACCACAAGACCAGGTATGAAATTTAACTCAAAAACAGTCAAATATGAGTGTGTGGTCACATGCCTAAATAGGTGTAACCGACCCCACCTCAAAAGAGTCTAACCCCATGAAATTAGGTCGTGGGGTCAGACATTTTAAAAAGGTAGGGTCAGAGGATTCTACGACCCCACCTCCGACCCTACGAACCCAGTCAGAATCGGAAATTAGGAAACCTTCCTAATCCGAAGGGGGTTCTTTCCTAAACTCATTGGGACATATTATGGAGGATTTTTCTCTGTAAATAGGACGTCTCTTAGCCTCTTTCACTCCTTTAGAACCTTAATTGAAAGTGAGAGAAAGAGAAGAGAAGGAAGAGATGGAGAATTAAAGAAGAAGACCAAGGAAGAGTTATGTTCAGAGAAAACTCTGAATCTCAGCAAACCTAAGGTATGAATATATTCTCCATGATTTATTTAAGAGCCTAGAATAGTTCATGAAGAATATAGGATCTAGGAGAAACCCAAATCATCCATCCATGGATAAATTCCAAGAGAATCCATGGAGGAAATTATTATGGACAATGGAGGGAGTATAAAATTATAGTTTTGAGCCATAGAACAATCATATGAAGGACCATGATGATAAGCCAAAGGATCAAACATGAAGGAATGGAATTAAGAGTGAAAGGTCAACCATAACACTTGTGGTCGCACGTGGGGTCGCATGATGTTCGACCCCACAAGACCCACATGTCCGACCACATGCCCTTGGGAAGATTCCAGCGAGGGTGTGGTCGCACGTGGGGTCAGAGTATGTTCGACTCTACCCTACGACCCTACACGCTGTGGTCACAGAAAGTAAGACCCCAGGTGCAACCCCAGCTGCGACCCCTCAGTTTTTGTTGGTTTAAATTAATGGAAATCAAATCTAATATAAAATCTATAATTTTGATAGGTTTCCAAATGGTCTAAGAGTGAATTATTGAGCTCGAATAAGGATCTACTATCGATCAAAGGTGAGGGAACAAGACCTAAACTAATTGATTAATAATAAACTATTTTTATTTATTGATTCTGATGCGGTCACCCCAATAATGCACCATTCTGAACGGTGTGAAGAATCGCTAACAAACCAACGGTTCAATCAGGATCTCTAATAGGCTATGTCCATTAAAAATAAAACCATACACATCCATAACCATTATCAGAGTAAATACACAAAAGCGGAAGTTTTATAGTAAATGAACTGAGAAATCTAATTGTGATAATCATAGATAAAGTATCAATTTATGTTGTATCAACTGAGACATAAGTAAATAAAATATCAATTACATTCCCTTAATAAATTCGAATGAAAATTTAATCGAATACGCATGAGTTGCACTCGCATGAGGGGTCATGCATATCTTCTAAGTCTTCGGATTCTATTGCAGCAACACGCCCGTACACTGGAGCACTCATATAATCTTCGACAGTGGTACCTGCATCATCAACTAAAAATATTCGACGTCAAAAGGGTGAGCACATATCATGGCTCAGTGAGCAAACAAAACAATGCAACAAACATATGCATGCATTTAATTCATATCTTTGGTCTGGTAAATAAGTTTGCAATGCGCTATAGAAAGGTTCAGTGGCCACCTCGCCTCTATGCACAGGGTGTGGAAGCCCGCCCAAAGGTAACGTTTATTGTCGTCCCCATCCACCCTACTATGGAATAGAGACAGGGCTAAAGTACTGAGGCCCTGCCAATGACATTTCCCCTGATACTCTACCCATACCAACACGTAAGCCCCTGCTGGCGAGGGCTCGCAAACTGGGCTCACAACTAACCAATCCTAATGCCAATCAGTGTATCTAAGGCCCCACCCCAGCATCCCTCAATATGTCCATAGAGACAGGGCTAAGGCCCCCCGGCAGAGTCGGAGACTACACTGTCCGAGACCACCTCCCCTCATACACTACGACGTAATAGTTCTACTAAGGTAATGGCGATACGACAATGCCAATGGACAAGACTTGAGTTAGAGATAGAGCTAGAGTGCTGAGGCTCGGCCTATGACACCCCCCCTGATACTCGCTCGTATCAAGCACACCAACCACACTCATACATTCACATGCCTTTTCCTATCATCATCATCATCATCATCATGTCATAAACAATAATTTAAATATGCATGAATAGTAATAATAGAAATATTAGATGACATGTTGAATGCACATGCAAGCATACACGCATAGAATCAGTCATGACGTTGGACTCAAGAAAATAAAAATAGTTTATTATTAGCCAATTAGTTTAGGTCTTGTTCCCTCACGTTTGCTTGATTGTAGATCCTCTTTTAAGCTTTAAGAATCAAGTAAATACCACTATTATATCACTATAAGACCTAATCAAGTCGATAGAATTTAATTAGAATTAATTCTGATTTTAAAAAGCATGCTATTAACTGGGGGTCGATGCCAGGGTTGGAGGTTCCATCGACCCTGGGTGCTACCAGCCAGATTCTGGACTTCCCGAACACTGGGGGTCGATTGTTAGGGTCTGCTAGGGTCGATTCTCCATCGACCCCCTGTGGGTTTAGTCAAAATTCTCATCCTACAGTTCATTATTTCATGTTTGGGTCCTATGGCTTGCTTCTGCATCCTTTCCACACATGTTCTATGGTCTAAAACCATAGTTCATTTACCTATATGGTTTATTTGATCTCTCCCCATGGTTTTCCATGAAAACCTAACCATGGGTGGATGATTTGGGTTTCGTTCTCCTAGATCATATCCTCCTCACTATCTATTCTAAGGTCTATATAATTACATGGAGATAGTATCCATACCTGAGGATTAGACTTGTTTCTCTGAAACCTTCTCTTTGGTCTTTTTCTCCACTTTCCTTCTCTTCTCTTTCTCTTCTCCTTCTCTTCTCTTTCTTTCAATCCAATTATGGTTCTAAAAGGGGTGAAAGAGATTTAGGGACGTCCTATTTATAGATTAGAAACTTCCAAAATAAGATCCATTGAGATTAGGAAAGAATCCCATTGAAATTTGAAAAGTTCCCAATTCACGATTTCTGTCGACAGACTGGGGTTCGATGAGGGGGTCAGAGATTCTGTTGAACCCTGGTTCTGAATTGTCTGACCCCCGGCCAGAAGCTTAGGGTTTGACTTTTTATACTGGGGGGTCTGACCTTGCCTAGCTGGGTGTACGACCCTCCCCCTATTTTTAGTGTTTTTGGGTCAGTTTAATACCTGGGATCATGATCTCCTTCACGCACTTGATCCATTTGGCTCGACCATGATGGGTAGACCTGGTTCAAGGTGGTAAGACTAGGTTAGTTCGATACGGGTCTTACAACTCCCCCTACTTATAAAAATTTCATCCTCGAAATTGTACATACCTTCCGAGTCAAATAAATGAGGATATTACTTTCGCATAACATTCTCTTATTCCCATGTGATTTCTTCCATATCTCTACTTCTCTAGGTGACCTTAACATAATAGATATCACGGTTGCGTAGTCGTTGAACCTTTCGACTAGTGATTTCAGTTGGTGCTACTTCAAATATCAAATATTTAGTTAAATTAGTTAAGTCAATTGTCAAAACGTGCGTCGGATACTTGACATACTTCTTCAATAAGGAAATATGAAATACATCATGCACACTTGAGATAGAGGGTGGTAGTGCTAACTGGTAAGCCACTTTTCCACGCTTAGCTAGAATCTCATATGGCCCAACATATCTTGGACTTAATTTCCCTTTCTGTACGAACCGTTTCAATCTTCGCATTGGCAATACTTTTAAGAATACTTTATCACCCACGAAGAATTCAAGGTCTCGGCGTCGAGTATCTGCATATTGCTTCTGACGATTCTGAGCTGTTCTTACTCTTTCCTTGATAATGTCGACCACTCGATAAGTCTTTTCAAAAAATTCTGGTCCAACAATGCTACGTTCCCCAACTTCATTCCAAAACAAAAGAGATCAACACTTTCTGTCATACAGTGCTTCATAGGGTGACATCTCTATAGTAGCCTGCTAGCTATTATTATTAGCGAACTCAATCGATGGTAACTTTTTATCCCATGATCCTTTAAAATCAATTACACATGCTCGAAGCATATCTTGTAGAATCTGAATTGTACCCCCTGACTGTCCGTCTGTTTGTGGTTGGAATGCAGTACTAAACTTCAATGTTGTACCCATAGCATTTTACAATCCTTCTCAAAACTTTGAAGTAAATCATGGATCTCTACCGGACACAATACTTTCAGGTACACCGTGTAATCGCACAATGTTATCCACATACAGCTTAGCTAACCTCTCCAGTGTATACTGAGGTCGTATAGGTATAAAGCGAGCTGTTTTAGTTAGGCGGTCTACAATCACCCAAAATTCGTCAACTACACGAGGAGTCAATGGTAATCTTGTGATGAAGTCCATAGTGATGCAGTCCCATTTCCATGTTGGTTCCGGTAATGGTTGTAACAGTCCTGCCGGTCTTTGTCGTTCAGGCTTTACTTTATGACAATTTAGGCATTGAGACACGAACTTAGCTACATCTGCTTTCATTCCTCTCGACCAATATAATTTCTTTAGGTCATGATACATTTTTGTACTTCCGGGATGTATCGAATAGATGGTGGTATGGGCTTCTTTCATCAATCGGTGTTTAATGTCCAAGCTTTCTGTTTCAGGTACACATATTCTTCCTTTGTACTTCAGTACCTTTTCTTCGTCCAAGGTGAACTCAGGGTTAGTCCTACCTTTTTCGATGTCCTCTTGTTCCGTTCTTAGGTAAGGATCTGATTTGATAGCTGTCTTTACTTCATCAACTATATCTAGTATAATCTTCAATGCAGCGAACATATTTGAAAACCGATGAATAAACCTTTGGTTGACTGATCCATCTTGTGCATCTATCTTAAACTACTCATTACCATACTTGAATACCTTTCTGGTAGTACACATTGCGGTGGTTGTGCTAACCTCTCCCTGAGATTTTATCATTGCCTTTCTACTCAGCACATCAGCTACTACATTAGCTTTCCCCGGTAATAATGGATCTTACAATCATAGTCTTTTAATAATTCCAGCCATCTTCTGTCACACCCCAATTCCGCACATTTCAGAATGGTGTGATGAACCACTAAATAACCAATGGTTCAACCAGGATCTCTAATAGGCTATCCCCGCGTTATCCAAACTTTACACGCATCCACAATCATAATCAGAGTAAATACACATTAGCAGAAATCTTATAAATAAATGAACTGAGAACTAAAATGATATTCATAAATAATAGCAAATTATTCTATATCAACCGGGACATAAGTAATTAAGTACCAAATACATGTCTTATAAATCCAATAAAGAAACCTATAAAATATCTAATCGAATACACACGAGTTGCACTCGCAAAAGGAGTCGTGTGTATCGTCTTCAGCTCCAACTTCCATAACTGCTACAGTTCCGTACGCCGATGCGTTCCTGTAATCTTCAACTGTATAACCTGCATCATCAACTAAAAATATTCGACGTCAAGGGGTGAGCACACAACACGGCTCAGTGAGTAGCCAAAACAATGCAACAATACATATGCATGCAAAAAGTCAATTCATGTCTTTGGTCCTGGTTTATAGTTTGCAATGTGCAATAGAAAGGTTGGGTGGTCAAAGGTTAACGTTTATTGACACCGCCTCTTTACACAGGGTGTGGAAGTCCGCCCGAAGGTTAACGTTTATCGTCGTCCCCATCCACCCTACCATAACATTATACAACAAAGGTTAACGTTTTTTGCTATATAATGCTATACCAACACGTAAGCCCCTGTTAGCGAGGGCTTGCAAACTGGGCTCGCTGCTAACCAATCCTAATGCCAAACAGTGTATCCAAGGCCTCACCCCAGCATCCCTCAGAACATCCATGGAGATAGAGCTAAGGCCCCCTAGTAGAGTCAGAGACTACAAGGACCGAGACCACCTCCCCTGATACTCTACGACATAATAGTTCTGCTAAGGTAATGGCGATACGACGATGTCAATGCACAAGACTTGAGTTAGAGATAGAGCTAAAGTGCAGAGACCCACCAAAGGTTAACGTTTATTGACGTTCTCATCATACCTTCCCTGATACTCGCTCGCATCAAGCACATCAACCACACACATACAAGCACATGCCTATTCCTATCATCATCATCATCATCATGTTATAAAAAATAAAGTAAATATGCATGAACAAGTAATAGAAATATTGGATGGCATGCTGTATGCACATTACAAACATATTCGCATAGAATCAAACATGGCATAGGACTCAAGAAATAGAAAACAGTTTATTATTAACCAATTTAGTTTGGGGTTAAGGTTCCTCACCTTAACTTGCTAATAGATATTTTCCAAGCTTTCGATTCACTGTTATAACGGTATTATATTGCTAGCAAACCTAACAAAGTCTATAGAATTTAATTAGAATTAATTTAGAATTTAAAAACCACTCTGTCAACTGAGGGTCGATGCTAGGGTCGAAGCTAGGGTCGATGGCTCTATCGACCCTCCCTCTATTCTGAACTTCCCGAATGCTGAGGGTCGATGGTCAGAAACACCTAGGGTCGGATGGTCTAATGACCCTCGGTGCGACCCTAGGTGCACTCTGGTCCAATTTCCACTTTTAACCCATTCTTCGTGTTTGGGGTCCTATGGCTTGCTTCCTACATCCATTCAACAGTCAATCCATGGTCTAGAACCATGTATAATCCATCAAGATAGCTTTCGTGCATCCTCCTATGGTTTTCCATGAAAACCTAACCATAGATGGATGGTTTGGGTTTCTCCGAAATCCTACACTCAACCATATCTAACCTAAGGTCTGTAGAAAGTCATGGAATTAGTATCCATACCTGAGAAGATTACTTTTCTCTGCAAATTCTTCTCCTTTTTGCTAAGCCTTCTTCCTAGCCTCCTTTCTTCCTCTTTTCCTTCTTCTCTCTTTCTCTCAATTCAATTAGGGTTGTGAAAGGAGTGAAAGTGGCTTAGGACTTCCTTTAAATAGACTAGGAATGTCCTATAATAATCCCATTGAGATTTGGAAGGAATCCCAACCGAAAATTAAGAAATTTCCTAATTTCAGTTTCGTCAGAAACCGAGGGTCGATGGGGGGTCGATGATCCCGTCGACCCTAGGGTCTTAAGCTATCCGACCCTCCCTTCAAAACTGAGGGTCTGACTTTCTGTTTTGGGAGGTCTGACCCTGCTTAGCTGGGTGTGCGACCCTTCCCTAAAATTAAGTGTTTTCGGGTCGATTTTATACCTGGGATCTCGATCTCCTTCATGCCCTTGGTCCATTTGACTCGACCATGATGGGTATACCTAGTTCAAGGTGGTAAGACCGGGTTAGTTTGACACAGGTCTTACAACTCCCCCCAACTTATAAAAATTTCGTCCTCGAAATTGTATGTACCTTCTGAATCAAACAAGTCAGGGTATTGCTTTCTCATAGCATTTTCTTCTTCCCATGTAATCTCTTCCATGTCTCTACTTTTCCATGTGACCTTAACATAGTAGATATCTCTGTTGCGTAGACGTTGAACCTTTCGATTAGTGATTTCCGTTGGTGTTACTTCAAATGTCAAATCATCAGTCAATTCTGGCAAATCTACTGTCAACACATGTGTTGGGTCTTTGACATACTTCTTCAATAAGGATATGTGAAATACGTCATGCACACTTGACATAAATGGTGGTAGTGCTAACTGATAAGCTACTTTTCCACGCTTAGCCAGAATCTCATATGGCCCGACGTATCTTGGACTTAGTTTTCCTTTCTGTCCGAACCTCTTCAATCCTCGCATATGCGATACTTTCAAAAATACTTTATCACCTACGGCGAACTATAGCTCTCTTCGTCGAGTATCTGCGTATTGCTTCTGACGGTTCTGAGCTACTCTTACTCTTTCTTTGATGATGACGACCACTCGACAAGTCTCTTCAACAAATTCCGGTCCAACGATACTACGTTCTCCAACTTCATTCAAAAACAAGGGAGTTCGACACTTCCTACCATACAGTGCTTCATAAGGTGACATCTGTATAGTAGCCTGATAGCTGTTATTATAAGCGAACTCGATCAATGGTAACTTTTCGTCCCATGATCCCTTGAAATCAATCACACATGCTCGTAGCATATCTTCTAAAATCTGGATTGTACGCTCCGACTGTCCGTCTGTCTGTGGGTGGAATGCAATACTGAACTTCAATGTTGTACCCATGGCCTTTTGCAGTCCTTCCCAAAATTTGGAAGTAAATCGTGGATCTCTATCGGACACAATGCTTTCTGGAACACCATGTAACCGAACAATATTATCCACATACAGCTTTGCTAACCTTTCCAGCGTATACTGGGGTCATATTCGTATGAAGCGAGCTGTCTTAGTCAGACGGTCCACAATCACCCAAACTGCGTCAACTACTCGAGGAGTCAATGGTAGTCATGTGACGAAGTCCATAGTGATGCAGTCCCATTTCCATGCTGGTTTCGGTAACGACTGTAACAGTCCTGCGGGTCTTTGTCGTTCAGCCTTTACTTTCTGACAATTTAGGCATTGAGACACGAACTTAGCTACATCTGCTTTCATTCCCCTCCACTAGTATAATTTCTTTAGGTCATGATACATCTTTGTACTTCCAGGATGTACCGAGTAGATGGTGGTGTGGGCTTCTTTCATGAGTCGGTGTCTAATGTCTACACTTTCTGTTTCGGGTACACATATTCTCCCTTTATATTTCAGTGCCTTCTCGTCATCCAAGGTGAACTCAGGGTTAGTCCTACCTTTCTCAATATCTTCGTGTACTGTTCTCAGATAAGGATCTGCTTTGATAGCTGTCTTCACTTCGTCCACTATATCCGGTATAATCTTCAATGCCGCGAACATATTCAAAAATCGATGAATAAACCCTTGGCTAGCTGATTCATCTGTGGTATCTATCACATATTGTTCATTGTCGTGATTAAACACCATTCCGTTGGTATACATTGCTGCAGTCGTGCTAACTTCTCCTTCAGATTTTATCATTGCTTTTCTGCTCAATGCATCCGCTACCGCGTTCGCTTTTCCCGGATGATACTGGATTTCACAATCATAGTCTTTCAATAGTTCCAGCCATCTTCGTTGTCTCATATTCAACTCCTTCTGATTAAATAGATAAGTCAGACTTTTACGGTCCGACTTAATCTGAAATTTCTCTCCGTATAGGTAGTGTCTCCATATCTTGACAACATGTACTACTGCCGCTAACTCCAAATCATGAGTGTGGTAATTCTTCTCATGTACCTTCAACTGTCTCGAGGCATACGTAACTACTTGCTCTCCTTTCATAAGCACACATCCTAATCCCAATCCCGATGCATCAGTGTATAAGGTAAATGTCTGTCCTGGAACGGGAATGGTCAAAATTGGAGCGGATATCAATCTGGTCTTTAATGTTTGAAAACTCTTTTCACATTTATCCGTCCATACAAACTTTTCTCCTTTCTTGGTCAAACTGGTGAGAGGTACGACAATCCGAGAATAGTCTTCTATGAATCTCCAATAATATCCAGCTAGACCCAGAAAACTTCTAATTTCTGAAACACTCTTTGGTGCTTCCCACTTCACAATAGCCTCGATCTAACTGGGGTCCACTTTGATTCCTTCTATGGATACTACATGGCCTAGAAAGGCAACTTCACTTAGCCAAAACTCACACTTCGAAAATTTGGCGTATAACTTCTCTTTCCTTAAATGTTGTAGGGCTGCGTTTAGGTTCTTGATATGGGTTTCCTTGTCCTTGGAGTATACCAATATGTCATCAATAAATACTATGACCGACGTATCCAACATATCGTGGAAAACCCAGTTCATAAGTTCCATGAATGTCGCCGGTGCATTAGTTAGTCCGAAGGACATCACTAGGAACTCATAATGTTCGTAACTTGTCCTGAAAGCTGTCTTCGGAATGTCACCTTCTTTAATCTTCAGTTGATGATAGCCTGATCGAAGATCGATCTTTGAAAATACATTCGCTCCTTGTAACTGATCGAACAAGTCATCGATCCTGGGTAGTGAATATCGATTCTCGATTGTCAGCTTATTCAACTCTCGATAGTCGATGCAAAATCGAACGCTACCATCCTTCTTCTTTATGAACAACACCGGTGCTCCCCATGGAGATATACTGGGTCAAATATAACCCTTATCCAGCAGTTCTTGTAATTACACTTTTAATTCCTTCAGTTCAGTAGGAGCCATTCTGTAAGGTGCTTTTGATACTGGTGCGGCTCCAGGTATAAGGTCTATTACAAACTCCGTGGCTCGGTCGGGTGGTAATCCGGGTAGTTCCTCCGGAACTACATCAGGAAAATCCCGCACGACATCAATATTTTCCATTCGTGGCACGTCCTTGGTTAGGTCGACCACTGATACTAGATATCCGACCGCTCCTTTCTCAAGGCACTTCTTAGCCTTTAATGCTGAGAGTATGAGCTTACTTCTTCTGGGAAGTTTGGTTCCCGAGAAACTGAATTCTGCTCCTTCTTTGTCTTTGAACGTTAGCTTCTTCTCGGCGCATAACAGATTTGCAGAGTGCCGATCTAACCAGTCCATTCCCAAGATGACGTCGAAGTCTGCCATCTCAAGTTGTATTAAGGTTGCATCCAAGGTCTGCTCTCCAATGAGAACTGGACATGGTCCATAACATTTCTCTAATTCCACTTCTAATCCCATCGGTGACCGTACAAGTAATTTGTAGTCTAATGTTTTGATGGGCAGATTGGTCTTCCTTCCAAACGACACAGATATAAATGAATGAGTAGCTCCTGAATCAAAGAGTACTCTGGCGGGTACGCCATTGATAGGTACGATACCTGTGATTCATTTTTACTTAGTCTACATGCTCAATCAATTCTAATTATAGCCTTACAAGTTTCGGTCATACCTGTGACCACATCGGGCGATGCAGCAGCATCCTCTGATGTAACGGCATATACCCGTCCTTGATGTAGTTGCTTCTTGGGTTTTGGACACTCTCTTGCCATATGCCCTGGTTGGTTGCAATTATAGCACTTCGGGGCTTCAACATTTGACTTTGGTTGTGGTTGAGCTGCTGCAGTAGACTTTGGTGCAGCTGCAAAATTCTGAGGACGAAAAGGTTTATACGTCCTGTTATTGCCTCCGTTATACGAATTCCCTGCTGGTCTCTTGATTCCTTTGTTTTGAGCGAAATAACTCTCCTTCTGGCTCGATTCAATCACTCGAGCGATCTGGACCGCTTCATTATATATGGTCTTTTCTAATCCCAGAACATGTTCCCTGATGCTTCCTCTCAGTCCCGCGACAAATCTATGGGTTTTTGTATCTTCTTCTTGCATACTAGCCGGTGCAAAGAAAAACAACTCTTCGTAAAGCTGTTGATATGCGTCTACGGTCATCTGTCTCTGGTACAAACTCAGGAACTCTTTTTCCATTGAATCTCTGAAGCTTCTTGGGAAGTACTTCTCAAAGAATGCTTCTTTATATATAGCCCATGTAAGTAGGGCGTGCTTGGTCAATAAGTACGTCTTTGTGGATTTCCACCAATGGTGTGGGTCGCCTTTGAGCATGAAGGTGGCGCATAGTACTTTCTCTTCCTCGGTAATAGTCATCATAAGGAAGTTCCTTTCCATTTCGTTTATCCAGTGTGCTGGCCACAGTGGATCGATGGCTTACCATTGAATTCTCTCGGTTTCATTTTCAAATATCTCTCCACTAGCCGGGAGTGATCCAGTTGATTTTGGTATGCCCTAAAGATAGGGGGTGGATACTGATAGTTCCCTTGGACTGCTTCTGGGACTTGCACTGGAATTGTTGCAGCCGGTTGTTGAGGTGTCTGTTGAGCTGGGTGGTTACCCACTGGTGTTGCACTAGCTTGCCCAGTGTGCATGGCTGCAGCCTGAGTGGCTTGAAACATAACTCCCATTGCAACCTGCATTTGAGCTTGTGCGTGTTGCATCTGTTGTAGCTGTTGTGCCAGATTCATAACCACATTTGCTAGCTCCGGTGGTGGAGGTGGCAAATTTGTAGGGCCTGCTGGTTCTGGATTACCCTGTGCATGGTTATTCTCTTGACTAGTCTCCTCCACTGGTGGTGGTGGTGGGACTGTATTTCGGGTTTGCCGGGTAACTCTACGTCCAGACATATTTACTTTCGAGATGGATGGTGCTTGAAAGTCATCAAAATCAGTGAGAAATCATTTATACTTCATGTAGGCACGCTACTCGATATAAAATTCAAAATCTCCAATTCATTCTGAGATAAATGCTGTCTTTTCTATGTAGGGTCGATGGTGAGGGTCGCTGGTGTGTCCGACCCTTGGTATCCGACCCTGGGAATGACCTGTTCTTCCCGAGAGCTGAGGGTCGATGCGAGGGTCGATGGGTATCCGACCCTCAGTCCGACCCTCGATTTTCTGTCAGATTCCCGAGAGCCGAGGGTCGATTGGAGGGTCGATCCGAGGGTCGATGGTGTCAGTCGAATTGTCCGACCCTCGGACCAAAAATCAGATTTTTAAGATCCGATTCTGGGTCAATTCTCACTATTCCTCCTCCGTTTCGACTCGTCTCTACTCTCCGAGTTGCTACAGTGCTACTTCACTATTGTGGATCGTTCTTAGTCCGAGTTTCGACATCCACATCACCTCTACAGGTAAAATATCCCAACTTTCCCTGTTTTTAGGTTTTTATTTCTAGGTTTTTGCTCATTTAGCTCGTATTTTCCAAATTAAACTTTTTCCAACCGTAAAAATTCTATTTTTATTGGGGGCTTTTGTTATTGGGGTCTTGAGGAACGAAAGCCCTCAAAAAATTTTCAGTTTCATCGGTTGGTTATCGAGAAACTTAAATTTTTCTCTTTTTGCCCTAATTTATCGAAATTTTTTATTTTTCTTCAATTTCTTCAAATTGGACATCGTCACTTAAAATTTCCTTCTGCATGAGGGTTGTAGGGTATGTCTAAACCTTCGTAAGTCCTTATGCCCACTTGTATGGCAAGAAATGGGGCTTTATGGTCAACTTACGTCGTTATTTACTCAAATTTCGGATTCTTATCCTACTAACTCCTTATTTCTTTTCTCTTTCTTATTTTGCAGATACTATGGCCCGTACCAAAGTGAGAAGATTGCGTGATCCACTCCGCTTCCGTTCGAATGAAGCTGAGGCACAGTATGCTGACTATGCCCGTAAGAAAGTGGAAGGGGGTCGCATGGTGAACTTGGCTGAGCTGGCCTTGTTCAATGTGGAGGGAGCATTCGGTGATATGGGGTGGCTCCCTGTCATCACATACGACGCGTGCACCTTTCCAGACTTGGTGCGCCAGTTTTATTGTAATCTCCAGGTGGTGGGGAATTACAATGATGTTGAGCACGGCTAGGAGTTACGCATCACCAGCTACGTCAAGGGGGTCCACATCTCCTTTGATTATCGGTAGCTGGCCGATCTGTTGGGCATTGCCTATGATGGCCCTATGGTGTACTGTGTGCCGGGAGAGCCACAATTTGTTGAGATGGAGATGAGAGCTGAGATCGACAACCAGCTGCTCCGTCCCGATAGATGGCAGATGAGAGCTTGTTATTTGCGTCCGGCTCCACGGGTCTTCTGCAAGATTATTCAGGATAATCTGATCCCGCAGAGTGGGCATTATGAGAGGGTCTCTCAACTGACTCAGTTCTTGATCTACTGTGTCTGCACTCTTCAGCCGGTCATCCTTCCTTACATCATCATGCGGACGATGATTAGTGCTACATTGTCCGTCATAGGGGTAATCTACCCTATGGACGTATGATTACAGTGCTACTAAGCCGTCTGGGGGTGGATCTAGTAGATGAGAAGATCCAGGAGACGACCTTCTCGTCGCCTCTAGATTGGGAGGCTATCTGCAAGATGGGGCTGCGAGATGCGGAGGTTAGTGATGAGGAGAGGAACGCGATGGTGCGCCCTCACACTCGGGTTGATATGGGTGATGCTGAGGCTGCTGCTAGGGGTCGTGGGGATCCGGTCGACGATGATCGCTTATATATGGATGTGGATGCGATACCACCACCATCACCCTCGCATGCGGATAGGGCTGGTACTTCTGCTACAGCGGCTTCGGTACCCGAGACCAGTCCTTCTCATGATGCTGGTCCTTTACGCCCACCTTCCGATATGATGGAGATGCTGCAGGAGATCAGGGATGCTCAACGCAGATCTGATCTGAAGATGGATGAGCTGTTGGCTGCTCAGCACGCATCAGACGCGCGGATGGGAGAGCTCCTAGAGGTGCAGCGTACGACTGATCAGAGGATAGCCGGTCTCACAGTTAGTCTCTAGACGACCCAGACCCAGGTGGCCTGGTTGACTAGGGTCTATGCTGAGGACTACGACAGAGATCGTAAGGCACCGCCTCCTCCTTCGCCTCCAGCTTCTTGATTTGTACTTTACTTTTCTTGTACTATAGAGTAACTGTCCGGGTTGTGGACTGTACTCTACTTTAGCGATGTATATACGTTTTGTTTCTCTCACTCCTTGTATGTAACTGGTTTCCCCTTTAATAGATGCATTATTCTCTTTTTAATTCGGTTTCAATCATCACAGGTGCTTACAGTGTGTTTATATTAAAGCTTTTAATTTATCCTATCTCAGTTCACAATGGTCTGGAATGTGTGTTAGTTCGGCGGGCAAGGCCTGAGGCCTGAGATGCTCTGATACCAAGTTGTCACACCCCAATTCCGCACATTTCAGAATGATGTGATGAACCGCCAAATAACCAACGGTTCAACCAGGATCTCTAATAGCCTATCCCCGCGTTATCCAAACTTTACACGCATCCACAATCATAATAAGAGTAAATACACATTAGCAGAAATCTTATAAATAAATGAACTGAGAACTAAAATGATATTCATAAATAATAGCAAATTATTCTATATCAATCGGGACATAAGTAATTAAGTACCAAATACATGTCTTATAAATCCAATAAAGAAACCTATAAAATATCTAATCGAATACACACGAGTTGCACTCGCAAAAGGAGTCGTGTGTATCGTCTTCAGCTCCAACTTCCATAGCTGCTACCGTTCCGTACGCCGACGCATTCATGTAATCTTCAACTGTATAACCTGCATCATCAACTAAAAATATTCGACGTCGAGGGGTGAGCACACAACACGGCTCAGTGAGTAGCCAAAACAATGCAACAATACATATGCATGCAAAAAGTCAATTCATGTCTTTGGTCCTGGTTTATAGTTTGCAATGTGTAATAGAAAGGTTAGGTGGTCAAAGGTTAACGTTTATTGACACCGCCTCTATACACAGGGTGTGGAAGCCCGCCCGAAGGTTAACGTTTATCGTCGTCCCCATCCACCCTACCATAACATTATATAACAAAGGTTAACGTTTATTTCTATATAATGCTATACCAACACGTAAGCCCCTGTTAGCGAGGGCTTGCAAACTGGGCTCACTGCTAACCAATCCTAATGCCAAACAGTGTATCCAAGGCCTCACCCCAGCATCCCTCAGAACATCCATAGAGATAGAGCTAAGGCCCCCTGATAGAGTCAGAGACTACAAGGACCGAGACCACCTCCCCTGATACTCTACGACATAATAGTTCTGCTAAGGTAATGGCGATACGACGATGTCAATGCACAAGACTTGAGTTAGAGATAGAGCTAAAGTGCTGAAACCCGCCAAAGGTTAACGTTTATTGACGTTCTCATCACACCTCCCCTGATACTCGCTTGCATCAAGCACATCAACAACACACATACAAGCACATGTCTATTCCTATCATCATCATCATCATCATGTTATAGACAATAAAGTAAATATGCATGAACAAGTAATAGAAATATTGGATGGCATGCTGTATACACATTACAAACATATTCGCATAGAATCAAACATGGCATAGGACTCAAGAAATAGAAAATAGTTTATTATTAACCAATTTAGTTTGGGGTTAAGGTTCCTCACCTTAGCTTGCTAATAGATATTTTCCAAGCTTTCGATTCACTGTTATAATGGTATTATATTGCTAGCAAACCTAACAAAGTCGATAGAATTTAATTAGAATTAATTCGGAATTTAAAAACCACTCTGTCAACTGAGGGTCGATGCTAGGGTCGATGCTAGGGTCGATGGCTCTATCGACCCTCCCTCCATTCTGAACTTCCCGAATGCTGAGGGTCGATGGTCAGAAACACCTAGGGTCGGACGGTCTATCGACCCTCGGTGCGACCCTTTCTGCACTCTAGTCCAATTTCCACTTTTAACCCATTCTTCGTGTTTGGGGTCCTATGGCTTGCTTCCTACATCCATTCAACAGTCAATCCATGGTCTAGAACCATGTATAATCCATCTAGATAGCTTTCGTGCATTCTCCTATGGTTTTCCATGGAAACCTAACCATGGATGGATGGTTTGGGTTTCTCCGAAATCCTACACTCAACCATATCTAACCTAAGGTCTGTAGAAACTCATGGAATTAGTATCCATACCTGAGAAGATTACTTTTCTCTACAAATTCTTCTCCTTTTTGCTAAGCCTTCTTCCTAGCCTCCTTTCTTCCTCTTTTCCTTCTTCTCTCTTTCTCTCAATTCAATTAGGGTTGTGAAAGGAGTGAAAGTGGGTTAGGGACGTCCTTTAAATAGACTAGGAATGTCCAATAATAATCCCATTGAGATTTGGATGGAATCCCACCCGAAAATTAGAAAATTTTCTAATTTCAGTTTCGTCAGAAACCGAGGGTCAATGGGAGGGTCGATGATCCCGTCGACCCTAGGGTCTTAAGCTGTCCGACCCTCCCTTCAAAACTGAGGGTCTAACTTTCTGTTTTGGGAGGTCCGACCTTGCTTAGCTGGGTGTGCGACCCTTCCCTAAAATTAAGTGTTTTTGGGTCGATTTTATACCTAGGATCTCGATCTCTTTCATGCCCTTGGTCCATTTGACTCGACCATGATGGGTAAACCTGGTTCAAGGTGGTAAGACCGGGTTAGTTTGACACGGGTCTTACAACTTCTTTGTCTCATATTCAGCTCCTTCTGATTAAATAGATAAGTAAGACTTTTGTGGTCTGATTTAATATGAAACTTCTCCCCATACAGATAATGTCTCCATATTTTGACAGCATGTACAACTGCCGCTAGTTCCAAATCACGAGTGGGGTAGTTTTATTCATGTGTCTTCAGTTGTCTTGAGGCATAAGCAATTACTTATTCTCCTAGCATAAGTACGCATCCTAATCCCAGTCCTGACGCATCGGTGTACAAGATAAATGGTTGTCCTGGAATCGGAATGGTCAAGATTGGAGCTGATATCAATCTAGCCTTCAAGGTTTGGAAACTCTTCTTGTATTTATCCATCCAAACAAACTTTTTGCCCTTCTTAGTCAAGCTGGTGAGTGGTACGGAAATTCGGGAATAGTCCTCCACAAATCGTCGTTAATATCCAACTAGACCCAGAAAACTTCTAATTTCTGCAACACTCTTCGGTGCTTCCGACTTTACAATCGCCTCGATCTTGCTGGGATCCACTTTAATTCCTTCAGCGGATACTACATGGCCTAGAAAAGCGACTTCTTTTAGCCAAAACTCACACATTGAAAATTTGGCGTAGAGCTTTTCTTTCCGTAGTCACTACAGAGCGGCATTTAGATTCTTAACTTGAGTTTCCTCGTCTTTGGAGTAGATTAATCTATCGTCAATGAATACAATAACCGACGTATCCAACATATCATGGAAAACCCGGTTCATAAGTTCCATAATGGTTGCTGGTGCGTTTGTCAATCCAAAAGACATGACCAAAAATTCATAATGTCCATATCTGGTCCGGAATGCTGTCTTGGGAATATCGCCATCCTTAATCTTCAACTGATGGTAGCCTGACCAAAGATTGATCTTGGAGAATACTTTGGCACCTTGCAACTGGTCGAACAGGTCATCGATCCGAGGCAATAGATACCGATTCTTGATTCTTAGTTTATTCAGTTCTCGATAGTCTATACACAAGCAAACGCTACCTTCCTTTTTCTTTATGAATAAAACTGGCACTTCCCATGGTGATAAACTTGGGCGAATGTAACCCTTGTCCAGCAGTTCTTGTAGTTGTACTTTCAATTCCTTTAGTTCAGTAGGAGCCATTCGATAAGGTGCTTTTGATACTAGTGCGGCTCTAGGTATAAGATCTATAACAAACTCTGTAACTCGGTCGGGTGGTAATCCTGGTAACTCTTCAGGAATTACGTCCGGATAGTTTCGCACGACATCAATATCCTCTATTCGTGGTGCTTCCTTGGTAAGGTCGACCACAGATACTAAATACCCGACTGCTCCTTTCTCAAGGCACTTCTTAGCCTTTAGCGCAGACAGTATGAGCTTTCATTTTGCGGGGAAGTTTGGTTCCCGAAAAACTGAACACTGCTCCTTCTTTGTCTCTAAATGTCAACTTCATTTCGGCACATAATAGATTTGCAGAATGCCGAGCTAACCAGTCCATTCTGAATATGACGTCAAAGTCTGCCATCTCAAGTTGGATCAAGGTTGCATCCAAAGTCTTTTCATTAATAATAACTGGACATGGTCCATAACCTTTTTCTAACTCCACTTCTAAACCCATAGGTGATCGTACAAGCAGTTTGTAGTCTAAGGATTTAATGGGTAAATTCAACTTCTTTCCAAATGACACAGATATAAAGGAATGAGTAGCTCCTGAATCAAAGAGTACTCTAGCGGGAATGCCATTAATAGGTATGATACCTATGATTTGTTTTGGTTTAGTCTACATGCTCATACAATGTAATACAACTAGCTAAAAAAAATTTTAAGTCATACATGTGACCACATCAGGCGATGCAGAAGCATCTTCAGATGTAACCACGTAAACTCGTCCTTGATGTAGCTGCTTCTTGGGCTTAGGACATTCCCTTGCCATATGTCCCACTTGGTTACAGTTAAAACATTTTATCCCTTCAGTAGTTGCCTTTTGTTGCTGTTGAGCTACGGGAGTAGTCTTGGTTGCAGCGTTATAGCCTTGAGCACGGAAGGGTTTTAATGTCTTGTTATTTCCTCCATTATAAGAATTTCCAGCTAGCCTTTTTATACCTCTGTTTTGCATGAAATAACTCTCCTTCTGGCTTGATTCTATAACTCAAGCAATTTGTGACGCTTCATTATAAATTTCCTTTTCATGTCCCAGAACGTGCTCGTGGATGCTTCCCCTAAGTCCCAAGATGAACCTTCGGGTCTTTGTGTTTTCCTCTTGCATACTGGTGGGTTCAAAGAAGAACAGCTCTTCATAACGCTGTTGATATGCATCCACGATCATCTGCTCCTGACATAAACTCAGGAACTCTCTTTCCATAGAATCTCTGAAACTTCTTGGAAAGTACTTCTCGAAGAACGCCTCATTATAAATATCCCAGGTCAGTTGGGCGTGCTTCATAGTAAATATGTCCTGGTAGACCTCCACCAACGGTGTGCATCTCCTTTCAGCATAAAGGTGGCACACAACACTTTTTCTTCTTCATTTAATGTCATCATCATAAAATTTCTTCTCATTTTGTCAACCCAGTGTGCCGGCCATTAAGGATCTGCTGGCTTGCCATTAAATTCCTTGGGCTTCAGTTTCAGGAAACGTTCCACCAGTCTGGAGTGGTCTAATTGTTGCGGGACATACACCCCATTCATGGGTGGTTGGGGTTGATATCCACCTTGAGCTATCTCAGGATTTTGTACTTAAGCCTGCATGATAGGAGTCTGAGGTGCGTGGGGTACTGTTTTACATCCCCCTGGTGCTGTGCTTGCCTGTCCTGCTGGCATTGGAGGTGTCTGTGCAGCTGGAAGAGTTATGCCTATGGCAGCTTGTATAGTAGCTTGTGCCTGTTGCATTTGCTGCAGTTGTTGGGCCAAGTTCATTACGACTGTGGCCAAGTCTGTAGGTGGAGCTGGCAGATTTGTAGGATTTGTCTGCCCATTTATAACCGACGGTGCGGTATTCGTATTCCCCTCTATTTTCGGGTGTGTCTGGTTATCTTCCCCCATGGGTGGTGGTGGTGGAATAGGGTTACGGCTCTGTCTGGTTACTCTGCATCCAGCCATTAGCTAATCTGATAGTGGGATTGCCTGAAAATCATTGAACACGAGAGACAATCATTAAATACTTCTTTCTCATAGTTTAAAACCACTAACAAATGCAAATTTCAAAATTTTCAGATCATTCAGTCGAAAATACTATATTTTAACTACAGGGTCGATGATGGGGGTCGATGGGTGTCCGACCCTCAATATGCGACCCTGAGAAATTACCAATTCTTCCCGAGAGCCGGGGGTTGATGGGGGGGTCGAAAGATGCCCGACCCAGGGTGCGACCCCTGGTTCTCTGTCAGATGACCTAGAGCCGAGGGTCGATGCAGAGGTCGATGGGTGGGTCGATAGTTTTAATCGAATTTTCCGACCCCGGACTAAAAATCAGATTTTTAAGTTCCGATTCAAAGTTCATTTCCCATTCTTTCTTCTCCGCTTCGACTCATCTCGTCCCTCTGAGTTTCTATAGTGACAACTCCAATCCGTTGGTGGTTTGTACTCCTTGTTTCGTCGTCTACACCTCCGCTACAGGTATATCTTCTCTGTTTTTATGTTTTTAGGTTTCTATACCTAGGTTTTTGCTCGTATATCTCATATTTTTCAAATTAAATTTTTTCCAATCGTAAAAATTCGATTTTTATTGGGGGCTTTTGTTGTTGGTGACTCAAGGAACGAAAGCCCTCAAAAATATTTGAGTTTAATCAGTTGGTTATCTAAAAACTCGAAATTTACTCTTTTTCCCTAATTTTGTCGAGATTTTTAATTTCTTGAAATTTCTTCCAATTCAATCTCATTAGTTGAAATTTCCATATGTATGATTCCCACACGATAGTTTAGGATCGATGTAAGTCCTCCAGCCCACGTGTTTGGGTGAAAAGTAACGCTTTTGACCAATTTACGTCGTTATTTTGTCAAAATTTTGGATTTTTCCTCTCTACTAAGCCATGATTTGTTTTTTTTTCTTATTTGTAGATACTATGGCCAGTACCAAGGTACCTAGTGTTCGCGACCGTCTTCGCTTCCATTCCAATGAAGCCGAGACTCAGTATGCCCGCTACGCTCGTAAGAAAGTAAAGGGAGGTCGCCGGGTAAACTTGGCTAACCTGAAATTGTTCGACGTAGAAAGGGATTTTGGTGATATGGGCTGGCTCCCTGTCATCACCTATGATGCCTGCACTTGGTCGGCCTTAGTGAGACAGTTCTACTGTAATCTCCAGGTGGGGGGAGATTACAATGATACAGAGATGGGCAGAGAGCTTCGGATCACCAGCTACGTTAAGGGGGTTGAGATTTCATTCGATTATCGGCAGTTGGCCGACTTATTGGGAATTTCATATGATGGCCCCTTGGTAATCTGTGCTCCTAGAGATCCCCAGTTCCTTTCTTTATAGGTTAGGGCTGAGATAGATCATCAGCTCATCAGAGAGGATCGTTGGGAGATGAAAGCAAGTTATCTGCGTTCAGATCCATGGGTATACTGCAAGATCATTCAGCATAACCTGATACTGCAGAGGGGACATTACGAGAGGGTCTCCCAATTGACCCAGTATCTGTTGTACTACATATGCACTAGCCAGCCTGTCTGCCTCCCCTATATTATCATGCGGATGATGATCAGTGCCACATTGCCCAGTCATACTGGCAACCTTCTTTATGGATGCATGATCACTGCATTGCTTACCCGCCTGGGGTTTGAATTATTGGATGAGAAGATTCAGAAGAAATCCTTTTCATCGCCTCTGGATTGGGAGGCCATCTGCAAGATGGGCACGTGGGATGCCCAGGTCAGCGATGAGGAGAGGAACGCGATGGTGCACCCCCGTACTCGAGTGGAGATGGCTGACGCTGAGGCAGCAGCAGCAGCAGCTGTAGCAGGGGATAATGGGGATGATGACGATCGGCTATACATGAATGTGGATTCCATACCTCCTCCATCACCTAATCATGCTACAGGAGCTGGTCTGTCTTCTTTAGTTGGTCCTTTACATGCAGCTGGTCCTTCATATGCTCCTTCTGATTACATGATGAGGATATTGCATGAGATACGAGAGGCTCAGCGCTTGTCTGATCAGCGGGTGGGAGAGCTTATGGATGCTCAGCGTGTGACCGACCAGCGTGTGGCTGCCCTCACAGCTAGTCTCTAGACGATCCAGACTCAGATAGCTTAGTTGATTAGAGTCTACGCTGAGGACTATGATAGAGACCGTGTGGCACCGCCTCCTCTATCACATCCAGCTTCTTGATGTATTTCTTTTATCTCTCTTTTGTACTTTAGAGTAACTATCTAGATTGTGGACTGTACACTGCTTTAGTAATATATATATATATATATATATATATATATATGTGTGTGTGTGTGTTTGTTCTTCTTTGGGTGTATATAAATTTTTTTCTCATTTAATAGATGCATTATTCTCTTTCAATTTTGTCTCAAACAACACAGATGCTTACGGTGTGTTGTTATTACATCTTTTAAAATCTTATCCTATCTCAGTTCATGGATTTTTATGGAAATGTACTGGTTTCACATACAAGGCCTGAGGTGCTCAGATACCAAGTTGTCACACCCCAGTTCTGCACCATTCAGAATGGTGTGATGAACCGCTAACAAACAAATAGTTCAACCTGGATCTCTAATAGGCTATGTCCATTAAAAATAAAACCATACACATCCACAACCATAAACAGAGTAAATACATAATAGCAGAATTCTTATAGTAAATGAATTGAGAAATCTAATTGTGATAATCATAGATAAAGTATCAATTTAAGTTGAATCAACTAAGACGTAATTAAATAAAATACAATTACATTCCCTTAATAAATTTAAATGAAAATCTAATCGAATACGCATGAGTTGCACTCGCATAAAGGGTCATGCGTATCCTCTAAGTCTTCGGCTTCCATTGCAACAACACGCCCGTACACTGGAGCACTCATATAATCTTCGATAGTGGTTCCTGCATAATCAACTAAAAATATTCGATGTCGAAAGGGTGAGCACATATCATGGCTCAGTGAGCAAATAAAACAATGGAAGAAACATATGCATGCATTCAATTCATATCTTTGGTCTGGTAAATAAGTTTGCAATGCGCTATAGAAAGGTTCGGTGGCCACCTCGCCTATATGCACAGGGTGTGGAAGCCCACCCAAAGGTAACATTTATTGTTGTCCCCATCCACCCTACCATGGAATAAAGATAGAGCTAAAGTGTTGAAGCCCAGCCTATGACACTTCCCCTGATACTCTACCCATACCAACACGTAAGCCCCTACTGGCGAGGGCTCACAAACTAACCAATCCTAATGCCAATCAGTGTATCCAAGGCCTCACCCCAGTATCCCTCAATACGTCCATAGAGATAGGGCTAAGGCCCCTCGGCAGAGTCAGAGACTGTACGGTCCGAACCCACCTCCCCTCATACACTATGACGTAATAGTTCTACTAAGGTAATGGCGATACGACGATGTCAATGGACAAGACTTGAGTTAGAGATAGAGCTAGAGTGCTGAGGCCCGGCCTATGACACCCCCCTGATACTTGCTCGCATCAAGCACACCAACCACACTCATACATTCACATGCCTATTCCTATCATCATCATCATCATCATGTTGTAAACAATAATTGAAATATGAATGAACAGTAATAATAGAAATATTGGATGACATGTTGAATGCACATGCAAGCATACACGCATATAATCATTCATGGCATTTGACTCAAGAAAATAAAAATAGTTTATTATTAGCCAATTAGTTTAGGTCTTGTTCCCTCACCTTTGCTTGATTGTAGATCCTCTTTTAAGCTTTAAGAATCAAGTAAATATCACTATTATATCACTAGAAGACCTATTCAAGTCAATAGATTTTAATTAGAATTAATTCTGATTTTAAAAAGCATGCTGTTAACTAGGGGTCGCCAGGGTCGGAGGTTCCATCGACCCTGGTTGCTATCACCCAGATTCTGGACTTCCCGAATACTGGGGGTCAATTGTTAGGGTCTGGTGGGGTCGATTCTCTATCGACCCCCCGTGCGTCCCCGTGTGTTTAGTCAAAATTCTCATCCTACAGTCCATTCTTTCATGTTTGGGTCCTATGGCTTGCTTCTACAATCCATTCCACACATGTTCTATGGTCTAGAACCATAGTTCATTCACCTATATGGTTTTTATGATCTCCCCCACGGTTTTCCATGAAAACCTAACCATGGGTGGATGATTTGGGTTTCTTTCTCCTAGATCATATCCTCTTCATTATCTTTTCTAAGGTTTGTAGAATTACATGAAGATAGTATCCATACCTGAGGATTAGACTTATTTCTTTGAAACCCTCTCTTTGGTCTTCTTCTTCAATTTCCTTCCCTTCTCTTTCTCTTCTCCTTCTCTTCTCTTTCTCTCAATCCAATTAGGGTTCTAAAAGGAGTGAAAGAGACTTAGGGACGTCCTATTTATAGAGTAGAAACTCCCAAAATAAGTCCCATTGATATTAGGAAAGAATCCCATTGAAATTTGGAAAGTTCCCAATTCATGGTTTCTGTTGGCAGACTAGGGGTCGATGAGGGGGTCGGAGATCTCGTCGACCCCTGGTTCTGAATTGTCTGACCCCCGGTCAGAAACTCATGGTCTGACTTTTTGTACTGGGGGGTCTGTCCCTGCCTATCTGGGTGTGCGACCCTCCCCGTATTTTTAGTGTTTTTGGGTCAATTTATTACCTGGGATTGTGATCTCCTTCACGCACTTGATCCATTAGGCTCGACCATGATGGGTAGACCTGGTTCAAGGTGGTAAGACCGGATTTGTTCAATACGGGTCTTATAGATGCCATGAATGATTCTATGCTTGTATGCGTGTAATGTGCATTTAACATGTCATCCAATATTCCTGCTATTATTGTTCATGTATATTTAATTTTTTTATTTGTAACATGATGATGATGATGATGCTAGGATTAGGCATGTGAATATTTGTGTGTGGTTTGTGTACTTGATAAGAGTGGGGCATCAGGGGAAGTGTGATGTGGTACGCTCCTAAGCACTTTAGCTCTATCTCTACTCAGGTCTTGTCCACTGACATCGTCGTATTGCCATTACTTTAACAGAACCATTACGTTGTAGGGCATTAAGGGAGGTGATCTCGGACCGTGTAGTCTCTAACACTGCGGGGGGGCCTTAGCTCTATCTCTATGGACGTATTGAGGGATGCTAGGATGAGGCCTTGGATACACTATTTGACATTAGGATTGGTTAATTGCGAGCCCAGTTTGCAAGCCCTTGCCAACAGGGGCTTACGTGTTGGTATGGGTAGGGCATCAGAGGAAGTGTGATGTGGTGCGGTCCTAAGCACTTTAGCTCTATCCCTATTCCATGGTGGGGTGGATGTGGATGACAATGGTATTGATCCATTGGGTGGGCTTACAGACCCATATATAGAGGTGCGGCGGCAACCAAACCTTTCTATTGCACATTCCAAACTTATGAACCAGACCAAAGATATGATTTGAATGCATGCATATGTTTATTGCATTGTTTTGTTTGCTCATAGAGCCATGATGAGTGCTCAACCTTTCGACGCCAAATATTTTAGTTGATGATGCAGGTATTACTGTAGAAGACTATATGAATGTTCCGATGTACGGACATGCTGCGGTGATAGATGTAGAAGCTGTGATGGAGTCGCATGATTCATTATGCGAGTGCAACTCATCCATCTTCGATTAGATTTATAGTTGGATTATTACGAACATGTAATTGATTAATTTATTTTATTTTATATCTTAGTCATTTGAAGATAATTAGATAATTTATTTATGTTATCATTATTAGATTCTCAATTCATTAAATATTAAATACTTCCGCTATTGTGTATCTATTCTGATTATGGTATGTGGATGTGTATGGTTTAAGCAAACGGACACAGCCAATTCGAGATCCTGGTTGAACCGTTGGATCATAGACGGTTCATCACATAATTTTTGTTGGTGTAGAATTTAGGTGTGACACAAATCTCTGGAGATGTAAACACTAAGGAATAAGACTTCTCTAGAAGATAGGCAATGTCAACCTATTATGATCTATGTGATTTCCTTGAGAAAATCCCAAGGAGAACCATGAGGAGTGAATTTTATGATTAAGGTTGATGAGAAACTACTAATGATGGCAATATGATAACTTCATAATAAATCCCATTGAAGATCGAAATAATTGACCCAGGAAGAACTCGAATTTCATGTAGTCTGTGACCAGAAATCTAAAGGTCGCAGCTACGGTCGACCAAAACATGACCAGCATGAGCAGAGGATTGACCATAGGCATTCAGGAAGATTTTAGAAACCATATGGTCGCAGGTACGGTCGCACCATATGCAACCGTGGGGTATTGACCGTAAGCAGTAAGGTCGATACAGTATGAGACCATAAGACCAATCAGACACCTATCAGTGCTCCATTTTGATTTTCAACTACTGTAACATGTCACATATGAACCCTAACTTAAATTCATGTAACTTTTAGGTTGTTAAATCATTTCAAAGAGAATTTCAAGGCTTGAAAGGAGATCGAGTATTGGTAACAAGTGAGGGAACATGACCTAAACTAATTGGTTAATAACAAACTGTTTATTTTTATTGAGTCCAGTGTCATGATTGATTTTATGCTTGTATGCTTGTAATGTGCATCTCACATGTCATTCAATATTCCTGCTATTACTGTTCATGCATATTTAATTATGTTTATTTATAACATGATGATGATGTTGAAGCTAGGAATAAGCATGTGAATGTATGTGTGTGGTTGGTGTGTTGGATGCGAGTGGAGCATCAGGGGGATGACGTAGCATGGTGGTCTTCGACCTTGTCACCAGACTCTAGCTCTATCTCTTCTCAAGTCTTGCCAACTAACATTTTTGTATCGCCATTACCTTAGCAGAACTATTACGTCATAGGGCATCAGGGGAGGTGGTTTCGCAGCGTGTGGTCTCTGACTCTGTCGGGGGGCCTTAGCTCTATCTCTATGGACATATTGAGGGATGTTAGGTTGAGGCCTTCGATACACTGTATGGCATTAGGATTGGTTAGTTGCGAGCCCAGTTTGTAAGCTCTCGTGAATAAGGGCTTACGTGTTGGTTTGGGTAGGGCATTAGGGGAAGTGTTGATGGTGTTTGATCCGGACACTTTTGTTCTATCTCTATTCTATGGTAGATGCATGTGGGACGGCAATGGTATTTGATCCATTGGGAGGATTCTCACACTCGTCTATAGAGTTGCGGCGGCCACTAAACATTTCTATAGCATATTACAAACTTAAAAACTGGACAAAAGATATGAATTGAATGCATGCATATGTTTGTTGTATTGTTTTGTTTGCTCACTGAGCCGTGATGTGTGCTCTCCCTTTCGTTGTTGAATATTTTTAGTTGATGATGCAGGTCCTACTGTGGAAGAATATATGAATGTGCTGACGTATGTACACCATGCTGCGATGGATGTAGGAGCTGAAGAAGATGCGCATGATTCATCATGCGAGTGCAACCAATGTGTTTTTGCTTAATTTTAGTTATAATTTGAACATTAGATATGCATTTGATTATTTATTTTTATGTCTTGTGGTTTGGAGATAATTGGATTAAATACTTATTTATCATTGTTAGACTCTCAGTTCATTATTTGTAAGACTTTCGCTTATTTGTTTATTATCTCTGATTATTAATGTGGAATGTGTGTGTGGTTTGATATGGTGGGTACGACCTATACGAGATCCTGGGTGAACCATTGGTTTATTGGCGGTTCATTACACCATTCTGGTTAGACCATAATTGGGGTGTGATACCCCAAGAAGGATCTTGTGTGTCCCTCACCCCCTCGACAAATTCTTGCATTTTCCCCCCTGAACTTACATTCGTGACCCCCCTAAATGCTCCGTACCTTACCTCCTGGATTGTGTCCCCCCGCTAAAGCACAAATCAATTGACCAAGTTGATGCATGAGCATGTTATTATAAGTGTTGCGCTTTAGCAAAGGCACCGGCTACTATCTCATAGATCACCGTGTCTCTACACTAAAGGACCACGCAAAGCGTATGGACTTGTATCATAATGTCATACGCTACTGGTTCATATACTTTGTCCAAAAACATTATACCAAACAATCAATTAGCAAGCATGTGTGTGCAGGAAATAAATCTACACTATAGTAGGAATCCCCATCCTACTCCAATAGGCTGACTGTGCCCCCACTAGAGTATAGCTTGCCAACATGGCACGTGGTTCGTAAACCTTTACTCCACATGCCCATCATATATGGACTTAACAAGGTTGGGTCCCAGCAGAGACCCCGACTCCCTATTCCCTTAGTTCCTTGTGCTCCACTATGGACTAGCCAAATCCCAATGTGAATTCATGAAGTTTCCCCTTACATGAACCACCATACATGGGTTGCACCCCAACGGCGAGCCCCGGGTCACTACTCCCATAGATCACCATGTCCCCACTAGGATACGAGGTAGACCAATGCAGTGTGTGTGCAGGTACTCTCATATGCACCTAGCCACCAAACATGATCATGTGCACAACAACATACATTTTTCATCCTACATCTCGAGGATAGTGTATTGTACTCCCATATTCCACACGTCCACCATACATCATTTCTATCATACATTGTTATTGATATATAATGCAAATGCATGAATAGTTAATACAGTTTAATGGATGATATGTTATAAAAATAAAAACAACAATCATCATCAAACACCCACAAGCTCAAACCCCACGAGCACCCAATTCCCCTCACCTGTAGACACCAAAGGTTTTGAAGAACCTGAAAGCCGATAAAAGACTTCTCCCACTACTCACGGTGTTTTACCTAATATGATTAGATAGTTTCAATTACTTGGTGAGTATAAAATCATTATAAACGGGTTCTAAGGTCCATACATAGGTCCCAATGTATGCAGATAATTGAAGCGATAACTTTCCCAAGATCAGATTAGTCTTATAGGACAAACTAGTTGAACCAGTAAATGAAACGGTGAAACAGTTGGCCGGTTTGGTCTACCGCTCAACACTTAGGAAAATTCAATTAAAGGTAACAGGTAGAACGAATGATTGATCGTTCAACCGGGTGGACATCTGTTTTAACACTTTGTCATGGACAAAAGATTACAGTAGCTCAATTGGTGGTATAGGCAGTTGTACGGTTAGCAGGTTATGCCACCGCTTGGTTAAATGGCCAAATTGGTGGACCACATGACAAACGGTTTCACCGGTGCAATCAGCTGACCAGTAGAGGGCACTGGTTGACTGATCAATCAATTAAAAGGTTTGGCTGTGGATGTCCTTGGTTATAATTCACCGGTTTAGGGCTATGGTCCCACCAGTTGATCGATCATCTGGTTGCAACCCAGGTTCAGGGTACAAACCAAAGATGAACTCCAACCTTGGGGGGAAAGTTTCCCCATCAAGTTTGGCTCCATTTTTAAATGGTGGGAAGTTCATCCCAATCAACCTTTAAACCCTTTGGAAGCTCATGGATCTTCAATGACACCCACATCCATGAAAGGGATCGATGCCCTAGCTTTTCTAGGTTAGGGTTTGGTCGCTATTAATGGGGATTTCATTTCCACTCCTTGATAGTCTTTCAAGTTGGTGGATTCATGGAATGGGAACCTAATAGGGTTTTATTCACCATTCCCATAGAGTGAAGTGAGGGAAGAACTCACTCATAGGGTAAATGGTGGCTCACCATTATGGAGATCATGTTTGGTGACCTCACTATGGTTCATGGTTTACATTCTCCATAAAAATGGAAGAGGAGATGAGATGTGGAGCTTACCTCAAGAGAATGGAGCTTGAACTTCTTCTTGAGCTCTCTCATCTCTTCTTCTTCACTTTGCCAAGGTTTCCCATGAAGTAAGGAAGAAAAATAAGGGCAAGGCCCATATTTATATTGTCCTAGGAAAAGATGGGTGTCCTACATACACTCAACCAGTTAGGTTAAACCGGTCGATCGGTTTGGTTGCACAGTCTGTCGGTTGAGCAGATTTGTGTGCTCAGGCTTGGTTTGATGAGCCTGATCCATTAGTAATGTTTCTTAGCTTCATGGGGTCTTTGTTTCTATACTTACCGCTCCTTACTCAGCCCTAGAGTGTGACCCAACATCAATGTAAGGGTCCAAAATGTTCGGGAGCCAAGGGTTGACATAGTGAGACCCGATACAATGGATCCAAATCCTTGAGGATTCCGGGTTTGGGTTTCACAATACCCTCAATTTATGAGGATTTTGTCCCCAAAATCAGGGTGTAGTTGTTAGTCTTTCTTCATACCCACTGATATCCATATCCCATAACATTTTCGTCGTCCAATATTTATAATATACTCAAATTCAAGTCTAAAGAAGTCGAGAGTAACCTAGTATTCCCTATGGGCGACGAGAGCCCATAGCTTTGGACAATACTCGGTTGTGTGTCCCAAAGCCTTGCAAAATAGGCACTCAATCGACTCTGCAGGTGGTAGAACCTCCACACTGGGTTTAGTACACTACCTCATGAGATGCTCACTACTTCCGCACAGATAATACCTCCGCGGCCCTGAGAGGAATGGAGATGCCGTCTGAAGCTTCTCATTTCAGAGACGATGCATCTTTGGTACCTTTCCTTGTGCTTCCTCACTTGGAGCTCTCTTCATCTGATTGCTCTTCCTTTGGTCTAAAGGTACTATGTTATGACCTTCTTGGTTAACTCATCGCATTCGGATACTATCCGAGCAACCATGCCCCTATGTTGTTCTTGGAGTCTTTGGGTTAGGTGCCCTAGTAGATCTGATACTTCCACTAATGTCCATTCAGGAGTAGCACCATTGCACTCGACTTACTTCAGTGCCTCACCTACTCTCTTCTGGAACTTTGAGTACCGATGCTGGATTACATCAGTGATCCCATGTCTGACCATGGCAACATCTAGGTGGGATGAAGTCGTGCTCGGGTTCATCCTATTATCCAAGCTTCCTACATTACACTCCAATGTTTCTGGATGGACGATGTTGGTGATTAGGTGAAATCCTCTAACTAATATTTAAAATCCGTTAGTAACTTCAATGGAGTATACAAAGCATGCACTCAAACGCATCTCATGTAATCATCTGTTGAGCATAAGCATGCATGCATAAATTTTCAGAGTCCAACACACAACTCTTTCTTCTAATTTACATGACCTCAATAAGCGTAGGAAATTCATTTCGTTATTTTGGGGTACTTGCCCTATAGGTCGATTGGTTATTTGAACCTTTCATAATTCTAATACGCGGTAAGGCATCACCGCCTACAATCTATATCCTTACTGTTTCCTTCTTGCAAAGGAGGGGGCGGGAACCAATTGTATAACCTTGATTCAACTCCCATGCGCCTATTCTTCACCTTGTTTGTCTCACTTACTTGCACACTTTTCATTGGTTGCCGCATGTGAGATGCATAACTAGAACTTAAATTACTACCGAACGTAATTGTGCTCACCCCAAGGAGTTCTTCGGCTTCCCTTTATGGCATGGTAGTCCCCTCTTTAATTGTCTGTATTAAGGATCTTTTGGTATGGCACACAGCAGGTTGCTGCCATATGCCCACGTATGCCACAATTATAACACTTCCCACGCGCTTGAGACTAATTGGTAGAAGGCATGGCCTCATTGCATCTGTTCATGGCTGTTACGCCTACATAGGAAACTTGCATCAAGGAATTGAAATAAAAAGCGGAGACAACATTCAAATTTCTTATGTAAACAAGGTTAAGAGGCGATATTACACATGTCCTAATAGCATTCATATTCCCAGGTTTACAACAATTCAGCCATATAATACACAAGTAATTAAATGATGACCTAGGTTATTAGATTTTGAAATCTTACCTTCCTCCGGGTAGATGTACCGGCATTCTGCCTTTATCTCTTCCATGCTCTTCCCTGCATCTCGGCATACACGAACCCTTTAGATGATCTCACATAGTTTTGGGCTAGGTTCTCTTCGTGGTAGAGCATATTTGGCTATGAACGCCTCTCAAAATATATCCCAAGTGATAGTACCGTGACGCTGAAGGAGCATAGGCTGCATCACTTTCCACCTCTCATGAGATGCACCCACCAGCTGATAAGCAGCATGAATAACCTTTGGTGCATCGGTGCAGTTCAGTTTCCCAATGGTATCCTCCATGCTTTGGATCCATTTCCTTGTCTAGGAGAAATTTGATTGTCCCCCAGTGAACTGTTCTTGGCTCAACTATTGGAAGTTAACCATGGTGTCATATGCCAAGCCTGGCTCTACTCCCTGTATTGGGGAGAAGGGTGGAAGTTCTCCGGGTTCATTTCTCCAAGCAGGCTCTCTCGAAGTAGATCCATCGTTAGCTTGCTTATGTGGTGCCATCTCGTTAGTCACTTTAGTGTATCTGAAAACAAGTTTGGCATAACCAAGATTAGTCCAAAACCCTTTTTACTACGAAAGAGATCCCATTATCATGAATCACATAAGGTAAGATAGGTTAATAGCATTGCATGATACGAAACATTAAATTCGGCTACGGTTCATAATGATTGAGTGGCATCCCTAGAATTTGGGTCCAACATTATGTAGCACAGCCATTTTGTAATTGGGGTACCCTTAATTTATAAGAATTTAAGCCACTTATGGGAGTGCAAGTTGGCTGGAAAAAATCTCCTCTTTAAACTGACTAAAAATGACATTTTTTTATAATCATCCATTTTAATGTACAATGTGCAGCTGACCTGTTCATCACACTCATCCGGTTGACTAACTGTTACACATTGACCCTAGCATTACTGGTTGACCAAGAGGGTAGAACGGTTTACTGATTGATCGAAAGAGTAGTTTTTTTCTATAGACCGATAATTTCTTGAGCGGGAAACCAAAAAATCCCGACTCCTAATATAACCGGTCAAGTGCAATCGGTAAACTAGTTAAGTGTACCAGTTAACAGGTCTTGTGCAAATTACTTTTTATAAAAAGGGCTCGAAGGCCCTCATTTGGGTCTTACCAAGTACGAACGGCAGACCACTTGGAGTCCTATACTACCAGTGATCATTCTTCCGGCTTCCCAAGAGAGTTTTCTGACAATATCTCAGAGTTTCTCCTTCATCTCTCATTCTTCTCCGGTAATCCTCTTCTTTTACTTATTTATTCCAATCCCTGTGGTGTTGTTCTTCCCATTTTGTTGTGGGTTGTTTGTGATTCCCATCCACTTGTATGCCCAAGCACACACACACCTAACCGGATTGGGTGGATTCCATTTAACGCCTCCCAAATGTGTACACGGTCTCAATTAGGTTTACTAAGTTCCAGCCATGGGTTTATGGCACCAATGCCCTAGCTGAATGCAAAGGATGCCATCTTGGGCTTTGGGTACATGGAATCGCATGCATCCTTTACCTGTTGATACGTGCATACATTTAGGCATGTCTTGCACTCAAGGAATGTTGTCCTGCAGTGCACAACCTCTTCTTTGGTTGAAACCACCATGCACACCTTCTCTGAGTAGAGAAAATGACCTATTATGGTTTTTGCCTACCGCTAATCCCATAACGTCCCTTACATTCATGTGCATGGTTTTCTGTACATTCACTTGCATCCCATACACATGGCCCTACAGGTGTTGTGCGAGTAGTCATGTACACTGCCCAACTCATTTGTAAGCTAATCTTAGGCATGGCTTGGGATTCGTCCTAAGAATAGAGGCACCTCTTGGCCGGCATGTTCATGTCCTTACTTACCAGTCTGTACCGGTCTATAATTTGTCCCATGGTAATGTTGCATGCACTTCCCACTCCCATGAGCAATTAAACCATCATACTCTACATGCCCATGACTTTCATCTGAATCACTAAACGTCCTTTTATTTATGAGTAGCATGTTTACCTACTTGGTGTACGTAGGCTGGTACCAGTGCATCCATTGTTCAAATTGATAATGGGTGATCACATTCCATCTAAAGTCCTTATTTCATTAATCAATAACCTTACAATTAGCTCACACCAGTGTCCGTAGTTGGCATACCTGACCTTTACCGTCATCATTTCCAATGATATCATGCCTTATTTACTTACAACCTTTCGCATGGCATCATTTGCATGCTTGGTTCATTGGGTTTTACATCGAAAATTCATCACAACAGTCTGTGATTTGTGTGAGTCTATTCATTTGGGTGGACAAGAGGTTGGCCACCTCACTCACTTCCATGCATTGCCCATTAGGCTACACTGTTATGCTTCCTTGTCTCATCACCCCCAATTTAGAAAGATTGGAGTGGGGTTGTTTGTAACCTTCTTGGTATACTCACTGCAATTACTATGCACTTACTATCATCAATGTTCATCTACACTTGGACTAACCTATGCTTAGATTTCATTCTTCAAGTATCGTGGCTCCCAAAAGAGCGGCGGAGGCAGTGGCACAGCGTTATCACACTGACCACTTCATTTCTCCCTAGGCTAGTAGATGCTAGGAGAAGTTTGGCTAGGCTCCTATTATAGTTGGTTGTTTCACAGAGTTTGGACACTTGGGCAGGTTTGGCCTGGAGGAGGCATTCAATCATTGCACTAGACGGCAGCTATGCACATCCAGGACGATACATACCCAAACCTGGTGCATCACTTCTTTTGCAACCTACTTTATAGTATAGACCCAATGACTGGAGAGTGGGCTGTGACCAGCCGGGTCAAGGGAGTGGATATATTTCTGACAGTGGCATCCTTGGCCACAATACTTGATGTGTCAATGGATGGGGAGCATATAGATCAGCTGCCCAAGGAGGCGATAGGTATGTCTGAGGAGGCATACACTTCTATGAGGCTGGCATTGACTAGGCCAAAGATGATTGGGGATCGAAATGAGGAGACGGAGTCTGCCTCTAGGCATACACCCAGATTGCTGAGTCGGATCATACAACATAACATCATTCCATGATCTGGGCAAAGGGAGGAGTTGCCTCTGTTCTATGTCTTCCTCACCGACAGAGTATTCCATAGGAGACCAATGTATCTCCCCTATCAGATTTTGAGGACTTTGGTGCACTCCTTTCACTACTTGCCCAATAAGGGGTACCTTCTATACGGTCGCCTGCTTACCCACATTTTCATATACTTTGGGGTAAGCGTGGTTGGAGAGGTCATTGAGAATGGCCAAGATTCATCGATGAATAACTGGGATACCATTATTCAGATGGAACTGGCCAATGTGGTGATGGGCGACCCAGAGTTGGAAGCCAGAGAAAGACCACTCATAGCGGGTACAGCCATCTAGACGAGCGATAGCCAGAGTAGCTATAGCAGCAGTAGGTGGGACCAGTACTGAGGCTAGTGAGAGTTTTCACGTACCAGGCGACGAGTTACTACCGAGGTAGTAAAGCACTCCACTAGCGATAAGGTGGAGGGTGAGTCCTAGGAGGGCGAGGACTCGGATGATGATAGTGACAAAGCTAGTGGTGACTTGGAATATAATGAGGACAATGACGATCACATGGATGCCGGTCCTACTACCCCTACAACAGAGATGCCCCCACTTGCCAGTACTAGTGAGATCCCTCCTTCTACTAGTAATAAGGTGGCACCTACAGCCACGCGTATGAGGGATGTGGGTACCAGTGCTAGTGCTTGGAGACCACCCACAGTTACACCGTCATCGGCTTCTACTGCTGACCTAGGTCAGATACTAAATGTACTCCAGCTCATACAATAGTAGGAGGAAAAGATGATTGACAGGCAGGATCACCTGACAGAGCATGTAGACGAGAGGCTCAAAGCTATAGAGCATCAGGGGGATGAGCGTATGAGGGCTATGGAGGAGCAGATGGACCGATGGCTTGGGACTGTGAAGACCCATGTGGGATTCATTCATGATGCTATGGTTACTACTGGACACATGCATCACTTCATTCGGCATAGGCCAGTTTATACACCAGTCCCTTCCAGTGTTCCCTCTTCATACACATAGCAGGATGTGCCCGTAGCTTCAGTTCCATAGGACGTCCCTTTGGCGACTATGGATCCAGGGACTACACAATCTTCCCTTCCTCAAGATGTATTGGTAGCACCAGGTATTCTGGACAATGCTGCACTTACACTTCCTGACTACGTGCCTCCTCTTACAAGCACTGGATCAGAGTTACCTGCATCTAATAGTGGATCCCAGTAGACACAGACCTGATTCACATTCATTAATTTTACTTTTCTTCCCTTTTGAGATGGTATGTACATAGGGTAACTGTCCGAGTTGTAGACTGTACCCTACTTTGGAACATGTACGTTTTGTTTTTTGTCATACTTGTAGTTATCTTTCCCTTCTTGATCGGATACTTGTAGTTATTATTGTCTTTACATTAGTCACTTGATCATGGGACGATTGCCCCATTTTTGTGGGCAACATCCCGATTTTGTCTTTATATATATATATATATATATATACATACACTATCACTCGCCTTGTTTTTAGTTTATATGTTGTGTTATGCTCTTTTACTAAGTTCTTGTAATTGGACGTACCTAACTTATTGTCTTCTTATCTTACTACTTGTATGTTTGTAGAAGTTTTTTTTTAATTATCCTAGGCATCCGTTCCGACACATGGAATCCCATGTGCAGGAGAAGTCTGTAGGTAGAGTCAAAGTGGTTGTGCTTTGATACCAGCATTGTCATAGCCTATTATGGGAATCAGCCATGATATCCGAATTGTCCATGAGACAACCCGAATTTTCCAGCGATCGACAACCAAAATGATATGCCAAAAATATCCCACAATCTACACAAGCAATATCTAAAATAATCATAAATAATAACAATAATTTACAGTGAAATATAATTATAGTGCAGTGGATTAATACTAGAGAATCTAATGATACTCATACATAATAGTCTGTTATGAATTACAATCCATTGTCTCAATATCATTCTTAATACACAAGTTACCACATATATAATCTAGAGTAAATCTGAATAATACTGTGGATAGACCAAACCATCATCTATCCATAGGCAAAAAAATCACTAAAGCAGGGTGTTAACTCAGGTCTCGTAGATACAATCCCAATAGGTACAGCCCCTAACATGGTCCCTCAGAGGTCCCCCACCAAGGGATGTTCCCTCATCAACAAGCAGATCCATAATAGTAGCAGCAAAGGATATACCTGCAGACAAAGCTAAAGAAATTTGATATCGAGGGGTGAGCTCACATCCTAGCTCAACAAAAAGAATCAGACACTCATGCAATTCCCTACGCAATAATATTATGAATGTAGTACATAAGCAAATAAACAAACAATTATGAATGTCATACAATGTGTTTGCAAGCCATGGTCGATTTGTACCCCAGTAAGGATCTTGTCTATCCCTTACCCCCCTGGATAAATGCTTACGTCTCCCCCCTTGAACCTACATTCGTGACCCCTCCTGAATGCTCCGTACCTTACCCCCTAGGATTGCGTCCCCCCACTAAAGCACAAATTAATTAACCAAGTTCATGCATGAACATGTTATTATAAGTGTTGCGCTTCAACAGAGGTACCGGCTACTACCCCATCGATCACCATGTCTCTATACTGAAGGACAATGCAAAGTATATGGACTTATATTGTACTACCATACATTACAAGTTCATATACTCTACCCACAAACAGTATACCAAACAATCAATTAGCAGGCATGTGCGTGCAGGAAATAAATCTACATTCCAGCAGGAATCCCTGTCCTACTCTTATAGGCTAACTGTGCCCCCACTAGAGTATAGCTTGCCGACATGGCATGTGCTTCATACACCTTTACTTTGCACGCCCATCATATATGGATTTAATAAGGCTGGGTCCCAGCAGAGACCCTGACTCCCTACTCCCATAGTTCATCATGCTCCACTAAGGATTAGCCAAATCCCCACGTGAATTCATGAAGTCGCCCGTTACATGAACCACCATACATGGGTTGCACTCCAACAGCAAGCCCCGGGTCACTACTCCCACAGATCATCGTGTCCCCAATAGGATACAGGAAGACCAAAGCAGCGCATGTACACATACCCACATACGCCACCCAACTACCAGATATGATCATGCACACAACAACATACATTTCTCATCCTATATCTCAGAGACCTTGTATTGTACTCCCATGCTCCACCCGTCCACCATACATCATTTCCATCATACATTATTGATGATATATAATACAAATGCATGAACAGTTAATATAGTTTATTGGATGACATGTTATTAAAATAAAAACAACAATCATCATCAAACACCCACATGCTCAAACACTACGGGCACCTAATTGCCCTCACCATTAGACACCAAAGGTGCTGAAGAACTTAGAAGCCAACAAAAGACTTCACCCACAACCCACGGTGTTTTACCTAATATGATTACATAGTTTCAATTAGTTGGTGAATATCATTTAAATCATTATAAATGGGTCCTAAGGTCTATACACGGGTCCCAATGTAGGTTGGGAACCAAAGGGATAACATTCCCAAGGTCAGATTAGTCTTATAGGACAAACTAGTTGAACCTATAGATTGAACCGGTGGAACAGTTGGCCGGATTGGTCTACCACTAAACACTTAGGAAAATTTAATTAAAGGTAACCGGTAGAATGAACGGTTGATCGTTTAACTTGTTGGTTATCAGGTTTAATACTCTATCATGGATAGAAGTTTACAGTAGCTCAATCAGTAGTATAGTCGATTGTACAGTTAGCCGACTATGCTACTGCTTGGTTAAATGGCCTGACCGGTGGATCACTTGACAAATGGTTTTACCGGTAAAATCGGTTGATCAGTAAAGGGCATTGGTTGACCAGTCAACTGGTTAAATAGATTGGCTGAGGAAGTCCTTGGTCATAACTCACTGGTTTAGGGCTAAGGTCCCACCAGTTAATTGATCATCCGGTTGCAACCCAAGTTCAGTGTACGAACCAGAGATGAACTCCAACCTTGGGGTAAAGTTTCCTATCAATTTCCCTCTACTTTAAAATGGTGGGAAGTTCATCCCAACCACCTTTAAACCCTTCGGAGGCTCTTGCAACTTCAATGGCACCCACATCCGTGGAAGGGAACAATGCCCTAGCTTTTCTATTTTAGGATTTGCTCTCTCATAATAGGGATTTCATTTCTACTCCATGATGGTCTTTTAAGTTGGTGGTCTTTTAAGTTGGAATGGGAACCTAATAGGGTTTCATTCACCATTCCCATAGAGTAAAGTAAGGGAAGAACTCACTCATAGGGTAAATGGTGGCTTACCATTGTGGAGATCATGTTTGGTAAGCTCACTATGGTTTATGGCTTACATTCTTCTTAAAAATGGAAGAGTAGATGAGATGTAGAGCTTACCTCAAGAGAATGGAGCTTGAGCTTCTTCTTTAGCTCCGTCTTCTCTTCTTCTTCACTCTCCCAAGGTTTTCCACAAATTAAGGAGGAGAAATGGGGGCAAGGACCTTATTTATAGTGTCCTACGAAAAGATGGGTGTCCCAAGCACACTCAACCGGTTAGGTTAAATCGATCGATCGGTTTGGATGCACAGTCTGCCGGTTGAGTAGATTTATGTGCTCAGGCTTGGTCTGATGAGCCTGATCCATTGGTAAGGTTTCTTAGCTCCATGGGATCTATTCTACTATACATATCTCACCTTACTCAACCCTAGAGTATGGCCCGACATTAATGTAAGGGTCCAAAATGTCCAGGTGCCAAGGGTTGACACAGTAAGACCCGGAAACAAAGGATCTGAATCCTTAAAGATTTAGAGTGTGGGTTTCCCAGATGGTAACTTGACTTGAGATCGATCTTTGAAAATACTACAACACCTTGTAGCTGGTCAAACAAGTCATCTATCCTTGGTAACGGCTACCGATCCTTGAAGGTGAGTTTGTTTAACTCACGGTAGTCGATGCACAATCTCACACTACCGTCATTTTTCTTCAAGAACAATACAAGTGCTGCCCATGGAGAGATGCTAGGTCTGATAAAACCTTTATCTAAAAGTTCTTGTAATTGTACCTTTAATTCTTTTAGTTTCATAGGTGCCATTCGGTATGGTGCCTTAGACACTGGTGCCAATCCTAGTAGCAAGTCTATCACAAACACTATTGCTCGATCTGATGGCAATCTAAGTAGATCATTAGGAAATATATTAGAAAATTATTTTACCACCACTAGGTCTTCTAACCATGGTCAATTTGCAGTGACATCAAGGATGTATACGAAAAATCCTACTCCCCCCTTTTATACACACTTAATTGCCTTAAGTGTAGAGAGAAATAGTTTCTTCCTTTTAAGCTTCCTATCCCCAATGAATTCGAACAGCATCCCATCACCTTCATCGAACAACAACTTCTTCTCTGTACATTGGAAGCTTGCCTTATGTAGAGACAACCAATCCATACCCAAGATTACATCAAAGTCTGAAATGTCTAGTTGAATCAAGTTTGCCTCCAGACTTTTACCATTTATTAAGACTGGGCATGGTCCTTGGTATTCATTGAGAATTACTTCTGCGCCCAGAAGCAATCAGGCAACCAATGGCGCCTCAAGGGGTTTTGTTTCACCTTTGATACTCTCTCCAAAGGATGGAGATACAAAGGAGTGGGTAGCTCCCAAATCAATGAGTACCTTTGCTCATACTCCTGATTTAGTTACAGTACCTAAGGTAATTTACCATGTTTTAGCTTCAGCTGAAATGGCATACAACTTTCCTGTTTTAGCTACTTTAGGAAGGTGAGCGTAGTTCCTGGAGAAGTGTCCTGTCTCCCCATAATTGAAACACTTATGATTGGCGGTAGGTGTGACAGCTGGACGGTTTCCTACTAGTACCATCTTAACCATAGCAGGTTAGTCTGAGTAGTACGGAAGGTTTTGTTTGTTGTCCTTCCACCAGTAAAGTTGGTTGTCCTTTTGTTAGTTCCTTTTCGTGCAAAGTAACTGTCTTGTAGACTGGATTTTAAGATCTTGGCCCTTTTAAACAGCATCAAAGTACACTTCCTTACCTAGTGCATCTACAGTAGCTCAAATATTACCTCATAGACCTTTAGTAAATGTACGAGCCTTGGTTGGTTCCTCCTTCATGCCAGTCGGGGTGAAATAAAACAATTCTTTGAATTTGGGTCCACAGATAGTTGTGTAAGACTAACACTCTGCTAATTCGGTCTAACCCTGTTGTGCCAGGTCTTCCCATCTTAGCTAGATCAAGTACACCAACTATGTGAAGAAACCACAATATTAGGTAACTTAATTGACCCAAAAATAGTTAAGTTATGTTGTGTGGTCGACAACCTGAATTGGTATGGTCAACTATACGATTAGGGAAGTGAGACCAGTTGAAATAGAGTGCAAGGTCGACACCTGTGAGGGGTGTTGTTGCCAAATTTTACGACCACACCATCGACCGTATGTTTCTAGATTAGACTCCGTGATTTGGAAACTTTCCAAATCAAAAGGGATTTCTTTCCTAATTTTTAGAAGGCTCTATATGGAGATTTTCTCTCTATATAGAGGACATCCCTATACCCACACTCACTCTTTTGAATCAATCTCAATCCCTAAACCTAAGAGAGAACAGAGAGGAAGAGAAGGAGAAGAATACTTGGAGAGGAAAGCTTGGAAAAGGTTTTCAGAGATGGTTTCTAGTTCTCTACAGCAAGCTCAAGGTATGAACCTTGTCTCTATAGATATAGATCACATATAATAGGATTTTCAATTGTAAATTGGGATGTCGAATCGATGTAAGATCTCAACCGTGAGATTCTATAAGCAAATCTCAAAGGAGAATCATAGAGAGTAGGTAGGGTAAATAGCTATGTAAAACTATGGTTTAATGGCCATAGATTGATCATAGGATGAACCCTACTGATGAGTTGAGAAATTGACTCAAGAAGAACTCAGATTGAAAGTAAAAAATTATTAGAAACGGTGTGGTCGCATGATACATGACTATAGGGTCAACCACAGCCATTCAAGAAGTTATTAGGAATTGTGTGGCCACATGCTGAGGTCGCATGTAGCATGACCACAGGGTCGATCGTACAGTCTGTGGTAAACATAAACATGAGACCACAGGATCAACCAGTCAACCAGTAAGGGCTCTATTTCAATTTTCGACTACTGTACTTAGTACAATCAATCTCTAACTTAAATCCATACATTCCCTAAGTTCGCAAGTAGTTCAAAGTGACATCCAAGGCTTGGAAGAAGGTCAAGCATCATTTACAGGTGAGGAAACAAGGCCTAAACTAATTGGATAATAACAATAATCATACAAGCATTTATTTATATTGCTGCTGTTTCCACTCATGCATATTTATTTTTGTTTATTTATAACATGATGATGATGCCAGGGATAGGCATATAGTTTGGTGTGTGCTTAGTGGGTTGGATGAGAGTTGAGCATCAAAGAAAGGATGTGGTACTATGGTTCATCCTGACCACTAGACTCTAGCTCTGTCTCTATTCACTCCTATCCACTGACATCGTCGTACCACCGTTACCTTAGCAGAACTAGTACGTCATAGGGCATCAGGGAGGTGGTCTCGGACTGTGTGGTCTCCAACTCTGTCTAGGGGCCTAGCTCTATCTCTATGGATGTATTGAGGGATACTAGGATAAGGCCTTGGATACATTGGGATGGCATTGGGATTGGTTAATTACGAGCCCAGTTTGTAAGTGTAAGACCCGCACTCCATGAACCTGATCTAAACCTTGAATTCATGTCGTAACAGGTCTTCCAATCATCACCGGGCCAGATGGGACGATCGGATGAAAAAAAGGTATGAATGGACCGAATTAAGTATGAATTAATTCATACCGGTCGACCGGTCTTGGTACCGGTCGATCGGTATAGCCTGCGCAGTAGACCACTAAGATCCAAAAATGGATCTCTGCGGGTCCCACATTCCAAATTTCAAACCGAAGAACTTTTTCTAATGCTAGGAAGCTTCCTAAACCTAAACCTAGCCTATATAAACCCTTCTAAACCTCCTAAAACCTTTCCATGATCCTCACAAACCCTAGAAAGGAGAAAGAGGCTGAAGAAGGAGAAGAAGCTAGGAAGGAAAGGGAAGAGCCAACATTGCCGTTCAACGAAGAACAAGTTACCGCAAGTCAACGGTAAGTGCTCAAACCTTCCTCTACCATAAGTAATCTAGGCCCCGTTTGATAACACTCCAGCTTCTTACTTCTTTGCTCCGGAGCTAATCTGGAGTAGATGGCAATTGATAAACACGGTTCAAGTTTTGACTCCCATGGAGTGAACCACTCCAAAAATGTCTCTGGGAGCTAAAAAACTGGAGCTAAAAAGTCTTACTTCTCTTGCTCCGGAGCTATTACAACTACTGACTACCGTCATCACTACCACTAGCACTGCCAACATCAGCATCACCCCTCCACCGCCACCATCCCCACCACCACCCACCACCCACAGCCGCAACCACTACCACTACTACCACCACCTTCCACCATCGCCGCCAATACCACCCACCACCTTCCACCATCACCGCCACCACCACCACCGTCGCCACCACCACCCACCCACCACCTACCACCACTGCCACCACTATCGCCACTGCCACCACCACCACCACCCACCACTTACCACCGATGCCGCTACCACCCTCCACCATCACCGCTACCACCACCCACCACCCACCACCTTCCACCATCACCCCCACCACCACCCACCACCTTTCACCATCACCGCCACCACCACCATCGCCACCACCACCCACCCACCACTTACCACCACTACCACCACTGCCTCCACTGCCACCACCCACCAGCATTGCCTCCACTACCACCACTACTACCACCACCCCCCACCACCACCAACACCACCACCACCACCAAATAGCATTCTGGAAGCATAGTCTTTTGATTTTGGAGCAGCGTTATGAAACAGCATTCTACTCCAAAAATCTTGACTCTAGAAAAGAAGTAGAAAACGATTTCGGACCAGAAGTAGCTCCATGGGAGCTGGAGTGTTATCAAACGGGGCCCTAGAATGGTTAGTTGTAGTTGGATCAATACCATGCAAAGCGAGGTATTGATCTAAACCGTATGTTGTCGTCAAACCATAATTTAGTCGATAAACCCTAGATTCAAGTTCTAGGTTGAAATCATCGAAACTAGGACTTGAATGGAGTTCGAAACAACTCTAACTCAATGCTAGGATGTATAGGAAAAACCCTAGGATCAATAGAGGGTGACCGACGGAAGGCAAGAACCAAGTATATGGTCTTACGGAGACATACCGGTCGAACCATACCGGTCGCACCATATGCTACCGGTACCTCTCAGGGACTGGTCTGTGGGGACCGGCCGACCATACCTGTCACACCCCAATTCCACACTGTTCAGAATGGTGTGATGAACCGCTAAATAAACAACGGCTCAACCAGGATCTCAAATAGGCTAACCTTGCGTTATCCAAACTTAACACGCATCCACAATCATAATCAGAGTAATACACAATAGCGGAAAATTTATAAATAATAAGAACTGAGAACTAAAATGATATCCATAAATAATAGCAAATTATTCTGTGTTTAACTGAGACATAAATATTTAAATACCAAATACATGTCTTATAAATCCAATAAAGAAACCTACGAAAAATATCTAATCAAATACACACGAGTTGCACTCGCAAGAGAGATCGTGTGTATCATCTTCAGCCCCAACGTCCATAGCTGCAACGTTTCCGTACACCGACGCATTCATATAATCTTCAACTGTATAACCTGCATCATCAACTAAAATATTCGACGTCGAGGGGTGAGCACACAACACGGCTAAGTGAGTAGCCAAAACTTTACAACATTACATATGCATGCAAAAAAAAATCAATTTATATCTTTGGTCTTGGTTTATAGTTTGCAATTTGCAATAGAAAGGTTGGGTGGTCAAAGGTTAACGTTTATTGACACCGCCTCTATACACAGGGTGTGGAAGCCCGCCCGAAGGTTAACGTTTATCGTCGTCCCCATCCACCCTACCATAACATTATACAACAAAGGTTAACGTTTATTGCTATATAATGCTATACCAACACGTAAGCCCCTCTGTTAGCGAGGGCTTGCAAACTGGGCTCGCTGCTAACCAATCCTAATGCCAAACAGTGTATCCAAGGCCTCACCCCAGCATCCCTCAGAATGCCCATAGAGATAGAGCTAAGGCCCCCGGTAGAGTCAGAGACTACAAGGACCGAGACCACCTCCCCTGATACCCTACGACATAATAGTTCCGCTAAGGTAATGGCGATACGACGATGTCAATGCACAAGACTTGAGTTAGAGATAGAGCTAAAGTGCTGAGACCCGCCAAAGGTTAACGTTTATTGACGTTCTCATCACACCTCCCCTGATACTCGCTCGCATCAAGCACACCAACCACACACATACAATCACATGCCTATTCCTATCATCATCATCATCATCATGTTATAAACAATAAAATAAATATGCATGAACAAGTAATAGAAATATTGGATGGCATGCTGTATGCACATTACAAATATATTCGCATAGAATCAAACATGGCATAGGACTCAAGAAAAGAAAACAGTTTATTATTAACCAATTTAGTTTGGGGTTAAGGTTCCTCACCTTAGCTTGCTAATAGATACTTTTTCAAGCTTTAGAATCACCTTTATAATGTTATTATACTGCTAGCAAACCTAACAAAGTTGATAGAATTTAATTAGAATTAATTCAGAATTTAAAAACCATTCTATCAACTGAGGGTCGATGCTAGGGTCGATGGGTCTATCGACCCTCCCTCCATTCTGAACTTCCCGAATGCTGAGGGTCGATGGTCAGAAACACCTAGGGTCGGATGGTCTATCGACCCTCGGTGCGACCCTCGGTGCACTCTGGTCCAATTTCCACTTTTTAATCCATTCTTCGTGTTTGGGGTCCTATGACTTGCTTCCTACATTCACCCAACACTCATTCCATGGTCTAGAACCATGTATAAACCATCTAAATAGTTTTCGTGCATCCTCCTATGGTTTTCCATGAAAACCTAACCATGGATGGATGGTTTGAGTTTCTCCGAAATCCTACTCTCAACCATATCTAACCTAAGGTCTGTAGAAACTCATGGAATTAGTATCCATACCTGAGAAGATTATTTTTCTCTGCAATTTCTTCTCCTTTTTGCTAAGCCTCCTTTCACCCTCTTTTCCTTCATCTCTCTTTCTCTCAATTCAATTAGGGTTGTGAAAGGAGTGAATGTGTCTTAGGAACGTCCTTTAAATAGGCTAGGAATGTCCTATAATAGTCCCATTGAGATTTGGAAAGAATCCCAACCGAAAATTAAGAAATTTCCTAATTTCCGTTTCGTCAGAAACCGAGGGTCGATGGGAGGGTCGATGATCCCGTCGACCCTAGGGTCTTAAGCTGTCCGACCCTCCCTCAAAAACTGAGGGTCTGACTTTCTGTTTTGGGAGGTCCGACCCTGCTTCACTGGGTGTGCGACCCTTCCCTAGAATTAAGTGTTTTTGGGTCGATTTCATACCTGGGATCTCGATCTCCTTCATGCCTTTGGTCCATTTGACTCGACCATGATGGGTAAACCTGGTTCAAGGTGGTAAGACCGGGTTAGTTTGACACGGGTTTTACAACTCCCCCCAACTTATTAAAATTTTGTCCTCGAAATTGTACGTACCTTCTGAATCAAATCAAGTGAGGGTATTGCTTTCTCATAGCATTTTCTTCTTCCCATGTAATCTCTTCCATGTCTCTACTTTTCCATGTGACCTTAACATAATAGATATCTCTGTTGCGTAGACGTTGAACCTTTCGACTAGTGATTTCCATTGGTATTATTTCAAATGTCAAATCATCAGTCAGTTCTGGCAAATCTACTGTCAACATATGTGTTGGGTCTTTGACATACTTCTTCAATAAGGATATGTGAAATACATCATGCACACTTGACATAGATGGTGGTAGTGCTAACTGATAAGCTACTTTTCCACGCTTAGCCAAAATCTCATATGGTCCGACATATCTTGGACTTAGTTTTCCTTTCTGTCCGAACCTCTTCAATCCTCGCATAGGCGATACTTTCAGAAATACTTTATCACCTACGGCGAACTCTAGATCTCTTCGTCGAGTATCTACGTATTGCTTCTGACGGTTCTGAGCTACTCTTACTCTTTCCTTGATTATGTCGACCACTCGAAAAGTCTCTTCAACAAATTCCGGTCCAACAATACTACGTTCTCCAACTTCATTCCAAAACAAGGGAGTTCGACACTTCCTACCATATAGTGCTTCATTAGGTGACATCTGTATAGTAGCCTGATAGCTGTTATTGTAAGCGAACTCGATCAGTGGTAACTTTTTGTCCCATGATCCCTTGAAATCAATCACACATGCTCGTAGCATATCTTCTAAAATCTGGATTGTACGCTCCGACTGTCCGTCAGTCCGTGGGTGGAATGCAAGATCGAACTTCAATGTTGTACCCATAGCCTTTTGCAGTCCTTCCCAAAATTTGGAAGTAAATCGTGGATCTCTATCGGACACAATGCTTTCTGGAACACCGTGTAACCGAACAATGTTATCCACATATAGCTTTGCTAACCTTTCGAGTGTATATTGGGGTCGTATCGGTATGAAGCGAGCTGTCTTAGTCAGACGGTCTACAATCACCCAAACTACGTCAACTACTCGAGGAGTCAATGGTAGTCCTGTGACGAAGTCCATAGTGATGCAGTCCCATTTCCATGCTGGTTCCGGTAATGGTTGTAACAGTCCTGTGGGTCTTTGTCGTTCCGCCTTTACCTTCTGACAATTTAGGCATTGAGACACGAACTTGGCTACATCTGCCTTCATTCCCCTCCACCAATACAGTTTCTTTAGATCATGATACATTTTTGTACTTCCAGGATGTACCGAGTAGATGGTGGTATGGGCTTCTTTCATGAGTCGGTGTCTAATGTCTACACTTTCTATTTCGGGTACACATATTCTTCCTTTGTATTTCAGTACCTTCTCGTCATCCAAGGTGAACTCAGGGTTAGTCCTACCTTTCTCAATATCTTCTTGTACTGTTCTCAGATAAGGATCTGCTTTGATAGCTGTCTTCACTTCGTCCACTATATCCGGTATAATCTTCAATGCCGCGAACATATTCGAAAATCGATGAATAAACCCTTGGCTAGCTGATTCATCCGTGGTATCTATCACATATTGTTCATTGTCGTGATTAAACACCATTCCGTTGGTATACATTGCTGCAGTCGTGCTAACTTCTCCTTCAGATTTTATCATTGCTTTTCTGCTCAATGCATCCGCTACCGCGTTCGCTTTTCCCGGATGATACTGGATATCACAATCATAGTCTTTCAATAGTTTCAGCCATCTTCGTTGTCTCATATTCAACTCCTTCTGATTAAATATATAAGTAAGACTTTTATGGTCCGACTTAATCTAAAATTTCACTCCGTATAGGTAGTGTCTCCATATCTTGACAGCATGTACTACTGCCGCTAATTCCAAATCATGGGATGGGTAATTTTTCTCATGTACCTTCAACTGTCTCGATGCATACGCAACTACTTGTTCTCCTTACATAAGCACACATCCTAGTCCCAATCCCGATGCATCAGTGTATAAAGTAAATGTCTGTCCCAGAACGGGAATGGTTAAAATTGGAGCGGATATCAATCTGGTCTTCAGTGTTTGAAAGCTCTTTTCACACTTATCCGTCCATACAAACTTTTCTCCTTTCTTGGTCAAACTGGTGAGAGGTACGGCAATCTGAGAATAGTCTTCTACGAATCTCCGATAATATCCAGCTAAACCTAGAAAACTTCTAATTTCTGAGACGCTCTTTGGTGCTTCCCACTTCACAATAGCTTCGATCTTACTGGGGTCCACTTTGATTCCTTCCGCGGATACTACATGGCCTAAAAATGCGACTTCGCTTAGCCAAAACTCACACTTAGAAAATTTGGCGTATAACTTCTCTTTCCTTAAACGCTGTAGGGATGCGTTTAGGTTCTTGACATGGGTTTCCTTGTCCTTGGAGTATACCAATATGTCATCAATAAATACTATCACCGACGTGTCCAACATATCGTGGAAAACTCGGTTCATAAGTTCCATGAACGTTGCCCGTGCATTATTTAGTCCGAAGGACATCACTAAGAATTCATAATGTCCATATCTTGTCCGGAAAGCTGTCTTCGGAATGTCACCTTCTTTAATCTTCAATTGATGATAGCCTGATCGAATATCGATCTTTGAAAATACCTTCGCTCCTTGTAACTGATCGAACAAGTCATCGATCCTGGGTAGTGGATATCGATTCTTGATTGTCAGCTTATTCAACTCTCTATAGTCGATACATAACCGAACGCTACCATCTTTCTTCTTTACGAACAACACCGGTGCTCCCCATGGAGATATACTGGGTCTAATATAACCCTTATCCTGCAATTCTTGTAGTTGCACTTTTAATTCCTTCAGTTCAGTAGGAGCCATTCTATAAGGTGCTTTTGATACTGGTGCAGCTCCAGGTATCAGGTCTATTACAAACTCCGTGGCTCGGTCGGGTGGTAATCCGGGTGGTTCCTCCGGAAATACATCAGGAAAATCTCGCACTACATCAATATCTTCCATTTGTGGCACGTCCTTGGTTAGGTCGACCACTGATACTAGATATCCGACCGCTCCTTTCTCAAGGCACTTCTTAGCCTTTAATGCTGAGAGTATGAGCTTGCGTCTCCTGGGAAGTTTGGTTCCCGAGAAACTGAATTCTGCTCCTTCTTTGTCTTTAAACGTTAGCTTCTTCTCGGCGCATAACAAATTTGCGGAGTGCCGAGCTAACCAGTCCATTCCCAAGATGACGTCAAAGTCTGCCATCTCAAGTTGTATTAAGGTTGCATCCAAGGTCTGCTCTCCAATGAGAACTGGACATGGTCCATAACCTTTCTCTAATTCCACTTCTAATCCCATCGGTGACCGTACAAGTAATTTGTAGTCTAATGTTTTGATGGGCAGATTGGTCTTCTTTCCAAACGACACAGATATAAATGAATGGGTAGCTCCTGAATCAAAGAGTACTCTGGTAGGTATGCCATTAATAGGTACTATACCTGTGATTCGTTTTTACTTAGTCTACATGCTCAATCAATTCTAATTATAGCCTTACAAGTTTCGGTCATACCTGTGACCACATCGGACGACGCGGCAGCATCCTCTGATGTAACAGCATATACCCGTCCTTGATGTAGTTGCTTCTTGGGTTTTGGGCATTCTCTTGCCATATGCCCTGGTTGGTTGCAGTTATAGCACTTCGGGGCTTCAGAATTTGGCTTTGGCTGTGGTTGAGCTGCTGCAGTAGACTTTGGTGCAGTTGCAAAATTTTGAGGACGGAAAGGTTTATACGTCCTATTGTTGCCTCCGTTATACGAATTCCTAGCTGGCCTTTTTATGCCTTTGTTTTGAGTGAAATAACTCTCTTTCTGGCTCGATTCAATCACTCGAGCGATTTGTACAGCTTCATTATATATGGTCTTTTCTATGTAGGGTCAATAGTGAGGGTCGATGGTATGTCCGACCCTTGGTATCCGACCCTGGGAATGACCTGTTCTTCCCGAGAGCTGAGGGTCGATGCGAGGGTCGATGGGTGTCCGACCCTCAGTCCGACCCTTGAATTTCTGTCAGATTCCCGAGAGTCGAGGGTCGATTGGAGGGTCGATCCGAGGGTCGATGGTGTCAGTCGAATTGTCCGACCCTCGGACTAAAAATCAGATTTTTAAGATCCGATTCTGGGTCATTTCTCACTATTCCCCCTCCGTTTCGACTCGTCTCTACTCTCCGAGTTACTACAGTGCTACTTCACTATTGTGGATCGTTCTTAGTCCGAGTTTCGACATCCACATCACCTCTACAGGTAAAATTTCCCAACTTTCCCTGTTTTTAGGTTTTTATTTCGAGGTTTTTGCTCATTTAACTCGTATTTTCCGAATTAAACTTTGTCCAACTGTAAAAATTCTATTTTTATTGGGGGCTTTTGTTATTGGGGTCTTGAGGAACGAAAGCCCTCAAAAATTTTTGAGTTTCATCGGTTGGTCATCGAGAAACTTAAATTTTTCTCTTTTTGCCCTAATTTGTCGACATTTTTGGTTTTTTCTTGCATTTCTCCAAATTGGACCTTATCCGTTAAAATTTTCTACTGCATGTAGATTGTAGGATATGTTTTAACCTACGTAAGTCCTTACGTCCACTTGGATGGTGAGAAATGGGACTTTATTGTTAACTTACGTCATTATTAAACCCAATTTCGGATTTTATCCTACTAACTCCTGGTTTATTTCCTCTTTCTTATTTCTGCAGGTACTATGGCCCGTACCAAAGTGCCAAGATTGCATGATCCTCTCCATTTCCGTTCAAATGAAGCCGAGGCACAGTATGCCTACTATACAGGCAAGAAAGTGGAAGGGGGTCGTATGGTGAACCTGGCTGATCTAGCCTTGTTCAACGTAGAGAGCATTTGGCGACATGGGGTGGCTCCCTGTCATCACATACGACGCGTGCACATGTCCAGACTTGGTGCGCCAGTTCTATTGCAATCTCCAGGTGGTGGGGGATTACAATGATGTCGAGCGTGGTCAGGAGTTGCGCATCACTAGCTACGTCAAGGGGGTGCACATTTCTTTTGACTATCAGCAGCTGGCCGATCTGTTGGGCATTCCCTTCGATGGTCCTATGGTGTACTGTGCACCGGGAGAGCCACAGTTTGTTGAGATGGAGATGAGAGCGGAGATCGACAATCAGTTGCTCCGTCCCGATAGATGGCAGATGAGAGATTGCTACTTGCGTCCATCTCTACGAGTCTTCGCAAGATTATCCAAGCATAATCTGATTCCGCAGAGTGGGCACTATGAGAGGGTGTCTTAGCTGACCCAGGTTCTTGATCTACAGCATATGCACTCGACGGCCCGGTCCGCCTTCCTTACATCATCATGCGGACGATGATCGGTGCCACATTGTCCGGTCATAGGGGTAATCTACCCTATGGACGCATGATTACAGTGCTACTGACCCGTTTGGGGGTGGATCTGGTGGATGAGAAGATCCAGGAGAAGACCTTCTCGTCGCCTCTAGATTGGGAGGCTATCTGCAAGATGGGGCTGTGAGATGCGGAGGTTAGCGATGAGGAGAGGAACGCGATGGTGCGCCCTCACACTCGGGTCGAGGTGACTGATGCTGCGGCTGCTGCTAGGGCTCGGGGAGATCCGGTCGACGATGATGATCGTATGTATATGGATGTCGACGCGATACCCCCGCCATCACCCACACAGGCGGATGGAGTTGGTACTTCTGCTGCGGCGGCTTCTGCACCTGAGGCTGGTCCTTCTCACTCGGCTGATCCTTCACTTCCACCTTCAGCCATGATGGAGATGCTGCAGGAGATCAGGGATGCTCAGCGCAGATCTGATCTGAGGATGGATGAGCTGTTGGCTGCTCAGCACGCATCAGACGCGCGGATGGGAGAGCTCCTAGAGGTGCAGCGTGCGACTGATCAGAGGATAGCCGGTCTCACAGCTAGTCTCCAGACGACCCAGACCCAGGTGGCCTGGTTGACTAGGGTCTATGCTGAGGACTACGACAGAGATCGTGAGGCACCGCCTCCTCCTTCGCCTCCAGTTTCCTGATTGTACTTTACCTTTCTTGTACTACAGAGTAACTGTCCGGGTTGTGGACTGTACTCTGCTTTAGCGATGTATATACGTTGTAGTTCTCTTACTCCTTGTATGTAACTGGTTTTCCCTTTAATAGATGCATTATTCTCTTTTTAATTCGGTTTCAATCATCACTTGTGCTTACAGTGTGTTTGTATTAAAGCTTTTAATTTATTCTATCTCAGTTCACAATTGTGTTGAATGTATGCTAGTTCGGCGGGCAAGGCCTGAGAGGCTCTGATACCAAGTTGTCACACCCCAATTCCACACTGTTCAGAATGGTGTGAAGAACCGCTAAATAAACAACGGCTCAACCAGGATCTCAAATAGGCTATCCCCACGTTATCCAAACTTAACACGCATCCACAATCATAATCAGAGTAATACACAATAGCGGAAAATTTATAAATAATATGAACTGAGAACTAAAATGATATCCATAAATAATAGCAAATTATTCTGTGTTTAACTGAGACATAAATATTTAAATACCAAATACATGTCTTATAAATCCAATAAAGAAACCTACAAAAAATATCTAATCAAATACACACGAGTTATACTCGCAAGAGAGATTGTATGTATCATCTTCAGCTCCAACGTCCATAGCTGCAACGTTTCCGTACGCCGACGCATTCATATAATCTTCAACTGTATAACCTGCATCATCAACTAAAATATTCGACGTCGAGGGGTGAGCACACAACACGGCTCAGTGAGTAGCCAAAACTATGCAACATTACATATGCATGGAAAAAAAATCAATTTATATCTTTGGTCTTGGTTTATAGTTTGCAATGTGCAATAGAAAGGTTGGGTGATCAAAGGTTAACGTTTATTGACACCGCCTCTATACACAGGGTGTGGAAGCCCGCCTGAAGGTTAACGTTTATCGTCGTCCCCATCCACCCTACCATAACATTATACAACAAAGGTTAACGTTTATTGCTATATAATGCTATACCAACACGTAAGCCCCTGTTAGCGAGGGCTTGCAAACTGGGCTCGCTGCTAACCAATCCTAATGCCAAACAGTGTATCCAAGGCCTCACCCCAGCATCCCTCAGAATGCCCATAGAGATTGAGCTAAGGCCCCCCAGTAGAGTCAAAGACTACAAGGACCGAGACCACCTCCCCTGATACCCTACGACAAAATAGTTCCGCTAAGGTAATGGCGATATGACGATGTCAATGCACAAGACTTGAGTTAGAGATAGAGCTAAAGTGTTGAGACCCGCTAAAGGTTAACGTTTATTGACGTTCTCATCACACCTCCCCTGATACTCGCTTGCATCAAGCACACCAACCACACACATACAATCACATGCCTATTCCTATCATCATCATCATCATCATGTTCTAAACAATAAAATAAATATGCATAAACAAGTAATAAAAATATTGGATGGCATGCTGTATGCACATTACAAACATATTCGCATAGAATCAAACATGGCATAGGACTCAAGAAAAGAAAACAGTTTATTATTAACCAATTTAGTTTGGGGTTAAGGTTCCTCACCTTAGCTTGCTAATAGATACTTTTCCAAGCTTTAGAATCACCTTTATAATGTTATTATACTGCTAGCAAACCTAACAAAGTCGATAGAATTTAATTAGAATTAATTCAGAATTTAAAAACCATTCTGTCAACTGAGGGTCGATACTAGGGTCGATGGGTCTATCGACCCTCCCTCCATTCTGAACTTCCCGAATGCTGAGGGTCGATGGTCAAAAACACCTAGGGTCGGATGGTCTATCGACTCTTGGTGCGACCCTCGGTGCACTCTGGTCCAATTTCCACTTTTTAATCCATTCTTCGTGTTTGGGGTCCTATGACTTGCTTCCTACATTCACCCAACACTCATTCCATGGTCTAGAACCATGTATAAACCATCTAAATAGTTTTCGTGCATCCTCCTATGGTTTTCCATGAAAACCTAACCATGGATGGATGGTTTGAGTTTCTCCGAAATCCTACACTCAACCATATCTAACCTAAAGTCTGTAGAAACTCATGGAATTAGTATCCATACCTGATAATATTACTTTTCTCTGCAATTTCTTCTCCTTTTTGCTAAGCCTTCTTCCTAGCCTCCTTTCTTCCTCTTTTCCTTATTCTCTCTTTCTCTCAATTCAATTAGGGCTGTGAAATGAGTGAATGTGGCTTAGGAACGTCCTTTAAATAGACTAGGAATGTCCTATAATAGACCCATTGAGATTTGGAAGGTTTCCCAACCGAAAATTAGGAAATTTCCTAATTTTAGTTTCGTCAGAAACCGAGGGTCGATGGGAGGGTCGATAATCCCATCGACCCTAGGGTCTTAAGCTGTCCGACCCTCCCTCAAAAAATGAGGGTTTGACTTTCTGTTTTGGGAGGTCCGACCCTGCTTCACTGGGTGTGCGACCCTCCCCTAGAATTAAGTGTTTTTGGGTCGATTTCATACCTGGGATCTCGATCTCCTTCATGCCCTTGGTCCATTTGACTCGACCATGATGAGTAAACCTGGTTCAAGGTGGTAAGACCGGGTTAGTTTGACACGGGTCTTACAATACCGGTCATAGGTTTTCCCCACACTGCTGCAACTGGTACCTGTGACTGGTTTAGCTCTGTGAGATGTGTTTTCCCATTGTTGGTTTTTAACCAACATAAACCTATTCTAACTAAACCCTAATATCGTGTAGGACCTTGTGATAGCACGTTTGGACCTTGTAATGCGGAGCGAACTATCAAACAAGCATTAGGTGAGGAAACAAGACCTAAATTAATTGGCTAATAATAAACTATTTTATTGATTGAGTCCAATCTTATGAATGATTCCATGCTTGTATGCGTGTAATGTGCATTCAACATGTCATCCCATATTCTTGCTATTACTGTTCATGCATATTTAATTTCGTTTATTTATAACATGATGATGATGGTGATGTTAAGAATAAGCATGTGAATGTTTGTGTGTGGTTAGTGTACTTGATGCGAGTGGGGCATCAGGGGGAGGACATAATATTGTGGTATCCTGGTCACCAGACTCTAGCCCCATCTCTACTCAAGTCTTGTCCACTAACATCATTGTATCGTCATTACTTTACCAGAGCTATTACGTCGTAGGGCATCAAGGGAGGTGGTCTCGGATCGTGTAGTCTCTGAATTTGTCGGGGGGCCTTAGCTCTATCTCTATGGATGTATTGAGAGATGCTGGGGTGAGGCCTTGGATACACTGTTTGACATTAGGATTGGTTAGTTGCGAGCCCAGTTTGCAAGCCCTCGCCAATAGGGGCTTACGTGTTGGTATGGGAGCATGTGGTACATTAATGTCTATACCCATTGGGTACACTGTTTCCATGGTGGGTGCATGTGGGACGGTAATGCCGATATTCATTGGGTAGCTTCACACACTCGTGTATAGAGGTAAGGCGGCCTCCGAACCTTTTTATAGCACATTGCAAACTTATAAACCAGACCACATATATGGATTGAATGGATGCATATGTTTGTTCCATTGTTTTGTTTACTCACTGAGCTCAAGTTGGAGAGCTGACCCTCGCGTGCGCAATTTTTTTTAGTTTCTGATGTTGCAGGTATTACGGTTGAAGATTATTCCGACACGCCAATATATGAACAGGTGGCGGCTATGATTAGCAAGTTGTGAAGGACTATTGTGATACGGTAAATGAGCGTTTTAACTGTGGATACGCTTAGTGTTAACTCTTGTATTTTGATATTTGTTATATGTATTAAATTATGTTTTGGTTACTTGGAGATAAATGGAATATTAATTATTTATCATGACGAGACCTCAGTTCATTATCTGTAAGCCTTCTGCTATTTACTTTATTATCTCTGATTAATGTGGAATGTATTTTGATTTAATAAAAATGGGGATAGTCTATTCGAGATCCTGGTTGAACCGTTGGTTTATTGATGGTTCATCACACCATTCTGGTTGGTGCAGAATTGGCATGTGAGAACTTGGTATCAGAGCTCTCAGGCCTTGCCCATGAAACCTAAATACTTCCACTAGAGTCCATGAACTAAGTTAGGATAAATAAAAAGATTTAATACAAACACACCATAAGCACCTGTGTTGGTTGAGACTAAACTTAAATAAGACAATAATATACGTATAAAAGGTGAAACTATATATATACACAAACATAAAGAGAGAAGTCAAAACTTATCCTGATAAACGAATAATATAAGGTATGATCTATAAGTCAGGCATTTTTTTAATCATACAAAGGATATAGTACAATAAAAAGAAAGAAGCATTTGTACAACAGAGAAATTGGAAAACCGAGTTGGTACTCACAAGATATAAAACTCGATGTATGGCAAAAGAAGAAGAAAAATGGCTAATAATGCCTAACTCCCTGCAATGGTAAAGGGAAAGATCTCAGGCTCAATGTAACAGAGATAGGAGAACTGTAAGACCCGTGTCAAACTAACCTGGTCTTACCACCTTGAACCAGGTTTACCCATCATGGTCGAGTCAATGGACCAAGGGCGTGAAGGAGAGCAAGATCCCAGGTATCAAATCGACCCAAAAAACACTTAAAATAGGGCAAGGGTAGCATACCCAGCTGAACAGGGTCGACCCTCTCAAATTACAAACTCAGACCCTGAAAAATGGATAGAGGGTCGGACAGTGTCAGACTACAGGGTCGACGGGATCATCGACCCTCTAATCGACCCTCACTTACTGCCGAGTCTGAAATTAGGAAATTTCCTAATTTTTGATTGGGATTCTTTCCAAATCTCAATGGGACTATTATAGGACATTCCTACTCTATTTAAAGGACGTCCCTAAGCCACTTTCACTCCTTTTTCACAACCCTAATTGAATTGAGAGAAGGAGAGAAGAAGGAAAAGAGGAAGAAAAGAGGCAAGGAAGAAGACTTAGCAAAAAGGAGAAGAATTTTCAGAGGAAAGTAATCTTCTCAGGTATGGATACTAATTCCATGAGTTTCTATAGACCTTAGATTAGATATGGTTGAGTGTAGGATTTCGGAGAAATCCAAACCATCCATCCATGGTTAGGTTCTCATGGAAAAACCTAGGATAATGCATGAAAGACATTTAGGAGGATGAATCATTGTTTCAGGCCATGGAATGAATGTTTAATGGAATATGTAAGCATGCCATAGGACCCCAAACATGAAGAATGAACAAAAAACTAGAAATTGGACCTGATTGCATAGAGGGTCGCACACAGGGTCGATAGACCCATCGACCCTATGCACCCTGACCATCGACCCTCAGCATTCGGGAAGTTCGGACAGAGGACGGGGGTCGATAGACCCATCGACCCTATGCATTCCGAGCATCGACCCTCGACCCCTCGGTAACAAAGATGGTTTTTAAATTGGAAATTAATTCTAATTAAATTCTATCGACTTTGTTAGGTTTGCTAGCATTATAATAACACTGTAAAGGTGATTCTAAAGCTTGAAAAATATTATTAGCAAGCTAAGGTGAGGAACCTTAACACCAAACTAAATTGGTTAATAAGAAACTGTTTTCTATTTCTTGAGTCCTATGCTATGCTTGATCCTATGCGAATATGTTTGTATTGTGCCTACAGCATGCCATCCAATATTTCTATTAATTGTTCATGCATATTTACTTTATTGTTTACAACATGATGATGATGATGATGATAGGAATAGGCATGTGCTTGTATGTGTGTGGTTGATGTGCTTGATGTGAGCGAATATCAGGGGAGGTGTGATGAGGACGTCAATAAACGTAACCTTTGACGGGTCTCAACACTTTAGCACTAAATCTAACTCAAGTCTTATGCATTGGCATCGTCGTATTGCCATTACCTTAGCGGAACTATTATGTCGTAGAGTATCAGGGGAGGTGGTCTCGGTCCTTGGGTCCTATACTCTACCGGGGGACCTTAGCTCTATCTCTATGGACATTCTGAGGGATGCTGGGGTGAGGCCTTGGATACACTGTTTGGCATTAGGATTGGTTAGTTGCGAGCCCAGTTTGCAGCCCTCGCCAATAGGGGCTTACGTATTGGTATGGCACTATATAGCAATAAACGTTACCTTTATTATATATTGTTCATGGTTGGGTGCATGTGAGTTGACGATAAATGTGATCTTCGGGTAACGTTACACACTCGTGTATAGAGGCGGAGTCAATAAACGCGACCTTTGGCTACCTAAACCTTTCTATTGCATACTGTAAACTTTAAACCGGACCAATGATATAAATTTGCATATGTAATGTTGCATTGTTTTGGCTACTCACTGAGCCGTGTTGTGTGCTCACCCCTCGACGTCGAATATTTTTAGTTGATGATGCAGGTTACACAATTGAAGACTATGTCAATGCTTCTACGTACGGGATGGTGGCAGCAATGGGAGATGAAGCTGAAGATGATACACACGACTCCCCTTGCGAGTGCAACTCGTGTGTATTTGATTAGATATTTTTATAGGTTCCTTTATTGGATTTATAAGACATGTATTTGATATTTAAATATTTATGTCTCGGCTGAAAACAGAATAATTTGCTATTAAATTTATGATATCATCGTAGTTGCTCAGTTCATTTTATTATAGATTTTCCGCTATTGTGTATTACTCTGATTATGATTACGGATGTGTGTAAGTTTAGATAACGCGGGGATAGCCTATTTGAGATCCTGGTTGAACCGTTGGTTATTTAGCAGTTCATCACACCATTCTGAACAGTGCAGAATTGGGGTGTGACAACTTGGTATCAGAGCTTCTCAGGCCTTGCCCGCTAAACTAACATACATTCGAGACAAATATGAACTGAGATAGAATAAATTAAAAGCTTTAATACAAACACACTGTAAGCACAAGTGATGATTGAGACCAAATTTAAAAAGAGAATAATGCATCTATTAAAGGGAAAACAAGTTACATACAATGAGTGAGAAAAACAAAACGTATATACATAACTAAAGCAGAGTACATTCCACAACCCGGACAGTTACTCTGTAGTACAAGAAAGAAAAATAAAAGTACAATCAGGAAGCTAGAGGCAAAGGAGGAGGCGGTGCCTCACGGTCTCTATCATAGTCCTCAGCATAGACTCTAGTCAACCAGGCTATCTGAGTCTGGGTCGTCTGTAGACTAGCTGTGAGACCGGCTCTCCTCTGATCAGTCGCACGCTGCACCTCTAGGAGCTCTCCCATTCGAGCGTCTGATGCGTGCTGAGCAGCCAACAGCTCATCCATCCCCAAATCAGATCTGTGCTGAGCATCCCTGAGCTCACGTAATATCTCCATCATATCAAAAGATGGATGCGAAGGACCAGCCTCATGAGAAGGACCAGTCTCAGGTACAGAAGCCGCCGCAGTAGAAGTACCAACTCCATCCGCCTGTGTGGGTGAAGGCGGGGGTATTGCGTCGCCGTCCATATACATACGATCATCATCGTCGATGGGATCCACCTGAGCTCTAGCAGCAGCAGCAGCAGCCTCAGCATCAGACACCTCAACCCGAGTGTGAGGGCGCACCATCGCGTTCTTCTCATCATCGCTAACCTAAGCGTCTCGAAGTCCCACCTTGCATATAGCCTCCCAATCCAGAGGCGACGAGAAGGTCTTTTCCTAAATCGTCTCATCAACCAAGTCCACCCCCAGACGGGTCAGTAGCACTGTAATCATGCGTCCATAGGGTAGATTACCCCTATGACCGGACAATGTAGCACTGATCATCGTCCGCATGATGATGATGATGATGATAGGAATAGGCATGTGCTTGTATGGGTGTGGTTGATGTGCTTGATGCGAGCGAGTATCAAGGGAGGTGTGATGAGGACGTCAATAAATGTTAACCTTTGGCGGGTCTCAGCACTTTAGCTCTATCTCTAACTCAAGTCTTGTGCATTGGCATCGTCGTATCGCCATTACCTTAGTGGAACTATTATGTCGTAGAGTATCAGGGGAGGTGGTCTTGGTCCTTGAGTCCTATACTCTACCATGGGGCCTTAGCTCTATCTCTATGGACATTCTGAGGGATGCTGGGGTGAGGCCTTGGATACACTGTTTGGCATTAGGATTGGTTAGTTGTGAGCCCAGGTTGCAGCCCTCGCCAATAGAGGCTTACGTGTTGGTATGGCACTATATAGCAATAAACGTAACCTTTGTTATATATTGTTCATGGTTGGGTGCATGTGAGTTGACGATAAACGTGATCTTCGAGTAACGTCACACACTCGTGTATAGAGGCGGAGTCAATAAACGCGACCTTTGGCTACCTCAACCTTTCTATAGCATACTGCAAACTTTAAACCGGACCAAAGATATAAATTGACTTTTTGCATGCATATGTAATGTTGCATTGTTTTGGCTACTCACTGAGCCGTGTTGTGTGCTCACCCCTCGACGTCGAATATTTTTAGTTGATGATGTAGGTTACACAGTTGAAGACTATGTCAATGCTTCTACGTACGGGACGGTGGCAGCAATGGGAGTTGAAGCTGAAGATGATACACACGACTCCTCTTGTCAGTGCAACTCATGTGTATTCGATTAGATATTTTTATAGGTTCCTTTATTGGATTTATAAGACATGTATTTGATATTTAAATATTTATGTCTCGGCTGAAAACAGAATAATTTGCTATTAAATTTATGATATCATCGTAGTTGCTCAGTTCATTTTATTATAGATTTTCCGCTATTGTGTATTACTCTGATTATGATTACGGATGTGTGTAAGTTTAGATAACGCGGGGATAGCCTATTTGAGATCCTGGTTGAACCGTTGGTTATTTAGCGGTTCATCACTCCATTCTGAACAGTGCGGAATTGGGGTGTGACAACTTGGTATCAGACGGGCTGATGAGTGCGTATACTGTAGATCAAAAACTGGGTCAGCTGAGACACCCTCTCATAATGCCCACTCTGCGGGATCAGGTTATGCTGAATGATCCTACAGAACACCCATGGAGCCGGACGCAAGTAGCACGCCCTCATCTGCCAGCGATCGGGCTGTAGTAACTGACTATCAATCTCGGCCCGCAACCACGTCTCGATAAAATCGTGCTCACCAGGTGCACAGTACACCATATGACCGTCATATGGAATGCCCAACAGGTCGGTCAGCTGCCGATAATCAAAAGAAATCTGCACCCCCTTGATGTAGCTAGTAATGCGCAACTCCTGACCAAGATCCACATTGTTGTGGTTTCCCACAATCTGAAGGTTGCAATAGAACTGGCGCACTTACTCTGGATGGGTGCACACATCGTATGTGATGACAGGGAGCCACCCCATATCACCAAAAGCTCTCTCTACGTTGAACATGGCTAGCTCAGCCAAGTTCACCATACGACCCCCTTCTACTTTCTTGCCTGTATAGTAGGCATACTGTGCCTCGGCTTCATTGGAGTGGAAGCGAAGCAGATCACGAACTCTGGGTACTTTGGTACGAACCATAATATCTGTAGATAAGAAAGAAAAAGGAAAACAAGGAGTTAATAGGATAAAAATTTAAAAATCGGGCATTATAACGACGTAAGTTGGTCAAAAGCCTCACTTTTCACCCATACAAGTGGGCAGGAGGACTTACGTAAGTTCCAACACATCATACAATAGTTAAACAGAAGGAAATGGTAACTGACAAGGTCCAATTTGAAGAAATTTCAAGAAATCAAAAAATTTCGACAAATTAGGGCAAAAAGAGAAAAATTTAAGTTTCTCGATAACCAACCGATGAAACTCAAAAAATTTTGAGGGCTTTCGTTCCTCAAGACACCAACAACAAAAGCCCTCAATAAAAATAGAATTTTTACGATTGGAAAAAGTTTAATTTGAAAAATACAAGTTAAATGAGCAAAAACCTAGAAATAAAAACCTAAAAACAGGTAAAGTTGGGAAAGTATACCTATAGAGGTGATGTGGATGTCGAAACTCGAACTAAGAATGATCCACAACAGTGAAGTAGCACTGTAGCAACTCGGAGAGAAGAGACGAGTCGAAACGGGAGGGAAATAATAGAAAATGACCCAAAATCGGACTTTAAAAATCTAATTTTTGGTCAAAGGGTCGGATTCTTCGACCCAGGGCCATCGACCCTCTGATCGACCCTCTAATCGACCCTCTGCTCTCGAGAATCTGACAGAAACTACAGGGTCGGACATTAAGGGTCTAACATACCATCGACCCTGTACAGAAAAGACAGTATTTTTTTATAAAATGAGCTCGAATTGGAATTGATTATTGGTTAACGTGCCTACATGACATATAGATGATTTCTCACCTATTTTGATGATTTTCAGGCACCACCAAACATCAAAAAGAATTATGTCTGGGCATAGAGTTACCCAACAGACCCGAAACACAGTCCCACCCCCACCACCGGCGGATGAGACTAGTCAAGAGAACAATTATGCACAGGGTAATCCCAAACCGGCAAACCCTACAAATTTGGCACCACCACCACCAAAGCTATCAACAGTGGTGATGAATTTGGCACAACAACTACAACAAATGCAACACGCACAAGCTCAAATGCAGGTTGCAATGGGAGTTATGTTTCAAGCCACTCAGGCTGCAACCATGCACACTGGGCAAGCTAGTGCAGTACCAGTGGGTAATCACCCCAGCTCAACCCAGACACCTCAATAACCGGCTGCACCAATTCCAGTGCAAGGGCCGACTAAGATGAACGACAAAGACCCAGACGCTCGGTAATGCACCGGAATCAAGAGACCAGCCGGAAAACTCAATGGAGGAAAATAGGCGATAAACCTTCCTCGAATGGCTATCAGTCTATTGACAAAACATGATCCAACTGAACCAAAACTTTTAAATTTTAATTAATTATTACATTAACTAAAAATATCATGGAAATGGGACTGCATCACTATGGAATCTGCTCTGACAACGAGCTCTTGGGGGACTACCATTGACTCCTCGAGTAGTTGACCAGACATTTTGGGTGATTGTAGACCGTCCGACAAAAACAGCTCGTTTCATACCTATACGACCTCGGTATAGGAAAGGTTAGCGAGTCGTATGTGGATAATATTGTTCGATTACATGGTGTACCAGAAAGCATTGTGTCTGATAGAGATCCCCGATTTACTTCAATGTTTTGGGAAGGACTACAAAAGGCTATGGGTACAACATTAAAGTTCATGACGGCATTCCATCCACGCACGGATGGGCGGTCGGAGCGTACAATTCAGATTCTAGAAGATATGCTATGAGCATGTGTAATTGATTTCAAGGGATCATGGGATGAAAAATTACCATTGATCGAGTTCGCTTATAATAATAGCTATCAGGATACTATACAGATGTCACCTTATGAAGCACTGTATGGAAGAAAGTGTCAAACTCCTTTGTTTTGGAATGAAGTTGGAGAACGTAGTACTGTTGGACCGGAATTCGTTGAAGAAACTTGTCGAGTGGTTGACATTATTAAGGAAAGAGTAAGAACAGCTCAGAACCGTCAGAAGCAATACACAGATACTCGACGAAGAGATCTAGAGTTCGCCGTAGGTGATAAACTATTTTTGAAGGTATCGCCTATGCGAGGATTGAAAAGGTTCGGACAAAAAGGGAAACTAAGTCCGAAATATGTCGGGCCATATGAAATTCTGGCTAAGTGTGGAAAAGTAGCTTATCAGTTAGCACTACCACCATCTATGTCAAGCGCGCATGATGTATTTCACATTTCCTTATTGAAGAAGTATGTCAAAGACCCAACGCATGTTTTAACAGTGGATTTGCCGTAATTGACTGATGATTTGACATTTGAAGTAACACCAACGGAAATCACTAGTCGAAAGGTTCAACGTCTACGCAACAGAGATATCTACTATGTTAAGGTCACATGGAAAAGTAGGGATATGGAAGAAGTTACATGGGAAGAAGAAAATGCAATGCGGAAGCAATACCCTCACTTATTTGATTCAGAAGGTACGTCCAATTTCGATGACAAAATTTTTATAAGTTGGGGGGAGTTGTAAGACCCGTGTCAAACTAACCCTGTCTTATCACCTTGAACCAGGTTTACCCATCATGGTCGAGTCAATGGACCAAGGGCGTGAAGGAGAGCGAGATCCCAGGTATCAAATCGACCCAAAAACCCTTAAAATAGGGCAAGGGTCGCATACCCAGCTGAACAGGGTCGACCCTTTCAAATTAGAAACTCAGACATTGAAAAATGGACAGAGGGTCGGACAGTGTCAGACCACAAGGTCGATGGGATCATCGACCCTCACTTACTGCCGAGTCTGAAATTAGGAAATTTCCTAATTTTCGATTGGGATTCTTTCCAAATATCAATGAGACTATTATAGGACATTCCTACTCTATTTAAAGAACATTCCTAAGCCACTTTCACTCCTTTCACAACCCTAATTGAATTGAGAGAAAGAGAGAAGAAGGAAAAGAGGAAGAAAAGAGGCAAGGAAGAAGACTTAGCAAAAAGGAGAAGAATTTCCAAAGGAAAGTAATCTTCTCAGGTATGGATACTAATTCCATGAGTTTCTACAGACCTTAGATTAGATATGGTTGAGTGTAGGATTTCGGAGAAACCCAAACCATCCATCCATGTTAGGTTGTCATGGAAAAACCTAGGATAATGCATGAAAGCCATCTAGGGGGATAAATCATGGTTTCAGACCATGGAATGAATGTTTGTTTAATGGAATGTGGAAGCAAGCCATAGGACCCCAAACATGAAGAATGAACTAAAAACTGGAAATTGGACCTGATTGCACAGAGGGTCGCACACAGGGTCGATAGACCCATCGACCCTATGCACCCTGACCATCGACCCTCAGCATTCGGGAAGTTCAGACAGAGGGACGGGGTCGATAGACCCATCGACCCTATGCATTCCGAGCATCGACCCTCGATCGACCCTCGGTAACAAAGATGGTTTTTAAATTGGAAATTAATTCTAATTAAATTCTATCGACTTTGTTAGGTTTGCTAGCATTATAATAACACTGTAAAGGTGATTTTAAAGCTTGGAAAATATCTATTAGCAAGCTAAGGTGAGGAACCTTAACACCAAACTAAATTGGTTAATAAGAACTGTTTTCTATTTCTTGAGTCCTATGCTATGCTTGATCCTATGCGAATATGTTTGTAATGTGCATACAGCATGCCATCCAATATTTCTATTAATTGTTCATGCATATTTACTTTATTGTTTATAACATGATGATGATGATGATGATAGGAATAGACATGTGCTTGTATGTGTGTGGTTGATGTACTTGATGTGAGCGAGTATCAGGGGAGGTGTGATGAGGACGTCAATAAACGTAACCTTTGACGGGTCTCAGCACTTTAGCTCTATCTCTAACTCAAGTCTTGTGCATTGGCATCATCGTATCGCCATTACCTTAGCGGAACTATTATGTCGTAGAGTATCAAGGGAGGTGGTCTCGGTCCTTGAGTCCTATACTCTACCGGGGGGCCTTAGCTCTATCTCTATGGACATTCTGAGGGATGCTGGGGTGAGGCCTTGGATACAGTATTTGGCATTAGGATTGGTTAGTTGCGAGCCCAGTTTTCAGCCCTCACCAATAGGGGCTTACGTGTTGGTATGGTACTATATAGCAATAAACGTAACCTTTGTTATATATTGTTCATGGTTGGGTGCATGTGAGTTGACGATAAACGTGATCTTCGGGTAATGTCACACACTAGTGTATTGAGGCGGAGTCAATAAACACGAACTTTGGCTACCTAAACCTTTCTGTAGCATACTGCAAACTTTAAACCGGACCAAAGATATAAATTGACTTTTTGCATGCATATGTAATGTTGCATTGTTTTGGCTACTCACTGAGCCGTGTTGTGTGCTCACCCCTCGACGTCGAATATTTTTAGTTGATGATGCAGGTTACACAGTTGAAGACTATGTCAATGCTTCTACGTACGGGACGGTGGCAGCAATGGGAGTTGAAGCTGAAGATGATACACACGACTCCTCTTGTGAGTGCAACTCGTGTGTATTCGATTAGATATTTTTATAGGTTCCTTTATTGGATTTATAAGACATGTATTTGATATTTAAATATTTATGTCTCGGCTGAAAATAGAATAATTTTCTATTAAATTTGTGATATCATCGTAGTTGCTCAGTTCATTTTATTATAGATTTTCCGCTATTGTGTATTACTCTGATTATGATTACGGATGTGCGTAAGTTTAGATAACGCAGGGATAGCCTATTTGAGATCCTGGTTGAACCGTTGGTTATTTAGCGGTTCATCACACCATTATGAATAGTGCAGAGTTGGGGTGTGACAAGAACAATGGCCATACACTAAGAATAAAAGAAGATAAAGCTATACTCCTGGGTGACGTGGAGACTTAGAGTGAGATCCGCCATACGCTGATCCATTTCCCACTGAGCACTAAGAAGATGTTGCAACTTGACTCTACCACTATCTGGGTCGAGAATGGGTAGTGAAAACTCCTCTGAGCAGATGCTAAATAATGATGATCAGATTGGAGCAAATCAAAGGAGGTGAACAACCAGGCCACTCTAGCCAATCTACCTGGACTACCCAAGTTGCCAATGTTACATCAACACCTCCGACTAAGGCCATGTACAATATTAATTGGTATCAACACTGTACCTCAGCATATGTGACCTATAACACAGTGCCTACCATACAACTAGTCCTAGTAATGCACACCCCAGTGTAGAAGCTTGGTCCACAACAAGCTTTGTATCAAGGTGGTTACCCTTATCAGCCGCCGATGTATGGGAATAGCTGCATCATGACAAAATGATCCGACCAAGGATTGGGGAACATTTTCAGAAGACGAAGCCTTAAACTTTTTCAGCAAAGGATCAAATATATTGTAGTCATATAACTAGATAGGTTATATAGGATGCAATGCATTATTGATTTACTCTTATGATTATAGAGGATGCACATACCTGATTTTAAATTTTTGTGTCTTGACAGGATACCTTCTTGATTCAACCTGTCAATAGGAATTATAGATGTTATTTTCTTAGAATTAGTCATGATCATACCAATCTAAGCTACTCTCATGACCGACAACATAAACAGAGATATGAGCTAAAAGAACAGTGAGCTAAAAGAACAGTAAATGTTTAATCATGTTGAGCATACATCTTTTTTATTATACCTGATTTATTGATGTACCAAATCTTTCTCCAGATTTATTCCGATAGTGCCTCAATCAATGGCATTATATACTCGATAGAACCTGTCACCATGAGGTTAAGAGTTATAGAACCTCTATTTTCTATGTATTTGGACCACCGTGTAATTTAACGAACTTTTGATGTCGATTAGATTACCACATATTTACTCCTGATCTTTTAAACCTAAGTTCACTATATAAAGCAAGTGTTCGTCATTATACTAAATTGAATAAAAAAGGAAATGAATTGCTTTTTGATAAACATTCTGACTCTTAGATTTCTCGACATCAATTGAAAAGATGTTTAGTGATAATGAAATTATTGGAAGAAAGATGATTGGATTCAGAATAAATGCTATATCCAATGAACCTCAGATAAAGTAATGGAGGATTTGTTTCGAGATTGCTGAATGGATGGATATCGTCATGTCTATAAAAGAGTGCATGAGCAAAAGTGAAAACTATCAAAAGTAATTAGGAAAGAGTAGATAGCACTCAAGTAAAGTTAAAGATGGTTATATCGGTATAGAGTTTGACAAAGAATACGGTTTCTAAAAGCATATCTAAGAGTGGATACAAGGATGAAATTGACAATGGTGGCATTGAAAGTATTCAGATTAGTACAAGTAATACTGAGTTATGCCCAATGTCGAATGTGATGATTAAGAAAAGACCAAAAGAGTTTGGTTGAATTAATTAATTTATTATCATATACCCTAATGCCTATAGATAGACTTGGGATATGAAGTAACAATCACAAGATATTTTTTGAGGTATATGAAAGAGAGATCAGGGTAGAACAACAATGATAAAGAAGGTGTAAGCTAATGAGTTTTTTTGGGATATATGAGATTTTAAGGAATAGTCTTTGAAAAACTAAGAAATGAAGGAACTACACAAGCTCTTAGGACCTTTATACCAGATTTTGCTAGTTCAAGCCCTTTTGGATTAAATGTTGTATTGGATGAGTGTTATTTACAATGTTCAAATCATATGGATGAAATTTGGACGCAACCTAATTAGACTTGAGATGGCAGACTGTGATGTCATCTTGGGAATAGACTGGTTGTCTCAACACTCAACAAAGTTGTTATGGCCATAGAAGAGGTTATAATTCAAGAATAAAAACGGCATATAATTTAGTTTTATTGGAAGCATGTTGCTTAAGAAGTGAAAGTTGATCCTCTCTATGCTAAAGGTGAAGAGATGCTTTGAAGAGAAAGGAGTTGGATATATGGTATCTGTGGTATACATTACCAAAGAACCACCACAGATGGAAGATATTGATGTGATGTATAAATTTCCGACGTGTTTCCAAGAAACTTACCTGGGTTACCATCTGATCATGCGACCAAGTTCGTCATCGACTTGTTACCAAGGACGATACTTGTGTCAAAGGCACTTATAGAGTAGTTCCTATGTAGTTGAAGGGATTGAGACTCAACTATGGGAGTTATTAGACAAGGGTTTTAATCGGCTAAGTATTGCATCATGGGGAGCATCAATTCGTGAAGAAGAAGGATGGTAGTGTCAGATTATATATAGACTACTAGGGACTAAACAAGCCCATAATTTAAGAATCGATATCTGCTACCTCAGATTGATGACATGTTTAAACAGTTGCAAGGAGCAAAGGTATTTTCGAAAATTGATCTTCGGTCAGGATATCATCAGCTGAAGAATTTAGACAGTGATATTCCGAAGATAGTTTTTAGAATCGAGATTGGACAAGGTGAGTTCCCGATTATGACGGTTGGATAAACCAATGCCCTTACATCTTTTATGGAACTGATGAACTGGGTGTTTCATGACATGTTGGACACGTTGGTCATAGTTTTTATAGATGATATTTTGGTTTAATTTCAAGAATGAAGCAACTCATTCAATGGATCTTAGAATAGCTTCACAACAGCTGAGAAGGGAAAAGCTTTATGCCAAGTCCAAGAAATATGAGACCTGATTAAACAAAGTGATCTTCTTAGATCATGTAGCATCATAAAAAGAGATTAAAGTGGACCATATTAAGATAGAAGTAATCTTATGGTAAGAAACACCTAAAGAAGATTGCAAAGATTAGAAGTTTCTTGGGTTTAGCTGGTTATTACAGACGATTCATGGAGGACCACTCTAGGATCGTAATACCTCTTACCAAGCTAACCAGGAAGGGAGAGAAGTTTAATTGGACTGACAAGTGGGAAGAGTGTTTCCAGACTCTAAATCTAGGTTTATATCAGCTTCTATCTTGATCGTTCCGATACTAGGGAAACCTTTTACCCTATACATCGAAACTTTTTGATTGGATCTAGGATGCGGGTTGATGCAAGGTAAATAAGCGATTGCATGTGCTTCAAGACAACTAAAGGAGCATTAAAAGAATTACCCTACTCATGACTTGGAATTACCGGTGATGAATTATGCAATCAAGACTTGGAGACATTATCTATATGGGGAAGAATTTAGATTAAATGGGAACACAAGAGTTTTATTTATCTCTTCACCAGAAAGAGTTGAACGTGAGGATAAAAATAGCTGAAATTTCCCAAGGATTAAGACTGTAATATTGAGTGTCACCCGAGCAAAGCTAATGTAGTAGCTAAGGCCTTAAAGAAAAAGGAAATTATGAAGTCCAAAGAAGGACCCAGTATAAATGTTGTCTTATGTTTAGCAGCAATAGATTCAGATTTGGAAGGAGAGTAACATATAATAGAAACTCGTGATGTTCTAATTTAGCGAGAACTTATGGATGAACTTATGGAGCAATAATTCTTCGCTTGCGTTCACAACATTAAAGATCATCTCTGAATTGATAGAGGTAGTAATTTTGTTAGATCTATATCTAAGAGCAGGGTAAGAAGATTTAGAGAAGGAAAAACCTAACCCTGACTTACTTTGGATGCGGAGACGGTACTCAGATGCAGAGGTAGATTCTGAATACCTGAAGATAAAAGCTCGGATATCATGAAGAGGATAATGATGAGAGCCCATTGTACTCAATATTCAGGACATCCTGGAGTATCAATATGTATCATGACCAGAAGATATTGTACTGGTAAAGAGGAATGATAACAGATGTGGTTTAGTGTGTATTCTAGTGTCTGAATTATCAGCAAGTAAAGGCTGAAAGACAAAGACCAACAGGGCTTACTACAACAATCATCAGAGCCAGTCTAGAAATGAAACTGCGTTACAATGAAATATGTCACTGATTTGCCACTGACTCCTAAAACGGTTGACGCAGTTTGGGTGATTGTTGATCGCCTTAGGAAGATAGCTCATTGCATTTCTATATGACCTCAGTATGCTTTGGAGTGGCTAACTAAGCTATATGTGGATTGAATTATCTACCAAGCTACTATGTAGATGTCACCTATAAAGCATGGTACGGTAGAAATGTCAAATTCTTTTGTTTTGGAATAATGTTGGTAAATAACGAATTATAAAACCTGAGTCTGTTGAAGAAACCTATCGAGTAGTAGACAAGATCAAAGAAAAGGGCCAAGATAGCTCAAGTTCTTAGAAGAGACACCAAGACCTCGAGTTTGCCATAAGTGACAAAGTGTTCTTGATGATATCTCTTATGCATGGATTAAAAACAATTCAACGAGAAGGAAAAGTTGTATCCGATATATGTTTTGGACCTCATAAAATTTGGAGAGACGTAGAAAAGTTGTATATCAACTAGCGTAACCGCTGTCCATGTCTAGTGTGCATGACGTATTTCGCGTGTCTCTATTGAAGAAGTACATTGGAGACCCATATCAAAGGTATTGACCGCGGAACTACTAGATTAGATAGAATATTTAACCATTGAAGTGGTACCGGCCTAGTTAACTAGTTGGAAGGTACAACATCTCAAAAACTGGGATAATTATTATATGAAGATAACTTAGCAAAAACAAGATGTGGAGAAGATTGTCACACCCCAATTCTGCACCAATCAGAATGGTGTGATGAACCGTCAATAAACCAACGGTTCAACCAGGATCTTAAAATAGGCTATCCCACATATGATAAACCAAAACACATTCCACATTAATCAGAGGTAATAAAGTAAATAGCGGAAGTCTTACAGATAATGAACTGAGGTCTAATCATGTTAAATAATTAATATTCCATTTATTTTCATGTAACCAAAACATATTTTAATACATATTACAATATCCAAATATGCAAACTAAACACTACGTGTGTCCACCGCTGAAACGCTTGCTTAACGAACCATGTTCGTCCTCCACAGCTTGCTCATCATAACCGCCACATGTTCATATGTTGGCTTGCCGACATACTCTTCAATTATAGTACCTGTAACATCAGAAACTAAAAAGAATTACGCGCGCGAGGGTCAGCTCTCCAACTTGAGCTCAGTGAGTAAACAAAACAATGCAACAATCCATATGTATGCAATCAATTCATATCTTTGGTCTGGTTTAAAGTTTGCAATGTGCTATAGAAAGGATAGGTGGCCGCCGCACCTCTATACACGAGTGTGTGGAAACACCCAATGAAAACGGCACTGTCGCCCCACATGCACCCACCATGGACAATATACACCCCATGAAAACGGCATAGCTGTACCGGTTGCCCATACCAACACGTAAGCCACTGTTGGCGAGGGCTTGCAAATTGGGCTCGCAACTAACCAACCCTAATGCAAAACAATGTATCTAAGGCCTCACCCCAGCATCCCTCAATACATCCATAGAGATAGAGCTAGGGTCTGGTGACCAGGCTGAACCACAATGCCACATCCCCCCCCTGATACCCTACGACATATTAGTTCCGCTAAGGTAATGGCGATACGACGATGTTAGTGGACAAGACTTAAGTAGAGATAGAGCTAGAGTCTGATGACCAGGCTGAACCACAATGCCATCTCCTCCCCCTGATGCTCCCCTCGCATCAAGCACACTAACACTTGCTTAGTGGACATGACTTGAATAGACCATGGCACAATATACACCCCATGAAGAACGGTCACGGTTGTACCGGTTGATACCATCCCTACCCGCACCATATACATTAGCCAAACACAAACATTCACATGCCTATTCCTATCATCACCATCATCATCAGGTTATAAACAATAAAGTAAATATGCATGAACTAATAATAGAAATATTGGATGACATGTTAAATGCACATACAATCATACACGCATAGAATCAATATGGCATTGGACTCAAGAAATAAAACAGTTTATTATTAACCAGTTAGTTTAGGTCTTGTTCCCTCACCTTAGCCTGTTAATAGATACTCTTCAAGCTTTAGAATCACCTTTATAATGTTATTATATTGCTAGAAGACCTAACAAAGCCGACAAAATTTAATTAGAATTTATTCAGAATTTAAAAACCATTCTGTTAAATGAGGGTCGAAGGTAGGGTCGAGTCATGATCGACCTTGGGTGCGACCCTCCCCCTTATCTGAACTTCCCGAACACTGAGGGTCGATGCTAGGGTTGGATCTGCCATCGACCCTAGGTGCGACCCTCCATGGTTTGAGTCGAAAATATCAGATTTTGTTCTCTCTTTCATGGTTAGGTCTTATGGCTTACTTCCACAATCCATTCTATACATGTTCTATGGTTTAGAACTATACTATATTCACCTACATGGTTTTAATGATCTCCTCCATGGTTTCCATTGAAACGAAACCATGGATGGATGATTTGGGTTTCTTCTAAGTCATACCCTCTTCATAAACCATTCTAAAGTCTTAAATAAATCGTGGGGAATGTATCCATACCTTAGGTTTGCTGAGATTCAGAGTTCCTCTAAATTTCCTCTTCTTCCTTAGCCTTTTCTTCAAGTTTTCCTTCTCTTCTTCTCTTCCTTCTCTTCTCTTTCTCTCAATCCAATTAGGGTTGTAAAAGGAGTGAAAGAGGCTTAGGGACGTCCTATTTATAGGGCAAAACCTCCCAAAATAAGTCCCATTGAGTTTACGAAAAGTTCCAATTGAAATTAGGAAGGTTTCTTAATTTTCGGTTCGTGCTGTTTTTCCCGAATGCCGAGGGTCGATGGTGAGGGTCGATGGGAGGGTCGGACAACTCATAGACCCTGCGACCCATGGTTGAGGGTCGATGGTGAGGGTCAATGGGAGGGTCGGACCTGTCTGTTAAAACCTGCGACCCTACCCTCATTTTGATTATTTTTGGGTAAATTTTCATATTGGGTCTTGGGTTTCTTCACATACTTGGTCCACTTGGCTAGACCATGATATGTAGACAGGTCCCGACACGAAATGTAAGGTTAGGCCGGGTTCGTGGCGTGCGGGTCTTACAAAGATTGCATGGAAAGAAGAAGATGCAATGCGGAAACAGAATTCCCACCTATTCAAATTTTGAGGACAAAATTTATTTTAAGGAGGGGGTAGTTATAAGATTTGTACGTTCAAATTTCGAAGATGAAATTTCTTTTAAGGGTGGTGGAGTTGTAAGACCCACACTCCATGAACCCAATCTAAAACTTGAATTCATGTTGTAACAGATCTTCCAATCAACATCGGGCCAGACGGGACAAGCGGATGACAAACAGGTACGAAATGGACCGAATTAAGTATGAATTAATTCATACCGGTCAACCGGTATAGCCTACGCAGTAGACCAATAAGATCTGGAAATGGATCTCTGTGGGTCTCACTTTCCAAATTTCAAACCGAAGGACTTTCCTAATTCTAGAAGGTTTCCTAAACCTAAACGTAGCCTATATAAACCCCTCTAAACCTCCTAAAACCTCTTCCATGATCCTCACAAACCCTAGAAAGGAGAAAGAGGTTGAAGAAGGAGAAGAAGCAAGGAATGAAAGGGAAGAGCCAACATTGCCGTTCGACGTAGAACAAGTTATCGCAAGTCAACGGTAAGTGCTCAAACCTTCCTCTACCATAAGTAATCTAGAATGGTTAGTTGTAGTTGGATCAATACCATGCAAAGCGAGGTATTGATCTAAACCCTATGTTGCCGTCAAACCCTAATTTAGTCGATAAACCCTAGATTCAAGTTCTAGGTTGAGATCATCGAAACTAGGACTTGAATGGAGTTGGAAACAACTCTAACTCAATACTTAGGCCTAGGATGTGTAGGAGAAATCCTAGGATCAATAGAGGGTGACCGACAGAAGGCGAGAACCAAGTATATGGTCTTCCGGAGACATACCGGCCGAACCATACCGGTCGCACCGTATGCGACCGGTACCTCTTGGGGACTGGCTGACCATACTGGTCGCAGGTTTTCCCCACAGTGCTACGACCGGTACCAGTGACCAGTCAGCTCGTTGAGATGTGTTTTGTCATTGTTGGTTTCCGACCAACATAGACCTATTCCAACTAAACCCTAATGTCGTATAGGACCTTGTGATAGCATGTTTCGACCTTGTAATGCGGAGCAAACTATCAAACAAGCATCAGGTGAGGGAACAAGACCTAAATTAATTGGTTAATAATAAACTATTTTATTGATTGAGTTCAATCCTGTGAATGATTCCATGCTTGTATGCGTGTAATGTGCATTTAACATGTCATCCCATATTCCTGCTATTACTGTTCATGCATATTTAATTTCGTTTATTTATAACATGATGATGATGGTGATGTTAGGAATAGGCATGTGAATGTTTGTGTGTGGTTAGTATACTTGATGCGAGTGGGAATTAGGGGGAGGATGTGATATTTTGGTTTGTCCTGGTCACCAGACTCTAGCCCTATCTCTAATCAAGTCTTGTCCACTAACATCGTCGTATCGCCATTACCTTAGCAGAGATATTACGTCGTTGGGCATCAGGGGAGGTGGTATCGGACCGTGTAGTCTCTGACTCTGCTGGGGGGCCTTATCTCTTTCTCTGTGGACGTATTGAGGGATGCTGGGGTGAGGCCTTGGATACACTGTTTGACATTAGGATTGGTTAGTTGCGAGCCCAGTTTGCAAGCCCTCACCAATAGGGGCTTACGTGTTGGTATGGGTGCATGTGGTACTTTAATGTCGATACCCATTGGGTAAACTGTTTCCATGGTGGGTGCATGTGGGATAGCAATGCTGATATTCATTAGGCAGCTTTACACACTCGTGTATAGAGGTGAGGCGGCCTCCAAACCTTTCTATAGCACATTGTAAACTTATAAACCAGACAACAGATATGAATTGAATGCATGCATATGTTTGTTGCATTGTTTTGTTTACTCACTGAGCTCAAGTTGGAGAGCTGACCCTCGCACACGTAATTATTTTTAGTTTCTGATGTTACAAGTATTACGGTTGAAGATTATGTCGACACGCCAACATATGAACAGGTGGCGGCTATGATGAGCAAGCTGTGAAGGACTATTGTGATACGATAAGTGAGCGTTTCAACTGTGGATATGCTTAGTGTTAACTTTTGTATTTAGATATTTGTAATATGTATTAAATTATGTTTTGGTTACTTGGAGATAAATGGAATATTAATTATTTATCATGACTAGACCTCAGTTCATTATCTGTAAACCTTCTGTTATTCACTTTATTATCTCTGATTAATGTGGAATGTGTTTTGATTTAACAAAAATGGGGATAGCCTATTCGAGATCCTAGTTAAACCGTTAGTTTATTGACGGTTCATCACACCATTCTGATTGGTGCAGAATTGGGGTGTGACAGTAAGCCCTCACCAGTAAGGGCATACGTACTGGTATGGGTAGGGCGGGAAAGTATTGGCAGTGTGCAATCCGGATACATTAGCTCTATTTCTATTCCATGGTGGGTGCATGTGGGACCATAATGGTGTTTGATCCATTGGACAGACTCACACACTCATGTATAGAGATGCGATGGCCATTAATACTTTTTATAGCACAGTTGCAAACTTCAAATCAGACCAAAGATATGAATTGAATGCATTCATATGTTTACGCATTGTTTTGTTTGCTCACTGAGCCGTGATGTGTGCTCATCCCTCGACATCGAATATTTTAGTTGATGATGTAGGTCCTACTGTAAAACATTACCTGAATGCACCATCGTACTGACATGTAGTGGCTATGAACGTGGAAGCTATGGAAGAAGTGCATGATCTATTATGCGAATGCAACCAATGTGTTTTTTATTAGTTTGGATTTAGTTATTTATTTATCACTGTTAGACTCAGTTCAATATTAATAAAAACTTCTGCTCTTTATTTATTTACTCTGATTATTATTGTGGAATGTGTAAGGTTTAACATTATTGGCACAGTCTTGACGAGATCATGGTTAAACAATTGATTCTTACAACGATTCATCACACTATTGGTTAATCCATAATTAAAGTGTGACAACTTGGTATCAGAGCTCTCAGGCTCAGCCCACTACTAAATACTTCCACAAGAGTCATGTTAGGATGAAATTAAAAGCTTTAATAAAAACCCATCATAAACAGCTGTGTTGTTTGAGAGAAAAAGTAAACAAGACCATAATGCACATAATATAAAGATGGAACACTGTATGTATATATATATGCCCAAAAATAAAAGTGGCAAATTGTATATCCGAAATCAGAGTACAGTCCACAAGCTGGATAGTTATTCTGTAAATATCAAAATGAGAAATGTATACATAAATGGGAGAGTTATAGAGAGCTATTACTGAGTTGGAGGAATAGGTGGAGGAGTTGTCACTCAATCCTAATCGTAATCCTCTACATACAACCTCGTGAGCTAGGCCACTTGCGTCTAAGTCGCTTGTAGGGTATCAGCCAGATCTACTACCGACTGGTCTATAGTACGCTGAGCGTCCCAAATCTCATGAGGTTGTACCATCATGTCATCTGGTGGTGGGCACTAGGGACCAACCTAGTGAGTAGTCCGAGAAGGGCCAGTCACAGTAGAGTACTGCGGAGAAGGAGGAGGGATGTTATCCACATCCATATACATCTGATCATCGTCTTCATCATCTTCTGCCACCGCTGTGCTGCCTCCTCCACATCTGCTATTGCCACCGGAGATAGAAGATGCCTCATAGCATTCCTTTCCTCGTTACTAACTTGCACCTCTTGCATCCCCATCCTATATATGGCATTCTAGTCGAGGTCAGCTGAAATAGTGTCCTCGTAGATCCTTATGAGGACCAAGGAAATTTTTTAAAAATTCGGTTATCCTCATTTTTAAATTTAAATTTACATATAGTAAAGGTTGACCCTCATTACACTCAAACTGGGATCTGGAAAGTTCTCACCTTCAGATCCCATCCACTCATGCCAGTAGAGGGTAAGACACTGGAGTCACCACCTAGAAGAGATCTAGGACCTGAAATGATGTCGCTCAATAGAGGGACAGTAATGACTCGTGTAAATGGAATGGCTATCTCGTCTCACCATGAGTTGGGAAGGTTTTAGGCACCCAACTCTCCCGGTTGAACCAGTCTCCCTAAATCATATCCTTTTTTTATAGTTCATGAACACTTGGGGCTATGTAAATACAGTACAAGGTAGAAGGGGGAATCCAAAATTGATCTCTAATTCTTTACTAATTATGCATGGCATAGACTGAAATTGAACAAATTAAACAAGAAAAAAATCACAAAATGAATTATAGAATTTAATGAATGGCTTAATCATACAACTAAAGAAAGGAAAAAATGATACACAACAAATGACCGAGGTCTAGGAAAATTCCAAACCACCTACGTATCCCCGTGCGGTGGGAATCAGGCCAAACGTTGTTCGAGTGGGTGTGTACGTACCAGGTGTGTGCACGAAGAGGGATGCTCCCAAAATATAGGAACGCATCCCAAGCGATAGATGCTCCCATAATCATGGAACACATCCGAAGGTGAGAGATGCCCCCACAACAATGAGACCCATCTCAGTGTAGAGGTATTCCCTCCACAGGAAAATCCCCTCGCTGAGGTAATCCCATAATACATGGAACTTACCTTAATTTAACCGAATGTGGAGCGACCAAACTCCCCCGTAGCCTACATATCTCTCGAGACCTCTATCACTCAATAATTAGGTCAAACATAATTCCCATGGATTGACGAGCCATGGACACACGTGGCAATACTTAGGAGAGGCCAAACACCTCAGCTCCCCACACAAAGAGGTATACTAAATCTCAGTCACATCCCACATTCAGCATACCCAAGTGGACCGTCTGTCGGGCCACCAATCCTATGCGTACATCTACCCAATTACGTATTTCCCTTCATACATTTGATACAATGAATTTCCACACTCTGGGATCCAATCCTATGGTTGATGGGCTCATTCTAAATGGGCCCACAATGGGCAGACTCATTGGAGTCCCCAAGCCAATCACATTGCGAGAAGTGTGCGTCCTACTATACATCTAATACAAATTGGATGTTCAAATGGAGATACATCACTTGGGGTGGGGATCATACACTAAGTTAAATAATATGATCCAAATAAAACATATTAATGTGTCGATACATTTTAGCATATATCAAATAACCCCGACCCAACACCATTAAGTTTGCTTTAAGAAAGAGAGACCAGCTAAAACAGAACTCAAATAATAGTAAATCAAACACTGGCCCACTCAAAGCCCACATATGACAAACCAACTGGCTTAAACCTAAACAGCATGGCTTAATCTATGTGGGACGGGCTCAAAGAACCCAAACCCACCCTACTAGACTAACATTGAAACATTGACTACACCCCACTTGGGCAAAAATATGATGGCCCAAACAAACCAAACAAAAACCTATAAGTCCCAACTAAGACCTGACCGACATTACCCCAACCCAAACCTAAATCAAACACAAAATAAACCAGATCAGCAAGACCGAATAAGACAAACCAGCCATGACCCAAACTGGGTCAACCTGAACCAAACCCAAATCGGTTTAGGCCAAATTGTACCCAAACAAACCTAACCTAACTGGATCAAAGCAAACCTAACCTTAGAAAACTGAACCGGGCTAACCACAACAACCTAAGCCCAAACTTAAGTCCTAAACCAAACCAAATCTGAACCTAACACCTAAACCCAATCAAACCTATACCAAGCTCCATGCTTAGTTGGGCCACGCCCAAACAAAAGCCCAACCTAAGCATAAGCAAGACCAAAATAGACATACCTAAACTGAGTCCAACTTGGACCAGACCAAAACAGGACCCTACAAATATATATCAAAACCTAGACCACAAGACCCTAACAAACCCTACTTGGGCTAGGCCGAAATAGGCCAGATTAACTAGGCCAGACCAAACCAAATGAGCTATAACTAACACCCCAAAACAAGGCCGAACCCAAAACAAAGTAGACTAAAAGAAAGGCCTAACTAAAACACTAATTAAATCTCAGCATAGCCTACCTTATATTCGGCCATATCAGAAGAATGACATACAGCTCAACAATTTCATAAAAAAGTAAGCATTACAATCTTTAAATGAGTAAAAATATATCCATAGAATGGCCAAAATACATGTGAGAAGATCATCAGGGAGCAGCCATGAGACAAACAAGATTGAAATACCCTACTAACCGAATAAGCATCATACACAAAGAAAAAACAAAAATAAAATGACCCTACAACATGTATAAGAAGACCCTACACTATCATTGGCATACATTCATAGCATCTCAAGCAAATGGGAATGAAAGACAACATCACCATAACATTGAGTAAAAAAAACAAAAACAAAAAAAGCATGTTTAAGATGATTGTGGGGAGGGCAAGAAAAGTACCTGGGTGTGGATTCTTTTGTGAGCTCTAGACCTCTTTGCAGCTTCACCTCAGGATAAATCTGCAAGAAGCTTTCGATCCTCTCCTTAGCCCTTTGATTAGCACCCAGCCAGAACACAAACCACTTTGATTTCTTCACAAAGAAGAGGTTGATCTAATCCTCTTCACATTCAAACCCCAACAAAAACCAGAGAACCTTGAATTTGATCCTCACCCTCTCGGATTTTTTTTCTCTCTAAGAAATCCTAAAAGAAATTGAAGAAACCCCTCTCAGATCCCTCTCTTTCTTACCTTGCTCAAGCTGGAAAAACAAAACCCCAGGTAGAGAAGCATCTTAGAGGAGCCAAGGTTGAAGCAATCACTACCCTTCTTCGTTACTTTCTCTTTTCCTATCAGTCCTACAACTCCCCTTGTTGCCGCCGGCTTCTCCTTCACTTCTCTCTCACTTTTTTCGTTTCTTTCTTCTATTCATGTTCTTCTTCCTCTCATATTCTCTCTGCTTTCATTCCCTCTCTGCAGATTTTTTTTTTCTCCCGATCCTGATCCGGGCCAAGAGCCTTTTGGCTCCCCCAGCGATTTCTCTTCTGGCCGTAGCCCCCAACTTCTTCTTCCTTCTTATCAACCCACAAATCCCTCTCTTGCATCTCAGCCCGAGAAGAAACTTGCAAAAATCTCAGCAACTCTTCTCCTCTCTCTTCCCAAGATTTTTCGGCCTCTCTTCTGATTCCTGACCTTACTTTCTCCTTTTGATAGTGAGCAGCCAGTCAGTAGATGGGTAGGCCATAGGATGATCAGTGGGGTGTGTTCAAGGAGATGATGTGTCGATCAAAGGGAGAGAATGTAGGTATTGTGTAGCACTGTGGAGTGGTTCGAGATAGATGGGAGCAGCAGGGTTTGGGGGAATTAAAATGGAGGTGGTTATGTCGGTGGGGGAAAGAAGGATGAGGGATGAGGTACCAACCTCCCCCTCTTCCACTCCAGCTCTCTCTCTCACCGTATCTCTCTTTCTCCCTTTCCTTATTTGGGTTCCCTCTCTCTCACTTAATATATATATATATATATATATATATATATATATATATATATATATATATATATATATATATATATATATATATATATATATATACTATAACATATATAAGACATATGTATTATGAAATATAAAAGTATATATAGTATATAACATATATATAAAAGTATGTAAAGGAAATAGAGAAAACGCATGCACGCGGGCCGAACAAGTTTGGTCTGGACTGGTCTGGGCAAGGTCAGGAAAAAATGGGGTGCTGATAGATACCCCTCTTTAGGCAAGATTGCATCAATGGAGGCTGAAGACAAGAAGACCCCAGTTTTGCCCCATCCATTACTGGAATGTTAAGTAAAAACAAAACATGGGCTCTCTTGAGAAACGACCGTGGTGACCTTGGTACTCTCAAAACGGGCCCAAGAAACAAGGATGAGCTTTCATGCATTCCTCAGAATAGCTCGGGGAGATTATTCCACAACAATGGAACCAGATCTCAAAAGCGAAACTGACACCCCGTTCACGCGAGCCCCAAAGTCAAAATCGAAGGCGCGCTTTCACGTATTTCATGGAACCAGTCGGGGAGATTATTCGGCAGCAATGGAACCAAATCTCAAAAGTGAAACTGACACCCTGTACACGTGAGCCCCAAAGTCAAAATCTAAGGCTAGCTTTCATGCATTTCATGGAACCGCTCGGGGAGATTATTCTGCAACAACGGAACAAAATCTCAAAATAGAAACTGACACCCCGCACACGAGAGCCCAAAAGCCAGAATCGAAGAGGAGAGGCTAGTGCCTCCTTAAATGGGGACCGCATTAGCGTGAACTGTCAAGACTCGTCAGACAAAAGGTTAGGACTTCCTACACTCTGCAAGAATCCAACCACAAGAAATTCACCGACAATGTACAGGATGAATCAAAAATAGGCAAGCTCAAGACAAACTATACAAGAGTTAAAGACCTGAGGCTGATATCAAGCATCAATCATAAGATGAATAAGGCATTAAGTGATGATGAAATAACCAAGATAAACAACATAAAGATTTTCATTTGAAGTCAAAAGAAAACATCACAATTCCAACGTACTAAATGTAAATATCACTACAATTAAATATAGTGAAATGTTAATTAGGGCAACAGATGACCTGCGATATCCCTAAGGGAGGAACACTTAATGGGGGTGACAACAGGTAGGGTTCTAGTCAAATCCATATGTGAGGACAAAGATCGTAATTTGTTTGGAAGTCGCCAACTAGATTGAGGTCTAGGAACTTAGAAATGTGAAATCTCACCTTAATGTAAAGACTTCGATTGACTCATGACCCTAGATTGGATTTCTGGCCCATTAGAGATTGGGTAAGCATCAGGTTACGGTTATGAGAAGGGGTTAGGCACCCAAACCGCCCGATCAAAATTGGTCTCTTATACCTTTCCTATGCTAGACTCAATCTATTAAACTGAACCAAAGCAAGTGGTTTAATATCATTGAACCGAATTTGTATCCATCAGATTGCCTACATATCACGGAATTATTCTAAAAAATAGGTTCACCATCTTAGTTCAGGTGTGATTAAAGTTTATGGTTTTGATTTATGCTTGTGCATGATTAAGTTCATTGTTCAAGTTAAAGTTTATGCTTGAAAGGCTGAGAAACCCTATGGGTTAGTATTTGTATAATCCATACGAACTGATAGATAGTCCTAGTGGATCTAAGAATGGATAACCCGTTTTTGGTCTGAATGTGGATAACCCTATTTGGGTCAAAATGTAGATAACCTTTTCTGGGTTGGAATGTGGATAACCCTATTTGGGTCAAAATGTGGATGGATATCCTAGTGGATCTATGGATAGTCTGAGTGGACTAAGGTGTGGATCCGAATTTGGGAATCTCCTAAATAGCCTATGTATCCTAGGGTTTGAACTAGGAATCAGAATCCACGTAGTTCGAAATGACTGAAATAACCTGTTCTAGGTTTAGGATTGAGAACCTATTCAAGGTTTAGGATTGAAAACCTATTATAGATTTAGGATTTACTGAGGGGCAGCAATCGTCCTGAGCTACCCTTTTCATCCTAAGCTCTAATTTTGGAAGGTTTGGCAAAGCATTCTCTTTCTTTATTATGATTTTTATTATTTCCCATTATACACTTCCCAAGAATGTGGGTGCCTAAATGCACATCCCCACGCCTAGATTATTTTCCAGAAGTGTGCATACATGACAGTTCAACTAGGGTGTTGCAAAAAATGAAGTTATTGCCACAAATGGAATTTACTATCTAAGCATGGCATGTATGATGTTTATGGTAACTAACAAAATATATAGCAAGTTTATGAAAATATCCCTAACATGGCATATGATACCTTAAAAATCTATTTAAACATGGTAAAACATACTATGCTATATTCTAAACATGGCAAGTCTAAACATGGCATGCCTAAATATGGTAATTATCAAGATATTGCTAAATATGGTAAAAAAATCTATTTATTCTACCAAATATAGAAACACATGGATATGACAAACATGGTATGTGAGCTATCCAAACAAAGCATCTGAGTACACTAAATGTGGTCATTTACCCAAATATGGCATGTGGATACTCTAAATGTAGCAAGTATGCAATCAAACATGGTAGAATTCATCAAATCACTCAAGCAATCAATTGCATATTATAGTGAATGAGACATCGATGAAACCTTTCTGAAAACCCAAAATTATCAAAAACATATGCTCAATAAGTTCTTTGAAAATATTGTAACTCTTATGAAGACATTTGAAATAAATAATGACTCAAAAATGTCAAATTTGTCACACAAAGTTTCAAGTACTGCACAAACTAGGAACTGGTTTAAAACTCTGTCATATTACACCAAAATCACCATAAGTAGGTCTTCTATAACTCAAATTAAGCCTTTTTTTTTCACAGAAAGATGACTTGACATGCTACATTTCATCTGAAGGGATAGAATCCCAATAGAGAGCACATATGGGTAAAAAATATGACACAATTCAATACACATGCATGGTGACAGATTCTGTCACCCTGTACCATAATGGGCATATGGAGACCTAAATATATCAGAATTAACCTCTGAACATACCCTTAGAAAGAAGATTTAGAAAGCTAACTCTTGTCTCAAAGCATCTAATCCCAACAGAGGACGAAATCAAGTCAAATGAATGCCACAAGACCAGATATGTGCACTAGTCAAGTCTGTTCCAGATTTTCGACCAGTTGCACCATAAATTCCGTATAAAATCACATACTTAGTCAAAACATATGTCCATGTAGATAATTGACAGATCTAAAATTTCAACAAGAAAAACAAGTGCAAACAGAACATTCTCATTGTGAAAAAAGATTCTTTTCAATCGTGCCAATCAGTATATCCTGACAGATTCAAAAACAGAGCAATATGCACTTCAAAATCAATATCAATTCAATAAAAAATTGAAAAAAATCCAAAACTAGTGCCATTTTTTAGAAGACTTCTTCATCTAAAAAATTTGTATGAAATTGTTTTTCTGATTATGGCCATAAGATCCATTTCAAGTGACTTTCTGATAGGGGAGTGATTTATACCCGAGTAGGGGAGCAATGCCAATGGAGAATTTTTTTGATGGACTTTCTCAATTCCAAATGGAACGAAATTTCTAGGGGAGTCTTCTAATATATCAGAGAGAATCCCATAAAAATTTAGGTTTTAAAATCTAAACAAAAGCACATGAGTTGCACGTCCCAAATTTGGATTCTAAATCTAAAAATTTCAGATCAGAAATCTCTTTTGTAGAATTTATCAAAAACATCAAACATCATCCTATAGCACTCAAATCTTCATCATTGAACCATTTAAAAAGATTGTCATACATAAAAAATATCTGACATGAGCATCCTAACATCAACATGCATGCAATAGGGCATTCCTGATCGAGATTTAATGAAAATAAGCCTCTTTAAGAAAATTCAACATTCAAACCTTCTAAAAGACCACTAAATCCATTTTAAGGTACCAACCTTGTGCTCGAATGGAGTGAAACCTTTGATGTAGAATTCTTTTTGGAGATCGTATCAAGATTTCTGAAGGTGAATCCTCATCCTCTACTTCTCTGCTCCTTTCTTCTCTACCTCTCTGCCTTTTTCTTTTTCCTCTTATTCTTCTTCTTTTCCTTTTCTTTCTTCTTCTCATGGCACTTTCTCCTTTTTCTTTTTTTCATTTTTTTTCCTTCCCCCTTCTCTTCTCTCTCTCTTTCTCTCTTTCTTTCTCTCTTTTTCTCCCACGGTTTCTCTTTCTTTTCCTCATTTTTCTCTCACGGCCTCTCTCCCTTTTCTCCCTTTTAGAAAACCCTCTCCTCTCTCACGTCTTCCCTTTCTCCCTTTTCTCTCTTTCCTTTTTCTCTCTTCCTTCCTTTTCTTCTTCGTTCCTTATTCTCTTATTTTCTTTTTCCTTCCTCCTTATAGAAATTCTCCCTCTTCTCCACGTTTTTTTCCATTCACACTTTCCTTTTTTTCTTTTCTTTCCTTTTCTCCTTCCTGTTTCTAGAAAATCTCCTCTCCCTCTCTCACGTTTTTTTTCTCCCTTTTCTCTCTTTCCTTCTTCTCTTTTCCTTCCTTTTCTTCTTCCTTCCTCTTCTTCTTCTCGGCTTCTCTCTCATTCTTTCCTTTTTTCTTTTCTTTCCTTCTATTCTTCCTTGCTCTTCTTCTTCTCAGCTTTTTCCTTCTCTCTTTCCTTTTTCGACTTCTTCTCTTCTCTCTCTGCTTTCTTCCTTTCTTTCCTTTTCTTCTTCTTCTCGGCTTCTTCTCGGCTTCTGTATAATATATATAAATATATTAATATATATAATATAATACATATGTATATATTAATATATTATACATATATATATATATATATATATATATATATATATTATATAGAATAAATACACGAATATGGGCCGACGTGATTTGGTCTGGATTGATCTGAGCTAGGCCAGGCTGAGTTGGACTAAGTAGGATTGAGCTGGGTTTGGACCAAAGTTGAATTCTTTTATGATTTCATAGTCTATTTCTGCTGTCATTCCACATGAAATTTTTCGATAGCCTCTTCTCCAAATTTTCTATATTTACATTGTAGAACACTAAAAATGAGGAATATTGGAACTTGAGTCACCTCATTTGGAAATAAAATGACCAACTTATGAATTTCTAAAGTTTAAGTAGGCCAATTTATGATAATTTAGCTAACCATTCTACATGGGATCCTTCGGAGACTTCTGCCTGAAAGCCTTTATGTCCACTTTGTAGAGTACTAAAAATGGAACATATTGAAACTGAAATCACCTGATTTGGATGTGGGGTGACGAAATTATGAATTTTCAAAGATTAAACGACCATTTCAACATATAATTTTGCATTGGACCCATCGAAGATTTTTGACCTAATTTTTCACATCTACTTTGTAAAACACCATAAATGAAGAATAATGGCCTTTGAATCATCTGAATCGGACATAGAACGGCAAAGATATGAAGCATTGAAGTTCTATCGATAATTCTGCATGAAAGCTTGCATGGGGCCCACCGGTGACCTCTACACGGGATTTTTTACATCCACATTGAAAGGGAATGAAAATAAGGATTATTGGTGCTAGAATCATATGATTCTGATATCAGATGATCAAGATATGATGATTTAAAGTTTAAATGATAATGCATGCATTATACGATAATTATATAAATGCCCTTGCACTTTCAAATTGTGATACCTTCCTTGTTTGATGTCAGAATTTTAGGATTTTGGTCTCATTTTGAATATAATTTCATGACCTATATATCCAAGTAGGTAATTTCCTATGACTCTACTGTGGGGTTCATTAAAGAATCACAAATCTTTGGGTTAAAAGCAAGAAACCTGCCATGTGGATTCACTTATGTTGGGGATGGCAAAAATGGGGTGCTTACAGATGCCCCTCTTTACCCGAGATTGTTACCAATTGAAGGCTAAAGACAAAAGAACCAAATTTTTGATATGAGTGAGATTGCTTATTGAGCTGCACTTAGGGTAATTTGTCCTAAACTACTTATGTATTCTAATGGTGTCCTAGAAATCAAGCCCAAGACGTTGTTCAACTAGCAAGAAGGTTTGCTCTTCTTGGAAAATTAATGATTGTTCTTCTTGTATGATGTTGGACTGTGAATACAAGGCTCATTTGTAGGCTGGGAACCTCTTCTTGCTGAGGTGAGACTCATGATGCAAGGTACGCGTGGGCTTTAACCCGACTTGATCCATTTGTAGGGGGATAAACCTCTTATTGTATGAAGCTAGGCCATGAATAAAAGGCTCATTTGTAGGCTGGGGAATCTCTTCTTGCTGAGGTGAGACTCATGATGCAAGGTACGCACGAGTTTGAACCCAACTTTTCCATTTGTAGGCTGATGAACCTCTTCTTGTATGGAGCTTGGCTGTGAATACAAGGCTAGTTTGTAGGCTGATAAACCTCTTCCTGTATGGAGCTAGGCTATGAATACAAGGCTGGTTGCACGATCTTGGACTCGGCTTTGATTTGTTTGGGTGGAGGAATTATTGTCTTTCCTTTTGATTGAATTGAGACTCTTTTGATTGAGATTCTGGTTTGAGTACCTGAACTTGTCAGATCATTGAAAATTTCATAGAGCATGTTATAATGATCATTTCTAATGGGATGGGGAAACAATTGTTTCTTTGTTGAATCTAAAGAGATATAGTTCATGAAACACACTGGAATTCAAAAAACCTAAAATGCTATTGGTTTCTTGACTGGGGCAACTCTAGGGAGTGTTCGAACTTTTCGATTGTTCCATTCATATGCAATGGTATCAACCAGATCTAATGTCAACTTTTTAAGAAGTTCACAATCAGTCACTTCTCTGCTGGTGCTTGTTGGGATATTGAATTGTTGAGGTAGCCTTGTTGGGGAATAGAATAAAGTATGAGTCAACCCCATGAACCGGACATGTTAGCTATTCTCTGTATTTGTGACAACCCAATCTTGTTTCCACTAAGTGCATTTCCATCTGATATCAGTTGTGGTTATTTCTTTGAGGCGGCTAAACCAATCTGTGTCCATCTGATAGGCCATAGGATCTGCTCTTTTTGTCAATTGGTAGGGGTTAAGGGTTGTTGCTTCAGATTCCTCAACTAATCCTAACCTCTCTGTTAACCAAATTTGAAGTAGGTATAGTGACCCGCTAAAATTGTCCAGCTCGAACTGATTTTGACGAGTTGCTATGAGGTCAAGGCCTTTAGGCCCCGTTTGATAACACTCTAGCTCCCACAGAGCTACTTCTGGTCCGGAGTCATTTTCTACTTCTTCTCCGGAGTCAAGATCTTTAGAGTAGAATGTTGTTTGATAACGCTGCTCCAAAATCAAAAGACTGCTTCCAGAATGCTATTTTTGTGGTGGTGGTGGTGTTGGTGGCGGTGGGGGGGTGGTGGTGGTGGTGGTGGTGGTGGTGGGTGGTGGTGGCAGTGGCGGTAGTGGTGGCAGTGGTGGTAGGTGGTGGGTGGGTGGTGGTGGCGACGATGGTGGTGGTGGCGGTGATGGTGGAAGGTGGTGGGTGGTGGTGGCGGTGATGGTGAAAGGTGGTGGGTGGTGGTAGCGGCGATGGTGGAGGGTGGTGGCGGCATCGATGGTAAGTGGTGGGTGGTGGTGGTGGCAGTGGTGGCAGTGGTGGTAGGTGGTGGTGGGTGTTGGTGGCGACGGTGGTGGTGGCGGTGATGGTGGAATGTGGTGGGTCGTGGTGGCGGTGATGGTGGAAGGTGGTGGGTGGTGGTAGCGGCGATGGTGGAGGGTGGTGGCGGCATTGGTGTTAAGTGGTGGTTGGTGGTGGTGGTGGTGGTGGCGGCGACAGTGGTGGCAGTGGTGGTAGGTGGTGGGTGGGTGGTGGTGGCGACGGTGGTGGTGGTGACGGTGATGGTGGAAGGTGGTGGGTGGTGGTGGTGGTGGCGGTGATGGTGGAAGGTGGTGGGTGGTGGTGGCGGCGATGGTGGAAGGTGGTGGCGGCATTGGTGGTAAGTGGTAAGTGGTGGGTGGTGGTGATGGCGGGGGCGGCGGCGGTGGTGGTGGTGGTGGTGGTGGCGGCTATGGGTGGTGGGTGGTGGTGGGGATGGTGGCGGTGGAGGGGTGGTGGTGATGATGGCAGTGCTAGTGGTTGTGGTGATGGCAGTCAGTAGTGGTAATAGCTCCGGAGCAAGAGAAGTAAGTTTTTTTAGCTCCAGTTTTTTAGCTCCCAGAGACATTTTTGGAGCGGTTCACTCCATGGAAGTCAAAACTTGAACCATGTTTATCAATCCTCATTCTACTCTGGATTAGCTCCGGAGCTAAGAAGTAAGGAGCTGGAGTGTTATCAAACGGGGCCTTAATGTCTCAGCCAAAATTGTAGGGATGATGTCAAAACCTTGTCTCGCATGTTTGATGAGATCTATTATGATTGGAGATTCTGTATCTATGCAACTTCGTAGCAATAGTCGGGCTGTGCTACAATAGAGGTAAACATTCTTTTCTGATCTTGTGCTTCTTTCCCTTTTGGACTTGTACGAGCGTATGATTTGATCATGCACTTTATCTATAGTCATTGATCCTGTACAAAACGACACATTTCTTTCCTGTCCTAGCTGAAAAAATCCTGTATCTCTTGCTTGTAATCTTTTCCTGGAGATGGTTTGAAAATCTTCCGCTTAGGTGTGGCAGGAGGCAAGCTCTAAATTATTCCACAGTTGGGCATAACTCTACTTCTCCCATCCTGAAGACATGAACTATTCGATCCCAGCATTGAGCAGCTGCTTTCGAGAGATCTGAGCATAATTTTATCGTTATCAATTGAGGAAGTGCCTCCGTTGATACTTTCGCAGGAATGAGCTATCTTCTGTGAACTCAATACGCCAACTCTAGTTTTTCAGTGCTTTATCCATCTTTGTAATACTGTTCAACAGATTAATGGATTGTCAACCTTCCGGGTATGACCTGTAGGAATCCCGACATACAAATAGAGGTTAAATCATGAATCATTGGAATTTATCTTAAATTGTTGTTTTAGATATATTGAAATGCCCTTAGTAGATTACACCTGAAATGTAGACATATGCAGGACTCTGTCTGAGTTTTAAGTACTTAAATCTATAGACATGATGAACGAAAGTGGAGGTACAAATGGGACTGACAAGAAACTGTCTAGGTGGGTCTGCCACCTGGAGGAGTTTGTGTTTATTTATGTAGAATGGTCTTATCTTACCGAGAAGACCCCATTTATCAGTTTGAGAAAGGAAGGGCCTATTGGAATCTTGGGACGCTGTCAGATGTAATGAATGACAGATAAGAGTTCCAGCCAGATTTTTATTTTATAATTTCTCAAATTGATATACTCATGAGACTTTATATCACATGACATGAAAGATGGGCTTTGAAGTGTAACTCTTGGGAAATTCATTGGATAGATGGACGGATGAAAGAGTTTAGCCAAAAAAAAATAGTAAATTCCATCTTTGATTATGATGATAAGACGAGCCATCCCTGGGTGAAAGGTGTTGTGCCCCATTGGAGAATCTAGTCAACCATGTTGGTAAGTTCTTCAAATGATTGATGCCCGTTGTTGGTGTTAGCAGGTGAGAGAGAGGCCTTCTACACCCTCCATTTTTTTTGAAGAGTGTAGAGGCTACACATAATATCTCTTCACTTGATCCAAATTGGTCAAGTATTGTAACTTAATGCCTTCCATGTCGACTAGTCGAATGGCTTTTTCAGGTAAGATTTCTTTTACCATGAACGGTCCACTTCAATTAGGGCGAAACTTGCCCCTAGGGTCATTGATAGGTGCTCTTTGCTCCTTCAATACCAGGTCCCCGACTATCAAGTGACGAACACGCACCTTTTTGTTAAAGGTTGTTGCCATTCTTTGTTGGTATTTTCTTACATTATCGACTACCTTCATTCTTCTTTCATCACGAAGTTCAGTTCATCATATCTGGATTGGAGACATTCAGTTTCTAGAATATTCCATCAAGACTCTCAGTGATGGCACCTCTATTTCTACTGAGAGGACTGCTTCCATACCATATACTAGTGAATAAGGCATTGCCCCAGTAGATGTTCTTATGGATGTTCTGTATGGCCAGAGTGCCTAAGTTAGTTTGTCTGCCCAGTCAACATTAGTCTTTTCCATCTTCTGGAGGATAAACTTGACATTTTTATTGGCCACCTTTACTGCCCCATTTGTTTGTGGACGATAAGGAGAGGACTGGTGCCTTTTGATGTGGAACTTGTTACATAATTCTTGGACCCTCACTCTGAAATATTGTTCTTGATTTGAGATTATAGAATGAGGCATCCATGCCGGCATATGATGTACACTTAGAAATTTAGTCACTTTGTTTGCTGTGAGCTTGGCATATGACTGTGCCTCCACCCACTTTGTGAAATAATGAATGGCAACCAAGATGAATTCATGCCCATTTGAGGCTTTAGGATGAACCTTTCCGATCACATCTATGCCCCAGGTTGAGAAGGGCCATGGAGAACTAGAAGTATGCAACTCTGCTTGTAAGACCCGTATCAAACTAACCCGGTCTTACCACCTTGAACCAGGTTTACCCATCCTGGATGAGATGAATGGACCAAGGGCGTGAAGGAGATCGTGATCCCAGGTATAAAATCGACCCAAAAACACTTAATTTAAAGGGATGGTCGCATACCCAGGAAGGGAGGGTCGGACCCCCCAAGATAGAAAGTCAGACCCCCTATTTTATAGAGGGGGTCGGACACTTTAAAAAACCAAGGGTCGACGGGATCATCGACCCTCTCATCGACCCTCAGTTGCCGCCAGAAACTGAAATTAGGAAAGTCTTCAAATTTCGATTGGATTCCTTCCAAATCTCAATGGGACATAGTTTAGGAGTTTCCACCCTATAAATAGGACGTCCCTAAGCCTCTTTCACTCCTTTTACAACCCTAATTGAATTGAGAGAAAGAGAAGAGAAGGACGAGAAGAAGAAGAAGAGAAGCAAGGGAGAGAAGAAAAAGTAAAAAGGAGAAGAGTTGCAGAGAAGGAGTATTCTTCTCAGGTATGGATACTAATTCCATGAATTTATACAGAGCTTAGGTTTGATAAGGATGAGAGTGTGATCTCGGAGAAACCCAATCCATCAACCCATGGTTAGGTTTCCATGGAAAACCATGGGAGAATACATAAAAGCTATATAGGTGGATGCTTCATGGTTCTAGACCATGGAATTTATGTTGAATGGAATGTAGGAGCAAGCCATAGGACCCCAAACACAAAGAATGGACTAAAAGGAGGAAAATTGACCAAAACCCACAAGGGGTCGCATAGAGGGTCGATGACCATCCGACCATATGTGACCCTGAGTATCGACCTCTAGGGTTCGGGAAGTCCAGATTAGGGGAGGGTCGCACCAGGGGTCGGTCATAACTCAAACCCTACCTCCGACCCTCAGTTAATAGAATGGTTTTAAAAATTAGAATAAATTCTAATTAAATTTTATCGACTTTGTTAGGTCTTCTAGCAATATAATAGCAATATAAAGGTGATTCTAAAACTTGGAAGAGTATCTATTAGCAAGCTAAGGTGAGGGAACAAGACCTAAACTAATTGGTTAATAATAAACTACTTTTATTTTTCTTGAGTCCAATGCCATGCTTGATTCTATGCGAATATGCTTGTAATGTGCATTCAACATGTCATCCAATATTCCTGCTATTATTGATCATGCATATTTAATTTTGTTTACTTCTAACATGATGATGATGATTGATGCTAGGAATAGGCATGTAAATGTTTGTGTCTGATTAGGGTGCTTGATGCGAGTAGGGCATCAGGGGAGTTGTTATGCGGTGTTTGATCCGGGCACTTTAGCTCTATCTCTAACTCAAGTCTTGTGAATTAGCATTGTCGTATCGCCATTACCTTAGCAGAACTATTGCAACGTAGGGCATCAAGGAGGGTCTCGGTCGTTGAGTCCTATACTCTACCGAGGGGCCTTAGCTCTATCTCTATGGGTGCTCTGAGGGATGCTGGGGTGAGGCCTTGGATACATTGGATGGCATTAGGATTGGTTAGTAGCGAGCCCCATTTGTAGCCCTAGCCATCAGGGGTTAATTCGTTGGTATGGAGTTGTGCATCGATAAACGTGACCTTCGTTGTACAATGTTCATTATGGGTGCTGTGGGCGACAGTGAGAGTCATTGGGCGTATCCACACTCTCGTGCATAGAGGTGCGGTGGCCACCTAACCTTTCTATAGCACAGTGCAAATGTAAAACTAGACCAAAGATATGAATTGATTGCATGCATATGTATTTTTGCATTGTTTTGTTTGCTCACTGAGCCGTGATGTGTGCTCACCCTTCGACGTCGAATATTTTTTGAGTTGATGATGCAGGTACAACCGTTGAAGATTATATAAATGCTCCAGAATACAGGAACGTTGCAGCGATGGTAGCTGAAGATGAAGTGGATACACATGACATCTCTTGCGAGTGCAACTCATGTGTATTCGATTAGATTTTTAGTTTTATCTATTTGGATTTATTAAAGACATGTATTTGATATTTATTTATATATGTCTTAGTTGATATAGAATAATTTGTTATTTAAATATTGATATCACAATAGATTCTCAGTTCATTTTATTATAAGACTTCCGCTATTGTGTATTTACTCTGTTTATGATTATGGATGTATGGGGTTTAGATAACACGGATATAGCCTACTCAAGATCTTGGTTGAACCGTTGGTTTGTTAGCGGTTCATCACACCATTCTGAATAGTACGGAATTGGGGTGTGACAACTTGGTATCTGTGCTTTCAGGCCTTGTCCGCTAGACCAGTATACTTTCACAACCAATTATGAACTGAGATAGGATAAAGAGTAAAAACTGTAATATTAACACACTATAAGCACAAGTGATGTTTGAGACCAATTTAAAAAGAGAATAATGCATCTATTAAAGGAGAAACAAATTTTAAATACAATGCGAGATAAACAAATATATATATTAATACTTAAAGCAGAGTACAGTCCACAACCCGGACAGTTTCTCTGTATTACAAAGAAAAAAAAAGTAAAGAAATGTAATCATGAAGCTGGAGGTGAAGGAAGAGGCGGTGCCTCGCGGTCTCTGTCATAGTCCTCGGCATAGACTCTAGTCAACCAGGCCACCTGAGTCTGAGTCGCCTGAAGACTAGCTGTGAGATCAGCCACCCGCTGATCAGTCCGATGATGTGCGTCTAGAAGCTCCACTATCCTCAGATCCGATGCGCGCTGAGCCTCTCTAATCTCGTGCAACATACTCAACACGTCATCAGAAGGTGGACGCAAAGGACCAGCTACATGTGAAGGATCAGCCGCAAAAGATGTACACGCTCCAGCAGCATGTGTAGAAGAAGGAGGTGGTATGGAATCCACATCCATGTAAAGATGATCATCATCCCCGATAGCACCACCAGGGACCCCAGCTGCAGCTGCTGCTACCTCAGCGTCAGCGATCTCGATGCGAGTTTGAGGGCGCACCATCTCGTTCCTCTCCTCGTCACTGACTTGGGCATCCCGCAAGCCCATCTTGCAAATAGCCTCCCAATCTAGAGGCGACGAGAAGGTTTTCTCCTGAATCTTCTCATCCACTAAATCAACTCCCAGATAGGTCAGCAACATAGTGATCATACGTCCATAGGGTAGATTACCCCTATGACTGGGCAATGTGGCACTGATCATAGTCCGCATGATGATGTAAGGAAGGAAGACGGGCTGTCTAGTGCAAATGCTGTACAAAAGATACTGGGTCAGCTAAGAAACCCTCTCGTAATGGCCACTCTGTGGAATCAGATTATGCTGGATAATCTTGCAAAAGACCAGTGGAGCCGGATGCATATAGTAAGCCCTCATCTGCCAGCGATCAGGTCGTAGCAACTGACTATCAATCTCAGCCCTCATCTCTGTGGAGACGAACTGGGGCTCTCCAGGAGCACAGTAAACCATAGGGCCATCAAAGGAAATGCCCAACAAATCCGCTAGCTACCGGTAGTCAAAAGAGACCTCAACTCCCTTGACATAGCTAGTAATCCTGAGCTCGTGACCCCTATCCACATCATTGTAATCCCCCACCACCTGGAGATTACAATAAAACAGTCGCACTAAATTCGGGCATGTGCAAGCGTCGTAGGTAATGACAGGGAGCCACCCCATATCACCAAAGGCTCTCTCCACGTTGAACAAGGCTAACTCAGCCAAGTTCACCATACAACCTCCCTCCACTTTCTTACGAACAAAGTGGCATAATGTGCCTCGGCTTCGTTGGAACGGAAGCGAAGAGGATCACGAACTCTGGGTACCTTGGTACGAGCCATGGTATCTGCCAATAAGAAAGAAAAGAAAACAGATAATATGATAATAAAATAGAAAATCTGAAATTTTGACATTATAACGACGTAAGTTGGCCAAAAGCCTCACTTGTCACCCAGACACGTGGGCAGGAGGACTTACGTAGGTCCCAACATGTCCTACAACACTCAGACAGTAGGAAATTCTAGCTAATGAAGTCCAATTTGAAGAAATTGTGAGATATCAAAAATTTCGACAAATTAGGGCAAAAAGAGCAAAAATCCAAGTTCTCGATAACCAATCGATGAAACTCAAAAAATTTTGAGGGCTTTCGTTCCTCGAGACACCAATAACAAAAGCCCCCAATAAAAATCAAATTTTACAGTTGGAAAAAGTTTAATTTGAAAAATACAAGTTAAATGGACAAAAACCTAGAGATGGAAACCTAAAAATAGGTAAAAATGAGAAAGCATACCTGTAGGGATGATATGGACGTCGAAACACGGATCCAAACTGACCAAAATAGTGGAGTGGCACTGTAGCAACTCAGAGGTGAGAGACAAGTCGAAACAGGAGAGAAATGATGGGGAATGAACCCAGAATCAGATCTTAATGGTCTGATTTTTGGTCTGCGGGTCGGACAATTCTACCAGGATCATCGACCCTTGGATCGACCCTTGGATCGACCCTCAGCTCTCGGGAATCTGACAGAAAACCAGGGTCGGATACATAGGGTCGGATACCCATCGACCCCCACCTCTCGGGAAGAACAGGTCATTCCCAGGGTCGGATACTGAGGGTCGGACATACCATCGACCCCTACCATCGACCCTGCATAGAAAAGACAGTATTTTTCAAAAAATGAGCTAAATATTTTGAAATTTTACATCGGTTAGCGTGCCTACATGCAGTATAAATGATTGACTCACCTATTTTGATGATTTTCAGGCACCACCAATCTCAGAAGAAAACATGTCTGGACGTAGAGTAACCAGTTAGAGTCGAAATGCAGTTCCACCACCACCTGTGGAGGAAACTAGCCAGGAGAATATATATGCATAGGGAAATCCGCAAGTTGTACCCCCAGGAAATCCAGACCAGGCAAATCCTACCAACTTGCCACCTCCACCACCAGAGTTAGCAACCGTGGTAATGAATCTAGCACAACAGCTACAACAGATGCAACATGCACAGGTTCAAATGCAAGTTGCAATGGAGATTATGTTCCAGGCCGCACATGCTACACCCATGCAGACTGGACAAGCCAGTGCAGCACCGGTGGGTAACCACCCAGCACCTCAAACACCTCAACCACCAGCTGCACAGATCCCAGTACCTGGTCTGGAAGCAGCTCAGGTTCAGTATCAATATCCATAACCTATGTTTGGGGCATACCCCCAAAATCAGATGGATCACTCTCGACTGGTTGATAGATTTCTGAAGATGAAGCCCAAAGAATTTAACAGTAAACCGTCGGATCCGTTATGGCCAGCACATTGGATCGACGAGATGGGGAGAAACTTTCTCATGATGACTATTACTGAAGAAGAAAAGGTGTTATGTGCCACCTTCATGCTGAAAGGCGATGCACACCATTGGTGGAAATCTACCAAGGCATATCTACTGACCAAGCACGCCCTATTGACTTGGGTATTTATAAAGAAGCGATCTTTGAGAAGTATTTTCCCCGAAGCTTCAGAGATGCTATGGAGAAAGAGTTCCTGAGTTTATATTAGGGCCAAATATCCGTGGATGCGTATCAACAGCGCTATAAGGAGCTGTTTTTCTTTACACCACTTAGTATGCAAGAGGAAGACACTAAGACCCGTAGGTTTGTCACGGGACTTAGAGGAAGCATCAGAGAGCACATCCTGGGTTTAGAGAAGAAGATATATAATGAAGCTGTCCAAATCGCTCGAGTTATCGAATCAAGCCAGAAGGAAAGTTACTTTACATAAAACAGAGGCATAAAAAGACCAGCCGAAAATGCTTATAATGTAGGGAATAACAAAACATTTAAACCTTTCCGTGCCCAAGGCTTTACCGCTGCACCCAAGACCACTCAAGCAGCTCAGTAGAAACCAAAGCCAAATACTGAAAGTCCAAGATGTTATAACTACCATCAAGTGGGAAATATGATGAGAGAGTGTCCTAAACCCAGGAAGCCACAACATCAAGGACGAGTTTATGCTATTACGTCTGAGGAAGCTGCCGCATCACCCGATGTGGTCACAGGTATGACCTAAACCTTTAAGTTGTATTACAATGTGTAAGAATGTAGACTAAGTTTAAACAAATCACAGGTATCGTACCTATAAATGACATACCCGCCAGAGTACTCTTCGATTCAGGACTACTCATTCCTTTATATCTATGTCGTTTGGAAAGAAGCTGAACTTACCCATCAAAACATTGGACTACAAACTACTTGTTCGGTCACCGTTGGGATTAGAAGTGGAATTAGAGAAAGGTTATGGGCCATGTGCAGTTCTCATTGGCGAGAAAACCTTAGATTCTACCTTGATCCAACTTGGGATGGAAGACTTTGGTGTCATCTTGGGAATGGACTGGTTAGCTCAGCATTCTGTAAACCTATTATGCGCCGAAAAGAAGGTAACAATTAAAGACAAAGAAAGAGCAGAATTCAGTTTTGCGGGAACCAAACTGCCCCGTAAACGCAAGCTCATACTCTCAGCACTAAAGGCTAAGAAGTGCCTTGAGAAGGGGGCAGTCGGGTATCTAGTATCAGTGATCGACCTAACCAAGGAAGCACCACGAATGGAAGATATTGATGTCGTACAGGACTATCCCGACGTATTTCAGGAGGAACTACTAGGATTATCACCCGACAGAGCCACCGAGTTTCTGATAGACCTTATACCTGGAGCCGCACCAGTATCAAAAGCACCTTATAGAATGGCTCCTACTGAACTGAAGGAATTGAAAGTGAAACTACAGGAACTGCTGGACAAGGGTTATATTCGACCCAGTATATCACCATGGGAAGCACCGGTATTATTCGTAAAGAAGAAGGACGGTAGCGTTCGATTATGTATCGACTATCGGGAGCTGAACAAACTGACAATCAAAAATCGATATCCACTACCTCGGATCGATGATTTGTTCGTTCAGTTGCAAGGAGCGAAAGTATTTTCTAAGATCGACCTTCGGTCCAGTTATCATCAGCTAAAGATTAAAGAGGGTGATATTCCTAAGACAGCTTTCAGGACCAGATATGGACATTATGAATTCTTGGTCATGTCTTTTGGATTAACAAACGCAGCAACAAATTTCATGGAACTTATGAACCGGGTTTTCCACGACAAGTTGGATACGTCGGTTATAGTATTTATTGATGATATATTGGTATATTCTATGGACAAGGAAACCCACGTTAAGAATCTAAACGCCGCCCTACAGCGTTTAAGGAAAGAGAAGCTATATGCAAAATTTTCAAAGTGTGAGTTTTGGCTAAGTGAAGTCGCCTTCCTAGGCCATGTGGTATCCGCTGAATGAATCAAAGTGGACCCCAGCAAGATCGAGGCTATTGTAAAGTGGGAAGCACCAAAAAGCATTGCAGAAATAAGAAGTTTACTGGGTCTCGCTGGATATTATCAGAGATTTGCGGAAGACTATTCCTGGATTGCCGTACCTCTAACCAGTTTGACTAAGAAAGGTGAAAAGTTTGTGTGGACGGATAAATGTGAGAAGAGCTTCCAGACATTAAAGACCAGATTGATATCCGCTCCGATTTTGACTATTCCTGTCCCAGGACAGCCATTTACCCTATACACTGATGCGTCAGGACTGGGATTAGGATGTTTGCTTATGCAAGGAGAACAAGTAATTGTTTATGCCTCAAGACAGTTAAAGATACATGAGAAAATTATCCCACTCATGATTTGGGGTTAGCGGTAGTAGTACATGCTGTCAAGATATGGAGACATTACCTATACGGAGAGAAGTTCCAGATTAAGTCAGACCATAAAAGTCTTATTTATTTATTTAATCAGAAGGAGTTAAATATGAGACAAAGAAGATGGTTGGAACTATTGAAAGAGTATGATTGTGATATCCAGTATCATCCGGAGAAAGCTAATGTAGTAGCGGATGCGTTGAGCAGAAAGGCGATGACAAAATCTCCAGGGGAGGTTAGTACAATTGTAGCTATATGTACTACCGAAATAGTATTCAATCATGGCAATAAACAATATGTGATAGATACAACAGATGGATCAGCCAACCAAGGATTTATTCATCGGTTTTCAAATATGTTCGCGGCATTAAAAATTAGACCGGATATAATGGATGAAGTGAAGACAGCTATCAAATCAGATCCTTATCTGAGAACAGTACAAGAAGATATCGAGAAAGGTAGGACTAACCCTGAGTTCACCTTGGACGAAGAGAAAGTATTGAAATACAAAGGAAGAATATGTGTACCCGAAACAGAAAATGTGGACATTAGACACCGACTGATGAAAGAAGCCCATACTACCATTTATTCGATACATCCTGGAAGCACAAAAATGTATCATGATCTAAAGATACTATATTGGTGGAGTGGAATGAAAGCAGATGTGGCTAAGTTCGTGTCTAAATGCCTAAATTGTCAGAAAATAAAGGCTGAATGACAAAGTCCCGCAGGACTGTTACAGCCCTTATCGGAACCAGCATGGAAATGGGACTGCATCATTATGGACTTCATCACGGGATTACCACTGACTCCTCGAGTGGTTGATGCAGTTTGGGTGATTGTAGACCATCTTATTACGACAGCTCGCTTCATACCGATACGACCACAGTATACATTGGAAAGGTTAGCAAAGCTGTATTTGGATAATATTGTTCGGTTACACAGTGTACCAAAGAGCATTGTATCTGATGGAGATCCCGGATTTACTTCTAAGTTTTGGGAGGGATTGCAAAAGGCTATGGGTACAACATTGAAATTCAGTACTGCATTCCACCCACAGACAGATGGACAGTCAGAGCGTACAATCCAGATTCTAGAAGATATGCTACGCGCATGTATAATTGATTTCAAAGGATCATGGGATGAAAAGTTACCACTGATCGAGTTCGCTTATAACAATAGCTATCAGGCTACTATATAGATGTCAACATATGAAGCACTGTATGGCAGAAAGTGTCGAACTCCGTTGCTTTGGAATGAAGTTGGAGAACGTAGTATTGTTGGGCCGGAATTTGTTGAAGTGACTTGTCGAGTGGTAGGCATTATCATGGAAAGGGTAAAAACAGCTCAGAACCGTCAGAAGCAATATGCAGATACTCGACACAGAGATCTTGAGTTCGCTATAGGTGATAAAGTATTCTTAATGGTATCGCCTATGCGAGGATTGAAATGGTTTGGACAGAAAGGGAAACTTAGTCCAAGATATGTCGGGCCATATGAGATTCTAGCTAAGCGTAAAAAAGTGGCTTATCAGTTAGCACTACCACCATCTATATCAAGTGTGCACGACATATTTCATATTTCCCTATTGAAGAAGTATATCAAGGATCCAACGCACGTTTTGACAATAGATTTATAAGATTTGACTGATGATTTGACATTTGAAGTAACACCAACAGAAATCACCAGTAGAAAGGTTCAACGACTACGCAACTGAGATATCTATTATGTTAAGGTCATTTCAAAAAGTAGAGTGTCACACCCCAATTCCGTACATTTCAGAATGGCGTGATGAACCGCTAAATAACCAACGGTTCAACCAGGATCTCAAATAGGCTATCCCCGCGTTACCTGAACCTTCATATACTCACCATCATAATCAGAGTAAATACACAATAGCGGAAGTCTTATAAATAAATGAACTGAGAACTAAATGGTATTTATAAATAATAGCAAATTATTCTGGGTTCAAACTGAGACATAAATAATTAAGTTCCAAATACATGTCTTATAATCCAATAAAGAAACCTATAAAAATATATAGTCAAATACACACGAGTTGCACTCGCAAGAGGAGTCGTGTGTATCGTCTTCTGCTCCAACATCCATAGCTGCTACATTTCCATACGCTGACGCGTTTATAAAATCTTCAACTGTATAACCTGCATCATGAACTAAAAATATTCGACGTCAAGGGGTGAGCACACAACATTGCTCAGTGAGGAGCCAAAACAATGCAACAGTACATATGCATGCAAAAATCAATTTATATCTTTGGTCTTGGTTTATAGTTTGTAATGTGCAATAGAAAGGTTGGGTGGTCAAAGGTTAACGTTTATTGACACCACCTCTATACACAGGGTGTGGAAGCCAGCCCGAAGGTTAACGTTTATCGTCGTCCCCATCCACCCTACCATAACATTATACAATAAAGGTTAACGTTTATTGCTATATAATGCTATACCAACACGTAAGCCCCTGTTAGCGAGGGCTTGCAAACTGGGCTCGCTACTAACCAATCCTAATGCCAAACAGTGTATCCAAGGCCTCACTCCAGCATCCCTCAGAACATCCATAAAGATAGAGCTAAGGCCCCCCGGTAGAGTCAGAGACTACAAGGACTGAGACCACCTCCCCTGATACTCTACAACATAATAGTCCTGCTAAGGTAATGGCGATACGACGATGCCAATGCACATGACTTGAGTTAGAGATAGAGCTAAAGTGCTGAGACCCGCCAAAGGTTAACGTTTATTGACTTTCTCATCACACCTCCCCTGATACTCGCTCGCATCAAGCACATCAACCACACACATACAAGCACATGCATATTCCTATCATCATCATCATCATCATGTTATAAACAATAAAGTAAATATGCATGAACAAGTAATAGAAATATTGGATGGCATGTTGTATGCACATTACAAACATATTCGCATAGATTCAAACATGGCATAGGACTCAAAAAATAGAAAACAGTTTATTATTAACCAATTTAGTTTGGGGTTAAGGTTCTTCACCTTAGCTTGCTAAAAGATATTTTTCCAAGCTTTAGAATCACCGTTATAACGTAATTATATTGCTAGCAAACCTAACAAAGTCGATAGAATTTAATTAGAATTAATTCGAATTTAAAACCATTCGTCAGCAACCGAGGGTCAATGCTAGGGTCGATGGGTCTATCGACCCTCCGTTGATTCTGAACTTCCCGAATGCTGAGGGTTGATGGTCATAAACACCTAGGGTCGGATGGTCTATCGACCCTCGGTGCGACCCTTGGTGCACTCTGGTCCAATATCCACTTTTAAATCCATTCTTCGTGTTTGGGTCCTATGGCTTACTTTCTACATTCATTCAACAATCATTCCATGGTCTAGAACCATGTATAATCCATCTAGATAGTTTTCGTGCATCCTCCTATGGTTTTCCATGAAAACCTAACCATGGATGAATGGTTTGAGTTTCTCCAAAATCCTAAACTCAACCATATCTAACCTAAGGTCTGTAGAAACTCATGGAATTAGTATCCATACCCGAGAAGATTACTTTTCTCTCCAAATTCTTCTCCTTTTTGCTAAGCCTTCTTCCTAGCCTCCTTTCTTCCTCTTTTCCTTCTTCTCTCTTTCTCTCAATTCAATTAGGGTTGTGAAAGGAGTGAAAGTGGCTTAGGGACGTCCTTTAAATAGACTAGGAATGTCCTATAATAATCCCATTGAGATTTGGAAAGAATCCCAACCGAAAATTAGGAAATTTCCTAATTTCAGTTTCGTCAGAAACCGAGGGTCGATGGGAGGGTCGATGATCCTGTCGACCCAGGGGTCTTAAGCTGTCCGACCCTCCCTTCAAAACTGAGGGTCTGACTTTCTATTTTGGGAGATCCGACCCTGCTTAGCTAGGTGTGTGACCCTCCCCTAAAATTAAGTGTTTTTGGGTCGATTTTATACCTGGGATCTCGATCTCCTTCATGCCCTTGGTCCATTTGACTCGACCATGATGGGTAAACCTGGTTCAAGGTGGTAAGACCGGGTTAGTTTGACACAAGTCTTACAACTCCCCCCAACTTATAAAAATTTCATCCTCGAAATTGTACGTACCTTCGGAATCAAACAAGTCAGGGTATTGCTTTCTCATAGCACTTTCTTCTTCCCATGTAACCTCTTCCATGTCTCTACTTTTCCATGTGACCTTAACATAGTAAATATCTCTGTTACGTAGACGTTGAACCTTTCGACTAGTGATTTCCGTTGGTATTACTTCAAATGTCAAATCATCAGTCAATTCTGGTAAATCCACTGTCAACACATGTGTTGGGTCTTTGACATACTTCTTCAATAAGGATATGTGAAATACGTCATGCACACTTGACATAGATGGTGGTAGTGCTAACTGATAAGCTACTTTTCCACGCTTAGCCAGAATCTCATATGGCCCGACGTATCTTGGACTTAGTTTTCCTTTCTGTCCGAACCTCTTCAATCCTCGCATAGGCGATACTTTCAAAAATACTTTATCACCTACGGCGAATTCTATCTCTCTTTGTTGAGTATCTGCGTATTGCTTCTTACGGTTCTGAGCTACTCTTACACTTTCCTTGATGATGTCGACCACTCGACAAGTCTCTTTAACAAATTTTGGTCCAACAATACTACGTTCTCCAACTTCATTCCAAAATAAGGGAGTTCGACACTTCCTGCCATACAGTGCTTCATAAGGTGACATCTGTATAGTAGCCCGATAGCCGTTATTGTAAGCGAACTCGATCAATGGTAACTTTTCGTCCCATGATCCTTTGAAATCAATCACACATGCCCGTAGCATATCTTCTAAAATATGGATTGTACGCTCCGACTGTCCGTCTGCCTGCGGGGTGGAATGCGATCATCGAACTTCAATGTTGTACCCATAGCCTTTTGCAGTCCTTCCCAAAATTTGGAAGTAAATCGTGGATCTCCATCGGACACAATGCTTTCTGGGAACACCATGTAACCGAACAATATTATCCACATATAGCTTTGCTAACCTTTCCAGTGTATACTGGGGTCGTATTGGTATGAAGCGAGCTGTTTTAGTCAGACAGTCTACAATCACCCAAACTGCGTCAACTACTCGAGGAGTCAATGGTAGTCCTGTGACGAAGTCCATAGTGATGCAGTCCCATTTCCATGCTGGTTCCGGTAATGGTTGTAACAGTCCTGCGAGTCTTTGTCATTCTGCCTTTACCTTCTGACAATTTAGGCATTGAGACATGAACTTGGCTACATCTGCCTTCATTCCCCTCCACCAATACAGTTTCTTTAGATCATGATACATTTTTGTGCTTCCAGGATGTATCGGGTAGATGGTGGTATGGGCTTCCTTCATCAGTCGGTGTCTAATGTCCATACTTTCTGTTTCAGGTACACATATTCTCCCTTTATATTTTAGTGCCTTCTCGGTATCTAAGGGGAACTCAGGGTTGGTCCTACCTTTCTCAATATCTTCTTGTACTGTTCTCAGATAAGGATCTGCTTTGATAGCTATCTTCACTTCGTCCACTATATCCGGTATAATCTTCAATGCCGCGAACATATTCGAAAACCGATGAATAAACCCTTGGCTAGCTGATTCATCCGTTGTATCTATCACATATTGTTCGTTGCCGTGATTGAATACCATTCCGTTGGTATTCAATTGCTGCAGTCGTGCTAGTTTCTCCTTGAGACTTTATCATTGCTTTTCTACTCAATGCATCTGCTACTACGTTCGCTTTTCCCGGATGATACTGGATATCACAATCATAGTCTTTCAATAATTCCAACCATCTTCTTTGTCTCATATTCAACTCCTTCTGATTAAATAGATAAGAAAGACTTTTATGGTCCGACTTAATCTGAAATTTCTCTCCGTATAGGTAGTGTCTCCATATCTTGACAGCATGTACTACTGCCACTAACTCCAAATCATGAGTGGGGTAATTCTTCCCATGTACCTTCAACTGTCTCGATGCATATGCAACCACTTGCTCTCCTTGCATAAGCATACATCCTAATCCCAATCCCGATGCATCAATGTATAAGGTAAATGTCTATCCTGGAACGAGAATGGTCAAAATTGGAGCGGATATCAATCTGGTCTTCAGTGTTTGAAAACTCTTTTCACACTTATTCGTCCATACGAACTTTTCTCCTTTCTTGGTCAAACTGGTGAGAGGTACGGCAATCCTAGAATAGTCTTCTACGAATCTCCGATAATATCCAGCTAGACCCAGAAAACTTCTAATTTCTGAAACACTCTTTGGTGCTTCCCACTTGACTATAGCATCTATCTTACTGGGGTCCACTTTGATTCCTTCTGCGAATACTACATGGCCTAAAAAGGCGACTTCACTTAGCCAAAACTCACACTTCGAAAATTTGGCGTATAACTTCTCTTTCCTTAAACCCTGTAGGGCTGCGTTTAGGTTCTTGACATGGGTTTCCTTGTCTTTGGAATATACCAATATGTCGTCAATAAATACTATGACCGACGTATCCAACATATCATGGAAAACCCGGTTCATAAGTTCCATGAATGTTGCCAGTGCATTAGTTAATCCGAAGGACATCACTAGGAACTCATAATGTCCGTATCTTGTCCTGAAAGCTGTCTTCGGAATGTCACCTTCTTTAATCTTCAGTTGATGATAGCCCGATCGAAGATCGATCTTTGAGAATACCTTCGCTCCTTGTAACTGATCGAACAAGTCATCGATCCTGGGTAGTGGATATCAATTCTTGATTGTTAGCTTATTCAACTCTCGATAGTCGATACATAACCGAACACTACCATCCTTCTTCTTTACGAACTACACCGGTGCTCCCCATGGAGATATACTGGGTCTAATATAACCCTTATCCAGCAGTTCTTGTAATTGTACTTTTAATTCCTTTAGTTCAGTAGGAGCCATTCTATAAGGTGCTTTTGATACTGGTGCGGCTCCAGGTATAAGGTCTATTACAAGCTCCGTGGCTCGGTCGGGTGATAATCCGGGTAGTTCCTCCGGAAACACATCAGGAAAATCTCGCACGACATCAATATCTTCCATTCGTGGCACATCCTTGGTTAGGTCGACCACTGATACTAGGTATCCGACCGCTCCTTTCTCAAGGCACTTCTTAGCCTTTAATGCTGAGAGTATGAGCTTGCGTCTTCTGGGAAGTTTGGTTCCCGAGAAACTGAATTCTGCTCCTTCTTTGTCTTTGAACGTTAGCTTCTTCTCGGCGCATAACAGATTTGCAGAATGCCGAGCTAACCAGTGCATTCCCAAGATGACGTCAAAGTCTGCCATCTCAAGTTGTATTAAGGTTGCCTCCAAGGTCTGCTTTCCAATGAGAATTGGACATGGTCCATAACCTTTCTCTAATTCCACTTCTAATCCCATCGGTGACCGTACAAGTAATTTGTAGTCTAATGTTTTGATGGGCAGATTGGTCTTCTTTCCAAACGACACAGATATAAATGAATGAGTAGCTCCTGAATCAAAGAGTACTCTGGCGGGTACGCCATTGATAGGTACGATACCTGTGATTCGTTTTTACTTAGTCTACATGCTCAATCAATTCTAATTATAGCCTTACAAGTTTCGGTCATACTTGTGACCACATCGGGCGATGCGGCAGCATCCTCTGATGTAACGGCATATACCCGTCCTTGATGTAGTTGCTTCTTGGGTTTTGGGCATTCTCTTGCCATATGCCCTGGTTGGTTGCAGTTATAGCACTTCGGGGCTTCAAAATTTGACTTTGGCTGTGGTTGAGCTACTGCAGTAGACTTTGGTGCAGTTGCATAACTCTGAGGACAAAAAGGTTTATACGTCCTATTATTGCCTCATTTGTAGGAGTTTCCGGCTGGTCTCTTGATTCCTCTGCTCTGGGAGAAATAGCTCTCCTTCTGGCTCGATTCAATTATTCGAGCAATTTGGACAGCTTCATTGTAAATCTTCTTTTCTAAACCCAGAACATTTTCTCTTATGCTTCCTCTTAGTCCCGCGACGAATCTATGGGTTTTTGTATCTTCTTCTTGCATACTAGCCGGTGCAAGGAAAACAGTTCTTCGTAGCGCTTTTGATATGCGTCTACGGTCATCTGCCCCTGGTACAAACTCAGGAACTCTTTCTCCATTGAATCTCTGAAGCTTCTGGGGAAATACTTCTCGAAGAATGCTTCTTTATATATAGCCCATGTCAGTAGGGCGTGCTTGGTCAATAAATATGTCTTTGTAGATTTCCACCAATGGTGTGCGTCGCCTTTGAGCATAAAGGTGGCGCATAACACTTTTTCTTCCTCAGTGATAGTCATCATAAGGAAGTTCCTTTTCATCTCGTCTATCCAGTGTGCTAGCCACAGTGGATCAGACGGCTTGCCGTTGAATTCCTTAGGTTTCATCTTCAAAAATCTCTCTACTAGTCGGGAGTGATCCAGTTGATTTTGGGGGTTTGCCCTAAACATATAGTGTGGATGCTGATAGTTCCCTTGGGCTGCTTCTGGGACTTGCACTGGAATTGGTGCAGCCGGTTGTTGAGGTGTCTGTTGGGCTGGGTGATTACCCACTGGTGCTCACTAGCTTGCCCAGTGTGCATGGCTGCAGCCTGAGTGGCTTGAAACATAACTCCCATCGCAACCTGCATTTGAGCTTGTGCATGTTGCATTTGTTGTAGCTGTTGTGCCAGATTCATCACCACTGTTGTTAGCTCTGGTGGTGGTGGTGGCAAATTTGTAGGGTTTGCCAGCTCGGGATTACCCTATGCATAATTGTTCTCTTGATTAGTCTCATCCGCCGGTGGTGGTGGTGGGACTGTGTTTCGGGTCTGTCGGGTCACTCTACGGCCAGACATATTTACTTTTGAGATGGGTGGTGCCTGAAAATCATCAAAATCAGTGAGAAATCATTTATACTTCATGTAGGCACGCTAACCGATATAAAATTCAAAATCTCCAATTCATTATTAAATAAGTACTGTCTTATCTATGTAGGGTCGATGGTGAGGGTCGCTGGTGTGTCCGACCCTTGGTATCCGACCCTGGGAATGACCTGTTCTTCCCGAGAGCTGAGGGTCGATGCGAGGGTCGATGGGTGTCCGACCCTCGATTTTTTGTCAGATTCCTGAGAGCCGAGGGTCGATTGGAGGGTCAATCCGAGGGTCGGTGGTGTCAGTCGAATTGTCCGACCCTCGGACCAAAAATCAGATTTTTAAGATCCGATTCTGGGTCAATTCTCACTATTCCTCCTCCGTTTCGACTCGTCTCTACTCTCCGAGTTGCTACAGTGCTACTTCACTATTGTGGATCATTCTTAGTCCGAGTTTTGACATCCACATCACCTCTAATTTCCCAACCTTCCCTGTTTTTAGGTTTTTATTTCTAGGTTTTTGCTCATTTAGCTCGTATTTTCCAAATTAAACTTTTTCCAACAGTAAAAATTCGATTTTTATTGGGGCTTTTGTTATTGGGGTCTTGAAGAACGAAAGCCCTCAAAAATTTTTAAGTTTCATCCGTTGGTTATCGAGAAACTTAAATTTTTCTCTTTTTGCCCTAATTTATCAAAATTTTTGATTTTTCTTGAATTTCTTCAAATTGGACCTTATCCGTTAAAATTTTCTATTGCATGTAGATTTTAGGCTATGTTTTAACCTACGTAAGTTCTTATGCCCACTTGTATAGTATGGAATGGCTTCTATTTTAAAAGTTTTGGATTTTTATCCTATTAACTCCTTATTTCTTTTCTCCTTCTTTTTGTTGCAGATACTATGGCCCGTACTAAAGTACCAAGATTGTGTGATCCACTTCGCTTCCGTTCAAACGAAGCCGAGGCACAGTATGCTGACTATGCCCGTAAGAAAGTAGAAGGGGGTCACATGGTGAACTTGGCTGAGCTAGCCTTGTTCAATGTAGAGGGAGCATTCGGTTAAATGGGGTGGCTCCCTGTCATCACATATGACGCATGCACATGTCCAGACTTGGTGCGCCAGTTTTATTGTAATCTCCAGGTGGTGGGGAATTACAATGATGTTGAACACGATCAGGAGTTGCGCATCACTAGTTACGTCAAGGGGGTGCACATCTCCTTTGATTATCGGCAGCTGGCCGATCTGTTGGGCATTGCCTATGATGGCCCTATGGTGTACTGTGCGCCGGGAGAGCCACAGTTTGTTGAGATGGAGATGAGAGCAGAGATCGACAACTAGTTGCTCCATCCCGATAGATGGAAGATGAGAGCTTGCTACTTGCGTCCAGCTCCATGGGTCTTCTGCAAGATTATCCAGCATAATCTGATCCCGCAGAGTGGGCACTATGAGAGGGTCTCTCAGCTGACTCAGTTCTTGATTTACTGTATCTGCACTCGTCAGCCGGTCTGCATTCCTTACATCATCATGCGGACGATGATTAGTGCTACATTGTCCGATCATAGGGGTAATCTACCCTATGGACGCATGATTACAGTGCTACTGACCCGTCTGGGGGTGGATCTAGTAGATGAGAAGATCCAGGAGAAGACCTTCTCGTCGCCTCTAGATTGGGAGGCTATCTGTAAGATGGGGCTGCGAGATGCGGAGGTTAGTGATGAGGAGAGGAACGCAATGGTGCGCCCTCACACACGGGTTGAGATGGCTGATGCTGAGGCTGCTGCTAGGGCTCGTGGGGATCCGGTCGACGATGATCGCTTATATATGGATGTCGATGCGATACCACCGCCATCACCCACGCATGCGGATAGGGCTGGTAATTCTGCCGCGGTGACTTCGGTACCCGAAACCAGTCCTTCTCATGATGCTGGTCCTTCACGCCCACCTTCTGATATGATGGAGATGTTGCGCGAGATCAGAGAGACTCTGCGCAGATCGGACCTGAGGATGGAGGAGTTACTAGATGCTCAGCGCATGAGAGTGGATGAGCTGTTCGCTGCTCAGCACACATCTGATGCGCGGATAGATGAGCTCATGGCGATCCAGCGTACGACTGACAGGAGAGTAGTCGATCTCACAGCTAGTCTACAGACGACCCAGACTCAGATAGCCTGGTTGACTAGAGTCTATGCTGAGGACTACGACAGAGATCGTGAGGCTCCACCTCCTCCTTCGCCTCCAACTTCCTGATTGTACTTTCCTTTTCCTTGTACTACAGAGTAACTGTCCGGGTTGTGGACTGTACTCTGTTTTAGATATACATTTACTCTTTGTTTCATTCTCATTGTATGTCAACTTGTTTCTTCTTTTAATAGATGTATTATTCTCTTTTTAAATTTGGTCTCAACGTCACTTGTGCTTATAATGTGTTAATATTACAGTTTTTATTTTATCCTATCTCAGTTCACTATTGCTGTGAATGTATGATAGTTCAGCGGCCAAGGCCTGAGATGCTCTGATACCAAGTTGTCACACCCCAATTCCGCACATTTCAGAATGGTGTGATGAACCGCTAAATAACCAACGGATCAACCGGGATCTCAAATAGGTTATCCCCGCATTACCTGAACCTTCATATACTCACCATCATAATCAGAGTAAATACACAATAGCGGAAGTCTTATAAATAAATGAACTGAGAACTAAATGGTATTCATAAATAATAGCAAATTATTCTGTGTTCAAACTGAGACATAAATAATTAAGTTCCAAATACATGTCTTATAATCCAATAAAGAAACCTATAAAAATATCTAGTCAAATACACACGAGTTGCACTCGCAAGAGGAGTCGTGTGTATCGTCTTCAGCTCCAACATCCATAGCTGCTACATTTCCATACTCTGACGCGTTCATAAAATCGTCAACTATAAAACCTGCATCATCAACTAAAAATATTCGACGTCGAGAGGTGAGCACACAACATGACTCAGTGAGTAGCCAAAACAATGCAACAGTACATATGCATGCAAAAATCAATTTATATCTTTGGTCTTGGTTTATAGTTTGCAATGTGCAATAGAAAGGTTGGGTGGTCAAAGGTTAACGTTTATTGACACCGCCTCCATACACAGGGTGTGGAAGCCCGCCCGAAGGTTAACGTTTATCGTCGTCCCCATCCACCCTACCATAACATTATACAACAAAGGTTAACGTTTATTGCTATATAATGCTATACCAACACGTAAGCCCCTGTTAGCGAGGGCTTGTAAACTGGGCTCGCTACTAACCAATCCTAATGCCAAACAGTGTATCCAAGGCCTCACCCCAGCATCCCTCAGAACATCCATAGAGATAGAGCTAAGGCCCCCCGGTAGAGTCAGAGACTACAAGGACCGAGACCACCTCCCCTGATACTCTACGACATAATAGTTCTGCTAAGGTAATGGCGATACGATGATGCCAATGCACATGACTTGAGTTAGAGATAGAGCTAAAGTGCTAAGACCCGCCAAAGGTTAACGTTTATTGACGTTCTCATCACACCTCCCCTGATACTCGCTCGCATCAAGCACATCAACCACACACATACAAGCACATGCATATTCCTATCATCATCATCATCATCATGTTATAAGCAATAAAGTAAATATGCATGGACAAGTAATAGAAATATTGGATGGCATGCTGTATGCACATTACAAACATATTCGCATAGAATCAAACATGGCATAGGACTCAAGAAATAGAAAACAGTTTATTATTAACCAATTTAGTTTGGGGTTAAGGTTCCTCACCTTAGCTTGCTAAAAGATATTTTTCCAAGCTTTAGAATCACCGTTATAACGTAATTATATTGCTAGCAAACCTAACAAAGTCGATAGAATTTAATTAGAATTAATTCAGAATTTAAAACCATTCTGTCAACTGGGGTCGATGCTAGGGTTGATGGGTCTATCGACCCTCCCTCCATTCTGAACTTCCCGAATGCTGAGGGTCGATGGTCAGAAACACCTAGGGTCGGATGGTCTATCGACCCTCGGTGCGACCCTTGGTGCACTCTGGTCCAATTTCCACTTTTAAATCCATTCTTCGTGTTTGGGTCCTATGGCTTACTTTCTACATTCATTCAACAATCATTCCATGGTCTAGAACCATGTATAATCCATCTAGATAGTTTTCGTGCATCCTCCTATGGTTTTCCATGAAAACCTAACCATGGATGAATGGTTTGGGTTTCTCCAAAATCTTAAACTCAACCATATCTAACCTAAGGTCTGTAGAAAGGCATGGAATTAGTATCCATACCTGAGAAGATTACTTTTCTCTGCAAATTCTTCTCCTTTTTGCTAAGCCTTCTTCCTAGCCTCCTTTCTTCCTCTTTTCCTTCTTCTCTCTTTCTCTCAATTCAATTAGGGTTGTGAAAGGAGTGAAAGTGGCTTAGGGACGTCCTTTTAATAGACTAGGAATGTCCTATAATAATCCCATTGAGATTTGGAAAGAATCCCAACCGAAAATTAGGAAATTTCCTAATTTCAGTTTCGTCAGAAACCGAGGGTCGATGATCTCGTCGACCCTAGGGTCTTAAGCTGTCCGACCCTCCCTTCAAAAATGAGGGTCTGACTTTCTGTTTTGGTAGGTCCGACCCTGCTTAGCTGGGTGTGCGACCCTCCCCTAAAATTAAATGTTTTGGGGTCAATTTTATACCTGGAACTCGATCTCCTTCATGCCCTTGGTCCATTTGACTCGACCATGATGGGTAAACCTGGTTCAAGGTGGTAAGACCGGGTTAGTTTGACATGGGTCTTACATAGAGACATGGAAGAAATTACTTGGGAAGAAGAGAATGCTATGCGAAAGCAATACCCTCACTTATTTGATTCTGAAGGTACGTACAATTTCGGGGATGAAATTTTTATAAGTAGGGGGAGTTGTAAGACCTGTATCAAACTAACCCAGTTTTACCACCTTGAACCAGGTTTACCCATCCTGGGCGAGACGAATGGACCAAGGGCGTGAAGGAGATTGTGATCCCAGGTATAAAATCGACCCAAAAATACTAATTTAAAGGGATGGTCGCATACCCAGCAAGGGAGGGTCGGACCCCCCAAGACAGAAAGTCAGACCCCCTGTTTTACAGAGGGGGTTGGACACTTTAGGAAACCAAGGGTCGACGGCATCATCGACCCTCTCATCGACCCTCAGTTGCCGCCAGAAAATGAAATTAGGAAAGTTTCCAAATTTCGATTGGATTCCTTCCAAATCTCAATGGGATTGTGTTTAGGAGTTTCCACCCTATAAATAGGACGTCCCTAAGCCTCTTTCACTCCTTTTACAACCCTAATTGAATTGAGAGAAAGAGAAGAGAAGGAAGAGAAGAAGAAGAGAAGCAAGGGAGAGAAAAAAAAGTAAAAAGAAGAAGAGTTGGAGAGAAGGAGTATTCCTCTCAAGTATGGATACTAATTCCATGAATTTCTACAGACCATAGGTTAGATAAGGAAGAGAGTGTGATCTCTTAGAAACCCAAACCATCAACCCATGGTTAGGTTTCAATGGAAAACCATGGGAGAATACATGAACGCTATATAGGTGGATGCTTCATGGTTCTAGTCCATGGAATGTATGTTGAATGGACTGTAGGAGCAAGCCATAGGACCCCAAACACGAAGAATGGACTAAAAGGAAGAAAATTGACCAAAACCCACAAGGGATCGCATATAGGGTCGATGACCATCCGACCCTATGTGACCCTGAGTATCGAACCACCAGGGTTCTGGAAGTCCAGATTAGGGGAGGGTCGCACCAGGGGTCGATCATAACTCAAACCCTACCTTCGACCCTCAGTTAATAGAATGGTTTTAAAAATTAGAATAAATTATAATTAAATTTTACCGACTTGTTAGGTCTTCTAGCAATATAATAGCAATATAAAGTGATTCTAAAGCTTGGAAGAGTATCTATTAGCAAGCTAAGGTGAGGGAACAAGACCTAAACTAATTGGTTAATAATAAACTACTTTTATTTTTCTTGAGTCCAATGCCATTCTTGATTCTATTCGAATATGCTTGTAAAGTGCATTCAACATGTCATCCAATATTCCTACTATTATTGTTCATGCATATTTAATTTTGTTACTTATAACATGATGATGATGATTGATGCTAGGAATAGGCATGTGAATGTTTGTGTGTGGTTAGTGTGCTTGATGCGAGTAGGGCATCAGGGGAGGTGTTATGCGGTGTTTGATCCGGGCACTTTAGCTCTATCTCTATCTCAAGTCGTCTGCATTAGCATCGTCGTATCGCCGTTACATTAGCAGAACTATTGCAACATAGGGCATCAAGGAGGGTCTCAGTCCTTGAGTCCTACTCTACCGAGGGGCCTTAGCTCTATCTCTACGGGTGCTCTGAGGGATGCTGGGGTGAGGCCTTGGATTCATTGGTTGATATTAGGATTGGTTAGTAGAGAGCCCCGTTTGCAGCCCTAGCCATCAGGGGTTAATTTGTTGATAGGGAGTTGTGCATCGATAAACGTAACCTTCGTTGTACAATGTTCATTATGGGTGCTGTGGGTGATGGTGAAAATCATCGGGCGTATCCACACTCTCGTGCATAGAGGTGCGGTGGCCACCTATCCTTTCTATAGCACAGTGCAAACGTAAAACCAGACCAAAGATATGAATTGATTGCATGCATATGTATTGTTGCATTGTTTTGTTTGCTCACTGAGCCGTGATGTATGCTCACCCTTCGACGTTGAATATTTTTTTAGTTGATGATGCAGGTACAACCGTTGAAGATTATATAAATGCTCCAGAATACAGGAACGTTGCAGCGATGGTAGCTGAAGATGAAGTGGATACACATGACATCTCTTGCGAGTGCAACTCATGTGTATTCGATTAGATTTTTAGTTTTATCTATTTGGATTTATTAAAGACATGTATTTGATATTTATTTATTTATATCTTAGTTGATACAAAATAATTTGTTATTTAAATATTGATATCACAATAGATTCTCAGTTCATTTTATTATAAGACTTTCGCTATTGTGTATTTACTGTGATTATGACTATGGATGTATGGGGTTTAGATAACACGGATATAGCCTACTCGAGTTCCTATTTGAACCTTTGGTTTGTTAGTGGTTCATCACACCATTCTGAATAGTGCAGAATTGGGGTGTGACACTGCTGGAGGCACGTGTATCAAATTAGCTTGGATTTAGGACTTGTGACATTTTCTTATAAACTCTGCACAGTCTGCTTCCATTGTGTTCCAGTAATATCCCATTCTGAGGATCTTCTTTGCAAGCATTCTATCATTCATGTGAGGTCCGCATATTCCTTGATGAACTTGTTCAATGACATTTTGCACCTGTTCCATGTCAACACATACTAACTGCACTCCTTCATGGGATCTTTTGTACAGGATATCTTCGTATAGTATGAACTGAGAGGCATATCGCCTAAGAGACTTCTTCTTACTTGTTGTGGCTTCCACTGGATACTTTCCTTCCTTGATGAAATCTATGATGGGAGCAAACCATGGTTGACCATCGACTATCAGTGCATTCACTTCTTCCAAGTGGACTGGTCGTACTCTTTTCTCTATGATTAGGGGTTTGATACGTCCCAAAGGACCATTTCCAATCATTGAAGCCAAGGTGGCCAATGCATCGACATACATATTGGTATCTCTTGGGGAGTAGTCAAATTCAATTTGCATGAACTTCTGAGCCAAGGTTATTAAACATTGTTGGTAAGGTATCAGCATCTCGTCTTTGGATTTCAAGTCCCCTCTGACTTGGTAGATAACAATTGATGAGTCACCATAGACCTTTAATCTGCAGACCCCTATGGCCAAGGCTGCTTTCAGTCTCATGATACATGTTTCGTACTCTGCAATGTTGTTTTTGCAGTCAAAGTCTAATCTAAATGAAAATGACAAAAATACCCATTATGGATCTATGAATAAGATGCCGGCCCCGTATCCCATATGATTTGCTGCTCCATTGAAGAACTTTATGCATGTGTCGTTCTTCCCCTCCTCTTGAGTTGTGTGGACTTCTTCATTTCGGAATACATCTTCCAGATGTCTGAGGTTATGTTCAACTGGTAGAGCTGATAGATGTTATGCAATTACGCTCCCCTTGATATACTTTTGAGTTGTGTATGTGATGTCGAATTCGGACAACAACAACAACAACCTAGCCAACCTTCCTGTCAAAGCTGGTTTCTTGAATAGATACTTCAAGGGGTCCATTCTGGAAATGAGTATGACCTTGTAGGATAACATATAATGCCTTAGTCTCTTTGTTATCCATACCAGGGTTGTTCATGTCTTCTCCAACCGTGTCTATCTTTGGTAATGGATAGTCATCTTTGGAGCTAGCCTTATTCAGGTTTCTATAATCTATGCACACCCTTAGTCTTCCATCCTTTTTAGGTACGATGACCACATTTTCTAGCCACTCTGGGTACTTTGTGACCTCTAGGAATCCTGCGTCAAACTGCTTCATGATATCTTCTTTAACCTTAAGGGTCCATTAAGGCCTTAACCTCCTCAGCTTCTACTTATATGGCCTTGCATCTGAGATCAAAGGTATCTTATGCTGTACAACATCAGGGTCTATGCCGGGCATATCTTCATAGGACCAGTCAAATACTTCTTGAAACTCCATCAGTAATTCTGTCATTTGTTTGGGTTCTTCTTCTATCAAGGTAGAACCGATCTTTATCTCTCGAGGTTGCTCTGCTGATCCGAGGTTAATTATTTTGAAGTCTTCGTCGACAGGTTGAGCCTTCTTCTCCTCCGAGGCTTGGATGGATTGTAATATTTTAGGAGATGGTTCATCATTCACATTATTTTCAAAGTTAGAGTTAGAAGGAGAAGGAAAGGAAGAAGTAGACGTAGAGTAATTCAAAACATCATCTTTATTCACATTCAAAAGCAGAGGTACAAAGAAAAAGGTTCCTAGTGGAACAAACTCAAAACATGGAAATGACTCAATCTTATCTAAAGACTTAAGGACCATAGGCTCAGACATAGTTATAATATGTGGATTACATGGCAACCCCTTTGGGTAAACAAGATTATCATAACAATTTCAATTGGGGATTTTTCCGCTGACGGGAGGGGTGAATTGTTCTATATCGGGACTACTATCTTGATCTTCACTAGTGAGTGTCATCACTTGATCGTCCTTAAACAGGTGGCTGATGTTGATCACTTTTGTCTCAGATTTATGCTCCTTGCTCTGCACTTGGATCTTTGTTTGCTCGAGCTCTTCCCAGTCAAAAGTACAATCATGGAATATTTCGAACCTGGGTACTTGCTTTTGGAGGTGGGCATTGAACTAAGGTTCTAAAAATCTGCAGTAGATGTTATCTTCTACTTCATTAACAAAATACCCATTGAGGGTCTTCGAAAACTGGATGTTCTGCACATTATACAAGCCCTCAGATATTGCTTGATAGACTATTTCATCTGTCCTTTGGGGTCACCAATCCCTACTAGCTCTGTCTGATGCTCTTATTGTGCTACTACCATACTGACTACTATGCTTGTATTTCATCCTCTCGAGCTTCGGAAATATTTCTTCAGCTCCCCTCTGCTTTTGCTTGATTACTTTTAGATCCCCTTTAGTGGGGGTATACCCCAATCCAAATCCATACTCATTGACCAATAGAGATAAGAAAGTGACATCACCATGTTGGTTGGAACCAAGGCCCATACCTGGAAAGTAGAGCATGTTAAGTAATTGATGAAATGAAAAGGGCAGATGCGTACTTGTAGGATCTGCCTTAGTTGTGGCTAGGAAGTTGTCAACCTGGAACCCTCCGAGAGAGAAATCTTGCCTAGTATCCCCTTGTGATTCTTCACCATTTTGTCCAGTGGCCAATGTGTTCACGATTGCAGAGTCCGCGGGTATCGTCATAGTGGTACCCTTGTAAATGAATTTAACCTTCTTATACAAAGTAGATGCCACTGCATTGGCCTGATAAATCCAAGGCCTTCCTATAAGCATGCTGAATGAGGTAGAAATATCAATGACTTGGAACTCCGTCTCAAATTCAGCCGGTCCTACTTGAATTGGCACTGTGTAGACACCCAATACAGCCCTTTTAGTATTGTCATACGCCTTGATGGTCATATCTGAAGGTTTCAACTATGACTCGCTGAAGCCTAGATTCTTGAAGGTATGAAAAGGGAATACATTCGAAGCTGATCCATTATCAACCAAGACTTGGAAAATGCTCTTGCCCCGACATCCAATGGTAATATGTAAAGCCTGTATATGATCCTTACCACCTTGAGGAAGATCGGCATCTCCAAAAACAATTGCATTATTGGCATATCTACCTCCTACTAGCATGGCTAGTTCTTCTCCATCCATTGAAATTGGGACCTGAATGTTTGCTATAGATTTTAGTACTGCATCCCTGTGGACCTTGGAAGCCATCAGAAGCTCCCAATGGACACGTTGGGTTGGGTCTTTTGTAATTGTTTCAATACTGATTTGGAGGCTCTGGTTGGTTGGCAGGTCCTTTACCTTTCTCTCTCACGGGTTGGGCCGGATCATTTACCATCAGGTAAGATGGTTTATAGTTCTTTCATGTTCTGGTTTCTGCTACTTCTTGCTCATCTTCCGAGAATATGAACTCCATTTCAAGGAAATGGTTGCCAACTTGATTTATCTCTGTTTCCTCATTTGAGAGGTAAATGATGAATGGTTCTTCTTCTTCTTCCAGCTGTGCTTGTGCTATTGGGTGTGATGAATCTTCAGGGAAATAAAAATCATACTCTTCTTCTTCTTCTTGATGGCTACCCAACATGTTTACTTCGTCACTAGATGTGACAACCATACTGCTTACTCCTTCTATGACAGACATAAGGTCCAAGGGCTCATCTCCCCCTTCTATGAAATTGACACTGTGATGCGGGAGGGGATTATTTGCCACTAACACTTGCCTGGGCTGGACCTTAAATTTTCCAGAATCCAATAGATACTATATGGCATGCTTTAATGTCTAGCAATTGTCTGTGTCTTGCCCGTGTTGATTGTGGTACTTACAGAACATGTCCATACGAAAATTTAGTAGAAGAGGACTTGGAGGTGGACGAGGGTCAAGCACTGTCAATTTATTGGCTTGTATCAATTTCTCCAGAGCTTTGGATTGGGACATCCCCAAATCCGTAAACTGTCTCCTTGGTCTTGCTTGTGGTGGTGGGGTGTAACATGAACTTCCCAAGATCAATGGCTCAAAATTGGTATTAGCTACTTGCTTTGCTGATAGATCCCCTGGATTTCTTGGTAGGTATGCCCTTCTATTCGGAGCCTCTTCTGACCTTTCTGTCTTTCCTGGTAATATATCTCCCCGAGTTATGACGTCCTCTACTTGTTGTCCTGCAACCACAAGCCCTTTGAATGATAGGATGGCCTGGCCGAAGATGTATGTCTTATATGGCCCACTTAAGCCTCTCATCATTATCTCCACCTGATCCCTCTCGGATGGTCGATCCCAAAGCTTTGCTGCTACACTTCTAAATCGAGTTAAATAGGTTGTGAATGTCTCTCCCTGAGCTTGGACCATGGTTTCCAATTGCCTACGGTGGGTCTCTATCTCTGTATTGTAGGAATAGAAACTGATAAATGCCTCGGTGATGTCTGACCATCAATGTATCTGTGATGGGTTCAAATTCATCAACCATCGATGAGCCCCACCCGTGAGTGAGAATTGGAAAGCTTGTCCTAACTGCTCATCAGTAAACCCTTTGCCTTGCTTCAATAAGCCTGTGAATGATCTTAAGTGGGTCCTGGGGTCTCCTGTCCCATCAAATTTCTCAGTGGTCCATTTAAACATGGGAGGCAGCTTAGTTTCTGGAAAGAAGCATAATCCTTCAGAATCAATTATTTGGCTTTCTACTCCCTTCATGCACCTCAGTATTTTTTCCACTTAACTCAACCTATCGCTGTATGGGCTATCTTCTTCCCTTAATTTCTTGGTTACAGGGGTCGCCTAATATGATTGACTGTTTTTGGGGTATACCCTCCATTTCTTAAAATGCCGGGTATATGAAGAATTTTGACACAGCTGGGTTAGGGGTACCCGATCCTTGTGGTGGTGCCATATTTACTCTTTCAATGATCGACCCTTGAGCCTTCAATTGCAATTGTATATCCCTTAATGCGGAAGCTATCATCCCCCCATGGTATCATCCATCTTTTCCATCCTGGCATCCATAGTGACCGGGACTTGGTTTGATTCATCATTGATTCAGTTGATGTGGTTGAGGTGGGACTAACTGGCCCTGGTTTGTACACCCTAGACGACCTCCCAATAATGGGATCCCTTACCCAAGATGTAGAAATGGTTGTGGTTTAGGCTGACTCATTGACTTGTACTAGAAAAGAACCTAAAAGTGATAAATATTAGGACTCTAGGATGACGGGAGTGGAAAGAAGTCATATGCACAATTAAGGATGACTTAACCAAACAAGAATTAGCTCCTTCATAAGGGTGATTGGGTAAACATTATCCAAGTCAATTTAATTGAATTTGGTTAAGCCATGTGTTCAGTCTTAGTGCCTTGTGATTCTAAAAATGGATAATTAGTGGCTCCAAGGTCTGGCCACATGGGTTACCGAATTTCAATGAAATTGAAATAGATATATTAATCCGTTGTCCTTATTAGGGATGGTTAGCCAAAGTGGTTCATGGAGGAACAAACTAATATATTTTTTTCCTGACCATGGTATCTGTGTCTTGATAGGGATTTTCTGCTCATTTTTCAAAATTGACGTGTTAACAATGAGAGATTCGACACATCGAGCTTACATAATGGAGAGTGTATAGTGACCGTCTACTATGATGTAGAACAAGTGTATACATACCTCATACTCCCAATTGGTGAGAGTTCAAGATGCTCATCATGTAGATTCTAACATGTTGACCAATCGAGGATGAAAGTGGGTAGAAATTCTACGTCTCGAACATGGATGTCATGGTTAAGTAGATTTTACTGGGTCAGTTCAGGGATGAACCAAAAATAACAAACATTGGGCTACAATCTGGGTTAGGACAGAAAAGGCCACCTTGACAAGGATGGAGTAACCTATCACTGAATGCACGATGAATGATGGGCCCCCAATCCCTTTATATACTATGTTGCAAAAATCATGCGACATGGAGTAGCATAACTCATTCCCAGGCGGACCCAAGAAACGCTCGTTAGAGGCTGCTCGCCGGTCGGGATCTCACAAAGTACAGGCCCAGGTTGTGTATTTTGCCTAGCGGGCTGCCCCATATGCATGGGACCCGGTTTAGCTACTCGCATGAATGTGTGACTGAACCCATTCCCCCCAAAACAATATTATACAAGCTTAAATATAGTATCCTATGAGCTAACATCCAATTCACACAAGGAATGTTTTCATTTCGGAATTTGACGTTTATATCCCCAGTGGAGTCGCCACTGTAAGGACAAAGATGTTTGGAAGTCGCCACCTAGATTGAGGTCTGGGACCTTAGAAATGTGAAATCTTACCCTAAGGTAAGACTTCAATTGACTCATGACCCTTAGATTGGATTTCTGGTCCATCAGAGATTTGGTAAGCGTCAAGTTACGGTTATGGGAAGGGGTTAGGCACCCAAATTGCCCGATCGAAATCGATCTCCTATACCTTTCTTATGCTAGACTCTATCTATTAAACCGAACCAAACCAAGTGGTTTAATTTCATTGAACCGAATCTGTATCCATCAGATTGCCTACGTATCACGAAATTATTCCAAAAATCAGGTTCACCATCGTAGTTCACGTGTAATTAAAGTTTATGGCTGTGATTTATGCTTGTGCATGATTAAGTTCATTGTTCAAGTTGAAGTTTATGCTTGAAAGGTTGAGAAACTCTATGGGTTAGTATTTGGATAGTCCATACGAATTGATAGATAGTCCTAGTGGATCTAAGAATGGATAACCCTTTTTGGGTCTGAATATGGATAACCTTATTTGGGTCAAAATGTGGATAACCCTTTCTGGGTTGGAATGTAGATAATCCTATTTGGGTCAAAATGTGGATAGATATCCTAGTAGATCTATGGATAGTTCGAGTGGACTAAGTTGTGGATCCGAATTTGGGATTCTCCCAAATAGCCTACATATCCTAGGGTTTGACCTAGGAATCAGAATCTACGTAGTTCGAAATGGATGAAATAACCTGTTCTAGGTTTAGGATTGAGAACCTATTCTAGGTTTAGGGTTGAGAACCTATTCTAGGTTTAGGATATAGAACCTATTATAGTTTTAGGATTTACTGAGGGACAGAAATCATCCTGAGCTACCCTTTCCATCCTAAGCTCTAATTTTGGAAGGTTTGGCACAACATTCTCTTTCTTTATGAAGAATTTTATTATTTTCCATTATACCCTTTCCAATAATATGGGTGTCTAAATGCATGTCCCCACGCTTAGACTGTCTTCTAGAAGTGTGCATACATGGCAGTTCAATTAGGGTGTTGCAGAAAAAAGAAGTTATTGCCACAATGGAATATTCTATCTAAGCATATCATGTATGATGTTTATGGTAACTAACAAAATATATAGCAAGATTATGAAAATCTCCCTAACATGGCAAATGATACCATAAAAATCTATTTAAACATGTTAAAACTTACTATGCTATATTCCACACATGGCAAGTCTAAACATGGCATGTCTAAATATGGAAATTATCAAGATATTACTAAATATGGCAAACAATCTACTTATTCTACCAAATATAGCAACACATGGATATGGCAAACATGGTATATGAGCAATCCAATCAAAACATGTGAGTACTCTAAATGTGGCCATTTATCCAAATATGGCATGTGGATACTCTAAATATAGCAAGTATGCAATCAAACATGGTAGAATTCATCAAATCACTCAAGCAATCAATTGCATATTACAGTGAATGAGTCATCGATGAAACCTTTCTGAACATCCAAAATTATCAAAACACATATGCTCAAGAAGTTCTTTGAAAATATTGTAACTTTTATGAATACATTTGAAATAAATAATGACTCAAAAATGTCAAAATTGTGACACAAGGTTTCAAGTATTGCACAAACTAGGAACTGATTTCAAATTCTGTCATATTACACCAAAATGACCATAAGTAGGTCCTTTGTAACTCAAATTAAGCCTTATTTTTTTTCACAGAAAGATGACTTAACGTGATAAATTTCATCTGAAGGGGTCGAATCCCAATAGGGAGCACATATGGGTCAAAAGTATTGCACAATTCAATGCACATGCATGGTGACAGATTCTGTCACCCTGTACCATAATGGGCATATGGAGACCTAAATATATCAGAATTAACCTCAAAACATACCCTTAGAAAGAAGATTCAGAAAGCTTACTTTTGTCTCAAAGCATCTAATCCCAACAGAAATCAGGTCAAATGAATGCCACATGACCGGATATGTGCACTGGTTAAGTCTGTTCTAGATTTTTGACCAGTTGCACCATAAATTCCATATAAAATCACATACTTAATCAAAACATATGTCCATGTAGATAATTGACAGTTTTAAAATTTCAACAAGAAAAACATGTGCAAACAAAACGTTCTCACTGCGAAAAAAGATTCTTTTCAATCATGCCAATCAGTATATCCTAACAGATTAAAAAACAGAGCACTATGCACATCAAAATCAATATCAATTCAATTAAAAATTGAAAAAAAATCTGAAACTAGTGCCATTTTTTAGAAGACTTCTTTATCTAAAAAAATTGTATGAAGTTGTTTTTCTGATTATGGCCATAAGATCCATTTCAAGAGACTTTCTGATAGGGGATTGCATTATACCCGAGTAGGGCAGCAATGACAATGGAGATTTTTTTTATGGAGTTTCCCAATACCAAATGGTACGAAATTTCTAGGGGACCCTGCTAACATATCAGAGAGAATCCCATAAAAATTTGGGCTACAAAATCTAAACAAAACCACATCAGATGCAAGTCCCAAATTTGGATTCTAAATCTGGAAATTTCAGATCCAAAATCCACTTTGTAGAATTTATCAAAAACATCAAACATCATCATATAGCACTCAAATCTTCATCATTGAACCATTTAAAAAATTATCATACATAAAAAATATCAGACATGAGCATCTTAACATCAACATGCATGCAATAGGGCATTCGTGATCGAGATTTAATGAAAATAAGCCTCTTTAAGCAAAATCAACATTCAAACCTTCTAAAAGACCACTAAATTCATTTTAAGGTACCAACCTTGTGCTCAAATGGAGCAAAACCTTTGATGTAGACTTTTTTTTGGAGATCGTATTAAGATTTCTGAAGGTGAATCCTCATCCTCCTCTTCTCCGCTCCTTTCTTCTCTAACTCTCTCCCTTCTTCTTCTTCCTCTTCTTCTTCTTCTTTTCCTTTTCTTTCTTCTTCTCACGGCTCTTTCTCCTTTTTCTTTTTTTTTTTTCTCTCCCCCTTCTTTTCTCTCTCTCTTTCTCTCTTTCTTTCTCTCTTTCAATCCCATGGTTTCTCTTTCCTTTCCTCCTTTTTCTCTCACGGTCTCTCTCTCTTTTCTCCCTTCTAGAAAACCCTCTCCTCCCTCACGTCTTCCCTTTCTCCCTTTTCTCTCTTTCCTTCTTCTCTCTTCCTTCCTTTTCTTCTTCTATTCTTCTTCTCCTATTTCCTTTTTTCCTTCCTCCTTTTAGAAATTCTCTCTCTTCTTCACTTTTTTTTCTTTTCTTTCTTTTTTTTTCTTTTCTTTCCTTTTCTCGTTCCTCTTTCTAGAAAATCTCCTCTCCCTCTCTCATGTTTTTTTCTCCCTTTTCTCACTTTCCTTCTTCTCTCTTCCTTCCTTTTCTTCTTCGTTCATCTTCTTCTTCTCGGCTTCTCTCTCATTCTTTCCTTTTTTTCTTGTATTTCCCTCTCTTCTTCCTTGCTCTTCTTCTTCTCGACTTTTTCCTTCTCTCTTTCCTTTTTCGGCTTCTTCTCTTCTCTCTCCCTCTCTTGGCTTTATTCCTTTATTTCCTTTTCTCCTTCTTCTCGGCTTCTATATAATATATATAAACATATTAATATATATAATATAGTACATGTGTATATATTAATATATATATATATATATATATATATATATATATATATATATATATATATATATATATATATATATATATATTATAGAAAGAAATGCATGCATATGGGCCGACGTGACTTGGTCCGGATTAGTCTGAGCTGGGCCAGGCTGAGTTGGACTAAGTTGGGTTGAGCTGGGTTTGGACCAAAGTTCACTTCTTCTATCATTTCATAGTACATTTTTGCTGCCATTCCACATGGAATTTTTCGATAGCCTCTACTCCAAATTTTCTATGTTCACTTTGTAGAACACTAAAAATGAGGAATATTAGAACTTGAATCACCTCATTTGGAAATAAAATGGCCAACTTATAAATTTTTGAAATTTAAGCAGGTCAATTTACGATAATTTGGTTAACCATTCTGCATGGGATCCTTCGGAGACTTCTGCCTGAAATCCTTTACATCCACTTTGTAGAGTACTAAAAATGAAACATATTGAAATTGAAATCACATGATTGGGATGTGGGGTGACCAAAATATGAATTTTCAAAGATTAAATGACCATTTCGACATGTAATTTTGCATGGGACCCTTCGGATTTTTCTGTACCGAATTTTTCACATCCACTTTGTACAACACCATAAGTGAAGAATAATGGCCTTTGGATCATCTGAATCGAACATAGAATGGAAAGGATATGAAGCATTAAAGTTCTATCGATAATTTTGCATGAAAGCTTGCATGGGGCCCACCGTTGACCACTACCCGGGATTTTTCACGTCCACTTTGAGGACTGAAAATAAGGAATATTGGTGCTTGAATCATATGATTCTGATATCAGATGATCAAGATATGATGATTTGAAATTTAAATGATAATGCATGCATAATACGATAATTATGTAAATGCCCTTGCACTTTCAAACTGTGATACCTTCCTTGTTTGATGTCAGAATTTGATGATTCCGATCTCATTTTGAAGATAATTTCACGACCTATACATCCAAGTAGGTAATAGCCTATGACCCTGCTATGGGGTTCATCAAAGAATCTCAAATCATTGGGTTAAAAGTCAGAAATCGGCCATGTGGATTCACTTATGTTGGGGATGGCAAAAGTGCGGTGCTTACACCATAGTAGACCGGTTCTCCCAGGCTGAGGTAATATTTTGAACCAAATCCGATGTTAGCTCCCTGCAAGGCAATGGCTCATCAGGAAATTCATGTACAGTGGGAGGCAGGCCGTGCTATTGATGAAGTTGATTTGGAGAGTAGAACGTCGTATGTGTAAGACCCATAAATTGGACATGAGTGCCACCGGGGGTACTCGTCACAAAACTATTCTCCCTACACCAGTTACAACCCCACCGGATGTCTACAGATCTGATCATGCTAAGCCATCTTGGCCAACTTGTCTCTTCGTGGAAGTTTACACCATTGGCTCTCCCCCAGTATTGGTTACATGTGAATTGAGGAACTTGTAGGGGTGGAATCAAACTCAATCTCTCTAGGAGCCAATACTACAGTAAATGCGGCGACCCTATGATTACATCCAAATCGAACATGTTGTTACGCCTTGCCATAACATCAAGGCCGTTCAATGTTTTTGCCAATATAGTTGGTATAATATCGCCACTATCATTAGCATGAATAATGAGGTCTACTATGGCAGGGGACTCTATGCGCTTTTGGTTTCTTAGTAAGTAGCAGGCGATCATGCAGTAGATGAATACTCTTCCTCTTTGTAGCTTCGCTTGGAAGTCCTCAGGGTCTTTGCAAGCATACATTTTTAGTCATTTCTTGGATGTCCAGTCTCCTATTCTTGAAGAAAACTTTGACCTCTTCTTTATTCCACTTGAAGTGTTCTCAGATCTTCTGAGGGTATTTGCTCCGAAGTGGAGGTTTGAAGATCTTCTCCCTATAAGGGTACATCAGACATACCCTGAATTCTTCCACTGTAGGGCACATCATTGCGTCACCAAACCTAAAAACATGCATTGAGGGGTCCCAGAATTTGGTGACTGCTTTGAACAAACCAAGATAGAGGCGCATGTTCTAAAGGCCACGTAGGGCGTCGAGATGATATGGCTTTAAAGGTTAGGTGTCTCTCCTAGAATTAACCATTCCCACTTCCTAAGACCTTTGTTCATGTTGCCGAGCAGCTGTGAAACAAAAATTCAGTCTTGTACATCACAAAAGTAGTAAACTAAGGGTTCAAGTACACAATAAAATGTACATATAGTTAAGAGGTCTCCCACTTAAGAGTGCGTAAACATGAATATTTGAATGCATTCTAATAAATCATGTACAACTTTACTGCATATTGTAGCTATGCCGGTACACTAAGTCCTAATAGTCAGACAAAATAGAATGAAGAGGAAGGCCTAGCTAGGTTGACAAGAAGCTGTCCACATGGTTGACCATGGTAGGATCTTTGGGTTGCTCATGTAGAGTGACTGATCCTCAAGAGAGGATGCTACCTTTTGGGCAAAGAAACGTGGACATTGGAATTTGGGACGTTGTCGAATGGATGGACGACAGATGAATTCCAGTCGAGCTATAAGATTGTAAATGTGTAGAATGACCTGCTCACGAGAGACAGTGCCATAAAAATTTGCTTACAAAGGAAAGAGGCCAAAGACGTAAACACTGGGAATCCATTAGATTAGAGAATGGGAGAAGAGTTTTGGCCATAAAAGAATTTCTTTCTCTAATAATGATGATAAGACATGACCTTTTGGTTGATAATAAATCTGATCAGATCAAAGAGGTCCAAGGTTTCACTAAAACTATGGAAGTCCAACCCCCTTTTTTTTCCTTTTTTTTTTTTCTTTTCTTTTTTTTTTATTTTTTTATTTTATTACATTTTTTCAGGGGTATAACTAATACTTCTTTACCTGATCTAAACTTGTTAGATACTGCAAACTTCGCCATCAAGGTCAGTCAATCGTATAGCCTTGCCTGGGAGGATCTCTTTGACAACAAAAGGTCTGTTCCAGTTTGGACGTAACTTACCCCTAGGGTCATGTATTAGCCCTTTTCTCTTTTAGCACCAAGTCTCCAACAACCAAATGAAGAGTATTTACTTTCTTGTTGAAGGTGGCAGAAATCCTCTGCTAATACTACTTTGAATTGTCTGTAGCCCTCATCCTTTTTTCATCAATAAAATTTAATTCCTTATATCTCGCTCACCTCCATTCGACCTCGGAGATCTTAGATTCCATAAGGGTCCTCAAGGAAGGGACCTCTAATTCAATGGGAAGGATAGCCTCCATACCATAGACCATGGAGTAAGGAGTTGCTCATGTAGATGTCCTAACCGAAGTGCGATAGGCCCATAAGGCATAGGGAAGCTTATCTGCCCAATCCGTGTTAGTTTGAGCCATTTTATGTAGGATAACCTTAATGTTCTTGTTAGCTGCCTCAACCGCCCCATTTGTTTGTGGGCGATAAGGAGATGACCTATGTTGATTGATATGTAACTTCTCACACAAGTCTTGGACCTTACCCCTGAAGTGTGTACCTTCATCAGATATCATATCCTGAGGCATGCCGTGGCGGCAAATGATGTACTCCTATAAGAATTTAGCCACTTTGTTGGCAGTAAGCTTGCAATAGGACTGTGCCTCCACCAACTTCATGAAATAATCTATGGCAATCAGGACAAATTCATGTCCATTGGATGCCATAGGGTTAATATTCCCTATCACATCTATACCCTACGTCGAAAATGTCCAAGGAGAGCTCAAAGTATGCAACTCTGTTGGGGGCACACGGATAAGATTGGCAAATATCTAGCACTTGTGACACCTTTTCACAAAGTCAACACAGTCTGCTTCCATCGTGTTCCAATAATACCCCAAGTGTAGGATCTTTTTAGAAAGCATCCTGGCATTCATATGGGGTCCACATAGCCCTTCATGGATCTGTTCAATAACATTTCGGGCCTGTTCCTCATCTACACAGACCAACTGCACTCCATCATAAGACCTCTTATATTAAATATCTTCACATAATATGAACTGGGCTACATGTCTCCTCAAAGTTTTCTTCTCTCCTAATGTCGCATCTGCAGGGTATTTAGACTCCCTGATGAATCCACTATAGGGGCGAACCAAGGTTGACCATCTACTGTCAGTGCGTTGACCTCTTCATCCATGTATGCTGGCTGTATCAATCTTTTGATTATTATCAAAGGTTGCATCTTCTCCTTCGGATTACCCCCAATCATTGATGCTAGCGTTGCCAACGCATCAACGTATCGATTTGTATCTCATGGGAAGTATCCGAATTCTATCCCTTCGAATTTGCGGGCCAAGACTTGAGCCCAATGTTTATAAGGTACAAGATTTTCATCTCTCGTCTTCCAGTCTTCCCTGACTTGACAAATAATGACTGAAGAGTCTCCATACAATTTCAACTTCTATACACCAAAGGACAAAGTCGCTTGAAGCCCTCCCATACAGGCTTCGTACTCTACGATATTGTTGGTGCATTCAAACTCCAAGCAGAATGACAAAGGTATGGAGACACTGTCAGGATCCACCAGCATTACCCTGACTCCATATCCTCGATGGTTTGTCGTGCCATCAAAGAACATCACCCAAGTGTCATCTCCCAAATCTTCTTGAACAGTGGAGACTTCTTCACCAGGAAATACGTCCTCCACTTATTTAAGATTTCTTTTGATTGTGAGAGACGACAAATGCTCAACAATTACACTTCCCTTGATAGACTTTTGGTTCATGTAGGTAATATGAAACTCCAAAAGCAACAACAACTACCTTGCCATTCTCCCTGTCAAGGCCAGCTTCTCGAAAAGGTATTTGATGAGGTCCAAGCAGGAGATGATAACAATAGGATATAAGAGCATGTAATGTCCCAATCTCCTCGTCACCCAGACCAAAGCAGTGCTTTTTTTCTCCAATGGAGTATAGTTAACCTTATAGCCCATTAACTTCTTGCTTAGATAATACATAGCCCTCTCAATATGTCCATTTTTATCATGCTGGGCAATCATGGATCCCATTGACTGTTCTAGGACAGACAAATACAGCAGAAGTGGTCTCCCTGGGGTTGGCGGGACCAAAACTGGCAGATTAGTCAGATATGCCTTGATCCTACTGAAAGCCAACTGGCACTGGGGATTCTAAGTTTTTAGCTGGTCCTTCTTCAATTGCTTGAAAATAGGTTCCCAGATGACTGTCAAATGCGCTATGAATCTATTTATGTATTGTACTCTTCCTAAGAATCCTCTGATCTTCTTTTCTGTTTATGGAGGAGGCATTTCAGATATAGCTTTGATCATGGCTAGATCAATCTCTATATCCCTCTCACTCACCAAGAAGCCCAATATTTTTCCAGCAGTTACTCCAAAAGCACACTTCTGTGGATTCAGCCTCAACTTGTATCGTTTTTATCCATTCAAAGGATGTCCTCAATGCCGTGAAGTAATCCTCCTTGGTAATTGACTTCACAATCATATCATCTACATATACTTCAACCTCCGTATGGATCAAGTCATGGAGGACAGTGGTAGTCATTCTTTGGTAAGTGGCCCTAACATTCTTAAACCCAAATGGCATTACTGTATAACAATAAGTACCCCAATCTGTAGTGAAAGAAGTCTTCTCTTTATCTTCTAGTGCCATCTTTATCTGATTGTAGCCTAAAAAGCCATCCATAAAAGATAACAGTACATGTCCAGTGGTGTTGTTGATCAATATGTCAAACTTGGGTAGTGGGAAGTCATCCTTAGGGCTTGCTTTGTTCAAATTCCTATAATCCACACATACCCTTAATTTACCACATTTCTTTGGGACAATGACAATATTGACCAACTACTCGGGGTAATGAACCACTTCAAGGAAACCGGCATCAAGTTGCTTCTGGATATCCTCCTTGACCTTCAAAGCCCACTCTGGCCTCAATCTCCTCAACTTTTGTTTGTGGGACTTTGAACCAGGCGTTAAGGGAATCTTATGTTTGACCACTTCAGGGCCTATTCCAGGCATATTCTCATAAGACCAGGCAAAGACTACTTGAAATTCTTTGAATAACTCAACCATATTAGCTGCTTTTTCCTCAGTTAAAGTTATCTTGACTTTGATCTCACGGGGCTCTTTAGTTGAGCCCAAATTGACCATTTTGAAATTCTCTTCTACTGGTTGGGCCTTCATTTCCTTTGAAGCCTTGATATATCGCATTAAATCAGGAGAAGGTTCATCATTCTCATCATTATCCAAGTAAAATTTAGCGAATCGACAGGAACGGAAGAAGAAGAAGACACAGTATAATCGAAAGCAAAATTTTCATTGCTGATAGAAGAGGTGTCTACAAGATAGGAGGTCCCAAGCGGGACAAAATCAACACTAGAAAATGTTTGCATTTCATCTAAACTTGTACTAGGCACAAACACATCCAAATTGTTCAAAATGCATGACTCATTAAAAAAGCAAAATGATCTACATAACTCCAATTAGGGACCCCATCAAAAGGATGAATAAGTTGGTGTGGACCCAAATCCTTGTTCTCGCTTTCCTCGGTGATGGCCAAGACTCCCTAGTCATCGAACAAGCTGCCGACATCCACGATCTCTGATCCAATCTTTGCCGCATCACTTTGCTCTGAATCCTCATCAGCTGCAGCTCTACCCAATTAATATCACAGTCAAAGAAGATCTCAAAGCCATGACCTCGCAATTGAAGGTGCATGTCATACCATAGATCGGGGAAGCCACAAAACGAAAAGTCTAACCCTTCCTTGACAAAGTGTCCATTAAGAGTTGTAGAAGGTGAGATTTCTTCTTCACTATGAATCCCATCAAAGTGGAGGCTATGGATCTGTTGATCCAACCATTGTTGATGTCATATCCTACTGTTGCTGCTGCCTTTTCTTGGAAAGATTGAAAATTACCTATTATTCTTGTACTTTCTTTTTTTGAGCCTCAAAAAACATTCATCGGCTCTCCTCCGCTTCTGGTAGATCAAGGAGAGGTCTTCCCTAGAAGCAACATACCGCAGTCCAAATCTGTTCTCATTTATCATTAGTGCAAGCACATTGATGTCACCTTGTTAATGTTAACCCAGACCAATTCCTGCGAAAAAAGACATGTTAAGCAATGAATTAAATACAAAATTGAAATTCTTCCCTGAGGGTTCTGATGTGTTGTTTCCAGGATTGAACTAATCTGGAACCCACTAAGTTGCACCCCTGTACTATCCTCTGAACTACTGTCTCCCACTACCAGGGCATTAACCATATCAGAATCGGCATACACTGTCACCACCACCCCTTTATATTAAAATCTGACCTTCTGATGCAAGGACGATGTGAGGACTCCTTCTTTGTGGATCCAGGGCCTTCCCAAAATTAGATTGAAGGAAGCAGGTATGTCTACCACATGAAGCTCAACATCAAACATAGTAGGACCCACCTTAATCTATGCATTATGTATTCCATTAATGGCCCTCCTGGTGCAGTCATAAGCCTTAACACAGTGTGTGGAAGGCCTGAGCTCTGCCTCATTAAACCCAAGATGCTTGAAAGTGCTCAGAGGGAAGACATTCAATATTGAACCTTCATCTACAAATACTCTTGGAATTGTAATGATCCTTGAGACTGATGGTTATATAAATAGCCTTGTTATGCATCCTCCCTTCATCGGTGATATCGGCGTCGCCATACATCAAGGAGTTAGCAGCATGAGATCCCCAACCATGTTTGCTAGCTCAGTACAATTAGTGGACACTGGAACTTGGATGCTAGCTAATGATTTTAGAACTATGTCCTTGTGTGCCTTGGACACCATTAGTAACCCCCAAATTTACACATTAGTCTGTGTCTTCTCCAACTGCTTCAAAATAGGGTTCTGGGGCTCAGGAGCAGTACATTGCTCTTTCCCTTTGTCTCTCACCAAATGTCCAAGATTATCCACTGTCAAGTTTGCAGGTTTGAAGGTCTTTCCACTCCAGGTTTCTGCTACAGGCTTATCATCATACCCAGGGATGTAAATCTCTAGGTTATTGAAATCTTGGGTCGCTTGGGCTACCTCTTGTTCATCCTCAATGTATATGATCAAAGGTGCTCCCTTCTCAATCCTTGTTACAGAATGCTTTGTCTGTTGAAGGAAGACCACCTCTAGATCATATTCTAATTATTGCTTGATAGCTATAACTTTAGGTGATTCCTCATAGTCATTCTGATCTTTCCAACTGTAATCTGGTGAAACTAAAGATGCGCCATATTTATAAGAACCCTCAAAATGTGATGAATTGTAACGACCATCCTCTTCCCCTTCTACGAGGTTGACAGAGTGGTTAAGGAGAGGATTTTTTGCTGTCGATGCTGGTCGGTTCTGAATGAAAGAAGTTTTGGCTTCTAGTGCATCTTGAATTGCTTCCTTTAAGGCGAAGCAGAACTCTGTGCCATGCCCATGCTGGTTATGAAACTTGTAGAATCTGTCCTGCCTAAAATTTACTGGGAGAGGATTGGGATGTACCATCAGTCCAGGGGGCTATAGCTGGCTAGCCTTCATCAATTTATCCATTATCAACTCTCTTGGTAAACCCAGCTCTATGTACTATCTATTTGCTCTCTGATTCCTCTGAGGATAAGGAGCTTCAATCAATAATGGGGCTGAAGAGGCCGCTGCCACACTCTTGGCCTGGAAAAAAGAATTTGCACTAAACGCTTTGGAAGAATTATTTCTCCTGCTTTAGCTGCCTTCAGATATTGCCTTATCGCCTTTATGCGGGAGGTCCCCGTGGTTGATGGCATCCTCGATCTGTTGTCCAGTGACGATTAAGGTTTGGAATGTGGTGATGCCTTGTCCAAAGATAAAAGTTTTATATGGGTTAGCCAACCCTCATTCATCATGGTGACTTGTTCTCTCTTAGAAGGTCTATCTAGATTTTCACAGCAATGGCCCTAAACTTGGCTAAGTATGTATTGAATCCTTCTCCGGGCAACTGCAAGATTGTTTCTAACTGCCTTCTGTGGGTTTCCACTTCAGTGTTATAAGAATAATGCTCTACAAAAGCAGTTGTAATGTCTACTCAGGACTTGATTTGGGAGGGTTTCAGGTGCAAGAACAATTTGTGAGCCCCACTAGATAAGGAGAATTGAAATCCTTGGCCCAACTGCTCATCCGTAAACCCCCTTTCTATCCTTAGGATACCAGTAAATGATCTAATATGGGTGGTGGGGCAACCCGATCCATCAAATTTCACCATAGGCCATTTGAATTTATCTGGCAGCTTGGCCTCTGGGAAGTAATTCACTCCCTCAGCATCTATAATCTGATCTTCCATTCCTTTCATTCCTTTAAGCAGATGTTCTACATTGTGCAATCGACTCAGGATGGCCAAATCGGCCAACAGTTTATCCACCTCTGACAGCTTACTGGAGGAAGGCTCCCAAATCACTATCTAGGACAGAGTAGATGCATTCTTGGGGGTGGTGGGACCATTGCCTCCCTCAGGTGAGGCTACCACGTTGGAGGCTGATTGTGGCCCAATATTCATGTTTTGCTTCACCAATCCTACCATGGCATGAACTATTCGCTTCAAACTGGCATATCTGGTGGTCAAACTAGTGATTGGATCCTCTGGGGGCTCACGATGATCTTCCATTTCCTCTGTCAGACTAACCAGCTCTCTTGGATATCCCTAGGTTGATTGAAGACTGGGGACTCTATGTAGTCTCTTAGAGGTCGGATCCCTTACCTAACTAGAAGTTATGTTTCAACTCTCTTGAAGGTAACCCGAAATATGGAACAAGGGAACAAAGGTCAGACTCTAATAGATAGGGAGAACTAAGAATAATGAACATGTATGCATCAAAGCTGACTCAACCAAACAAAGTTAATTCCAATGTAAAAACTCCATTAGGTTAATCCCAGCCAATTCCAGTGATTCAGAATAATCCCTTGATTGGCCTTCAGCAAGAGGGTAACTGTAAAATAGACTATACCTCTGACTAAAACTCCAACCAAATGAACATATCGAAATCGTTGGATTTGAGAGGGATTTACCATTTGAATGGACGTGCAGAGGATATCAAAGAATTTTGATTCAATCTTGAACAAATAAGTGATTGCTCCACCAGTGACCATCCACGTTGAGCAAGGTGAAATTGGACAAGACACCGAGACGTAGGTACCATGGGTAAAGACAACACTTAGGTGTTCATGGGTGAATCAAGCATACAAGTGTTAGTAATCTGATAATGGGATAGGACAAGGCTACCTTGACAAGGATAAGAATTCCTATCACCGTATGCACGATGAGTCACAGTCAACTACATCCCTTCGAATATCCAAATAGCAGCGGGTACAAGCCAAGGTTGTGGCTTCACCTGGTGGGTCACCCAATGTGCACTAGGACCCATTTCAGTTAACCACGAGGTTTGTAACAAAAGTAACCAATATCACGATAACCATGGTATCACTATACCATAAAAATAGTCAGTGAAGTTTATACAGTACACCTAATCAAACAAGGCTACAAGCATGGGTGTTTGCTACTTCTACACCTAAGTATAACCTAAAGCCCTAAAATGTATGTGTATGCACAAAGAGAAAGGGATAAGGATTTAAAATCTGGAGTCTGGCATAAATCCCCAGTGGAGTCGCCCCTATGAGGACCAAGGAAATCATTTAAAAATTTGGTTATGTTTATTTTTAAATTTAAATTTACGTGTAGTTAAAGTTGTCTACCCTCATTACAATCAAACTAGGATCTGGAAAGTTCTTACTTTCAGATCCCATTCACTCATGCTAGTAAAGGGTAAGAAGACTGGAGTCGCCACCAATAAGTGGTCTAGGACCTGAAATGATTTCCTCAATGGACTGACACTAATGACTCGTGCAACTAGAATGGCTATCTCGTCTCACCAAAGGCGGGTAAGTGCCAAATTACAAGTTGCGAAGGTGTTAGGCACCCAACTCGCCCTGTTGAACAGGTCTCCCTAAATCCTACCCTTTTTTTTATAGTTCATGAACACTTGGGGCTATCTAAATACAATACAAGGTAGAAGGGAGAATCCTAAATTTATCTCTAATTCTTTACTAACTATGCATGGCATAAATTGAAATTAAACAAATTAAACAAGAAAATATTCACAAAATGAATTAAAGAATTTAATGAACAACCAAGTCATAAATTTAAGGAAAAAAAAAATGATACACAATATATGACCAAGGTCTGAGAAAATTCCAGACCGCCTATGTATCCATGTGCGGCAGGAAATAAGGCCAAATGTAGTTTTGGCCGGTGTGTACGTACCAGGTGTGTGTAATAAGAGGGACGCTCGCAAAATATAGGAACGCATCCAAAGCGATGGACGCTGCCATAATCATGGAACACATCCAAAGGTGAGAGTTGTCCCCATAATAGTGGGACCCATCTCAATGTAGAGGTATTCCCTTCCACATGGAAATTCCCTCGCTGAGGTAATCCCATAATACATGGGACTTACCTCAATTTGATCGAGCATGGAGTGACCAAACTCTCCCGCAACCTATGTATCTCTCGAGACCTCTGTCCCTCAAAAATCAAGTGAAGCGTAGTTCCCATGGATTGACGAGCCATGGACATGCGTGGCAATACTCAGGAGAAGCCAAACGCCTCAGCTCCCCACATACGGGGGTATACTAAATCTAACTCACATCCCACTTTCTGGATACCCTGGTGGACCATCCATCGGGCCACCAATCCTATGCATACATCTACCTAATTGCATATTTTCCTTCACACATTTGATATAATGAATTTCCACACTCTGCGATCCAATCCTAGGGTTGATGGGCTCATTCTAAATGGGCTCACAATGGGCAAACTCATTAGAGTCCCCTAGCCAATCACATCGCGAGAACTATGCATCCTACCTTACATCTAATGCAAATTGGATGTTCAAATGGAGATACATCACTTGGGGTGGGGTCATACACTAAGTTAAATAATATGAGTCACATAAAACATATTAATGTGTAGATATTGACGGAGATTCACAAGATAATCAATAAGCACATCAAATTGGAGATACATTTAAGAATATATCAAATAACCCCGACCCAACACCTTTAAGTCTGCTTCAAAAGAGAGAGACCAACTGAAAGACAACTCAAGTAACACTAAACCAAACAATGGCCCACTTAAAGCCCACATACAACAAACCAACTGGCTTAAAACTAAACAACATGGCCCAATCTATGTGGGATGGCCTCAAAAAACCCAAACCCACCATCCTGGACTAACATAGAAACATTGACTACAACCCATTTAGGCAAAAATAAGATGGCCCAAACAAACCAAACAAAAACCTATAAGTCCCTACTAAGACCTGACTGACATTAGCCCAACCCAAACCTTAATCAAACTCAAAATAAACCAGATCAGCAAGACCAAATAAGACAAACCAGCCATGACCCAAACTGGGTCAACCTGAACCAAACCCAAATTGGTTTGGGCCAAATTGAACCAAAACAAACCTGACCTAACTGGATCAAAGCAAACCTAACCATAGAAAACTAAACCGGGCTAACCACACCAACCTAAGCCTAAACTTAAGTCATAAACCAAACCAAATCTGAACCTAATCAATCCTAGACAAAGCTCCATGCTAAGTTGGGCCACGCCCTGACAAAAGCCCAACCTTAACATAAGCAAGACCAAAATAGACATACCTGAACTGAGTCCAACTTGGACCGGACCGAAACAAGACCCTACACATATAAATCAAAACTCAGACCGCCAGACCCTACCCACTTGGTAGGCTAGATTAACCAGGCCAGAACAAACCAAATGGGCTATAACTAACACCACAAAACCAGGCCGAACCCAAAACACAATAAACTAAAAGAATGGCCTAACTAAAACACCAATTAAATCTCAGCAAAACCTCCTTATATTCGGCCATATCAGAAGAATGACATACAGCTCAACAATTTCATATTAAAGTAAGCATTACAGTCTTTAAAAATGTAAAAATGAACCCATATCATGGTAAAAATACATGTAAGAAGATCATCTGGGAGCAACCATGAGACAAACAAAATTGAAATACCGTACTAACCGAATAAGCATTATACACAAAGAGAAAACAAAAATAAAATGACCCTACAACATATATAAGAAGACTCTACACTCTCACTGGCATACATTCATAGCATCTCAAGCAAATGGGAATCAAAGATGACATCACCATTACATTGAGTCAAAAAAAAAAAAAACATGTTCAAGATGAATGTGAGGAAGGCAAGAAAAGTACCAGGGCGTGGCTTCTTTTGCGAGCTCTAACCTACTTTACAGCTTCACCTCACATTCAATTTGCAGGAAGCTTTCGATCCTCTCCTTAGCCCTTTGATCAGCTCCCAACCGAAACACAAATCGCCTTCAATTTCTTTACAAAGAAGAGGTTGATCTAATCCTTTTCACTTTCAAACCCCAACGAAAACCAGAGAACCTTGAATTTGATCCTCACCCTCTCTGATTTTTTTCTCTCTGAGAAATCCTAAAAGAAATCAAAGAAACCCCTCTCAGATCCCTCTCTCTCTTACCTTGCTCAAGCCAAAAAAATAAAACCCCCAGTAGAGAAGCATCTTAGAGGAGCCAAGGTCGAAGCAATCACTACCCTTCTCCGTTACTTTCTTTTTTCTTATCTGTCCTGCAACTCCCCTTGCGGCCGCCGGCTTCTCCTTCACTTCTCTCACACTTTTTTCGTTTCTTTCTTCTATTCTTGTTCTTTTTCCTTTCATACTCTCTTTGCTTTCATTCCCTCTTTGTAGATTTTTTTTCTCTAATTCCTGATCCGGGCTAGGAGCCTTACAGCTCCCCCAATGATTTCTCTTCTGGTCGTAGCCCCCAACTCTTTCTTCCTCCTTTTCAACCCTTAAATCCCTCTCTCACTCATTCCCTTGCATCTCAGCCCAAGAAGAAACCTATCACACCCCAATTCTGATCCAACCAGAATGGTGTGAGTGAACCGTCACTGAACCAACAGTTCACACCAGGATCTCGAATAGGCCGTGTCCACTCATACAAACCATTACACATAACCACCATCAGAATATAAATAATATAGCGAAAGTCTTTAAATAAATGAACTGAGAATCTATTGATAAATTTAAATAAAATATCCAATTATCCAATTTCAAACATATAATATAATATTCTTACATCCATTTAGTCCAACTGAAAATAACAAAAAAATAAATAAATAAAACAAATCAAAGGTGCACGCAGAAAGGGCACTCGCATGAAGCGTCATGCTCATCCTCTCCTGCCTGTACGTCCAACGCAGCAACACCACCATACGCCAGAGCGTTCATATAGTCGTCCACTGTGTAACCTGCATCAACATCTAAAAACAATGTATATACAAAGGGTAAGCTCACAACTTAGCTTAGTAAGACATTCAGACAGTTTCACAATATCATACATGAGTAACAATCAATTTTATGTTGTGGTCTAGGTTTAAGTTTGCAATGTGCTATAGAAAGGTTTGGTGGCCCCCGCACCTCTATACACTAGTGTGTGGCATAGCATGGATCACACCCCCATCTGCCCACATGCACCCATCATGGAATAGAGATAGAGCTAAGATACCCCCGTACCCCCCCTGATGCTCTACCCATACCAGTACCTAAGCCCCTACTGGCCAGGGCTCGCAAACTGGGCTCACAACTAACCAATCCTATATGTCATCAATGTATGTTCTATCCCAGCACAGCCATCTACGGCATAGAGATAGAGCTAAGGCATTCCCACACCTCCCCTGATGCCCTATCCGCAACTAACCCACTAGGATAGAAACAACACGTAGGTAGACCCTATCCCAACATAACTCCCTACGGCATAGAGATAGAGCTAAAGCATCGTGGATAAGCCAGCGTCGACTTCAGAGACCACAATCCCACATAACCATGGCCAGGCCAGCATCAACATCGGAGACCACCGTACCACGACCTTCCCCTGATGCCCCACCTGTACCAAGCATGTTAAGATAGAATACTACAAAAAGTGCTAGTGTGAGGAGCAATCCCAGGCCCATGCCCCACTCCACACAGTAACGAAAACAATCACATGCTTAACAATCACATCCTAACAATGCATGAACACTAATAATAACTGAAATTAAAAGATGGCATGTGAATTTGCACAAACATCACATCATATATAATCAGGTGATTAACATTGACTTACTGTCCATTAATTATTAGGTTTAGGTCAGATTCCCTTACCTGACGCTCGTTTGATAGCTTGCTCCACGTCGCAAGATCCAAACGGAAAGTCACAAAGTCCTACAATATTATTAGGGTTTCATTAGAATAGTTTTCATAGGGTTTCATGTTGGTCAAAAACCAACAAAGTCCAAAACCAGCCCTTTAGAGCTGACCGGTCGCAACATACCGGTTGCAGCTCTGTGAGCAAACCTGCAACCGGTATGGCCGACCGGTATGTCTCCGGAAGACCATACACTTGGTTTTTCGACTGCCATCGATCAATTTCCTTGGATTTTCAGGGTTTCTCCTATCCACTCTAAGTTTAAGCTTTAAGTTAGAGTTATCCCCAACTCATTCGAGTCTGGTTTCGATGAATATCATCTCGGAACTCAAATCTAGGGTTTGATGGAAACTTAGGGTTTATTGGCTAATTTAGGGTTTTAGATCAATACCTACTTGCATGGTATTGATCCACCCATACAACTATCCTAGAGTCATAGGGTAAGAAGAGTGATTAAAACACTTACCGTTGATTGACATAACGTGAGTGTCGTCCAACGGTAATGGCGGCACCTCCTTCTTCTTCCTAGCTCCTTCTCCTTTCCAATCTCTTTCTCTTCTCTAGAGTTTGTGATAGACAATGGAAAGGATTTGAGGAGGTTTAAGGGTGTATTTATAGGCTAAAATAAGGGTTTAGTAACCCTAATAGGATTAGGAAAGTCTTAGGATTCGAAATTAGGAAAGTGGGACCCTCAGAAGTCTATTTCTGGATCTCCGAACTCAGCTGCGCAGAGCTGACCAGTCAACATAAAATGATTATTATTTGACCGTCTTTGATTCGATTTCGTACCTGTTTGTCATCCGCTCGTCCCGTCTGGCCCGGTGATGATCGAAAGACCTGCTATGACACAAAACCAAGGTTTAGATTGGGTTTACAGAGTACGGGTCTTACAACTCCCCCACCCTTAAAAGAAATTTCATCCCAAAATTTGCATGTAGGTTTCACAACTCCCCCACCCTTAAAAGAAATTTTGGCCTCGAAATTTGAACGTACCTTGATCGTCGAAAAGGTTAGGGTACTCCTTCCTCATCGCGCTCTCCTCTTCCCAAGTAATTTCTTCAACATTTTGGCTTCTCCAATGCACCTTCACATAATGAATATCCTTGGTTCAAAGTTACTGTACCTTTCGGCTTGAGAGCATCACCGGCATCACTTCAAATGTTGAGTCTTCAGTCAAGTCTGGGGGGGTTGCTGTCAAGATGTGCGATGGATTTCTGACATACTTTTTCAATAATGATACATGGAACACGTTATGAACGCTTGACATAGATGGTGGTAGAGCCAATTGATATGCTACGTTACCACGTCTAACCAATATCTCGTATGGTCCCACATACCTGGGGCATAACTTTCTCTTCTTACCAAACCGTTTTAGACCTCGCACCGGTGATATCTTCAAGAATACTTTGTCACCCACTGCAAACTCCAGATCTCGACGTCGATTATCCGCATAGTGCTTTTGTCGAACCTGAGCTGTCTTTACTCTCTCATTGATCTGATCAATCACTCGACAAGTTTCTTCAACGAACTTCGGACCTACAATTCTTCTTTCTCCCACCTCGTTCCATAATAGAGGTGTACGACACTTCTTCCCATAGAGTGCTTCATATGGGGCCATCTGAATTGTAGCCTGATAACTGTTGTTATAAGCAAACTCAATAAGTGATAACTTCTCATTCCAAGCTCCCTTGAAATCTAATGCACAAGCTCGGAGCATATCTTCTAAAATTTGAATAGTCCTTTCTGACTGCCCGTCTGTCTGAGGGTGAAAGGCTGTACTAAACTTCAACTTGATTCCCATAGCTTTCTGTAATCCTTCCCAGAACTTTGATGTAAAACGGGGATCTCTGTCAGATATTATACTCTCTGGGACGCCATGAAGTCTGACTATATTATCAACATATAACTTGGCCAGTTTCTCCATGGTATACTGAGGTCTGACCGCAATAAATCGAGTTGTCTTGGTGAGTCGATCGACTATAACCCAAACTGCATCCATTGACCTTGGTGTCAAAGGTAGGCCAGTGACGAAGTCCATGGTGATACAATCCCACTTCCATGCAGGTTCTGGTATGGCAGTAGTAAACCCGCGGATCTCTGCCTTTCTGCTTGCTGACAATTCAGACATTGGAACACGAAACGAGCTATATCTGCTTTCATACCCCTCCACCAATATAGTCTTCTTAAATCATGGTACATTTTGGTACTTCCTGGATGTACCGAATATGGAGTGTAATGAGCTTCAGTCATAAATCGATCTCTGATGTTGTAGTCTTCACTCTCAGGTATACATAACCGTACACGATACCTGAGTACCTTGTCTGAATCCAAGGTAAAGTCAGGATTGCTCGTACCCTTCTCTAGGTCTTCTTGTACTGTCTTGAGATGTGGATCCTGTAGGATTGCTATTTTGACTTCATCGACTAGATCTGGTGAGATCCTCAAAGCGGCGAACATCATGGTGAACTTATGAATCAAGCCTTGCTCAATTAGATCTTCTGCAGTCTCTATAATATGTTCTTCATCAATTTCCATTGAACTTGAGGCTGCAGCACACAATGCAGCATTTGTACTTGTCTCGGCCTCAGGTTTCGATGCCCACTTTCTGCTTAAGGCATCAGCCACAACATTTGTTTTACCCAGATTATACTGGATGTCACAATCGTAATCTTTTAATAACTCCAGCCATCTCCTCTGTCTCATATTTAGATCCTTCTGAGTGAAAAGATAAGTTAAGCTCTTGTGATCTGACTTAATCTGAAACTTCTCACCGTACAAGTAGTGTCTCCAAGTCTTGATGGCATGTATAACTACTGCTAGCTCCAAATCATGGGTAGGATAGTTCTTTTCATGCTCTTTTAACTGTCTTGATGCGTAAGCAATCACCTGTTCTCCTTGCATCAATACACACCCAATACCCAACCCCGAAGCATCCGTATATAAGGTAAACGGTACGCTTGGTTCTGGGATGGTCATGATAGTTGCAGAGACTAGTCCTGACTTCAAGGTCTGAAAGCATTTCTCGCACTCATCTGTCCATATAAATTTCTCTCCCTTCTTGGTCAATCTGGTGAGTAGAACAGCGATCCTGGAGTAATCTTCCACGAATCTTCTATAATAACCAGCCAACCCAAGGAAACTACGAATCTCCGCAATAGATTTTGGTGCTTCCCATCCTACTTTAGCAGCTATCTTACTTGGATCAACCTTGATACCGTCTTCAGATACGACATGGCCCAAGAAGGCCACTTCCTTCAGCCAAAACTCGCATTTCTTGAACTTAGCATAAAGCTTCTCTTGTCTCAGCCATTGTAGGGCTGCCCTTAAATGTGTTATATGAGCCTCTATGTCCTTTGAGTAGACTAATATGTCATCGATGAATACGATGACCGAAGTGTCCAACATATCATGAAACACTCAGTTCGTCAGTTCCATGAACGACGCTGGAGCATTGGTCAACCCGAAAGACATAACTAGAAACTCATAATGCCCATACCTCGTCCTGAAAGTAGTCTTTGGAATATCTCCGGCCTTGATCTTCAGTTGGTGATACCCTGATCGGAGATCAATCTTTGAGAAAACCTTTGCACCCTGTAACTGGTCGAACATATCATCTATCTTAGGCAACGGATACCGGTTCTTGATTGTCAACTTGTTCAGTTCACGGTAGTCAATACATAGCCTTACACTTCCATCATTCTTCTTGACAAATAATACTAGTGCTCCCCAAGGTGATATGCTAGGTCGTATGAAGCCCGTATCTAACAATTCTTGTAACTGGGTCTTCAACTCCTTTAACTCGGCATGGGCCATTCTATATGGTGCTTTAGACACCGGCGCCGAACCTGGCATAAGGTCTATCACGAACTCTGTAGCCCTGTCAGATGGTAAACCTGGGAGATCCTCTGGAAATACATCTGGGAACTCCCGCACCACGTCTATATCCTCCATCTTTTGGGACTCCAACATGATATCTGTAAGACCCGTGTCAATCTAACCCGGTCTTACCACCTTGAACCAGGTTTACCCATCACGGTCGAGTCAAATGGACCAAGGGCATGAAGGAGATCGAGATCCCAGCTATAAAATCGACCCAAAAATACTTAATTTTAGGGGAGGGTCGCACACCCAGCTAAGCAGGGTCGGACCTCCCAAAACAGAAAGTCATACCCTCAATTTTGAAGGGAGGGTCGGACAACTTAAGACCCTAGGGTCGACGGGATCATCGACCCTCCCATCGACCCTCGGTTTCTGACGAAACTGAAATTAGGAAATTAACTAATTTTCGGTTGGGATTCCTTCCAAATCTCAATGGGATTATTATAGGACATTCCTAGTCTATTTAAAGGACGTCCCTAAGCCACATTCACTCCTTTCACAACCCTAATTGAATTGAGAGAAAGAGAGAAGAAGGAAAAGAGGAAGAAAGAAGGCTAGGAAGAAGGCTTAGCAAAAAGGAGAAGAAATTGCAGAGAAAAGTAATCTTCTCAGGTATGGATACTAATTCCATGAGTTTCTACAGACCTTAGGTTAGATATGGTTGAGTGTAGGATTTTGGAGAAACCCAAACCATCCATTCATTGTTAGGTTTTCATGGAAAACCATAGGAGGATGCACGAAAACTATCTAGATGGATTATACATGGTTCTAGACCATGGAATGATTGTTGAATGAATGTAGGAAGCAAGCCATAGGACCCCAAACATGAAGAATGGGTTAAAAGTGGAAATTGGACCAGAGTGCACCAAGGGTCGCACCGAGGGTCGATAGACCATCCGACCCTAGGTGTTTCTGACCATCGACCCTCAGCATTCGGGAAGTTTAGAATGGAGGGAGGGTCGATAGACCCATCGACCCTAGCATCGACCCTAGCATCGACCCTCAGTTGACAGAATGGTTTTTAAATTCTGAATTAATTCTAATTAAATTCTATCGACTTGGTTAGGTTTGCTAGCAATATAATTACGTTATAACAGTGATTTTAAAGCTTTGGAAATATCTATTAGCGTGAGGAACCTTAACCCCAAACTAAATTGGTTAATAATAAACTGTTTTCTATTTCTTGAGTCCTATGCCATGTTTGATTCTATGCGAATATGTTTGTAATGTGCATACAGCATGCCATCCAATATTTCTATTACTTGTTCATGCATATTTACTTTATTGTTTATAACATGATGATGATGATGATGATAGGAATAGGCATGTGCTTGTATGTGTGTGGTTGATGTGCTTGATGCGAGAGAGTATCAGGGGAGGTGTGATGAGAACGTCAATAAACGTTAACCTTTGGCGGGTCTCAGCACTTTAGCTCTATCTCTAACTCAAGTCTTGGGCATTGACATCGTCGTATCGCCATTACCTTAGTAGAACTATTATGTCGTAGAGTATCAGGGGAGGTGGTCTCGGTCCTTGTAGTCTCTGACTCTACCGGAGGGCCTTAGCTCTATCTCTATGGATGTTCTGAGGGATGCTGGGGTGAGGCCTTGGATACACTGTTTGGCATTAGGATTGGTTAGCAGCAAGCCCAGTTTGCAAGCCCTCGCTAACAGGGGCTTACGTGTTGGTATAGCATTATATAGCAATAAACGTTAACCTTTGTTCTATAATGTTATGGTAGGGTGGATGGGGACGGCGATAAACGTTAACCTTCGGGCGGGCGTCCACACCCTGTGTATAGAGGCGGTCTCAATAAACGTTAACCTTTGACCACCCAACCTTTCTATTGCACATTGTAAACTATAAACCAAGACCAAAGATATAAATTGATTTTTTTGCATGCATATGTAATGTTGCATTGTTTTGGCTACTCACTGAGCCGTGTTGTGTGCTCACCCCTCGACGTCGAATATTTTAGTTGATGATGCAGGTTATACAGTTGAAGATTATATGAACGCGTCGGCGTATGGAAATGTGGCAGCTGTGGAAGTTGGAGCTGAAGACGATACACGACTCCTCTTGCGAGTGCAACTCGTGTGTATTTGATTAGATAGTTTTAGGTTTCTTTATCTGGATTTATTAAAGACTTGTATTGATATTTACTTATGTCCCGGTTGATACAAAATAATTTTCTATTAAATTATTAATATCATTTTAGTTCTCTGTTCATTTATTTATAAGATTTCCGTTATTGTGTATTTTCTCTGATTATGATTGTGGATGCGTGTAAGTTTGGATAACGTGGGGATAGCCTATTTGAGATCCTGGTTGAACTGTTGATTTGTTAGCGGTTCATCACACCATTCTGGTTAGACCAAAATTGGGGTGTGACAACTTGGTATCAGAGCATCTCAGGCCTTGCCCGCCGAACTGACACACATTCAAGACCATTGTGAACTGAGATAGGATAAATTAAAAGCTTTAATACAAACACACTGTAAGCACAAGTGATGATTGAAACCGAATTAAAAAGAGAATAATGCATCTATTAAAGGGAAATCCAGTTACATACAATGAGTAAGAGAAACAAAACGTATATACATCGCTAAAGCAGAGTACAGTCCACAACCCGGACAGTCACTCTGTAGTACAAGGAAAAATAAAAGTACACTCAGGAAGCTGGAGGCGAAGGAGGAGGCGGTGCCTCACGATCTCTGTCGTAGTCCTCAGCATAGACCCTAGTCAACCAGGCCACTTGGGTCTGGGTCGTCTGGAGACTAGCTGTGAGACCGGCTATCCTCTGATCGGTCGCCTTGCTGCACCTCTAGGAGCTCTCCCATCCGCGCGTCTGATGCGTGCTGAGCAGCCAACAGCTCATCCATCCTCAGATCAGATCTGCGCTGAGCATCCCTGATCTCCTGCAACATCTCCATCATATCAGAAGGTGGGCGTGAAGGACCAGCATCATGAGAAGGACTGGTCTCGGGTACCGAAGCCGCCGCAGCAGAAGTACCAGCCCTATCCGCATGCGTTGGTGATGGCGGTGGTATCGCATCGACATCCATATATAAGCGATCATCGTCGACCAGATCCCCACGAGCCCTAGCAGCAGCCTTAGCATCAGCCATCTCAACCCGAGTGTGAGGGCGCACCATCGCGTTCCTCTCCTCATCACTAACCTCCGCATCTCGCAGCCCCATCTTGCAGATAGCCTCCCAATCTAGAGGCGACGAGAAGGTCTTCTCCCCGGGTCTTCTCATCTACTAGATCCACCCCCGCACGGGTCGGTATCACTTGTAATCATGCGTCCATAGGGTAGATTACCCCTATGACCGGACAATGTAGCACTAATCATCGTCCGCATGATGATGTAAGGAAGGCGAACCGGTGGACGAGTGCAGATGCAGTAGATGAAGAACTGAGTCAGCTAAGAGACCCTCTCATAGTGTCCACTCTGCAGGATCAGATTATGCTGGATAATCTTGCAGAAGACCCGTGGAGCTGGACGAAAGTAACAAGCTCTTATCTGCCATCTATCGGGACAGAGCAACTGGTTGTCGATCTCACCTCTCATCTCCATCTCAACAAACTGTGGCTCTCCCGGCGCACAGTACACCATAGGGCCATCATAGGCAATGCCCAACAGATCGGCCAGCTGCCGATAATCAAAGGAGATGTGCACCCCCTTGACGTAGCTGGTGATGCGCAACTCCTGGCAGTGCTCAACATCATTGTAATTCCCCACCAACTGGAGATTACAATAAAACTGGTGCACCAAGTCTGGACAGGTGCACGCGTCGTATGTGATGACAGGGAGCCACCCCATATCACCGAATGCTCCCTCTACATTGAACAAGGCTAGCTCAGCCAAGTTCACCATGCGACCCCCTTCCACTTTCTTACGGGCATAGTCAGCATACTGTGCCTCGGCTTCGTTTGAACGGAAGCGAAGTGGATCACGCAATCTTGGAACTTTAGTACGGGCCATAGAATCTGAAACAATAAGAAAGAGAAAATAAACAAGGAGTTAGTAGGATAGAAATCCAAAATTTGACTTAATAACGACGTAAGTTGACCATAAAGTCCCATTTCTTACCATACAAATGGGCGTAAGAACTTACGTAGGTTAAAACATATCCTACAACCCAGATGCAGTAGGAAATTTTAACTGACGATGTCCAATTTGAAGAAATTCAAGAAAAATAAAAAATATCGACAAATTAGGGCAAAAAGAGAGAAATTTAAGTTTCTCGTTAACCAACCGATGAAACTCAAAAAATTTTGAGGGCTTTCGTTCCTCAAGACCCCAATAACAAAAGCCCCCAATAAAAATAGAATTTTTACGGTTGAAAAAAGTTTAATTTGGGAAATACGAGCTAAATGAGCAAAACCATAGAAATAAAAACCTAAAAACAGGGAAAGTTGGGAATTTTTCCTGTAGAGGTGATGTGGATGTCGAAACTCGGACTAAGAACGATCCACAATAGTGAAATAGCACTGTAGCAACTCGGAGAGTAGAGAAGAGTCGAAACGGAGGAGGAATAGTGAGAAATGACCTAGAATCGGATCTTAAAAATCTGATTTTTGGTCCAAGGGTCGGACAATTCGACTGACACCATCGACCCTCGTATCGACCCTCCAATCGACCCTCGACTCTCGAGAATCTGACAGAAGATTCGAGGGTCGGACTGAGGGTCGGATACCCATCGACCCTCGCATCGACCCTCAGCTCTCGGAAAGAACAGGTCATTCCCAGGGTCGGATACCAAGGGTCGGACACACCAGCAACCCTCACCATCGACCCTACATAGAAAAGACAGTATTTATTTCAGAATGAATTGGAGATTTTGAATTTTATATCGGTTAGCGTGCCTACATGAAGTATAAATGATTTCTCACTGATTTCGATGATTTTCAGGCACCATCCATCTCGAAAGTAAATATGTCTGGCCGTAGAGTGACCCAACAGACCCGAAACACAGTCCCACCACCACCACTGGCGGATGAGACTAGTCAAGAGAACAATTACGCACAGGGTAATCCCGAGCTGGAAAACCCTACAAATTTGCCACCACCACCACCTGAGCTAACAACAGTGGTGATGAATCTGGCACAACAGCTACAACAAATGCAACATGCACAAGCTCAAATGCAGGTTGCGATGGGAGTTATGTTTCAAGCCACTCAGGCTGCAGCCATGCACACTGGGCAAGCTAGGGCAGCACCAGTGGGTAACCACCCAGCTCAACAGACACCTCAACAATCGGCTGCACCAATTCCAGTGCAAGTCCCAGAAGCAGCCCAAGGGAACTATCAGTATCCACCCCCAATGTTTGGGGCATACCAAAATCAACTGGATCACTCCCGACTAGTAGAGAGATTTTTGAAGATGAAACCGAGAGAATTCAATGGCAAGCCGTCTGATCCATTGTGGCCAGCACACTGGATAGACGAGATGGAAAGGAACTTCCTTATGATGACTATTACCGAAGAAGAGAATGTACTATGCGCCACCTTCATGCTCAAAGGCGACGCACACCATTGGTGGAAATCTACAAAGACCTACTTATTAACCAAGCACGCCCTACTGACATGGGCTATATATAAAGAAGCATTCTTTGAGAAGTATTTCCCAAGGAGCTTCAGAGATTCAATGGAGAAAGAGTTCTTGAGTCTGTACCAGGGGCAGATGTCCGTAAACTCATATCAACAGCGTTACGAAGAACTATTTTTCTTCGCACCGGCTAGCATGCAAGAAGAAGATACAAAAACCCGTAGGTTTGTCGCGGGACTAAGAGGAAGCATAAGAGAAAATGTTCTGGGTTTAGAAAAGAAGATTTACAGCGAAGCTGTCCAAATTGCTCGAATAATTGAATCGAGCCAGAAGGAGAGCTATTTCTCCCAGAGGAGAGGAATCAAGAGACCAGCTGGAAACTCCTATAATGGAGGCAATAATAGGACGTATAAACCTTTTCGTCCTCAGAATTTTGCAACTGCACCAAAGTCTACTGTAGCAGCTCAACCACAGCCAAAGTCAAATTTTGAAGCCCCGAAGTGCTATAACTGCAACCAAGCAGGGCATATGGCAAGAGAGTGCCCAAAACACAAGAAGCAACTACATCAAGGACGGGTATATGCCGTTACATCAGAGGATGCTGCCGCATCGCCCGATGTGGTCACAGGTATGACCGAAACTTGTAAGACTATAATTAGAATTGATTGAGCATGTAGACTAAGTAAAAACGAATCACAGGTATCGTACCTATCAATGGCGTACCCGCCAGAGTACTCTTTGATTCAGGAGCTACTCATTCATTTATATATGTGTCGTTTGGAAAGAAGACCAATCTGCCCATCAAAACATTAGACTACAAATTACTTGTACGGTCACCGATGGGATTAGAAGGGGAATTAGAGAAAGGTTATGGACCATGTCCAATTCTCATTGGAAGGCAGACCTTGGATGCAACCTTAATACAACTTGAGATGGCAGACTTTGACGTCATCTTGGGAATGGACTGGTTAGCTCGGCACTCAGCAAATCTGTTATGCACCGAGAAGAAGCTAACGTTCAAAGACAAAGAAGGAGCAGAATTCAGTTTCTCGGGAACCAAACTTCCCAGGAGACGCAAGCTCATACTCTCCGCATTAAAGGCTAAGAAGTGCCTTGAGAAAGGAGCAGTCGGATATCTAGTATCAGTGGTCGACCTAACCAAGGACGTGCCACAAATGGAAGATATTGATGTCGTGCGAGATTTTCCTGATGTATTTTCGGAGGAACTACCCGGATTACCACCCGACCGAGCCACGGAGTTTGTAATAGACCTTATACCTGGAGCCGCACCAGTATCAAAAGCACCTTATAGAATGGCTCCTACTGAACTGAAGGAATTAAAAGTGCAATTACAAGAACTACTGGATAAGGGTTATATTAGACCCAGTATATCTCCATGGGGAGCACCGGTGTTGTTCGTAAAGAAGAAGGATGGTAGTGTTCGGTTATGTATCGACTATAGAGAGTTGAATAAGCTAACAATCAAGAATCGATATCCACTACCTAGGATCGATGACTTGTTCGATCAGTTACAAGGAGCGAAAGCTATCATCAACTGAAGATTAAAGAAGGTGACATTCCGAAGACAGCTTTCAGGACAAGATACGGACATTATGAGTTCCTAGTGATGTCCTTCGGACTAACTAATGCACCGGCAACATTCATGGAACTTATGAACCGGGTTTTCCACGATATGTTGGATACGTCGGTCATAGTATTTATTGATGACATATTGGTATACTCCAAGGACAAGGAAACCCATGTCAAGAACCTAAACGCAGCCCTACAGCGTTTAAGGAAAGAGAAGTTATACGCCAAATTTTCGAAGTGTGAGTTTTGGCTAAGTGAAGTCGCCTTTCTAGGCCATGTAGTATCCGTAGAAGGAATCAAAGTGGACCCTAGTAAGATCGAGGCTATAGTGAAGTGGGAAGCACCAAAGAGTGTTTCAGAAATTAGAAGTTTTCTGGGTTTAGCTGGATATTATCGGAGATTCGTAGAAGACTATTCTCGGATTGCCGTACCTCTCACCAGTTTGACCGAGAAAGGAGAAAAGTTCGTAAGGACGGATAAGTGTGAAAAGTGTTTTCAAATACTGAAGACCAGATTGATATCCACTCCAATTTTGACCATTCTCGTTCCAGGACAGACATTTACCGTATATACTGATGCATCGGGATTGGGATTAGGATGTGTGCTTATGCAAGGAGAGCAAGTGGTTGCGTATGCATCGAGACAGTTGAAGGTACATGAGAAGAATTACCCCACTCATGATTTGGAGTTAGCGGCAGTAGTACATGCTGCCAAGATATGGAGACACTACCTATACGGAGAGAAATTTCAGATTAAGTCGGACCATAAAAGTCTTACTTATCTATTTAATCAGAAGGAGTTAAATATGAGACAAAGAAGATGGCTGGAACTATTGAAAGACTATGATTGTGATATCCAGTATCATTCGGGAAAAGCGAACGTGGTAGCGGATGCATTGAGCAGAAAAGCAATGATAAAATCTCAAGGAGAAACTAGCATGACTGCAGCAATGTATACCAATGGAATGGTGTTTAATCACGGCAACGAACAATATGTGATAGATACAACGGATGAGTCAGCTTGCGAAGGGTTTATTCATCGGTTTTCGAATAGGTTCGCGGCATTGAATATTATACCGGATATAGTGGACGAAGTGAAGACAGCTATCAAAGCAGATCCTTATCTGAGAACAGTACAAGAAGATATTGAGAAAGGTAGGACCAACCCTAAGTTCACCTTAGATACCGAGAAGGTACTGAAATATAAAAAGAGAATATGTGTACCTGAAACAGAAAGTATGGACATTAGACACCGACTGATGAAGGAAGCCCATACCACCATCTACTCGATACATCCTGGAAGCACAAAAATGTATCATGATCTAAAGAAACTATATTGGTGGAGGGGAATGAAGGCAGATGTAGCCAAGTTCGTGTCTCAATGCCTAAATTATCAGAAGGTAAAGGCGGAACGACAAAGACCCGCAGGACTGTTACAACCATTACCGGAACCAGCATGGAAATGGGACTGCATCACTATGGACTTCGTCACAGGACTACCATTGACTCCTCGAGTAGTTGACGCAGTTTGGGTGATTGTAGACCGTCTGACTAAAACAGCTCGCTTCATACCGATACGACCCCAGTATAAACTGGAAAGGTTAGCAAAGCTGTATGTGGATAATATTGTTCGGCTACATGGTGTTCCAGAAAGTATTGTGTCCAATAGAGATCCACGATTTACTTCCAAATTTTGGGAAGGACTGCAAAAGGCTATGGGTACAACATTGAAGTTCAGTACTGCATTCCACCCACAGACAAACGGATAGTTGGAGCGTACAATCTAGATTTTAGAAGATATGCTACGAGCATGTGTGATTGATTTCAAGGGATCATGGGACGAAAAGTTACCATTGATCAAGTTCGCTTACAATAACAGCTATCAGGCTACTATACAGATGTCACCTTATGAAGCACTGTATGGCAGGAAGTGTCGAACTCCCTTGTTTTGGAATGAAGTTGGAGAACGTAGTATTGTTGGACCGGAATTTTTTGAAGAGACTTGTCGAGTGGTCGACATAATCAAGGAAAGAGTAAGAGTAGCTCAGAACCGTCAGAAGCAATACGCAGATACTCGACGAAGAGAGCTAGAGTTTGCCGTAGGTGATAAAGTATTTTTGAAAGTATTGCCTATGCGAGGATTGAAGAGGTTCGGACAGAAAGGAAAATTAAGTCCAAGATATGTCGGACCATATGAAATTCTAGCTAAACATGGAAAAGTAGCTTATCAGTTGGCATTACCACCATCCATGTCAAGTGTGCACGACGTATTTCATATTTCATTATTGAAGAAGTATGTCAAAGACCCAACACATGTGTTGACAGTAGATTTGCCAGACTTGACGGATGATTTGACATTTGAAGTAATACCAACGGAAATCACTAGTCGAAAGGTTCAACGTCTACGTAATAGAGATATTTACTATGTTAAGGTCACATGGAAAAGTAGAGACATGGAAGAGGTTACATGGGAAGAAGAAAGTGCTATGAGAAAGCAATACCCTGACTTGTTTGATTCAGAAGGTACGTATAATTTCGAGGACGAAATTTTTATAAGTTGGGGGGAGTTGTAAGACCCGTGTCAATCTAACCCGGTCTTACCACCTTGAACCAGGTTTACCCATCATGGTCGAGTCAAATGGACCAAGGGCACGAAGGAGATCGAGATCCCAGGTATAAAATCAACCCAAAAACACTTAATTTTAGGGGAGGGTCGCACACCCAGCTAAGCAGGGTTGGACCTCCCAAAATAGAAAGTCAGACCCTCATTTTTGAAGGGAGGGTCGGACATCTTAAGACCCTAGGGTCGACGGGATCATCGACCCTCCCATCGACCCTCGATTTCTGACGAAACTGAAATTAGAAAATTTCCTAATTTTCAGTTGGGATTCCTTCCAAATCTCAATGGGATTATTATAGGACATTCCTAGTCTATTTAAAGGACGTCCCTAAGCCACATTCACTCCTTTCACAACCCTAATTGAATTGAGAGAAACAGAGAAGAAGGAAAAGAGGAAGAATGGAGGCTAGGAAGAAGGCTTAGCAAAAAGGAGAAGAAATTGCAGAGAAAAGTAATCTTCTCAAGTATGGATACTAATTCCATGAGTTTCTACAGACCTTAGGTTAGATATGGTTGAGTGTAGGATTTCGGAGAAACCCAAACCATCCATTCATGGTTAGGTTTCCATGGAAAACCATAGGAGGATGCACGAAAACTATCTAGATGGATTATACATGGTTCTAGACCATGGAATAACTGTTGAATGAATGTAGGAAGCAAGCCATAGGACCCCAAATACGAAGAATGGGTTAAAAGTGGAAATTAGACCAGAGTGCACCAAGGCTCGCACCGAGGGTCGATAGACCATCCGACCCTTTCTGACCATCGACCCTCAGCATTTGGGAAGTTCAGAATAGAGGGAGGGTCGATAGACCCATCGACCCTAGCATCGACCCTAGCATCGACCCTCAGTTGACAGAATGGTTTTCAAATTCTGAATTAATTCTAATTAAATTCTATCGACTTGGTTAGGTTTGCTAGAAATATAATTACGTTATAACGGTAATTTTAAAGCTTGGGAAATATCTATTAGAAAGATAAGGTGAAGAACCTTAACCCCAAACTAAATTGGTTAATAATAAACTATTTTCTATTTCTTGAGTCCTATGCCATGTTTGATTCTATGCGAATATGTTTGTAATGTGAGCATGCCATCCAATATTTCTATTACTTGTTCATGCATATTTACTTTATTGTTTATAACATGATGATGATGATGATGATAGGAATAGGCATGTGCTTGTATGTGTGTGGTTGATGTGTTTGATGCGAGCGAGTATCAGGGGAGGTGTGATGAGAACGTCAATAAACGTTAACCTTTGGCGGGTCTCAACACTTTGGCTCTATCTCTAACTCATGTCTTGGGCATTGACATCGTCGTATCGCCATTACCTTAGCAGAACTATTATGTCGTAGAGTATCAGGGGAGGTGGTCTCGGTCCTTGTAGTCTCTGACTCTACCGGAGGGCCTTAGCTCTATCTCTATGGATGTTCTGAGGGATGCTGGGGTGAGGCCTTGGATACACTGTTTGGCATTAGGATTGGTTAGCAGCGAGCCCAGTTTGCAAGCCCTCGCTAACAGGGGCTTACGTGTTGGTATAGCATTATATAGCAATAAACGTTAACCTTTGTTCTATAATGTTATGGTAGGGTGGATGGGGACGGCGATAAACGTTAACCTTCGGGCGGGCTTCCACACCCTGTGTATAGAGGCGGTCTCAATAAACGTTAGCCTTTGACCACCCAACCTTTCTATTGCACATTGCAAACTATAAACCAAGACCAAAGGTATAAATTGATTTTTTTGCATGCATATGTAATGTTGCATTGTTTTGGCTACTCACTGAGCCGTGTTGTGTGCTCACCCCTCGACGTCGAATATTTTAGTTGATGATGCAGGTTATACAGTTGAAGATTATATGAACGCGTCGGCGTATGGAAATGTGGCAGCTGTGGAAGTTGGAGCTGAAGACGATACACACGACTCCTCTTGCGAGTGCAACTCGTGTGTATTTGATTAGATAGTTTTAGGTTTCATTATCTGGATTTATTAAAGACTTGTATTGATATTTACTTATGTCCCGGTTGATACGGAATAATTTTCTATTAAATTATTAATATCATTTTAGTTCTCAGTTCATTTATTTTTAAGATTTCCGCTATTATGTATTTACTCTGATTATGATTGTGGATGCGTGTAAGTTTGGATAACGCGGGGATAGCCTATTTGAGATCCTGGTTGAACCGTTGGTTTGTTAGCGGTTCATCACACCATTCTGGTTAGACCAAATTTGGGGTGTGACAATATCAACTACCGATACTAGATACCCCACTCCCCCTTTTTCTAAGCATCTCTTAGCTTTTAGGGCAGAGAGGATCAGCTTCCGCTTCCTAGGTAACTTGGTCCCAGTGAAGCTATACTCCTTTCCCTTTTTGTCTGTAAGCACAAGCTTCCTTTCACCACATAATAGAATAGCTGAATGATGGCCTAGCCAATCCATTCCCAAGATGACATCAAAGTCTTCCATCTCGAGTAGTACCAGAATTGATTCTAAGTCTCGACCCTCAATACATACAATACATGGTCCATAATATTCAGTCAAAGCCACTTCAACTCCTAGTGGAGAGCGAACTATCAAGCTCGGGTTCAAGTGCTTGATTGGTAACTCCATTTGCTTTCCAAAGGAAATAGAAACAAAGGAGTGCGTGGCCGTAGAGTCAAATAGTACTCTGGCAGGTATACCGGCTACATTTACGATTCCTGGAATTTTTATTATCCCTTAGTCCTACATGCGCATACACACAATGAGAATAGTAAGCCAAAAAGTAAGGGATAGAGTCGTACCAGTGACCACATCAGGTGATGCGGCTGCCTCTTCATTGGTGACCACATATACTTTTCCTTGCTGGGGAGGATGCTTCCTAGGTAGAGTGCAGGTCCTTGCAATATGACCCACTTGCTGACAGTTGAAACATTTGATATTCGGGTTGAATCTGACATTCTGTAGCACAGATGGTGCCGTAATGTTTCTGGCAGGTACTGTAGCGGTCTGAGCCCTGTATGGGCGGAAGGGTCTATTGTTACCGCCACCCAAACTCTCAATAGCGGGTCTCTTCACTCCCCTGTTCTGAGCGAAGAACCTGTCCCTCTGACTGGATTCTATTACTCTCGCAACCTGTACAGCCTCATCGTAAATTTTCTTGTCCAGACCCAATATGTGCTCTCTGATGCCTCCACGTAGTCCCATAGTGAACCTACGTGTCTTGGTCTCTTCTTCTTGCATACTTGCCGGTGCGAAGAAAAATAACTCCTCGTACATCCACAGTCGATTGAGACTGTTGTAGATTAAGGAACTCCTTCTCCATCTAATCTCTGAAGCTCTTTGGAAAATACTTATCGAAGAAAGCAACCTTGAACACTTCCCAATCCACCTGTGTATGCTTCATCTCCAGATATGCCCGTGTAGAATTCCACCAAGCATTTGCATCTTCTTTTAGCATGTGAGTGGCAAATAGGACCTTTTCATCCTCTGAAAAAGTCATCAGTCGGAAATTATTCTCCATTTCTGCAATCCACTGCGCTGGTCACAATGGTTTCCCTGTCATACCTGTGAATGAAGAAGGCTTCAGCTTTAGGAATCTGTCCACCGCCCGACTCAGATCATGCTGTCCCTGTGTATTCATTCCGTACCATGATGGTGGATATGGATATGCCCCCTGATAAGCGGAAGATGACGGAAACTGGTGCAGTGGTGGTACATTCTAGGGTTGGCCCATCAGCCCTGGACTACCATGCGTCGGTTGTGTAGTATTAATCCCTCTAGACTCGGGCGTACCTCCAGTGGGAACAGAACCCGGTGGCCTGAACATCTTCAGTATCTCGCTCAGGAATTCTTTCTGTTGAGCTTGCATCTGATAGACCAGGTTTGTAACAATGGTCTCAGAATTCCTGTGAGGTGGGCCAGGCAAATTTGTCGGTACTTCTGGAACCTGTTCTTCCTCAACATCCAGGCTTGGCTCTCTAACCTGGCCTGGTTCAACCTGTTCTTCTTCCTCGAGGCGCATCCTAGCCTGGTGACGCGTCCGACCCCTACAACCGTTTCTGCCCACCATCTCAGACTACTCTGTTTGAATCTGAGAAGAAGACATAACACATGAGAATGAAGTAATAGTGGTGTTAGTCTTGAACAATATAAGGCGAAACAGTCGCAAAAAGGAGTATTTAAATTTACAAAAATTTTAAAATTTTCTCAGATTTTTCTGGCCATTCTGGTGCTGACCGGTCGCAACATACCGGTCGCACCCCTGTAGAATAAGCTACGACCGGTATAGTCGACCGGTTTGAATTAAAAATTCTGAGCGAGACATAGCGATCGCATGCCTGGGGAGATGTCGGTCGACACTCTGTAGACAGTGCTGCGACCGGTATAGTTGACCGGTCAGAATTGAAATTCTGACCGAGACATAGCGGTCGCATCTCTGTAAGGATACCGGTCGACCGGTATAGGCAAAACCGTCGACCGGTATGCCCAGAATTGCTTTTAAAATCATGAAAAGTGAGAATTTTTCTCACTTTTCTTTCTCCTTTCTTCTTCGGTGGCGATTCTTCTCTGGGTTTCGAGTTGCTACAGTCCGACCGGTGACTTTAGAAGCCGTTTTCTTCCGTTCAAGACATAGAACCTCATCTCCAGGTAAGTCCCTTCCTTCTCTTTCATGTTTTTATAAATTTTCATATCGTCTTTATGTAGAATTTTAGGTTTTTCTTTGATTGAGAGATTCCAACCGTAGGAACTCTTTTCCTTCGGCTTAGAAAGAGTTTAGGGACTCCTAAGAGCAAAAGCCCTCAACTAATTTGAGGTTCCACCGAACGGTTTTTGGAAAAATCAAATTTTTTAAATTTTTGACCTAGGTTTTCAAAATTTTTGAAATTTCTTGATTTTTCTTAAATTTTTGAAATTTCTTATTGTAATTGCCTGTGATTGATTTGTTGAAGGGTGTGGGGGTTACGTAAGTCCTCCTCCCCATGATTTTGGGTGAGTTCGAGGCTTTTTCTCGAATTACTGTAGTTATGCTGTCGAAATTTCATCAAAATCTAACATTTTCTCCTTATTTTCTTTTGTTTTGCAGTTTAATGGCTCCACGACGTGCACTGGGCAAACGTCCTCATGGCTCAAGCATTTGCGCTTCTCTGCCACCCGCTCCACAACTCGACGAAGGTTGGTTTCAATCCTTGGAGGCACAAGCTCGTTTCCCATGGTTCGATAGCAAAAACATCGAATCCGGGCGTCGAGTTAACTTGGATCAGCTGGAGATATTCGATGTGCGAGCCGCTTTCGACGCGCTTGGGTGGTTACCGGTAATATCCTACACTAATACCACCCATCCCAACCTGGTTAAGCATTTCTATGCTAACCTGGAGCTGCATGGGGATGTTAACGATCCCAACCAGGGTAGGGACTTACGCATCTCCAGCTACGTCAAGGGTGTACCTATCTCCTTCAACACCCACCAGTTAGCTGATCTGCTGGGGGTACCCAATGATGGAGACCTAGTATACTGCCCTCCAAAGGTGAAGGGCTATCTGAGCGAGGACTTACGCCGAGAGTTCACAGAGCAGATCCTCAACTCTGGGGCTCCTATGAAGGCGGCTAGTCTAAAGCCCCTAGCTCGAGTCTACAGCCGCATCATCCAGCATGAAATCGTGCCCCAGAGCGGCCACTACAGTGAGTTATCTCAGCTCACTTAGTACATCACTTACTGCGTCTGCACCGGGGAGCGAGTCTCTCTCCCTTACCTCATCATCAGGACCATGCATCAGGTGACCCTGGCCGATCAGGCCAGTAACCTTCCCTACGGTCGTCTCATTATATTCCTGCTACGTCGCTTGGGTGTGAGCATGAGAGGTGAGGTGACGGTTGAGGATACTATGACCTCCGACATTGACTGGGAGGCTATTCAGAGGATGCAGATGGTCGATCTGCCCGTTAGCGACGACAAGTTGGAGGATCGCCCTCGTCCACTCGGGAGGGTAGCAGCCGCAGTAGCAGCAGCAGCAGCAGCCAATGCGGCCTATGCAGCCGAGATCGAGCATGATGATGACGAGGATAGGGCAGAAGGTGTACCAGTGCCAGCTCCACAGCCTACACCTGCAGCACCACCATCTACCTCTACAGCCGGACCGTCTCATCCCTCCCTAGACCCGGTGTTGAGTATGTTCACTGAGATCAGGGACACCCAGAGGGTCATCCTAGAGTCTCAGCGGGAGATGGGTCAGGAGTCGGGACGTTTGGCTCGTAGCCTACGGGTGACTCAGGACCAGGTGCACTGGCTTAGGGTCGTATATGAGCGAGACTATGACATAGCGGACCCTATTCCTCCTAGGCCCCCTACCCCATGATTGCCCTTTTTATTTTTCTTCTCTTATGACTGTTTATATAACAAGGTAACTGTCCGGTTTGTGGACTGTACCCTGTAGCACTATTTTATCTAATACTCATTTTCTATTTAATGAAAGTTTTCATGGTTTTTCCTAACTAGTGCATGTGTTAAGTTCTACATTTAATATTGTACATTATTCTCTTTCTTAGTCCATCTAAGGTATCATACAATGCTTAGGGTGTATCTGTATTAAAAATTTTAAATTTTTCCTAACTCAGTTCATCGACTTAGTTAAATGCAACAAGGTCTGTGGACAGAGCCCGAGAGCTCTGATACCAAGTTGTCACACCCCAATTATGATCCAACCAGAATGGTGTGAGTGAGTCGTCATTGAACCAACGGTTCACACCAGGATCTCGAATAGGCCGTGTCCATTCATACAAACCATTACACATAACCACCATCAGAATATAAATAATACAGCAGAAGTCTTTAAATAAATGAACTGAGAATCTATTGATAAATTTAAATAAAATATCCAATTATCCAATTTCAAACATATAAAATAATATTCTTACATCCATTTAGTCCAACTGAAAATAACAAAAATAAATAAATAAATAAAACCAATCAAAGGTACACGCAGAAAGGGCACTCGCATGAAGTGTCATGCTCGTCCTCTCCTGCCTGTACGCCCAACGCAACAACACCACCATACGCCGGAGCGTTCATATAGTCGTCCACTGTGTAACCTGCATGAACATCTAAAAACAATGTATATACAAAGGGTGAGCTCACAACTTAGCTCAGTAAGACAATCAGACAGTTTCACAATATTATTCATGAGTAACAATCAATTTTATGCTGTGGTTTGGGTTTAAGTTTGCAATGTGCTATAGAAAGGTTTTGGTGGCCCCCGCACCGCTAAACACGAGTGTGTGGCACAGCATGGATTACACTCCCATCTGGCCACATGCACCCATCATGGAATAGAGATAGAGCTAAGATACCCCCGTACCTCCCCTGATGCTCTACCCATACCAGTACCTAAGCCCCTACTGGCCAGGGCTCGCAAACTGGGCTCGCAACTAACCAATCCTATATGTCATCAATGTATGTTCTATCCCAGCACAGCTGTCTACGGCATAGAGGTAGAGCTAAGGCATTCCCACACCTCCCCTGATGCCCTATCCGCAACTAACCCACTAGGATAGAAACAACACGCAGGTAGACCCTATCCCAACATAACTCCCTACGGCATAGAGATAGAGCTAAAACATCGTGGACATGCCAGCGTCGACCTCGGAGACCACAATGCCACATAACCATGGCCAGGCCAGCATCAACATCAGAGACCAGCGTACCACGACCTTCCCCTGATGCCCCACCCGTACCAAGCATGTTAAGACAGAATACTACAAAAAGTGCTAGTGTGAGGAGCGATCCCAGGCCCATGCCCCACTCTACACACTAACGAAAATAATCACATCCTAACAATGCATAAATAGTAATAATAATTGAAATTAAAAGATGGCAAGTGAATATGCACAAACATCATATCATATATAATCAGGTGATTAACATCGACTTACTGTCCATTAATTATTAGGTTTAGGCCAGATTCCCTTACCTGATGCTCGTTTGATAGCTTGCTCTACGTCGCAAGATCCAAACGGAAAGTCACAAAGTCCTACAATATTATTAGGGTTTCATTAGAATAGTTTTCATAGGGTTTCATGCTGGTCGGAAACCAACAAATTCCAAAACCAGCCCTTCAGAGCTGACCGGTCGCAACATACCGGTTGCAGCTCTGTGAGCAAACCTGCAACCGGTATGGTCGACCGGTATGTCTCCGGAAGACCATACACTTGGTTTTTCGACTGTCGTTGATCAATTTCCTTGGATTTTCAGGGTTTCTCCTATCCACTCTAAGTCTAAGCTTTAAGTTAGAGTTATCCCCAACTCATTCGAGTCTGATTTTGATGAATATCATTTCGGAACTCGAATCTAGGGTTTGACGGCAACTTAGGGTTTATTGGCCAATTTAGGGTTTTAGATCAATACCTACATGCATGGTATTGATCCACCCATACAACTATCCTAGAGTCATAGGGTAAGAAGAGTGATTAAAACACTTACCGCTGACTGGCGTAACGTGAGCGTCGTCAAACGGTAATGGCGGCACCTCCTTCTTCTTCCTAGCTCCTTCTCCTTTCCAACCTCTTTCTCTTCTCTAGAGTTTGTGAGAGACAATGGAAAGGATTTGAGGATGTTTAAGGGTGTATTTATAGGCTAGAATTAGGGTTTAGTAACCCTAATAGGATTAGAAAAGTCTTAGGATTCGAAATCAGGAAAGTGCGACCCTCAGAAGTCTATTTCAGGATCTCCGCACTCAGCTGCGCAGAGCTGACAGGTCGACCGGTACCATCGACCGGTCAACATAAAATGATGATTATTTGTCCGTCTTTGATCCAATTTCGTACCTGTTTGTCATCCGCTTGTCCCGTCTGGCCCAGTGATGATCGAAAGACCTGCTACGATACAAAACCAAGGTTTAGACCTGGTTTACGAAGTGCGGGTCTTACAAAACCTGTGAAAATCTCAGCAACTCTTGTCCTCTCTCTTCCCCAGATTTTTTGGCCTCTCTTCTGATTCTTGCCCTCACTTTCTCCTTTTGATAGTGAGCAACCAGTTGGTAGATGGGTAGGCCATAGGATGATGAGTGGGGTGGGTTCAAGGAGATGATGTGTCAATGAAAGGGAGAGAATGTAGGTTTGTGTAGCACGGTAGAGAGGCTCGAGATGGATGGCAGCAGCGGGTTTTGGGGGAATTAAAATGGAGGTGGTTATATCAGTGGGAGAAAGAGGGATGAGGGATGAGGTGTCGACCTCCCCCTCTTCCACTCCAGCTCTCTCTCTCACCGTATCTCTCTTTCTCACTTTCCTTATATAAAAGTATGTAAAGGAAATAGAGAAAACGTATGCACGTGGGCCAAACAAGTTTGGTCTAGACTGGTCTGATCAAGGTCAGGCTAAAATAGGGTGCTATTAATCCTCTCATCCTCTAAGTTCACCTGTAAGCAAGACAGTAAAGTGGTGATCAAGCATCCGTAGGGTAGGTTATCGCTCAGGCCGGGTGTAGTGGCTCTGTGCATGGTTCTGATGATGATGTATGGGAGGGAGACAGACAATCTGGTGAATGATACAATAGAAAGATACTGGGTCAAATACAAAACCATCTCATAATGTTCACTCTGAGGGATAAGATTATGCTGAATTATCTTGCAATATTCCCGTGGTTAAGGACAAAGATTAACTGCTTTCATTTGTCAGTCGTCGTCCCATAGAATCTGACTGCACACCTTTGCCCGCATCTCCTCTGATAAAAATTTGGGCTCTTTTGTAGCGTAGTAAACCAATAGACTGGTGCTCTAGATACACAAAAGATATGCCAGTTGTTGAGTGTTGAAAGAGATAGATATCCCTTTCACCCAATTAGTAATCCAGAGCTCTCTGCTGCTATCTATATCCTCTGGATCACCTTCTAGCCAAAGGTTACAGTAAAAGTACTTGACCAACTTCGGGCAAGTGCAACCCTCATACTAGATCAAAGGAAGCCAGTCCATGTCAACAAATACCCTTTCCACGTCAAATAGGGCTAAGCTGGGCAGGTTAACACACCGACCCACCTCAACCTTCTTTTATCGATACCATGGATACTGTGCCTTAGCTTCAACAGAATGAAAGCTAGTTCCATCATATGGTTTGGGCATTTTTGTTTGGGCCATGCTAGCTACAAGATAGAGAAACAAGGAAAACAAGTAAAAGAAAAACTAGAAAATTGGGTAGTATAATGGCATAAATTAGGTAAAAGCCTCACTTTTCACCCAAACTTTGGGAAGGAAGACTTACGTGGGTCACAAACCATTCTACAATGATCAACTAGTGGGAAATTCCAACCTACTAAAGGGAAAATTGAAAAAATTGAAAAAATTGGAAGCAATCCCTAAATTTTAGGTCAAAAATTGAAATTTCAAGCTTTTGGCCAAACCAAACGATGGAACCCAAATTTTCTTGGGGGCTTTCATCCATTGGGTGACCAATAGCAAAATCCAGCAATAAAAATTGAATTTTTTTTGTTAAAAAGATTTTAAATTATGGAAAACAATAAAAGATGTTGTAAACCAAGAATAAATCGATAAAGAGAATAATGGGAATGGAAAATGTACCTTGAGAATGAAGAAGAGTAGAAGAAGACCAAGTAGTCACCTAAGTTGTGCGGCCGGCACTTTTGAAACCCAGTGGTGGCGAGTTGAGTTGAGACTCAGAAAAAGACAAAAGAGAAATGGGAAGAATAGGCTCAAAACAGGTTTAAAAACCTGATTTTTAAATTGTGCGGGTGCACAATTGGACCAAAAGGGTTGACCACACCGTCGACCATATGGTCGACCAGAGTGCTTTTCGACTCTGGAGCCACACACTCATTTGTATCTGTGTCGTTTGAAAAGAATCTAAGTGTACCCCTCAGACCTTTATACTCTAAACTATTAGTACGATCGCCTCTGGGATTAGAAGCGGAGCAAGACAAAGGTTATGGACCGTGTCCAGTTCTTATTGGCAAGAAGACTATGGAAGCAACCTTAATTCAACTTGAGATGGTAGAATTTAACGTCATATTAGGAATGGATTGGTTAGCTTGGAATTTTAAAAATCAATTGTGTGCAAAAAAGAAATTGACATTCAAAGAACAGGATGGTACAAAATTTAATTTTTCAAGTACCAAACTTTCTCGTAAACGGAAACTCATTCTCTCTGCACTGAAGGCTAAGAGGTGCCTTGAAAAGGGTAAAGTTAGATACCTTGTATCTGTGGTGGACCTTACCAAGGAGGCACGATGAATAGAAGACATAGAAGTTGTGTGGGAATTTTCAGACATATTTCCTAAGGTTTTACTCTGGTTGCCACCTGATGGAGCGACAAAATTCGTTATAGACCTATTACCAGGGTTGGACCTATGTCCAAAGAACCATACCGGATGGCTCCAACTGAATTGAAGGAATTAAAGGTTCAACTGCAAGATTTATTAGATAAGGGATTTATCCAACCTAATATATCACCTTGAGGAGTGCCAATGTTATTCGTCAAGAAGAAGGACGGTAGTACTCGACTATATATGGACTATCGGGAATTGAATAAGCTCACGATCAAGAATCAATATTCCTTAACTAGGATTGATGATTTATTTGATCAGTTGCAAGGACCGAAGGTGTTTTTCAAGATCGATCTTTGGTCAGGGTATCATCAGTTGAAGATCAAGGACGGTGACATTCCAAAGACAGCATTTTGAACTAAATATGGACACTATGAGTTTCTGGTCATGTCTTTCAGACTAATCAACTCACTAGCATCTTTTATGGAACTTATGAATCGAGTGTTTCACGACATGTTGGATACCTCAGTCATAGTTTTCATAGATGACATATTGATCTATTCCAGGGATGAAGTGACTCATATGATGAATCTTAGAGTAGCTTTACATTGACTAAGGAAAAAAGAAGCTTTGTGCCAAATTTAAGAAATGTGAGTTCTGGTTGAATGAAGTACAATTCTTAGGTCACATAGTATCCTCGGACGGAATTAAAGTGGATCCCAACAAGATTGAAGCTATTATAAAATGAAAAACACCTAAGAGTATTACAGAAATCAGAAGTTTGTTGGGTTTAGCTCGGTATTATCGATGGTTCATAAAAGATTACTCTAGAATTGTCGTACCTCTCACCAGTGACTAAGAAAGGAGAAAAGTTTGTTTGGACCGACAAGCAGAGGAGTGTTTCCAGGCACTAAAAGCATTATTAATATCGACTCCCATCTTGACTATTCTGGTACTATGACAGCCCTTTATCTTGTACACCGATGCTTCTGGATTCGGTTTGAGATGTGTCCTCATGCAGGGAGAGCAAATAATTATATATGCTTCAAGACAACTAAAGACACACGAGAAAAATAACCCTACTCATGACTTAGAGTTAGTAGTAGTGGTACATGCCGTCAAGATATGGAGACATTATTTGTATGGAGAAAAGATTCAAATCAAGTCGGATCATAAGAGTTTTACTTACCTGTTTAACCAGAAGGAGTTAAACATGAGACAAAAATGATGGCTGAAATTGCTACAAGATTATTATTGCAATATTCAGTATCATCCAGGAAAGGCCAATGTAGTTGCTGATGTACTGAGCCAAAAAGCAATAACAAAGCCTGAGGTAGAAGCTAGCAAAATTCTATCATGTGTATCATGGCAAGAGTATTTGATTATGGCAATGAGCAATTTGTGATCGATAAACCGGGCAGTTTGACAAACCTAGGGTTGATTCATAAGTTTTTAAATAAGTTCGCTACATTAAAGATTGTTCCTGATCTGATGGACGAAGTGAAAATAGTAATTCAATCCGATCCTTATCTAAGAATAGTACAGGAGGATCTAGGAATGGGTAGGATGACCCTTAATTGAAAATAGTATTAAGGTACAAAGGATGACTGTGTATATCTGAATGTGAAGACTCAGTCCTCAGATATAAGATAATGACAAAGGCACATTCCACTCCTTCTTCGGTACATCCTAGAAGTACGAAGATGTATCATGATCTAAAAAAACTATATTGGTGGAGAGGAATGATAGTAGATGTAGCTCGATATGTGTCTCAATGCCTAAATTACCAACATGTAAAGGCAAAAAGGAAAAGACCAACAGACTTATTACAACCATTACCTGAACCAGCTTGGGAATGGGACTGCATTACTATAGATTTCATCACGGGTTGACCATTAAATCCATAGTTTGTAGATGAGATCAGGGTTATCATAGACCAACTCACAAAGATAGCTTGCTTCATTGCCATACGACCTCAATATACCTTGGAGCGATTAGCCAAGCTGTATGTCGATAATATAGTTCGACTACACGGTATACCTGAAAGCATAGGGTCTGACAGAGACCCATGCTTTACTTTGAAGTGTAGGAAGGATTATAGAAGGCTATGGGTACAACATTGAAGTTCAGTACCTCATTTCACCACCAAACTGATGGACAGTCGGAGCGTACAATTTAAATTTTAGAAGATATGCTCCGAGCTTGTGTGATTGATTTTAAGGGATCATGGGATGAGAAGTTTCCATTAATCGAGTTTGTTTATAACAACAGCTATCAAGCTACTATATATATGTCACCCTATAAAGTATTGTATCATAGAAAGTGACGAACTCCTTTATTTTGGAACGAAGTTGGAGAGTGGAGAATTGCCAAACCAGAGTTTGTTAAAAAAACTTATCGAGTAGTCGACATAATCAAGAAAATAGTTAAGATAGCTCAGAATCATCAAAAACAGTATGCAAATAATCGATGCTAGGATAGCTCAGAATCGTCAAAAATAGTATGCAAATAATCGATGCTGAGACCTTAAATTCACCATAGTTGACAAGGTATTTCTGAAAATATCACCTTTGTGCGGGTTGAAACGATTCATTCAGAAAGGAAAGTTATATCCCAGATACATTGGATCTTACGAGATTTTAGCTAGATGTGGGAAGGTGGCGTTTTAGTTAGCACTACTACCATATATGTCTGGTATGCATGATGTATTTCTTATCTCATTGCTGGAAAAGTATGTCTGAGATCCAATGCATGTTCTAACGGTGGATCCACCAGATTTGACTGAAGATTTGACGTTCAAAGTGGTATCTGTTGAAGTGACCAGTCGAAAGTTTTAACATCTTCACAATCATAACATATATTATATTAAGGTTACATGGAAAAGCCAAGATGTGGAAGAAATCACATGGGAAGAGAATACTATGCGAAAGAAATATCCTCACCTATTCGGCTAGAAAGGTACATGCAAATTTCAAGGATGAAATTTTTTCAAGGGGGAGGGAGTTGTAAGACCCGCACTCTACTAACCCGATCAAACAGTGTCGTGCCAAGTCTTCCCATCATAGCCGGATCAAGTGGACCAACCATGTGAAGAAACCACAAGACTAAGTAAGTGAATCGACCCAAAAATAGTTAAGTAAATTTGTGTGGTCTTCTACTTGAACTAATATGATCGACCATACAATTAGAGAAGTAAGACCAGTCAAAATAGGCATGTGGTCTACACCTGTGAGGGCTGTTGTCAATGGATTTTGCGAGCACACCATTGATCTCATGTTGCCAGATCAGACTCTGTGATTTAGAAACATTCCAAATCAACGGGGATTTCTTTCCTAATTGTTCAAGGGCTCTATATGGAGGTTTTCTCTCTATATAGGGGATGTACCTCTACCCTCTCTCACTCTTTTGGATCAATCTCAAACCCTAAACTTAAGAGAGAAAGAGAGAGGAAGAGAAGCAGAAGAAGACTTGGAGAGGCAAGCTTGGAGAAGGTTTGCAGAGAAGGTTTCTAGTTCTCTATAGCAAGCTCAAGGTATGAACCTTGTCTCTATAGATATAGATCACATAGAATAGGATTTTTCATAGTAAATTGAGATGTTGAATCGATGTAAGATCTCAACCATGAGATGCTATAAGCAAATCTCAAAGGAGAATCATGGAGATTAGGTTTGGATAAATAGCTATGTAAAACTATGATTTAGTGGCCATAAATTGACCACAGGATGAACATACTGATGAGTTGAGAAATTGACTCAGGAAGAACTTGGATTGAATGTAAAAAATCTATCAAAAACTGTGTGGTTCCAGCTGTAGTCTCATGATACACGACCACAGGGTCCACCACAACCATTCGGGAAGCTATCAAGAATTGTGCGGTCAGATGCTACGGTCGCATATAGCATGACCATAGGGTCGACTACACACTCTGTGGTCGACATAAACATGTGACCACTGGTTTGACAAGTCAACCCATAAGGATTCTGTTTTGATTTTTTACTCTGTAACTTGCTACAATCAAACCCTAACATAAATCCATACATTCCCTAGGTTCCCAAGTAGTTCAAAGCGACTTCCATGGCTTGGAAGAAGGCCATGCATCATTCACAGGTAAGGGACAAGGCCTAAATTAACTGGATAATAACAAGCTACTTTTCTTTTATTGTGTCCAATGCCATGAATGATTCCATGCTTGTATAATTGTAATGTTCATCTCACATATCATCCAATATTACTGCTATATCTGTCATGCATATTTATTTCTATTTATTTATAACATGATGATGATGCTAGGGATAAGCATGTGTTTGTGTGTGTGGTTAGTGTATTGGATGCAAGTGGAGCATCTGGGGAAAGATGTGGTACTATGGTTCATCCTGACCACCAGACTCTAGCTCTATCTCTACTCAGTCCTACCCATTAACATCATCATATCACCGTTATCTTAACAGAACTAGTACATCATACGGCATCAGGGGAGGTGATCTCAGATCGTGTGGTCTCTAACTCTGCCAAGGGTCCTTTACTCTATCTCTATCGACATATTGACACGCTCATGTTTGATCAATTGGGTGTATTCACACACTCGTGTATAGTGGTGCAATGGTCATCAATCCTTTATATAACACAATTGCAAACTTAAAACCATACCAAAGATATGAATTGATTGCATGCATATGTTTACACATTATTTTGTTTACTCACTAAGCCGTGATGTGTGCTCACCCCTCGTCGTCGAATATTTTTAGTTGATGATGTAGGTCCTACTGTGGAAGATTATCTAAATGCACCATCGTACTGATACGTGGCGGCTGTGAACGTGGAAGCTATAGAAGAAGCGCATAATCCATCATGCTAATGCAACCAATGTATTTTTTTATTAGTTTAGCTATATTTGAGCAGTAGAACATGTAATTGATTATTTTACGTTATGTCTTGAGTAGTTTGATGATAATTGGATTTAATTATTTATTTATAACTGTTAGACCTTAGTTCAATATTAATAATGACTTTCTCTACCTAGTTATTTACTCTGATTATTATTGTGGAATGTGTTTGGTTTAACATGGTTGGCGTGGTCTTTATGAGATCCTGATTGAATCGTTGATTCTTATGATGGTTCATCACATTACTAGTTAATCCAGAATTGGGGTGTGACAAGATACCCTTGTGATACATTCAAATATTCCACCTCCTTCCTATCCCTAAAACTTCTTGGGAATTATTTATCGAATAAGGCCTCCTTAAAGATTATTGAAGTGATATGGGGATGCCTTATGGCCAGGAGTGGCTGAGTGGATTCCTACCACGTGTTTGTTTACCTTCGAGCATATAGGTGGTGCACAATATCTTTTCATCCTCACTAGAGGTCAACATATGCAGTGTCTTATCAGTGGACATAATCTAGACTACTGGTTGCAAAGGATCAGTCCCTTTCCCAGTGAATTTTGGAGGTTTCATCTTCTTGAACCGCTTTAAGGTTCTAGCTGGGTCATGTTTATGGCGCTAGTACTGTAAGACCCATACTCCACTAACCCGGTTTAACTGTGTCGTGCTATGTCTTCCCATCATTCCTGGACCAAGTGAACCGAGCATGTGAAGATAGATCACAAACCAGGTATGAGAATGGAGTTAAAAACACTGAAAACCTTTCTATGGTCGAATACCTGGGTAGGTATGGTCGACCATAAGTAAGGAAACAAACAACTCAGACCATGAACCCCACGGTCGATGATTTTGACCCTACGGTCGATGGGTTCAGTGACCGTAGCCATCGACCATGAGACCCCAGATCAGACTCCGAGTTTTGGAAACTTTCCTAAATTAAGGGATTGCTTTCCTAATTGAAAGAGGACTCTATATGGAAAGTTTTCCTCTATATAAAGGACGTCCCTCAACTCTTTTTCACTCTTCTAGAACATTAGTAAACCTTAAAAAAGAGAAGGGAAGAGAAGGAAGAGAAGGAGAAGAAGGAAAAGCTAAGGAAAAGAATTTCCTATGAAGAGATTGGCTCTCTACCACAGGCAAAGGTATGAACCTAATCTCTAGAGAAGTAAACTCTAAGGAATAAGACTTCTATGGAAGATAGGCAATATCAATCTATCATGATCCATGTGATTCCATGAGTAATTTCCAAGGATAACCATGAGGGATGAGTTTGATGGTTAAGGTTGAAAAGAAACTGCTAATGATGGCCATAGGATGATCTTAGAATAAACCCGACTGAAGATCCGAAGAACTAACCCAAGAAGAACTCGAATTGCATGTAGTCTGTGACCAGAAATCTCAAAGTCGCAGCTACGGTCGACCATAGCATGACCAGCAAGACTAGAGGATTGACCCTAGGAATTCGGGAAGATTTCAGAAACCATATGATAGTAGCTACTGTCACACCCCAATTCCGCACACTTCAGAATGGTGTGATGAACCGCTAACCATCCAACGGTTCAACCAGGTTCTCGGACAAGCGGAATCCATTTTATCTAAACCTCATACATCCACATTCATAATCAGAGTAAATACACAATAGCGGAAGTCTTATAGTAAAATGAACTGAGAATCTACTGTGATATTAATATTTAAATAGAAATTTATTCAGAGTCAACTGAGACATAAATAAATATCAAATACATGTCTTTACTAAATCCAAATAATAAAATAAAATCTAATCAAATACACATGAGTTGCACTCGCAAGAGGAGTCATGTGTATCCACTTCATCTTCAACTTCCATCGCCGCTATGAGCCCCTACACTGGAGCATTTACATAATCTTCGACGGTAGTACCTGCATCATCAACTAAAAATATTCGACGTCGAGAGGGTGAGCACACATCATGGCTCAGTAAGATAACAAAACAATGCAACAATACATATGCATGCAGTCAATTATTATCTTTGGCCTGGTTTAAAGTTTGCAATATGCAATAGAAAGGTTTAGGTCGTCAAAGGTTAACATTTGTTGACCCCGCCCGAAGGTAACGTTTATCGTCGACTCACAAGCACCCAAATCATGAAGATTGTACAAGAAAGGTTAAAGTTTATTGTTGTACAGTGCCATACCAACACTTAAGCCCCTGTTGGCGAGGGCTGCAAACTGGGCTCGCAACTAACCAATCCTAATGCCAAACAGTGTATCCAAGGCCTCACCCCAGCATACCTCAGAACGTCCATAGAGATAGAGCTAAGGCCCCCCGATAGAGTCAGAGACTACAAGGACCGAGACCACCTCCCCTGATACTCTACGACGTAATAGTTCTGCTAAAGTAATGGCGATACGACGATGCTAATGCACAAGACTTGAGTTAGAGATAGAGCAAGAGTGCTGAGGCCCAGCCTATGACACCCCCCTGATACTCGCTCGCATCAAGTACACCAACCACACACATTCATTCACATGCCTATTCCTATCACCATCATCATCATCATGTTATAAACAATAAAGTAATTATGCATGAACAAATAATAGAAATATTGGATGACATGTTGAATGCACATACAAGCATACACGGATAGAATCAATATGGTATTGGACTCAAGAAATAAAAACAGTTTGTTATTAATCAATTAGTTTAGAGTCCTGTTTCCTCACCTTAGCTTGCTAATAGATCCTCTTTCATGCTTTAAAATCACCTTTGTATTATTATTATATTGCTAGAAGACCTAACAAAATCGATAGAATTAAATTAGAATTAATTCTAAATTTAAAAATCATTCTGTTAACTGGGGGTCGAAGCTATGGTCGGAGTATTGATCGACCCTGGGTACGATCACCCCTATTCTGGGCTTCCCGAACACTGGGGGTCGATGCTTAGGGTCTGGTAGGGTCGATTGGCCATCGACCCCCCATGCGACCCCCTATGGGTTTTGTCGATTTTTTCTTCCTTCAGCCCATTCTTTGTGTTTGGGGTCTTATGGCTTGCTTCTACAGTCCATTCCACACATGTTCTATGGCATAGAAACATTATTCATTCACCTATATGATTTTCATGATTTTCCTCATGGTTTTCTATGAAAATCTAACCATGGGTTGATGGTTTGGGTTTCTCCGAGATCATACACTCCTCATTATCTACCCTAAGGTCTTTAAAAACTCATGGAAATAGTATCCATACCTGAGAAGAGTAATCCTTCTCTGCAACTCTTTTTGCTTTCTTATCTTCTTTCCTTCTCTTCTTCTTCTCTTCCTTCTCTTCTCTTTCTCTCAATTCAATTAGGGTTGTAAAAGGAGTGAAAGAGGCTTAGGGATGTCCTATTTATAGATTAGAAACTCCTAAAACAAGTCCCATTGAGATTAGGAAGGAATCCCTTTGAAATTAGGAAAGTTTCCTAATTTCTGTTTTTATCAAGTACCGGGGGTCGATAGGGGGGGTCAGAGATCCTGTCGACCCCTGGTCCTTAAAGTGTCTGACCCCCCATATAAAACTTGGGGTCTGACTTCTATACTGGGGGGGTCCGACCCTCCCTTGCTGGGTATGCGACCCTCCCCTTATTATAAGGGTTTTTGGGTCAGTTTAATACCTAGGATCGTGATCTCCATCACATACTTGATCCATTTGGCTCAACCGTGACGGGTAGACCTGGTTCAAGGTGGTAAGACCGGGTTAGTTTGCTACGGGTCTTACAACTCCGCCCTAATTATAAAAATTTCATCCCCGAAATTGTTCATACATTCGGAGTCAAATAAATGAGGGCATTGCTTTCGCATAGCATTCTCTTCTTCCCATGTAATTTCTTCCATGTCTCTACTTCTCCAAGTGACCTTAACATAATAGATATCTCGATTGCGTAGTCGTTGAATCTTTCGGCTGGTGATTTCAGTTGGTGTTACTTCAAAGGTCAAATCATCAGTCAAATCAGGTAGGTCTATTGTCAGACCGTGCGTTGGATCCTTGACATACTTCTTCAATAACGAAATATGAAATACGTCATGCACACTTGATATAGATGGTGGTAGTGCTAACTGGTAAGCCACTTTCCCACACTTAGCTCGAATCTCATATGGCCCGACATATCTTGGACTTAGTTTCCCTTTTTCTCCGAACCATTTTAGACCTCGCATGGGCGATACCTTTACGAATACTTTATCACCCACGACGAACTCAAGATCTCTGCGTCGAGTATCTGCATATTGCTTCTTACGATTCTGGGCTGTTTTCACTCTTTCCTTGATAATGTCGACCGCTCGACAAGTCTCAACAAATTCTGGTCCGACGATACTACGTTCCCCAACTTCATTCCAAAACAACGGAGTTCGACACTTTCTGCCGTACAGTGCTTCATAGGGTAACATCTGTATGGTAGCCTGATAGATGTTGTTGTAAGCGAACTCGATCAGTGGTAATTTTTCATCCCATGATCCTTTAAAATCAATTACACATGCTCATAGCATATCTTCTAGAATCTGAATTGTACGTTCTGACTGTCCATTTGTCTGTGGATGGAATGCAGTACTAAACTTCAATGTTGTGCCCATAGCCCTTTGCAATCCTTCCCAAAACTTGACAGTAAATCGTGGATCTCTATCGGACACAATGCTCTCTGGTACACCGTGTAATCGAACAATATTATCCACATACAACTTTGCTAACCTTTCTAGTGTATACTGAGGTCGTATCGGTATAAAGCGAGCTGTTTTAGTCTGGCAGTCTACAATCACCCAAACTGCATCAACTACTCGAGGAGTCAATGGTAACCCTGTGACGAAGTCTATAGTGATGCAGTCCCATTTCCATGCTGGTTCCAGTAACGGCTGTAACAGTCCTGCGGTTCTTTGTCATTTAGCCTTTACCTTTTGACAATTTAGGCATTGAGACATGAACTTAGCTACATCTGCTTTCATTCCTCTCCACCAATATCATGATACATTTTTGTGCTTCCCAGGTGTATCGAATAGATGGTCGTGTGGGCTTCTTTCATCAGTCGGTGTCTAATGTCCACACTTTCTATTTCGGGTACACATATTCTTCCTTTGTACTTCAATACCTTCTCTTCGTCCAAGGTAAACTCAGGGTTAGTTCTACCTTTTTCGATGTCTTCTTGTGTCGTTCTCAGGTAAGGGTCTGATTTGATAGCTGTCTTCACTTCATCAATTATATCCGGTATAATCTTCAATGCAACGAACATTTTTGAAAACCGATGAATAAACCCTTGGTTGGCTGATCCATCCGTTGTATCTATCACGTACTGCACATTTCCGTGATTGAATACCATTCCAGTAGTACACATTGCTGCAGTTGTGCTAACCTCTCCCTGAGATTTTATCATTGCCTTTCTGCTCGACGCATCCGCTACTACATTTGCCTTTCTCGGATGTTACTGGATATCACAATCATAGTCCTTCAGTAGTTCTAGCCATCTTCTTTGTCTCATATTCAACTCCTTTTGATTAAATAAATAAGTAAGACTTTTATGGTCCGATTTAATCTGGAACTTCTCTCCGTATAGGTAAGTCTCCATATCTTGACAGCATGTACTACTGCCGCAAACTCCAAATCATGAGTGGGATAATTTTTCTCATGTGTCTTAAACTGTCTTGAGGTATAAGCAATTACTTGTTCCCCTTGCATAAGCACACATCCTATTCCCAGTCCCGACGCATCAGTATATAGGGTAAATGGCTGTCCGTGAATAGGGATAGTCAAAATCAGAGCGGATATCAATCTGGTCTTCAAGGTTAGAAAGCTCTTCTCACATTTATCCGTCCACACAAACTTTTCTCCTTTCTTAGTCAGACTGGTGAGAGGTACGGCAATCCAGGAATAGTCTTCCACAAATCATCGATAATAACCAGCGAGACCAAGAAAACTTCTAATTTCTGCAACGCTCTTTAGTGCTTCCAACTTTACAATAGCCTCGATCTTGCTGGGATCCACTTTGATTCCTTCAGCGGATACTACATGGCCTAGGAAGGCGACTTCACTTAGCCAAAACTCACATTTGGTAAATTTAACATATAGTTTCTCTTTCCTTAAACGCTGTAGAGCGGCGTTTAGATTCTTAATATGGGCTTCCTTGTCCTTAGAATATACCAATATATCATCAATAAATACAATGACCGACGTGTCCAACATATCGTGGAAAACCCGGTTCATAGTTCCATGAAAGTTGCTGGTGCGTTTGTTAATCCAAAAGACATGACCAAGAAATCATAATGTCCATACCTGGTCCTGAAAGCTGTCTTCAGAATATCCCCTTCTTTAATCATCAACTGATGGTAGCCGGACCGAAGATCGATCTTAGAAAATACTTTTGCTCCTTGCAACTGATCAAAGAAGTCATTGATCCGAGGTAGTGGATATCGATTCTTGAATGTCAGTTTGTTTAATTCTCGATAGTCGATACGTAAATGAACGCTACCATCCTTCTTCTTTATGAACAATACTGGCGCTCCCCATGGTGATATAGTTGGTCGAATACAACCCTTGTCCAGTAGTTCTTGTAGTTGTACTTTCAATTCCTTTAGTTCAGTAGGAGCCATTCGATAAGGTGCTTTTGATACTGGTGCGGCTCCAGGTATAAGATCTATCACAAACTCTATGGCTCGGTTGGGTGGTAATCCTGGTAGTTCCTCAGGAAATACGTCGGGGTAGTCCCGCACGACATCAATATCTTCCATCCGTGGTGCTTCTTTGGTGAGGTCGACTACTGATACTAGATACCCGACTGCTTCCTTTTCAAGGCACTTCTTAGCCTTTAGTGCTGAGAGTATGAGCTTACATTTATGGGGAAGTTTGATTCCCACAATACTGAATTCTACTCCTTCTTTGTCTTTAAAAGTTATTTTCTTTTCGACGCATAATAGGTTTGCCGAATGCCGAGCTAACCAGTCCATTCCCAAGATGATGTCAAAGTCTGCCATCCCAAGTTGGATCAAGGTTGCATCTAAGGTTTTCTCGCAAATGAAAACTGGACATGGCCCATAACCTTTCTCTAACTCCACTTCTAACCCCATCGATGCCCGTATAAGTATTTTGTAGACTAATGTTTTGATGGGTAAATTTAGCTTCTTTCTAAATGACACAGATATAAATGAATGAGTAGCTCCTGAGTCGAAGAGTACTTTGGCGGGTATGTCATTTATAGGTACGATACCTGTGATTTATTTTAACTTAGTCTACATGCTCACACAATGTAATACAACTTAAAGGTTTTAGTCATACCTGTGACCACATTGGGTGATGCGGCAGCATCCTCGGATGTAACAGCATAAACTCGTCCTTGATGTAGCTGCTTCCTGGGCTTAGGACACTCCCTTGCCATATGCCCCGCTTGATTGCAGTTAAAACACTTTGGACCTTCAGAATTTGGCTTTGGTTGATGTTGAGTTACTGGGGTATTCTTAGGTGCAGCAGTAAAGCCTTGGGCAAGGAAGGGTTTAAATGCCTTGTTATTCCCTCCGTTATAAGAATTTCCGGCTGGCCTTTTTATACCTCTGTTCTGTGTGAAATAGGTCTCCTTTTGGCTCGATTCTATAACTCGAGCAATTTGCACAGCTTCATTGTATATCTTCTTCTCCAGACCTAGAACATGCTCTCTGATGCTCCCTCTAAGCCCCGTGACAAGCCTACGGGTCTTAGCGTCTTCTTTTTGCAAACTGAGTGGTGCAAAGAAAAACAGCTCCTCGTAACGCTGTTGATATGCATCCACGGACATCTGTCCCTGATATAAACTCAGGAACACCTTCTCCATAGAATCTTTGAAGCTTCGGAGAAAATACTTCTCAAAGAAAGCTTCTTTATATATAGCCCAAGTCAATAGGGCGTGCTGGGTTATAGGTTGGCCCTGATCGATTTCCACCAATGATGTGCATCACCTTTTAGCATGAAAGTGGCACATAATACCTTCTCTTCTTCTGTAATAGTCATCATAAGAAAATTTCTCTCCATCTCGTCGATCCAATGTGCTGGCCATAAAGGATCGGACGGTTTACCATTAAACTCCTTGGGCTTCATTTTTAAGAATTGTTCAACCAGTCGAGAGTGGTCCATCTGATTTTGAGGGTATGCCCCAAAGATAGGTTGTGGATACTGGTAATTAATCTGAATTGCTTCTGGACCTGGTACTGGAATCTGTGCAGCTGGTGGTTGAGGTGTTTGAGGTGTCGGGTGGTTACCCACCGGTGCTGCAATTGTTTGTCCAGTCTGCATTGGTGTAGCATGTGCTGCCTGAAACATAACTCCCATTGCTGCTTGCATCTGAGCCTGTGCTCGTTGCATTTGCTGCAGCTGTTGCGCTAGGTTCATAACCACGGTTGTCAGCTCTGATGGTGGAGGTGGAAAATTTGTAGGATTTTCCTGACCCTGGTTTACTGGTGGAACCTGCGGATTACCCTGTACATATATATTTTCTTGGCTGACTTCCTCCACGGGTGGTGGTGGTGGAACTGTGTTTTGACTCTGCCTGGTTACCGTACGTCCAGCCATATGTTCCTCTGAGATGGGTGGTTTCTGAAAATCATTAAAATATGTGAGGCAATCATTTATACTTCATATAGACACGCTAACCGATGTGATTTTCACAATTTTCAGATCATTCTGTTAAAAGTACTGTCTTTTCTATGCAGGGTCGATGGTGGGGGTCGATGGTATGTCCAACCCTCGGTATCTACCCTGGGAATCACTTATTCTTCCCGAGAGCCAGGGGTCGATGGGTGTCTGACCCCCAGGTGCGACCCCTGGTTTTCTGTCAGGTTCCCGAGTGCTAGGGGTCGACACGGGGGTCGATATGGGGGTCGATTGTCCTGGTCGAATTCTCCGACCCCCAGACCAAAAATCAGATTTTTAAGGTCCGATTCTCGATTCATTTCCCATTCTTCCTCCTCCGTTTCGACTCGTCTCCTTTCCCTGAGTTGCTACAGTGCCATCTCCGCTACATTGGTCTTTTTGGTTCCGTGTTTCGATGTCGACATCATTCCTACAGGTATGTCTTCTTACCTTTACCTGTTTTTAGGTTTTCTTTTCTAGGTTTTTGCTTGTTTATCTTGTATTTTTCAAATTAAACTTTTTCCAACCGTAAAAATTTGATTTTTATTGGGGGCTATTGTTATTGGTGACTCGAGGAACGAAAGCACTAAAAAATATTTGGGTTTCATCGGTTGGTTATCGAGAAACTCGAATTTTGCTCTTTTTGCCCTAATTTGTCAAAATTTTTTATTTCTCGCAATTTCCTCAAATTGGATTCCATTAGTTAGGATTTCCTACTGTGTGAGTATTACAAGATATGTTAGAACCTACGTAAGTCCTCCTGCCCACGTGTATGGGCGAAAAATGAGGGTTTTGGCCAACTTACGTCCTTATAATGTCCAAATTTCCATTTTTCTGCCCTACTAACATATTATCTATTTTTCTTTCATATTTGTAGATACCATGGCTCATACCAAAGTACCCAGAGTTCACGATCCTCTTCGGTTCCGTTCCAACGAAGCCGAGGCACAGTATGCCCACTACGCTCGCAAGAAAGTAGAGGGAGGTCGTAAGGTGAACTTGGCTGAGTTAGCCCTGTTTAATGTGGAGAGAGCATTTGGTGATATGGGATGGCTCCTTGTCATCACTTATGATGCCTGTACCTGCCCGGACTTGGTACGCCAGTTCTACTGTAACCTTTAGGTGGTGGGGGATTACAATGATGTTGAGAGGGGTAATGAGCTGCGCATTACGAGTTACGTCAAAGGGGTTGACATCTATTTCGATTATCAATAGCTGGCCGACCTACTGGGCATTTCCTATGCTGAACCCATGGTTTTCTGTGCTCCTGGAGAGCCCCAGTTCTTCTCTCTCCAGATGAGGGCCGAGATCGACAGTCAGCTCATCCGACCTGATCGTTGGCAGATGAGAGCGTGCTATCTACGTTCGGACCCACGGCTATATTGCAAAATCATACAGCATAACCTGATACCGCAGAGTGGTCATTACGAGAGGGTCTCCCAGTTGACCCAGTATCTCCTATACAGTATATGCACTCGGCAGCCCGTCTCCCTTCCCTACATCAATATGCGTACCATGATCACTGCCATGTTGCCCAGTCACACCGGCAACCTTCCTTACGGGCGCATGATCACTACCTTGCTTACCCTCCTGGGGGTTGATTTAGTGGATGAGAAGATTCAGGAGAAGTCCTTCTCATCGCCTCTAGATTGGGAGGCTATTTGCAAGATAGGCATACAGGATGCTCAGGTCAGTGATGAGGAGAGGAACGCGATGTTGCGCCCTCGCACTCACGTAGAGATAGCTGACGCTGAGGCAGCTGCCGCCGCCACTGGAGTTCATATGGAGCATGCTGGTGATGATGACCGTCTGTACATAGATGTGGACTCCATACCACCTCCTTCACCTACACATGCTGCTGGAGCTAGTACTTCTTATGCGGCTGGTCCTTAACACCCACCTTTTGATACGATGGGGATATTACATGAGATCAGAGAGGCTCAGCGCAGATCAGATCTAAGGATGGGGGAGTTACTAGACGCTCTGTGGGTGAGAGTGGATGAGCTACTAGACGCCCATCGTACATCAGACATGAGGATGGGAGAGCTCATAGAGGCTCAGCGCTGGACTGATCAGCGGGTAGCTGATCTTACACCTAGTCTTGAGACGACCCAGACTCAGATAGCCTAGTTGACTAGGGTCTACGCTGAGGATTATGACAGAGATCGTGAGGCACCGCCCCCTCCTTCACCTCCAGCTTCATGATTGTATTTAGTTTCTTTCATTGTACTACATAGTAACTGTCCGGGTGGTGGACTGTACTCTGCTTTAGCTATTTATATACGTTTGTTTCTCTCTCATTGTATTTAATATTGTTCCCCCCTTTAATAGATGCATTATTCTCTTTTTAAATTTGGTCTCAAACATCACTTGTACTTATAGTGTGTTAGTATTACCGTTTTTACTTCTTCTTTTTTTCCTATCTCAGTTCACAATTCGTTGTGAAGGTATGCTAGTTTAGCAGACACGGCCTGAGATGCACTGATACCATGTCGTCACACCCCAATTCTGCACACTTCAGAATGGTGTGATGAACCGCTAACCAACCAATGGTTCAACCAGGATCTCGGACAAGCAGAATCCATTTTATCTAAAACTCATACATACACATTCATAATCAGAGTAAATACACAATAGCGGAAGTCTTATAGTAAAATGAACTGAGAATCTACTGTGATATTAATATTTAAATAGCAATTTATTCTGAGTCAACTGAGACATAAATAAATATCAAATACATGTCTTTACTAATTCCAAATAATAAAATAAAATCTAATCGAATACACATGAGTTGCACTTGCAAGAGGAGTTATGTGTATCCACTTCATCTTCAACTTCCATCGCTGCTCTGTGCCCGTACACTGGAGAATTTACATAATCTTCGACGGTAGTGCCTGCATCATCAACTAAAAATATTCGACGTCGAGGGGGTGAGCACACATCATGGCTCAGTGAGCAAATAAAACAATGCAACAATACATATGCATGCAGTCAATTCATATCTTTGGTCTGGTTTAAAGTTTACAATATGCAGTAGAAAGTTTTAAGTGGTCAAAGGTTAACGTTTATTGACCACACCTCTATACACAAGTGTGTGACGCCGCCCGAAGGTAACGTTTATCGTCGACTCACAAGCACCCAAATCATGAACATTGTAAAACAAAGGTTAACGTTTATTACTGTACAGTGCCATACCAACACTTAAGCCCCTGTTGGCGAAGGCGGCAAACTGGTCTCGCAACTAACCAATCTTAATGCCAAATAGTGTATCCAAGCCCTCATCCCAGCATCCCTCAGAACGTCCATAGAGATAGAGCTAAGGCCCCCCGGTAGAGTCAGAGACTATAAGGACCGAGACCACCTCCCCTGACACTCTGCGACGTAATAGTTCTGCTAAAGAAATGGTGATACGACGATGCAAGTGCACAAGACTTGAGTTAGAGATAGAGCTAGAGTGCTGAGGCCCAGCCAATGACACCCCCTGGTACTCGCTCGCCTCAAGTGCACCAACCACACACATACATTCACATGCCTATTTCTATCATCATCATCATCATCATGTTATAAACAATAAAGTAATTATGCATGAACAAATAATAGAAATATTGGATGACATGTTGAATGCACATACAAGCATACACGCATAGAATCAATATAGCATTGTACTCAAGAAATAAAAACAGTTTGTTATTAATCAATTTGTTTAGAGTCCTATTTCCTTACTTAGCTTGCTAATAGATCCTCTTTCAAGCTTTAAAATCACCTTTATATTGTTATATATTGCTAGAAGACCTGACAAAATTGATAGAATTTAATTAGAATTAATTCTGAATTTAAAAACCATTATGTTAACTGGGGGTCAGAGCTAGGGTCGGAGTCTTGATCGACCCTGGGTGCGACCACCCCAATTCTGGGCTTCCCGATCACTGGGGGTCGATGCTTAGGGTATGGTAGGGTCGATTGGCCATCGACCCCCCATGCGATCCCCTGTTGGTTTTGTTGATTTTTTCTTCCTTCAGCCCATTCTTCGTGTTTGGGGTCCTATGGTTTGCTTCTATAGTCCATTCCACACATGTTCTATGGCCTAGATACATGATTCATTCACCTATATGGGTTTCATGATTTCCCTCATGGTTTTCTATGAAAACCTTACCATGGGTTGATGGTTTGGGTTTCTCTGAGATCATACACTCCTCATTATCTACCCTATGGTCTTTAGAAACTCATGAAAATAATATCCATACCTGAGAAGAATAATCCTTCTCTGCAACTCTTCTCCTTTTTGCTTTCTTCTCTTCTTTCCTTCTCTTCTTCTTCACTTCCTTCTCTTCTCTTTCTCTCAATTCAATTAGGGTTGTAAAAGGAGTGAAAGAGGCTTAGGGACGTCCTATTTATAGAGTAGAAACTCCTAAAACAAGTCCCATTGAGATTAGGAAGGAATCCCTTTGAAATTTAAAAAGTTTCCTAATTTCTATTTTTATCAAGTACCGGGGGTCGATAGGGGGGTCGGAGATCCTGTCGACCCCTGGTCCATAAAGTGTCTGACCCCCCATATAAAACTGGGGGTCTGACTTTTATACTGGGGGGTCCGACCCTCCCTTGCTGGGTATGCGACCCTCCCCTTATTATAAGTGTTTTTGGGTCAGTTTAATACCTAGGATCGTGATCTTGTTCACCCACTTGGTCCATTTGGCTCAACCATGACGGGTAGACCTGGTTCAAGGTGGTAAGACCGGGTTAGTTTGCTACGAGTCTTATATCTACGGTCGCACCATATGCTATCGTAGGGTATTCACCATAGGCAGTAAGGTCGATACAGTATGAGACCATAGGACCAATCAGATACCTATTAGTGCTCTGTTTTGATTTTCGACTACTGTAACATGTTACATATGAACCTTAACTTAAATTCATATAACTTTTAGGTTGTTAAATTTATTGAAAGAGAATTGCAAGCCTTGGAAGGAGATCGAGTATTGCTAACAGGTGAGGGAACAAGACCTAAACAAATTGGATAGTAACATACTGTTTATTTTTATTGAGTCCAATGCCATGATTGATTCTACGCTTATATCCTTGTAATGTGCATCTCACATATCATCCAATATTCCTGCTATTACTGTTTATGCATATTTAATTCTGTTTATTTATAATATGATGATGATGATGAAGCTCGGAATAGGCTTGTGAATGTATGTTTGTGATTGGTGTGTTGGATGCGAGTGGAGCATCAAGGGGAAGACGTGGCATGGTGGTCTTTGACTTCGTCACCAGACTCTAGCTCTATCTCTACTCAAGTCTTGCCTACTAACATCATCATATCGCCATTACCTTAGTAGAACTATTACATCATAGGGCATTAGGGGAGGTGGTCTCAGACCGTGTGGTCTTTGACTCTACCGTGGGGCCTTTGCTCTATCTCTATAGATGTATTGAGGGATGCTAGGGTAAGGCCTTAGATACACTATATGGCATTAGGATTGGTTAGTTTCTAACCTAGTTTGCAAGCCCTCGCCAATAGGGGCTTACGTGTTAGTATGGGTAGGGCATCAGGGGAAATGTTGGTGGTGTTTGATCCAGACACTTTAACTCTGTCTCTATTCCATGGTGGGTGCATGTGGGACGACAATGGTATTTGATCCATTGGGTGGATTTACACACTTGTGTATAGAGGTGTAGCAGCCACCAAACCTTTCTATAGAATATTGTAAACTTATAAACCAGACCCAAGATATGAATTGAATGCATGCATATGTTTGTTGCATTGTTTTGTTTGCTCACTGTGCCGTGATGTGTGCTCACCCTTTCGACGTTGAATATTTTTAGTTGATGATGCAGGTCCTACTGTTCAAGAATACATGAATGCACCGACGTATGGATACGTTGCTGCCATGGACGTAGAAGTTATTGAAGATGCGCATGATTCATCATGCAAGTGCAACCAGTGCTTTTTTTATTAGTTTAGTTATAATTGATTAATGGAACATGTAATGGATTATTTATTTTTATATCTTGTGGTTTGGAGATAATAGGATTAAATACTTATTTATCACTATTAAACTCTCAGGTCATTTTCTGTAAGACTTCAACTTATTTATTTATTAACTCTGATTATTACCGTGGAATGTGTGTGTGTGTGGTTTGATATGGTGGGTACGACCTATACGAGATCCTGGTTGAACCATTGGTTTATTGGCGGTTCATCACACTAATCTGGTTAGACCATAATTGATGTGTGAGAAGTATGAACTGTTGCTGGTTCTGAGTAGCTGCTATGTTGCAATTAGCCTCCTTTGGAACCCTATTCTCATCTGTCGATGTTCCAGCAATGTTGGTAGAATTGACTCCAGGCAAAGGAACATCGATGGTATTGTTCCCTTGTGGAACTATCCCTGGAGGTGCCAATGTTGGCCTCAATATGTCAGATCATTCAGAAACTATCGCGGCTAAGCCTGACTTTCCTGCTACTGTTCTCTCAGCACTTCACGTTCTTCCTGGCCCATGGTGTGAGCTAGGTTCCTCATGATTGTTGGAATATCCTCAGGACTAGGTTCGGGTGGTGGTGACGGCATGTTTTCCTCTTGAGTCCCATCACGAAGAAGCAAAGTGGGTGGCTACGTATCGTTTCGATTCTAATCATCATCTTCCCGACCGTTATTATGTGAACTGAGTGGTTATTAGGTGTCATTTGTGACCAGTAATGATTTTTGAATGTTTCATAACACGGTTAGCGATACATTCTACGATAACAGCATAAGGGTAATATTGGAAGAGAACATGTACGAAACGACACCAATACATGACAGCTAAACTAATAATAGTTCAAAATTTCATATATCTGGTTGTGTTATCTGACTTCGAAAGAATCACGATGAAAACTTATGGCCTTAATTATTTTTGAGTCTTCTAGAACTATCCGATCGTGACATCCGTTCATGACAATGGTACGACCGGTAGTCCAAACTAGTGCCATTACTTAGAGCATGAAACCTAACTAGTGGCGATATCCAGTCACGATATTCGACTGTGATTTCCTTCGAGAATCATGATTAATAGGGGGAATTTTTCCCTTTTATAAATCCAACGTGGGTTTTGGAAGTCCTACAATGGTTGAGCTTAACTTATGTGCACAAACTATTTTTAGTTCTTACAGGTTCTTCACTCGATGCTTCGGGTAGCTTTCCATCAGGTGTAGAGGATGAGGACAGCGAACCTAATGAAGATGTTCATTATCCTTGAGTGATTCATAGTGCTATTCATGGGCATAGGTTGTGCCCATGTTTTTCCTTTCTTAGAATGGGATTTTATTTTAGTTGGGATTCATATTGGAGAATAAACTTTAAACAATGTCTTATTTACTTTCGATTTGGACAATGTTGATTTTATTTCCTTTAGATAATCTGGGTTTTAAAGTTTGAACCTTAGTAAGTTAGTAGAATAATACGATGGTTTATTTTATAAGACTTCCTATTCATAATCACTTTTCGATATATGTTATAAATGCTTTAATTGGGAATGAACTTTTTGAGATGTTTATGTTACTCTAATAATCTTGTATGTAATGCATGGGGTTGATATGTGGTATACCATGACATGCTATCTTGGAAGGTATTTCTTATGCCCTATTAAGATGGAGAGATCCCATTGCATTGCATAGTACCAATACGTCGGGAATGGGATGTGACTAATGGGGTGACTTACTTCTCTTCTAGGATGTAAATCAACTCCAAAGGTGGCCTATAACTTTTCTAGGATGTAAGTGAAGAATAAAATTCTAATTCTTTTAGGATGGAATGAAACTTCTTCAAAGATTCAAGAGAGAACTCTTTTAAGTTCAAGGATTGCACTTAGGCAAATTTGATTCATTAGAATTACTTCAATGGTTTGCTTACAAGCTAAGTTTGTGGCCCTTTTATATGCATAATACAGAAAATAAAAAGAAAAGCATACCATTAAATCCAAGGGCAGAAAATACAAAATAGAAAATAATAAATGATGGACTAAATAATGGACTCTTCCAATGCAAGAGGTTATTCCAATGAGTATTGATGCAAGCTCCAAATTCTTGATGTAAGTTCTAATATCTTGATGCAAGGTCCAATGTCATGATGCAAGGTCCAATGTCTTGATGTAAGTTCTAACGTGGAAAACTCTAGAATCATTGAACAGAAAATGCCACCTCACTCTCTACTAGGGAATTAAAATATCACCAAAAAAGGGCTAGTTTTAAGGGGACTAGGGCCAGGTTCATTGTTTATTTTTTAGCTTGGTTCATATGTTGGTCTTGGGCTAAATGGGCATTGTGGGCTTGGTCCTTGATGCAGGCAAAACTCCGTAATTGGACTGCATCATTCCTCCCTTATGAAAAAGACTTTGTCTTGGAATTGAAGTTTTCTTCTTTGGTAGAATCAGCCATAAATGGTATTAAATGGAGCATAATAAAAACATCATGAATCTTAATATGGGGTCGAAGCTTGAGCTGATATGCATTGGGATTAATGCATGCAAGAACTTCAAGAGGTACAATCTTTCGATTACTAAGCTTGTTATAGCTTCCAATTGGATGCTATTCTAGTAGCATGTAAGCCTACACAAAATCACCGAGTTCATAGAAGACCTCATGAGGCCGTTTATCAAAGGCCTTCTTGTAAAGCTTTGTCTGGTCTTAAAACTTTTGGTGTACACTTTTATGGATTTGTCTCATTTCAAAAATAATATCATCAACTTTGCCAATGGATTTTTTCAAAAATAGAATGGGTGATAGGTCAAGTGCTGACTTCTGTTGTCTCCCTTAAATAATGACAAAGGGATTATAACTAGTGGTTCGATTCATCAAACAATTAAAGGAAAACTCACCAAAAGATAACCAATTTTTCCAAGAGTATGGGTTATCATCGATCAAGGTTAGCAAAAAGTTTCCCAAAGATCGGTTGACTACTTTTGTTTGACCATCAGTTTGAGGATGGAACACCATACTAAACTGTAGTTTGGTGCCAATGGTTTTCCAAAGTTATCGCAAAAAATGACTAAGGAATTTTGTGTCTCGATTAGATGTGATATTCTTAGCGAGACCAAGTAATTTGTTAACATCTGCAAGGAAAAGATCAGCGATACAGGATGCATCCATTGTTTTACTACAAGAAATAAAGTGGGCCATCTTTGAGAATCTGTCAACCACCATAAAAATTGAATCCATACCTCAAAGTGTGCATGGCAATCTAAGGACAAAGTCCATAGATATGTCTTCCAATGGAGCCTGTGGTATGGGCAAGGGTAAGTAGAGGCCTGCATTGGTATTTCCTTTCCTACTTGACAATTTTGACACTTCATCACATGGTGATGCACATCTTTCTAGAGGTGGGGCCAAAAACACTTAGTCACAACTAAGTCTAGGCTCCATTTGGTAACGTTCTCACCTGTTCTTGTTCTGAACTGGTGGTCTTTTTCTATTCTATTCTAAAAATAATGTTCTTTGGCTGTTCTTTTGGCCTTAAGGTTGTTTGGTAAATATGTTCCAAAACTAGTCTGAGAACATTGTTCTGACCTGTTTGTTGTTTGGTAAAATTAATTCTAGACCACCTTTTTTTAAAAGGATTCAGATATTACAAAATCACCATTTAACCAATATCTTATCAAATATGAAAATTTGTGAACCATTATCCCCTATTAAACATATATTTTTTAATTATCTGACGTATAAAATAAAATATTTATGCATATCGAGGAGAGTAAATGAATAAAATTGTGAGCACAATTACCCATACCAATAAGAAAATAGAATATTTAGCAAAGAAAATTATCAAAGTATGATCCCCCACAACTATTTGGTTGGATATGCACGTGCTATCCGAGTTGTTTGAATAAATGCTCAGTACTCATCAACCCAAATGAAGCTTTGTGGGTGAACATCTTCTATTGAACACATGTAGAAAAATCAAGTGAGAATGGGAGTTATCCAGGTTTCGACACTCAAAGCAAAAGAAATGCAATAGAGCAAAGTATATAGATATGGGTTTACCACACCTGCTCTGTCATTTACCTAATTATAGATAAGGCAGATTTCACACTTATTTCTACCCTGTCCCATTCCTTAAAAGCTAATATTCCTAGTCCTTTCAGACTTTCTGATAACCCAGTAGGTGTTCGGAAAATTTTAGACATGAAGACCAACAATCAAAAAAATCTAAGGCTTTTCATTATTAATAAGCATTGCATTTACATAAGCCAAGCTAGCAAAGTAGCAAAAAATAGACTAAACAAAAAAAAATTACTTCATAAAAGATTAGGGCCCATCTTACACTATTCAGTCTATTCATGCTCACACACAACAATCAATGAACCATCAACAACAATAACAACAATAACAACATGGGTCCTTTTCAAACCTAACAGAAGACATCAAGATTAAATTTGTGGTTGGGAAAGTGAAATAAGAGGTGTTGCTGAAGTTACAGAATGTCGAATGTAGAGAGTTAGAGCTAGAACTATAATGGATACCTCTAAAACAATAATTTTAGGAGAAGTTTCCCTTCCCCTAAAGTCTGGTCAGATCAGGTTCTTTGGTGTTGCAGTAGCAATGGATTCCCCTGTAATTGCTTTTGGTAGGAAGACTTAGCTTTGTGTTCAGGTTGATTAATTAATTTATGGCCCCCATTTTTATTAGAATCTTTTGGGACATTTGTAATATGAAACGGAATACATAAGTGGGTCTACACTAGCTATTTATACTTCATGAGCTTTCTAGAAGATACATCCATGATAGAAAACCTCATACCCTGCATGTATTAATTGTAAAAGAAAATAAAAGCCCCTTATTTTGAAGCAAAGACACCATTTGCATTTGGTACAATTTCTATTCAACTAAGCCATTTCTCAACTAAATGCAATTAAATGCAAAATGTATTTCCCTATTCACTCTTATTTAAAGCCATATTTGATTGTCAGTTACTAGGCTGTACATGAAAAAAATGAATATAAAATATCCATTCTATGGGGTTGGCTATGGTTTTAAATGAATATAAAATATCTATCCTATGTACCAATAGTCATAAACCTTACTCTGTCCTCTTCCAAATTTGAGTAGAAAAAATGATTTATATTAAAAAAAACTATAAAAATAAAGGCTTAGACTTTCTTGCAATTTACAGATACTGTTATATTCCATTTCACATGGATAATTTCAAAATAAATTTTGTTCAGTTGCAAACACCACATTTTTGTGAGACAGGTTCTGTTACAGCCATACATGACACCCTTTCCACAAGTGTGTCATTTCAGTTTCTATATTATGCAATGATAAATTTGGGACACTATTTATCAAGGTTCAAAAGCATAGACATGGAAATCCTAGTCCAATCTTGAGTCATGTTGTCGATGGATTCCTTTCAGCCTCCCAGATCGAGCCACGTAGCTGAAACAGAAACACAACAGGAAAGTGGGCGGGATATACCCCGGGGCCACCCCGATGCCAAAGTTAGGGAATTTTGAAGACAAGCAGAATGGAACTCTTAGTGAAACACTAAAGCCTCTTAGAGATGGGCTTCCCTATGATACGGGAGCTTTAGTAACCTTCCCTTCTCTTTCGATGAGATAGAACTTAGGATAAAAAGGGAGAAGAAGTTCTCAAATGGTCGTATTGAAATAATACCGGAACGAGATGTTCTCCCTTTGTGATGGGAAATTATGGATTCAGATCCTTTGCAGTCGATATTCTTTGACTACTTATAGGTCCAATTGGGGGACTTCCTAATAAGTTCCACCCCACCTACCACCATCATAATCACCTGCCACCTAAAGAACAATAGGTTGGAGGGATTACGACCCCTTCGGACAGTGCTAGGATGTCTTGTCAGCTACTTATGACCCCTCTCAACCTTCTTTGACCCCCTTATCATCTGACAACTATATCTGCCCTTACACTTTTGCTGAGTGTCAATCTTGCTTTTTGCTGATTCGGTCCACGATATGGTGACCTAGCTAGCCAGTCAAATCTGCCTACTTGGAATTTATGGTTGTTGTTGGTATTTATGAACATTAATGGCAGATCATTAAATGCCCAGCTACCTCCATCAATCTGTCCAATCATATCCTGATCACCCATGAGGGGGTTGAACACAAGCTCATCTTCCAAACATCTCTTACTCTCATGCTTCGTCCTTTAGATGCATGCCACGTGTCCCATTCTTTAAGGGCTGTCAGGGATCCTTCATCCATGGTCCAATTTGAATCCATGATTACTTTCCCCCAACAAGTCACATGCAATAGGAGTATACAATGTAAAGAAAATTGATATAGGAATAAACCATTTCAGTAGAAAAGGTTTGAGAGATTTAACTAAGAGATTTACCACCTATGATAGGTTAGCCTTCGTCGCCTGCTTTAGTCCATTCAAAGCTCCCTTGCTTCATGCAATCACCGATAGAAATTGCCTTCAATTATGTAGAAATCATCAATAGAAAGTATCTAGACCATGGAAAGTACGAATTTCATCAATGGTCTTGGGTCTAGGCTAAATGATAGTAGGGTAGGGATATCCCCGCCCTCCGAACCGGACGTGAAGGTCTCCCCTCATCCAGCTCTCTCCAGGGGAATCTCTACTCACTGCTTCCCCTAATATCCTCCCATTACCACATCATGGGGGTTTACAGGAGATCCCAGAGGCTCGCTCAGAAAGGTTGCTATACCACTTCAACTGCTCTTTCAGCTCCCAAAAAGAAAAGTTGGCTTGACGAGCTCAGATGAGGAAGCTGGAGCAAGAAAACCAATAATCTAACTATCTGACTAGAAAGTCATTCAAAACTTGATCGAAGAACTAGTGTTTATTGAAGAAGCAATAGAGTTGATTACAAAAAGTACTAGTTTGAAAGGCTCATTGGAAATGATCTGCTACGGGATTTACTTTATATGCTACAGAAGCACCTGAAGTATTACCTGTAAAAGTTGGGCCGCTGAACTACAGAGCAATTCAAAATTGGGACGGGCTGGGGAACAGCTGACGAGTCCCCTAAGGTTCCGTCTGCGTCATGCGTTATCACTTCTTCTTTCTTTGGTTTAAAAGCACCTACCCCATAAAAATGAAATTCTAAACTTCGGAGTAATTTAGAATACTAAAACCAAGGCCAATTGTTGAGTAAGGGGGTGGGGAAGGTTTGAGTTAAGACTTTTAGGAGGATATCTAGAAAGTCTTATTTACTAGGCATGAGAATCGACATCGTTCCTTGCTGGCCTGTGTTGTGGGTCTTTCGCAACCAAAACACAACAACATTGCGTGAAGTAGAGTTAGGGAGCTGACGCCTTCTGTTACTAAGGAAGTGGGCAAAACCATATTGGAAAAGGCCATCAGGGAGGGCTGCGAAGCTTGACTTGTACGAGCAATGTCATCCGAAAGAAGCATGAGCCTTCCTCAATCTCTGCTATATTAGCGCCTTCTTCACCTGGTGATCATAGACCACCCTTTTCTTTAGCCGAGTGAGATCAGCAAAGATGAAGGCACCTTTGCAGCCAATCGGACAGTTGGACAGACCTTGGTCAGACCCCACCCAAGGGACGTGTTCAGAGCCAGACCTATGGGACGACCTGCCCACCTTCGACATTCATGGATAGAAGACCACCAATCACCAACTACTATAGTAAAACTGGAGAAGCAAGACAATAAAAGAGAACCTCTTGCTCGTACATCAACAAATGCAAACTGACAATTTGAATAGAAATTGAAGCATTCCATGAAAAAAAATATGTGAAATAAAATCCCAAAAGATAAAATCAATGACAAAGCTTAAGCCGAAACAAAAAATGATATAGAATTTAGACATAAAGAGATCGACATCTTGAGAAATTACAGTGAAGATGAGATCTTTGTTTTTAGAGATGAGAGCCAGTCACATTTTTAGTGGAAAGCCCATATACCAGAGCAGCGACTACTAATCCCAATAATCACACCCAAAGAACGATCGAGAATCGAACAAATGGAACTGCTATGGTCCACAGAAGGGAGAAACTAACAACCGACGAGCGATCCAGAGGGTTCATAGAGAGAGAGAATACATACCTCGTGAGAAGCTAGCAGAAATGGTAGTTGTAGTTTCAAAACCTAGCAGAGATGTGGGATGGAGCTCCTTCCTTAGGTTGAAGAAGATGGTGCACAGAGAGGGTTCGAACAAGGGTTTTTGGCTGATGAGTGAGCTCAAACACAAATAACCATTATCGGGAATGAATATGAAATTTGTGCTTTACAAATGTGTTCTAGAACATAAGAACATGGTTTATCATGTTGTGAAATGTAACACCCTCAACAATAGGTATCGATTGATAGATTGCTGATCCAATAAGCTATTAATAACTCCCATAAAATACTCATGCATAGAAAAATCTGATATAATTTTAACCATTCTAATACAAAACATAGATTCAATAGGTATCACAGCGGAAGACTTAATACATAACAACATCTGGTGGCTTTACAAAAACTAACAAGTTCTTTAATTACAAAATATTACAACCACATACAAAAGATTAAACAAAAACATCCAATAAGTCCATAACTGCCAAGGGTTAATGAAATCCCACTCTCTCACATAGCAGCAGCCTCATCCTTTACATTACTATCCTAATCTATAACAATGTCAACTTATATAAGGGTGAGCCAAAGCTCAGTGAAGAAAACCTATCCAAACAGATTTACATGCAAACACTTCACTTATATTACATAGGCTACAAGTAAATCACTAAGCAATTACTTTTAGCATTACATCATATGAAATCATAAATCATGTCCACTTAGAGCTGTAACATTCACGTCTGTCACATAATCAATAGATTAGAGTCATTATTTTATAGCAATACACTTTTCTTATTTTCGTATGCATTTCATATTTTTCATGTCAACGTAGGCTTTTTGGGATCACCAAGTTTACTACGTATCTTCCCTATTTTTTTTTTCCATTCTTAGGCAGTGTATGAGCTCACCAACTATAAATATGTATCTTGCTCAAAACACCCCATTGGAAATCTCACTTGGTGGTATCACACACAAGACTATTACTGCACTAATGGTTTTCTCATTTTGTTATTCTGGCTTTATCTGTTATTCTATTATTCTTGGGCTCACTGAGTTTACTACATATGTTGCCAATTCTGGTTTTCTATTTTTCATTCTTAGATTGTGTATGAGCTCACCGAGTATAAATATGTATCTTACTCAAAACACCCCATGGGCTAGTTCACTTGGTGGTGTCATACGCAAGACTATTGCTACACCAATGATTTTTTCAGTTTTGTTATTTTGGCTTTATCGATTATTCTATTATTCTTGGGCTCACTGAGTTTACTATGTATCTTGCCCATTCAGATTTTCTATTTTCCATTCTTAGATGGTGTATGAGCTCACCGAGTATAAATACGTATCTTGCTCAATAACACCCCATTGGCTAACTCACTTGGTGGTGTCACATACAAGACTGTTGCTACACCAATGGTTTTCTCATTATCGCCATTTAGGTCTTAATTTTTTATCCATTATTCCTTTCTATGTATTAAGCTCACCAAGTTAAGTCCGTATCTTGCTCAAATACATTCCAATGGCTAACTCACTTGGTGGCATTAAAGACAAGATTGTTGCTTCACAATGGTGTCTTTCTTGCCTTTCATTTATTCCATTAATAGTTTCAGTTATTGTGTTTCACATTCTTATTTCACATAAGCATTGGTTTTTTCATGATTTCCTTATCTATCTTTAATTAATTATAGATTTACCACACCACCCATAGCTCATGCTTCATCAAACCATATCATAAAATATATCATCAGAACATAAGCATGTTACATCAAATTTTAATAATGACATGTTCTATTGTACCATCACTCCATTACATTAACATACCAAAGTTGAGCCAACATTGTAGATGCAACATTATGAATATATAGCCACACATCATATCATCATACATCATAGCTCAATACAACATGCATACAATATTACCATAATAGTCAGTTACAGTGGAAGGAGTTCCTCACCGTAGTTCCTTTCCAAATTTCCTGTTTAAAATTAACTCAGTTGTTCTCTTACTTGAAAAGTCTCCAAAATCACCTTTCGATAACACCTATCCATATCATTACATTTGGAAGTCATTAAGTAGTCAATAAAGTCATTAAGATCTCTCAAAAGATCCATAACACATTCTTAAAAACATCCCCTAGGGGTTTGGAGAGAAAAACCCCAAAAACAAAAACTTATGTTGTTAAAGGGGGGTACGGCACTAGACCAGCCGCACGCATCAGCCGCACGACTACAAAAATTCTAAAATAACCTTTGTTTTGGCTATTTTGATTCTCAACCCCTTGGGCCCTATTCTAACACTTCCAAAATCACCTGTAAACATGTTCAAAACATACCCCACACTCTAAACATCATTCTAAAAGCATTTTGCCATCCAACTGAAATTTCCTATAATAATTAGAGACATTAATTTATTTTTTTTCCATACATGCTCTTCCAAAATATCACCATTTGGGTGCTAGTTCATTCTCGATAAAACTCCCTAGAGGTCTAAGGAAGATACCCCAAAGAAACCATTCAAACACCTCAAAAGAGCCGTGCAGTCGCACATCAAGAACCGACCGACCGCACGCAGGTCACCGACCACACGAGCACAGAAGCTCGGTTGAACCTCTGTTTTCATCCATTTCATGTTTTACAAGCCTGGAACTTCAATCTAACATCTCAAACATGTTCAAAATTGTTCTTAGTTCACTTATTTGATCCTAATGGATCCCAATGATCAACCTAATGTACATTTCTTAAGCTTTTACATTCTAACATGCATAAATGATTAACAAATTATTGTTTATCATCTTCTTTCCCAATTTCTAAATTCTAAAGGTCTGAAATCATTGTATAGAGCTTCTAATTGTCATGCAATCCCTTATTTAGTCTTTATAAGAATCCTAGGACTCACCTTAATAGTGTTTTGACTGATTCTCTGAGCTGAAATCAATTTCCCTTTAATGGAGACCCAAAAAATCCTACAACTTCCTTGCTTGCTTCTATTCCAACTTCAATCCACCACTTCAGTTCACCATGCTTAGAATTTTCTTCCATTTCAGTCAACAAATCATCTATGGCACTTAGAGTATTCAAGAATCACATCTTTCTTCTCTCAAGAATACAAAGTAAAGCTCATCCTCACTCATAAGTTTTCACCAACAACCAAAAGTGATAGAATTTGATTTTTATTTCATTTATATAATTTCTTTTTAGTTTTCTAATTCAAAATATCCCTTATTTATGAAATGTCCATCTTAACCCTATTGTATATGTAAGACCCGCACGCCACGAACAAGATCTAACCTTACGTTCTCATGTTGTGACTGATCTTCCCATCATAACCGACCCAAGTGAACAAATTTGTATGAAGAAACCACAAGATAAGGTAAGAAATAAGTCAAATTTAGTTAGTGTGGTTGACTGTTTAAGTTTATGTGCAAGCTACTAGTCAAAATCTAAAAACCAAAAAATTTTGGTTTTACGGTTGCATCGTATGGTCGACTAGGTTGAGACCGCACAATGTGTGGTGGACTAATTTGGAATTGTATGGTCGAAGAATCATGCACCCACAACATCGACCGCACGAACCCAGAACCAACTCTGAGATTTGGAAAGTTTTGAAATCAAAGGGGATCTCTTTCGTTATTGTAGAGGGACTCTATATGGATAGTTTTTCCCTATAAAGTGGATGTCCCCTTATTCTCTCTCACTCTTTTGGATCAATCTCAAACCCTAAACCTAAGAGAGAATGAGAGAGGAAGAGAAGGAGAATGAGATTTAGAGAAGAAGTTTGGAGAAGGGTTTTGCTGAGAAGAATTCTATCTCTTTACAGCAAGCGTAAGGTATGAACCTGTCTTTGTAAAGCTAGATCAGATAAGATAGGTTATTTTTCAATCAAGTTGATGTATTGAATCTAATGTAACGATTTTGATTACAATTTTTAAGGAAAACCATGAGAGAATAGGTTAGGGATAATTGAAAAGGATAAACTATGATTAAAGACCATAGAATGATATTAAGGTGAATCCCAAGTGATGAGCTGAGAAATTAACTCAGGAAGAACTCGGATTGAAAGTAAAAATTGACTAGAAATCGTATGGTCACAGCTATGGTCGACCATAGGATGACCAGTGAGTCGACCATAGCTATTCGGGATGTTCTCAAAAATTGTATGGTCACAAATGCGGTGGCATGTAGTGCTAGCATAGGATCTACCGTACGTCATGTGGTCTCATATATTGAGACCACGGGGTCGAACACAAGTGTTGATCATACGATAACAACAAGTATATTTTGAAACCAAACAAGGTTTTCGACTACTGTAACTTAGTACAATCAAACCCTAACTTAAATACATTAATTGTTTAGATTCTCAATGGATTCAAAGTGACTTTCAAAGCTTGGGAAATTAATAAACATCAATCAAAGGTGAGGGAACAAGACCTAAACTAATTGGATAATAACAAACTATTTTATTTATATTTATCGAAAGCAATGAATGATTCTATGCTTGTATGCTTGTGCATCTCACATGTCATCGAATATTATTGCTATTTCCGCTAATGCATATTTATTTTTATTTATTTATAACATGATGATGATGATGCTAGGAATAGGCACGTGATTTTGTGTGTGGTTAGTGTTTTAGATGCGAGTGGGGCATCAGGAGGAGGACGTGGCATTGTGGTTCAGCCTGGTCACCAGACTCTAGCTCTATCTCTACTCAAGTCTTGCCCACTAACATCGTCATATCGCCATTACTTTAGCAGAACTATTACATTGTAGGGCATCAGGGGAGGTGGTCTTGGACCGTGTGGTTTTTGACTTTATCGGGGGGCCTTAGCTCTATCTCTATGGACATATTGAGGGATGCTAGGGTGAGGCCTTGGTTATATTTGGATGGCATTAGGATTGTTTAAGTGAGAGGCTAGTTTGCAAGCCCTCGCCAAAAGGGACTTATGTGTTGGTATGCATAAGGCATCAGGGGAAGTGTTGGCGGTATGTGATCTGGATACTTTAGCTCTTTCTCTTTTCCATAGTGGGTGCATATGGGATGGTAATGATGTTTGGTCAATTGGGATGATTTACACACTCATGTATAGAGGTGCGATGGCCGCCAATCCTTTCTATAGCACATTGCAAACTTAAAAACTAGACCAAAGATATGAGTTGAATGCATGCATATATTTGTTGCATTGTTTTGTTCACTCACTGAGCTCATGCAGGAGAGCTGACCCTCGTGTGTATAGCTTTTTTTAGTTTCTGATGTTTCAGGTGTTATGAATTAAGATTATATCGATGCACTAACATATGGACAGGTGACTATGGATGAGCACGATGTGGAGGATAAATATGATTGTCATGGGAGTGCTTCAACTATGTTTACGCTTAGTGGTTAACTTTCGTATTTTGATACTTGTAATAGGTATTAGTTATGTTTTGGTTAGTTGGAGATAACTTGTTAAATATTTATTTATCATGTTAGACCTCAGTTCATTATTAATAAGACTTTCGCTATTTAATTATTTAGTCTGATTATTATTGTGAATGTGTTTGGTTCAACCAGATGGGCATGGCCTATACGAGATCCTGGTTTGAACCGTTGGTTCTCATGACGGTTCATTACACCACTGGTTAGTCCAAATTTGGAGTGTGATGGTATACCCATGCATATAAACTCAGCCCATACTTATAAGGTACCCTTAAAATGTATATTGCCAAGAATGCCCTTCCTAGATTCCATTTAAAGCACATGCACATAACTCAATTTTTCTTATTTTTGGTATCCTTTTATTCTAGGGAACAAAAATGCTCTCATCAATATTTTAGATTTACACCAATGCCATTTCAATTTAGAAATAAACTTAATCCTCCTTAATCGATAAGGATTAACCACATTTTGTTTGTCACACCCCAATTCTGGACTAACAAGTGATGTGATGAACCGTCATGAGAACCAACGCTTCAAACAAGGATCTCGTATAGGCTATTCCAGCTATGTTAAACCAAAACACATTCCACAATAATAATCAGAGTAAATAATTAAATAGCGGAAGTCTTATTAATAATGAAATGAGAGTCAACAATGGTAATTAAATATTTAATAAGTTATCTTCAAGTAACCAAAACATCATTAATACTGATTACAAGTATCACAATACGAAAGTTAACCACTAAGCGTAAACATAGTTGAAACACTAGCTTCAACAGCCATATTCGTCGTCCACAGATTGCACATCTATAGCTACTGCATGTCCAAACGTTGGTGTATTCATATAATCTTCAACCATAACACCTGCAACATCAGAAACTAAAAGAATTGCATGCGCGAGGGTCAGCTCTCCAACTTGAGCTCAGTGAGTGAACAAAACAATGCAACAAACACATACATGCATTCAATTCATATCTTTGGTCTGATTTATAAGTTTGCAATGTGCTATTGAAAGGTTTGGTGTCTCCCGCACCTCTATACACGAGTGTATGAATCCGCCCAATGGATCAAACACCATTGCTGTCCCACATGCACCCACCATGTAATAGAGATAGAGCTAAATTATCCAGATCAAACACCTCCAACACTTCCTGATGCATGTCGAGCGCAACCAAAAATAAATTACTCTACCTATAATGAATAGTAATGATAAGTAAAGGTCGATCCACATAGGCTAGTTAATCAAATTGTCTACTTACCAAGAAAAGGGGGTTTTCTTCTGCAATTTAATTGACAAGAAAATTAAGTAACAAAAATTCAATGGAAGATGATGTCGATTCAAGGAAATTTACTCACGGCTACAAATTGATCACTGACCTCATATATATATTTATATTATTCTCTATTCAAATATTTAACCAAGGATTATCAAAAAGCCAGACAATCCTTACATTCCCTAATTTCATTAATTTGAGCCCAGCACACAATTTAAATCTTATCAATAAACCAATTGGTATTAAGTAATCCTCATGAATTTATTGATAGCATTACACTATTGGAGGGAGTTAAAGATGAACAACAATCTAACAAGCGTCAGATTATTTAATTCATTCGATGTTTCCTTTAAGCAAGTAACAAAAGCTTGGATTATAATTGTTCTGCTCAATTGCTACTTTTCCTGAACTCCATAACAATTACGGATTATGGATTTAGGTTAGCAATAAACCCCATAACTCAAACAATTAATAGGCATCTTAATAAACTGAATCATACAGTCATTAATTCGAAAAACCAAAAAACACAGATGTTTGAATAGAAGAATAATTAAAATTAAGAACAAAATCTCACAATTTTACTAACCGGATTGAATTCCCCTTGAATCGACTAAAGAACTTAGCTAGACATGATAGAAAATAAAAAATAAAAGAAATAAAATTATCTTCTCAATAATTCTTGGCTATTACGTAGCCTTTACATTGCTTAAATAGCTAGAGTAGATAAGACTAAAACTGGTATGTCTAGAATTGACAACCTTATTACATGGAAATAAAAATTAGGCAAAATCTTCTTGCCTATATTAGATAGAGAATCATTCCATTATTAACCAAATGCCACCCCTAGACTTGCCAATCTTTGTAATATTTCATAGAGGTATATATTCTTCTCAAGATTTGTGACAATCAATCAAATCCTTCCAATAGTAAACCTTCTTTGTGTGGTGATCTTCCTTCTCTCGTTTGAATTCAAATCAACTTTCCAGATTAGATTTTTGGATCACGTTTGATTTCTAGAATTCTTTCCACATTAAAAGCCTGCATGAAATTCAGAAGGTCATTATTGAAAATATCAGAAATTTTTTTATTTTAAACATAAATTACTAATACTTTCCACATATAATATGTTAAATAGACTAAATATAAGGGAAATAAATATATAAAAGTATGAATCCATCATTTCCCCTGATGCCCTACCCATACTAACACGTAAGCCCCTATTGGCGAGGGCTTGCAAACTAGGCTCGCAACTAATCAATCCTAATGCCAAACAGTGTTTTCGAGGCCTCACCCTAGCGTCTGTCAATACGTCCATAGAGATAGAGCTAAGGCCCCCCGATAAAGTCAGAGACCACACAGTCCGAGACCACATCCCCTGATGCCCTACGACGTAATAATTCTGCTAAGGTAATGGTGAAATGACGATGTTAGTGGGCAAGAGTTCAGTAGAGATAGAGCTAGAGTCTAGTGACGAGGTCAAAGACCACCATGCCACGTCCTCCCCCTGATGCTCCACTCCCATCCAATACCTTAACCACACACATACATTTACATGCCTATTCCTAGCATCATTATCATCATCATATTATAAATAAACAAAATTAAATATGCATGAATAGTAATAGCAGGAATATTGGATGACATGTGAGATGTATATTACAAGCATACAAGCATAGAATCAATCATGGTATTGGACTCAATAAAGTAAATAGTTTATTATTATTCAATTAGTTTAGGTCTTGTTCCCTCACCTTTGATTGATGTTTGTTCCTCTCCCAAGCTTTGGAAGTCACTTTGAATCAATTAGGAAACTAAACAATTAATGTCTTTAAGTTAGGGTTCAAGTTTACCAAGTTACAGTAGTCAAAATCCTTGTTTGGTCTCAAAATATGCTTATTGTTATTGTGTGGTCGAACCAGTGGTGGCAATATATAAAACCACACACTATGTGGTCGAACCCTGTGGTCGCATTTTATGCAACCACACCTTTCCTCGGAACTTACCGAATAGCAGTGGTCGACCCTCTGTCACCTTGCAGTCGACCACAGGCTACGACCACATGATGTTTGGTCGATTTTTCATCTCAATTCTAATTCTTCCTGAGTCGATTCGTCGGATCATCACTTGGGTTCATCCTATGGTTATCCTATGGTGATTATCTACAGTTTCTCATTATCTATTATTCCTAACCTATTTTCTCATGATTATTCTCAGAAATCATTACATTGGATTTAACACATTAACTTAAAAAGAACCTATTCTATCTGATCTACCTCATAAAGTCAAGTCCATACCTTAAGCTTGCTGTAGAGAGATAAAAATTTTCTCTACAAAACCTTCTTCTCTAAGCTTCTTCTCCAAATCTCATTCTTCTCCTTCTCTTCCTTTCTCTTTCTCTCTTAGGTTTAGGGTTTCAATTTGATTTCTAAAAGAGTTAGAGAGGCTAAGGAATGTCCCTTATATAAAGAAAATCCTCCATATAGAGTCCCACTTTAATTAGGAAAGAGTCCCCCTCAAATTAAGAAAGTTTCCTAAACACGGAGTCTGTTCAGTATCATGTGGTCGCACATGGTGGCACAGAATTCGTCGACCACATGTTGTGTGGTCTCATATGTGTGGTCTCATGTGTGTGGTCTCATGTGCGACCACACGTATCGACCACAAGTATCGACCTCACCCCTCAAAACTGTGACCACACGACCAAAATTTATTGGTTTTTAGTTTTTTGACTGGCTTCTTCCACACAAACTTAACCAGTCAACCATGCCAACTAAATTTGACTTGTTGCTTACCTTATCTTTTGGTTCTTCAATCAATTGGTTCACTTGAGCCGATTATGATGGAAAGACCGATTGCAACACGAGAATGTAAGGTTAGACCGGGTTCATGTCGTACGGGTCTAACAACTCTACCACCCTAAAAGAAATTTCTGTCCTCGAAATTTACACGTAAAGATCTTAGAACTCCCCCATCCTTCAAAGAAATTTCGTCCTCAAAATTTGAATATACTTCGGAGTTAAATAGGTGGGATTATTACTTTTGCATTGCATCTTCCTCTTCCCATGTAATCTTCTCCATGTCTTGTCTTCACCAGGTTACCTTTATATAATAATTATCCCAGCTTTGGAGATGTTGTACCTTCCAACCAGTGAACTAGGATGGTACCATTTCAATAGTTAAATCTTCTATCTAATCCACTGGGTCCGTAGTCAATACCTTTGATATGGATCTCCAACGTACTTCTTCAATAGAGAAACATTAAATACGTCATGCGCACTAGACATGGACAGCAGTAACGCTAGTTGATATGCAACTTTTCCATATCTCTCCAAAATTTAACAACTTTCCCTTCTTACTAACCACTTCAAACCACGCATAAGTGATATCATCAAGAACACTTTGTCACTTACGATAAACTCGAGGTCTTGGTGTCTCTTCTAACAACTTTGAGCTATCTTGACCCTTTTCTTTGATCTTGTCTTCCACTCGATAGGTTTCTTCAACAGACTCAGGTCTTACAATTCTTCGTTCACCATCTTTGTTCCAAAATAAAGGAATTCAACATTTATACCGTACCATGCTTCATAGGTGACATTTACATGGTAGCTTGGTAGCAAATTCAATCCGTAGTAACTTCTCAACTCAAGCTCCTTGAAATCAATTTTACAAGCTCGGGGCTTATCTCTTAGGATTTGTATAGTCTGCTCCGAATGTCCGTCAATTTAAGGTAAAATACAGTACTAAACTTCAACATCGTTCCCATTGTTTTCTGTAGATCCTCCCAAAACTTTGAGATAAAGCATGAGCCTCTGATCGACACTATGCTCTCAGGCATATCATTTAATCTGGAAATATTATCCGCATATAGGTTAATTAGTCGTTCCAAAGCACACTGAGGTCATACAGCAATAGAACGAGCCATCTTCATCAGGCAATCAATAATCATCCAAACTATGTCAATGGATCTGGGAGTTAGTGGTAAATAGGTGACATAGTCCATTGTAATGCAGTTCCACTTCCAACTGGCTCCGATTGTAGTTGTAGTAAGCCTGCTACTCTTTGTCTTTTAGCCTTTACTTTCTGACAATTCAGACGTTGAAACTCGCACTAAGCCATATATGTTTTCATTACTCTTTTCCAATATAATCTATTCAGGTCATGATGCATATTGGTACTCCAGGATGTCCTGAATATTGAGTAAAATGGGCTCCTTACATTATTTTCCATCTAAGATTCGAGCTTTTCACTTTGAGGTATGCATAATCATCCTCTATATCTCAGGACCTTTTTTGCATCTGAAGTAAGTTAGGGTTAGGTTTTTCTTTTTCTAAATTTTCTTGCACCGTTCTTATATATTGATCTAACAAAATTGCTACTTTTACTTCATCCATTAATACAGATATGATCTTTAATGCCACAAGCGCAGCGAGGAACTATTGCTCCATAAGTTCATCCATATGTTCTCGCTCAATTGGATCATCACAAGTTTTTATTATATGTTATTCTTCTTCCAAATCTGAATCTGTTGCTTTGGAACACAAGGTAGCTACTGTACTAGGTGTTCCATTTGGCTTCATTATTCCTTGTTGCTCAAAACCTCAACTACCACATTAGCCATGCTCTGGTGACATTAAATATCATAGTCTTAATACTTCTGGAGTTCCAACCATTTTCTCTGCCTCTTGTTTAAGTCTTTCTGGATAAAGAGAAAAATAAAACTCTTGTAATCTGATTTAATCTGAAATTCTTCTCCACATAGATATTGTCTCCAAGTCTCGATTGAATGAATCATTGTCGGTAACTCTAAGTCATTAGTCGGGTAATTATTTTCATGCTCCTTCAATTGTCTTAAAGCATAGACAATCACTTGTTGTCCTTGTATCAACACGCATCCTAGAACCAATTTGGAAACATCAGTGTATAGGGTAAAATGTTTCCCTGGTGCCAGAACGATCAAGATGGGAGTTGATATCAACCTTGTTTTTAGAGTTTGGATACATTCTTGACATTTGTTAGTCCAAATAAACTTCTCTCCCTTCCTGGTTTGCTTGGTAAGAGGTATTGCGATCCTACAGTAGTCCTCCATGAATCATCTGTAATAACTAGCTAACCCAAGAAACTTCTGATCTCTGCAATGTTCTTAGGCGTTTCTCACCATACGATTGCTTCTATCTTACTAGGGTCCACTTTAATCCCTTTTGATGATGCTACGTGATCCAAGAAGATTACTTTATTTAATCAAGTCTCATACTTCTTGGACATGGCATAAAGCTTCTCCCTTCTCAGCTGTTGTGAAGGTGTTTTAAAATTTATTATAGGACTTTCTTCATCTTTGGAAACCAATATATAGTTTATGAAACTATGACCGACATGTCCACCATATCATGAAACACTCGGTTCATATGCTCCAAAAAATATGCTGGTGCATTGGTTAATCCCAAGGATATACCCAGGAACTCGTAGTGCCCGTACTTCGTTCTATAGTCGTCTTCAGATTGTCACTATATTTAAATCTTCAATTGATGATACTCCATCCAAGGTCAAGCTTGAAGAAAACCTTTGCACTTTGCAACTGATCAACAAGTCATTAATCCATAGCAGTAGATATCAATTCTTTGTGGTAAGCTTGTTCAATTTTTGGAAGTCTATACGTAGGTGAACACTACTGTTCTTCTCTTTCACAAATAGCACTGCCACTTTGTCAAACCCTAATTCTAGCTGAACAAGAAGTGTGAGTGAACCGTCACTGAACCAACGGTTCACACAAGGATCTCGAGAAGACTGTATCCACTTATACAAACCATTGCACATAACCATAATCAGAATATGATTAAAATACCGTAGAAGTCTTAAATTAAATGAAATGAGTACTTCTATTGATAAATAAAATAAATTAACCAATTATTCAAAGTACTAAAATGTAACTAAATATCTTTACATCATTCATAAATCCAACTGAAAATAAATTGAATAAACAAATCATATATCCTAGAGGTACACGCAGAAAGGGAACTTGCATGAAGCGTCATGCTCATCCTCCCCTGCTTGCACTTCCAAGGCAGCAGCACCTCCATACACTGGAGCATCCATGTACTCCTCGACAGTGTAACCTATATCAACATCTAAAAACATGTATATATACAAGGGTGAGCTGACAACTTAACACAGTAAGAAAATCAGATAATCCAACACACATCATGCATGAATAACATTCACATTATGGTCTGGTTTTAAGTTTGCAATATGCTATTGAAAGGATTGGTAGCCACCGCACCTCTATACACAAGTGTGTGAGTTTGCCCAATGGATCAAACACCACTGTTGTCCCACATGCACCCACCATGGAACAAAGAAAGAGCTAAAGTGTTCGGATCATACACCGCCAATACTTCCCCTAATGCCCTACATATACCAACAGGTAAGCACCTATTAGCCAGGGCTTGCAAACTAGGTTCGCAACTAACCAATCCTATATGTCATCACAATAGGCCCTATCCTAGCACAGCTCCCTATGGCATAGAGATAGGGCTCGAGTCTAGTGGCCAGGCCGGAGACTACAGTGCCACTTCCTCCCCCTAATACCCTACCCGTACCAATCATGCTAAGACAAAAGCGATGCGAAAAGGTGCTAGTGTGAGGAATGATCCCAGACCCCAGGCCCTTCCCATTTCACACAGCAACGAAAACAATCATATGCCGAACAACCACATCCTAGCATAGCGATTATGCATGAACAATATAATAACTGAAAGTAAAGATGACATGCGAGTATGCACAAACACCATTCAATAGAATCATAATTACTAACAACGTTTTATTGTTATTTAGTTATTAGGGTTTAGGTTCGATTCCCTTACTTGACGCTTGGTTTGTAGCTTGATCCCTTCACCGAATCCAAACTTGCTATCACAGGGTCCTACACGATGACAGGGTTAAATTAGAATTAATTTTCTTAGAGTTTACGTTGGTCAAAATCCAACTGGGTCAAAATATAACCCTTACAGTGCATACCGATCGCAAGTACTGGTCGCGACACTGTGGGGAAAGGTGTGACCAGTATGGTCGATCGGTCCCCTATAGACTAGCTCCCGAGAGGTACCAGTCACTGTACCGGTCACATATGGTGTGACCGGTATGCCTTCGGAAGACCACCAACTTGGTGTTCGCCTTTTGTTAGTTGCCCACTATTGGTTCTAGGCATGAGCAATGAGTTAGAGTTGTTTGATGTTCCATTCAAGTCCTAGTTTCAATGATCCTTAGCCTAGAATGTGAATTTAGGGTCTATCAATCGTATTATGGTTTGATGGAAATTTAAGGGTTTTAGATCAATACATCACCTTGCATGGTATTGATCAATTCATGATTAATCATCTATAATGCTTAACTTAAAGAGAAGTTCAAGCACTTACCGTTGGTCCGCAACTATGGTGTTCTTCATCCATCGGCGGCTCCTCTCCCATCTTTCTTAGCTCCTTCTCCTTCTTCGATCTCTTTCTCCTCTCTAGGGTTTATGAGAAACAATCAAAGAGTTCTAAGGAGGTTTAAGGGTCCTTAAATAGACTAAGTTGGGGTTTAGAAAGTTTTCCTATGTTAGGAAAGTCCCTAAGCTCGAGATTTGATAAGCGGGACCCACAGAGATCCGTTTCCAGATCTAACTAGTCTACCCGCACGGACATACCGGTTGACCTGTACCATCGACTGGTACCATAGACTGGTATAAAATTTTATCTTAATTTGGACTGTTTTTGTACTTGATTGTCACCCGCTCGTCCTGTTTGGCCCGATGATGATTATAAGACCTGTTACGACATGAATTAAAAGTTTAGATTGGGTTCATGGAGTGCAGATTTTACAACTCCCCTACCCTTAGAAGAAATTTCATCTCCGAAATTTGCATTTAGGTCTCACAACTCCCCCACCCTTAAAAGTAATTTTGACCTCGAAATTTGCACATACCTTGTTCATCAAAAAGGTTAGGATACTGCTTTCGCATTGCGTTCTCCTCCTCCCAAGTGATTTCTTCTACATCTTGGTTTTTCCAATGCACTTTCACATAATGGATATCTTTGCTTCGGAGGTGTTGTACCTTTTGACTTGTGAGCATCACAGGTACCACTTCAAATGTCAAGTCTTCTGTCAAGTCTAGTGGGTCTACTGTCAAGATGTGTGATAGATCCCTGACATACTTCTTCAATAAAGAAACATGAAACACATCATGAACGCTTGACATGGATGGTGGTAGAGCCAGTTGATATGCCACATTACCACGTCTGGTCAAATTCTCGTATGGTCCCACATACCTGGGGCATAGCTTTACCTTCTTACCAAACCATTTCAGACCCCGCACAGGTGATATCTTCAAGAATACCTTGTCTCCCACTGTAAACTCCAGATCTCGAAGTCGGTTGTTCACGTAGTGCTTTTGTCGAACTTGAGCTGTTTTCACTCTTTCCTTAATTTGATCAATCGCTTTACAAGTTTCTTCTACGAACTCTAGTCCTACAATCCTTCTCAGTCCCACCTCATTCCATAATAATGGTTTACGACATTTCTTCCCATAGAGTACCTCATATAGAGCAATCTGGATCGTAGCCTGATAACTATTGTTATAAGCAAATTCGGTAAGAGATAACTTCTCGTCCCAAGATCCTTTGAAATCTAGGGCACACGCTCGGAGCATATCCTCTAAGATTTGAATAGTTATTTTTGATTGCCCGTCTGTCTAAGGATGAAAAGCTATGCTAAACTTCAACTTGGTTCCCATGGCTTTTTGTAATCCTTCATAGAACTTTGATGTAAAACGAGGATCTCTGTTAGATACTATACTCTCTGGAATACCGTGAAGTCTGACTATATTGTCCATAAACAACTTGGCTAGCTTGTCCATGGTATACTAAGGTCTGACAGCGATGAAGTGAGATGTCTTGGTAAGTTGATCGACTATAACCCATACAACATCCACTAACCTTAGTGTTAAGGGTAAGCCAGTGACGAAATCCATTGTGATATAATCTCATTTCCATGCTTGCTCCGATAGTGGTTGTAACAAACCTGTTGGTCTCTATCTTTCTGCTTTCACTTGCTGGAAGTTTAAACATTGGAATACAAATCAAGCTACATCCGCTTTTATACCCTCCACCAATATAGTCTTCTTAAATCATGGTACATCTTGGTGCTTCCTGGATATACCAAATATTGGGTATAATGAGCTTCTGTCATAATTTTATCTCTGATATTTGAGTTCTCACTCTCAGGTATACATAATCATCTACGATACCTGAGTACCTTGTCTGAATCCAAGGTAAAGTCAGGGTTGCTTTTACCCTTCTCTAGATCTTCTTGTACAGTCTTGGGGTGTAGGGCTTGTAGGATTCCTACTTTTACCTCATCTATTAGATCTGGTGAGATCTTAAAGGCTGCGAACATCAATGTGAACTTATGAATCAATCCCTATTCCACTGGATCTTTTGCAGTCTCTAATAGATGTTCTTCATCATTCTCTATCGAGCCCGAGGCTACAGCACACAATGCAGCATTTGTACTAGGTCCTCCCTCAGGTTTCAATGCCTACTTTATGCTTAAGGCGTCAGCTACGACATTTCCTTACCCAGATCGTACTAGATGTCACAATCATAATCTTTTAATAGCTCCAGCCATCTCTTCTGTCTCATATTCAGGTCCTTCCAAGTAAAAAGGTAAGTTAAACTCTTGTGATCCGACTTGATCTGAAACTTTTCACCATAAAGGTAGTGCCTCCAAGTCTTGATTGCGTGAATGATTGCTGCTAACTCTAGATCATGCGTAGGATAGTTCTTCTCATGCTCTTTCAACTGTCTTAATGCATAGGAAATCACCTATTCTCCTTGCATCAACACACATCCAAGACCCAACCCTGAGGCATCCGTATATAGGGTGAACAACAAAACTAATGTTGGGATGGTCAAGATAGGTGCAGAGACTAGTCTTGACTTTAGAGTCTAAAAGCAATTCTCACACTCATCTGTCCATATGAACTTTCCTCCTTTCTTGGTTAGTCTGTTGAGTGGAACGGCAATTCTTGAGTAGTCTTCCAAGAATCTTCTATAGTAACCAGCCAATCTAAGAAAACTATGAATCTCTACAACTGATTTTGGTGCATCCCAGCCTACTGTAGCTGCGATCATGCTTGGATATACCTTGATACCGTCTGCAGATACTACGTGACCCAAGAAGGCCACTTCCTTCAGCCAAAATTCACATTTCTTGAACTTGGCATAAAGCTTCTCCCTTCTTAAACGTTGTAGGGCTGCTCTCAAGTATGTTGCATGAGCCTCCTTGTCTTTTGAGTAGACCAAGATATCGTCACTGAATATGATGACCGAAGTGTCCAACATGTCATGAAACACTCGGTTCATCAGTTTCATGAACGACACTAGAGTGTTAGTCAACCCGAACGACATTACCAGGAACTCATAATGCACATACCTTGTCCCGAAAGCAGTCTTCTGAATATCTCTTACCTTGATCTTCAATTGGTGATACCCTGATCTAAGATCAATCTTCGAGAAAACTTTTGCACCCTACAACTGATCGAACAGATCATCAATCCTAGGCAAAGGGTATCAGTTCTTGATGGTTAACTTGTTAAACTCTTGGTAGTCGATACATAGTCGTACGGTACCGTCCGTCTTCTTTACGAACAATACAGGTGCTCCCCACGACGATATGCTTTGTCGTATAAAACCCTTATCTAGTAGTTATTGTAACTTGGTCTTCAACTTCTTCAACTCCATTGGGACCATCCTGTATGGTGCCTTCGACACCTACGCCGACCCTGGCATAAGGTCTATCACGAACTCTGTAGCCCTATTAGGAGGTAGACCTAGTAGATCCTCTAGAAATACATCCGATAACTCTCATACCATATCTAGATCTTCCATCTTTGGCGCCTCTGTAGCAATGTCAACCATAGATACTAAGTAACCCACTCCTCCCTTCTCTAAGCATCTCTTAGCTTTTAGAGCAGAGAGGATCAGCGTCTAATTCCTAGGTAATTTGGTTCCAATGAAGCTAAACTCCTTTCTCTTATCATCTTTAAGAACAAGTTTCCTTTTGCCACATAATAAGCTAGCTGAATGAAGGGTTAGCCAATCCATTCCCAAGATGACATCAAAGTCTGCCATCTCGAGTTGAACCAGATTTGCTTCCAGGTTTCGCCAATTAATGTGAACTAGGCATGGTCCATAGCATTCATCCAAAACAATAGTTGCGAGGCAAAAACCGCAATGGAAGAAATTAAATCACAATTTAACTTTTCCCAAGATTTTATTTATTATTTTTTTGTCCGATCACGACATACCAGTTGCGGCACAATAGAATATAGTGTGACCGGTATGGTTAGGCGGATAAACCTCTCGGACTTCCCGAGGGGTACCAGTCGATGTACCGATCGCAACTCTATATGATATGGTGCTACAGGTATGACCGACCGGTTAGCACCTTGGTTTGGCCGAGAGGTACCAGTCGCAGGTTCCAAGGGGTACCGGTTAACCGGTATAGGGCAAAATCGTCGACCGGTATGCCTTAAAAGACTTTAAAATCTTGATTTTGACACTTCATCCTCATTTTCTTCTTTCCATTCTCTCCTGTGGCGATTCCTCTCTGACCTGATGAGTTGCTACAGTCTGATTGGTGCTTGTAAAATCGATTCTTCTCTTCCAATGGTGCTTCACAACCTCTCCAAGTAAGTTCCTTCCTTCCTCTTTCTCTTTTTACATCGTTTATTCATGGTTTCTTGCCCAAAACTAGGTTTTCCTAGATTTAGAAGATTCTAACCATAGAAACTCTTTTTCTTCGGCTTAGAAGTAATGTTGGGACCTCCATGGACAAAAGCCCTCAACTTATTTGAGGTTCCACCATATGGTTTTCTCAAAATCAAAATTTTTGGATTTTTGACCTAGGTTTTGGTCAAAAATCAATTTTTCTTGTAATTGTTGAATTTCTTACTTGTTTGATGATTGTTTGGTCATTATATGTTACTAAATGGTTACGTAAGTCCTCCTCCCCAGATTTTTGGTGAGTACAACTCCTTTGTTTGAAATACTATCGTTATGCTGCCGAAATTTCGAATTTTTTTGACTAATTCTCATTGTTTTATTTTGTTTTGTAGTTAAACAATGTCTCGGCGTTGAAGTTCTGGTAAGCACATGGCATGAACCATCTACACCCGTCGGTTTCATAGTTTGATGAGTGATGGTTTCGTTCGGGGGCTGCACAAGCCCATTTCCAATGGTTCGAAGAGAAAAACATAAAATCTGGACGCTGCGTAAACCTAGAGAAACTACAGAGATTCGATGTTGAAGCAACCTTTTGTGCACTTGGGTGGTTACCAGTTATCACCTACACAGTGACTACCCGCCAAACCTGGTCAGGAACTTCTATGCTAACTTGGAGGTCGAGGGGGATGTAAAATATTTCAGCCACGTTAAGGACCTCCGCCTCACCATCTTTGTCAAGGGTGTCCCCATATCATTCAACACTCACCAGCTCGCTGACCTCTTGGGGATTCCTAATGATGGTGATTTGGTTTACTGTGCTCCTAAGATGAAATGCTTCCTTACTGATGATCTGCGCCAGGAGGTTTCAGCGCAAATCCTTAACCCAGGGGTGCCCATGAAAGCTACCAGTTTGAGACCTCTTCCTCGAGTCTATTGCCACATTATCCAACATGATATTATTCCTCAGAGCAGCCACTACAGTGAGTTATCTCAGCTCACCCAGTACCTGACTTATTGTGTCTGCACTAGGGAGCGGGTTTGTCTTCCTTATATTATCATCAGGACCATGCGTCAGGCTACCATGCCCAACCAGATAAGCAACCTTCCATATGGCTGGCTTATCACTATACTCCTACAGTGCCTTCGAGTGGACATGAGGGATGAGATTGCGGTTGAGGATACCATGACATCAGACATTGACTGGGATGCCATTGCTCGGATGAAGATGGATAACCTACCGATCAGTGATGAGGAGTTAGAGGCTCATCCTCGTCCGCTTAGGAGGGTAGCGGCAGTGCAGCAGCAGTAGCAGTAGCCGATGCAGCTTATGCAGAAGAGGTAGGGGGTGATGATGATGAACAGATGGAGGACATTCCTGCATTGGATCTGCAGCCCATACCTGCAGCAGGACCATCCTAGCCTCCTCCCAATACCGTGATGGGTATGTCTATGGAGATTTGGGATGCCCAGCGCGAGATGAACCATGACCTAGGGCACCTCTCTCGCAGCCTCAGAGTCACACAGGAGTAGGTATACTGGCTCAGGGTCACATATGAGCATGACTACGACATCGCTGACCCTATTCCATCGATGCCCCCAACCCCATGATAGATCAACTTATTTTTCTCTCTCACGATACAGCTTATTATAACAGGTTAACTGTTAGATTTGTGGACTGTACCCTGTGGTATAATTAACTCTTTCACTCTTTGAAGGTTTTCTATTTTTACTCTCTGATCCAATTTTCCTTCTTACTTGTTATGGAAATTTATGATCATTCTTGCTTGTTATTATGGTCTCCTAACTAGAGCATGTCTGTTTTTTAGGTTCTCACTTTTAATATAGTAAATTATGCGCTTTAGTATTTAGTCTCAGCCATCAAACAAATGCTTAAGGTGCATTTTTATTAAGGCTTTTAATTTTTCCTATCTCAGATCATTGACTCAGTCAAGTGCAAGTACGGTCTATTAGACAGAGCCTAAGAGCTCTGATACCAAGTTGTCACACCATAATTCAGGCTGAACCAGAAATGTGAGTGATCCACTACTGAACCAACGGTTCACACTAGGATCTCGATAAGAATGTATCTACTTATACAAATCATTGCATATAACCATAATCAGAATACGATTAAATACAGTTGAAGTCTTAAATTAAATGAACTAAGTACTTCTATTGATAAATAAAATAAATTAACCAATTATTCAAAGTACCAAAATGTAACTAAACATCTTTACATCATTCATAAATCCAACTCAAAATAAATAGAATAAACAAATCATATATCCTAGAGCTACACGCAAAAAGGGCACTCGCATGAAGCGTCATGCTTGTCCTCCCCTACTTGCACTTCCATGGCAGCAGCACCTCAATACACTTCATCCATGTAGTCCTCAACAGTGTAACCTGCATCAACATCTAAAAACATGTATATATACAAGGGTAAACTCACAACTTAGCTCAGTAAGAAAATCAGACAATGTAACACACATCATGCATGAATAACATTCACATTATGGCTGGTTTTAAGTTTACAATGTGCTATAGAAATGATTCGTTGTAAGACCCATATCAAACTAACCAGGTCATATCACCATGAACCAGGTTTACCCATCATGGTTGAGTCAAATGGACCAAGGGCGTGAAGAAGATCGTGATCCCAGGTATCAAATCGACCCAAAAACACTTAAATTAGGGGGAGGGTCGCATACCCCAGCAAGGGAGGGTCGGACCCCCCCAAGACAGAAAGTCAGGCCCTCTGTTTTACAGGGAGGGTCGGACACTTTAGGAAACCTAGGGTCGACGGGATTATCGACCCTCCCATCGACCCTCAGTTGCCGTCGAAACTGAAATTAGGAAAGTTCCATAATTTCGATTAGGATTCTTTCCTAATCTCAAAGGGAATTATTTTTGGATGTTTCTACTCTATTTAAAGGACGTCCGTAAGCCTCTTTCACTCCATTTACAACCCTAATTGAATTGAGAGAAAGAGAAGAGAAGGAAAAGAAAAAGAAGAGAAACAAGAAAGAGAAGTAAGCAAAAAGGATAAGAGTTGCAGAGAAGGAGTGTTCTTCTCAGGTATGGATACTAATTCCATGAGTTTTTACAGGCCTTAGGCTAGATAATGATGAGAGTGTGATCTCGAAGAAACCCAAACCATCAACCCATGGTTAGGTTTTCATGGAAAACTATAGGAGGATACATGAAATCTATATAGGTGGATGATTCATGGTTCTAGACCATAGAATGTATGTTGAATGGACTGGAGGAGCAAGCCATAGGACCCCAAACATGAAGAATGGAAAAAAAGGAGGAAAATTGACCAAAAACCATCGAGGGTCGCACAGAGGGTCGATGACCATCCGACCCTATGTGATCCTAAGTATCGACCCTCACGGTTCTGAAAGTCCTGATTTGGGGAGGGTCGCAAACAGGGTCGATCATCACTCCGACCCTACCTCCGACCCTCAGTTAACAGAATTGTTTTAAAAATTAGAATAAATTTTAATTAAATTTATCGACTTTGTTAGGTCTTCTAGCAATATAATAACATTATAAAGGTGATTTTAAAGCTTAGAAGAGTATCTATTAGCAAGCTAAGGTGAGGAAACGAAACTCTAAACTAATTGGTTAATAACAAACTGTTTTCTCTTTTCTTGAGTCCAATGCTATGCTTGATTCTATGCGACTATGTTTGTAATGTGCATACAATATGTCGTCCAATATTTCTATCACTTGTTCATTCATATTTACTTTATTGTTTATAACATGATGATGATGATAAAAATAGGCATGTGATTGTATGTATGTGGTTGGTGTACTTGATGCGAGCGAGTATCAGGGGAGGTGTGATGAGAACGTCAATAAATGTTAACCTTTGATGGGTCTCAGCACTTTAGCTCTATCTCTAACTCAAGTCTTGTGCATTGGCATCGTCGTATCGCCATTACTTTAGCAGAACTATTATGTCATAGAGCATCAGGGGAGGTGGTCTCGGTCCTTGTAGTCTCTGACTCTACCGGGGGGCCTTAGCTCTATCTCTATGGACATTCTGAGGGATGCTGGGGTGAGGCCTTGGATACACTGTTTGGCATTAGGATTGGTAAGTTGCGAGCCCAGTTTGCAAGCCCTCGCCAGTAAGGGCTTGCGTGTTGGTATGGCATTATACAGCAATAAACGTTAACCTTTGTTGTATAATGTTCATGATTAGGGTGGATGTAGACGACAATAAACGTTAACCTTTGGGCGGACTTCCACACCCTGTGTATAGAGGCGGGGTCAATAAACGTTAACCTTTGACCACCCAACCTTTCTATTGCGCATTGCAAACTATAAACCAGACCAAAGATATGAATTGATTGCATGCATATGTACTGTTGCATTGTTTTGTTTGCTTACTGAGCCATGATGTGTGCTCACCCCTCGACGTCGAATATTTTTAGTTGATGATGCAGGTTATACCGTTGAAGATTATGTAGATGCTCCAGCGTACGGGAATGTAGCGGCGATGGAAGTTGGAGCTGATGTGGATACACATGACTCCTCTTGTGAGTGCAACTCATGTGTATTTGATTAGATATTTTCTTAGTTTCCATTACTTGGATTTATTATGGACATGTATTTGATATTTATTTATGTCTCAGTTGATACAGAATAATTTGCTATTTAAATATTAATATCACAGTAGATTCTCAGTTCATTTTACTATAAGACTTCCGCTATTATATATTTACTCTGATTACGAATGTGGATGTACGGAGTTTAGATAACACAGATATAGCCTACTTGAGATCCTGGTTGAACCGTTGGTTTGTTAGCTGTTAATCACACCATTCTGAATAGTGTAGAATTGGGGTGTGACAACTTGGTGCAGAGCATCTCAGGCCCTGCCCGTTGAACTAGCATACATTCAAGACAATTGTGAACTGAGACAGGATAAAAGTAAAAATAGTAATATTAACACTTTATAGGCACAAGTGATGGTTGAGACCAAATTGAAAAAGAGAATATGGCATCTATTAAAGGGAAAAAAATTTTACATACAAGGAGAGAGCAACAAACGTATCTACATAATTAAACTAAAGCAGAGTACAGTCCACAACCCGGACAGTTACTCTGTAGTACAAAGAAAATAAATAGAATCAAGAAGCTGGAGGTGAAGGAGGAGGCGGTGCCTCACGATCTCTGTCATAGTCCTCGGCATAGACTCTAGTCAACCAGGCCACCAGAGTCTGAGTCGCCTGAAGACTAGCCATTAGATCAGCCACCCGCTGATCAGTCCGGCGCTGGGTGTCTAGAAGCTCCTCCATCCTCAGATCAGATCTGTGCTGAGCCTCTCTGATCTCATGCAACATCTCCATCATATCAGAAGGTGGGCGTGAAGGACCAGCTGCCTGAGAAGGACCAGTCTCAGGTGCAGGACCAGCCGCAGAGGAAGTACCAGCTCCAGCAGCATGCGTGGGTAAAGGCGGTGGTATCGAGTCGACATCCATATACATGCGCTCATCGTCATCGTTAGGATCCGCATGAACTCTAGCAACAGCAGCAGCTACCTCAGCGTTAGCAATCTCGATGTGAGTGTGAGGGCCCACCATCTCGTTCATCTCCTCGTCCCTGACTTGGGCATCCCGCATACCCATCTTGCAGATAGCCTCCCAATCTAGAGGCGACGAGAAGGTTTTCTCCTGAATCTTCTCATCCACTAAATCAATCCCCAGGCGGGTAAGCAGAACGGTGATCATACGTCTATAGGGTAGATTACCCCTATGACTGGGCAATGTGGCAACTGATCATAGTTCGCATGATGATGTAAGGAAGGTAGATGGGCTGTCTAGTGCAAATGTTGTACAGAAGATACTGGGTCAGCTGAGAAATCCTCTCGTAATGGCCACTCTGTGGGATCAGATTATGCTGGATAATCTTGCAAAAGACCCGTGGAGCCGGACGCATATAGCAAGCTCTCATCTGCCAACGATCGGGTCGTAGTAGCTGACTATCAATCTCAACCCTCATCTCTGTGGAAATGAACTGGGTCTCTCCAGGAGCACAGTAAACCATGGGGCCATCATAGGGAATGCCCAGTAGGTCGGCCAGTTGCCGATAATCGAATGAAATGTTCACCCCCTTGACATAGCTTATGATGCGTAGCTTGTGACCCCTATCTACATCATTGTAATCCCCCACCACCTGGAGATTACAATAAAACTGTCGCACTAAATCCGGGCATGTGCAAGCATTGTAGGTGATGACAGGGAGCCACCCCATATCACCAAAGGCCCTCTCCACGTTGAACAAGGCTAACTCAGCCAAGTTCACCATACGACCACCCTCTACTTTCTTATGAGTGTAGTGGGAATACTATGCCTTGGCTTCGTTGGAGCGGAAGCGAAGTGGATCACGAACTCTGGGTACCTTGGTACGAGCCATGGTATCTGCCAAATAGGAAAGAAAAACAAATAATGAGTTAATAGGATAAAAATTCAAAATTTGACATTTTAACGACGTAAGTTAGCCAAAAGCCTCACTTGTCACCCATACACGTGGGGAGGAGGACTTACGTAGGTTCCAACATATTCTACAACACTCAGACAGTAGGAAATTCTAGCTAATGAAGTCCAATTTTAAGAAATTGCGAGAAATCAAAAATTTTGACAAATTAGGGCAAAAAGAGCAAAAATCCAAGTTTCTCGATAACCAACCGATGAAACTCAAAAAATTTTTAGGGCTTTCATTCCTCGAGACACCAATAACAAAATCCCCCATTAAAAATCAAATTTTTACGATTGAAAAAAGTTTAATTTGAAAAATACAAGTTAAAGGGACAAAAACCTAGAAATGGAAACCTAAAAACAAGTAAAAATGAGAAAGCATACCTGTAGGGATGATGTGGACGACGAAACACGGATCCAAACTGACCAAAATAGCGTAGTGGCACTGTAGCAACTCAGAGGTGAGAGACGAGACAAAACGGGAGGGAAATAATAGAGAATGAACCCAAAATCGGATCTTAATGGTCTAATTTTTGGTCCGATGGTCGGACAATTCGACCAGGATCATCGACCCTCGGATCGACCCTGCCATCGACCCTCAGCTCTCGGGAATCTGACAGAAAACCAGGGTTGGATATTGAGGGTCGGATACCCATCAACCCTCACATCGACCCTCAGCTCTCCGGGAAGAACATATCATTCCCAAGGTCGGATACTGATGGTCGGACATATCATCGACCCCCACCATCGACCCTGCATTGTAAAGAGAGTATTTTTTTTTCAAAAATGAGTTGAAAATTTTGAAATTTTACATCGGTTAGTGTGCCTACATGTAGTATAAATGATTGTCTCACCTATTTTGATGATATTCAGGCACCACCAATCTCAAGAGGAAATATGTCTGGGTGTAGAGTAACCAGGCAAAGCCGAAATACAGTTCCACCACCTGTGGAGGAAACTAGCCAAGAAAATATATACGCCCAGGGAAATCCACAGGTTGTACCGCAAGGAAATCCAGACCAGGAAAATCCTACCAACTTGCCACCTCCACCTCTGGAGTTAGCAACCGTGGTAATGAATCTAGCACAGCAGCTGCAACAAATGCAACACGCATAGGCTCAATTGTAAGTTGCAATGGGGATTATGTTTCAGGCCGCACATGCTACACCCATGCAGACTGGACAAGCCAGTGCACCACCGGTGGGTAACCACCCAGCACCTCAAACACCTCAACCACCAGCTGCACAAATTCTAGTACCAGGTCCAAAAGAAGCTCAGGTTAATTATCAGTATCCACAACCTATGTTTGGGGCATACCCCCACAATCAGATGTATCACTCTCGTCTGGTTGAGAGATTTTTGAAGATGAAGCCCAAGGAATTTAACGGTAAACCGTCTGATCCATTATGGCCAGCACACTGGATCGACGAGATGGAGAGAAATTTTCTCATGATGACTATCACAGAAGAAGAAAAGGTGTTATGTGCCACCTTCATGCTGAAAGGCGATGCACATCATTGATGGAAATCTACCAGGGCATATTGATAGACCAAGCATGCCCTATTGACTTGGGCTATTTATAAAGAAGCGTTCTTTGAGATGTATTTTCCCCGAAGCTTCAGAGATGCTATGGAGAAGGAGTTCCTGAGTTTATATCAGGGCCAGATGTCTGTGGATGCATATCAATAGCATTATGAGGAGCTATTTTTCTTTGCACCACTTAGTATGCAAGAAGAAGACACTAAGACCCGTAGGATTGTCACGGGGCTTAGAGGAAGCATCAGAGAGCATGTTCTAGGCTTGGAAAAGAAGGTATATAACGAAGCTGTTCAAATTGCTCGAGTTATAGAATCGAGCCAGAAGGAGAGTTACTTTATACAGAATAGAGGTATAAAAAGGCCAGCCGGAAATTCTTATAACGGAGGAAACAACAAGACATTTAAACCCTTCCACGCTCAAGGATTTACTGCTGCACCCAAGACTACTCCAGTAGCTCAACATCAGCCAAAGCCAAATTCTGAAGGTCTAAAATATTATAACTGCAACCAAGCAGGACATATGGCAAGGGAGTGTCCTAAGCCCAAGAAGCAGTTACATCAAGGACGAGTATATGCTGTTACAACCGAGGATGCTGCCGCATCACCCGATGTGGTCACAGGTATGACTGAAACCTTTTTAAGTTGTAATTACATTGTATGAGCATGAGCATGTAGACTAAGTAAAATAAATCACAGGTATCGTACCTATAAATGGCGTACCCGCCAGAGTACTCTTTGATTCAGGAGCTACTCATTCCTTTATATCTGTGTCATTCAGAAAGAAGCTGAAATTACCCATCAAAACATTGGACTACAAACTACTTGTACTGTCATCGATGGGGTTAGAAGTGGAATTAGAGAAAGGTTATGGACCATGTCAATGCTAATTGGCGAGAAAACCTTAGATGCAGTCTTGATCCAACTGGAGATGACAGACTTTGACATCATCTTGGGAATGGACTGGTTAGCTCGGCATTCTGCGAACCTATTATGCGCCGAAAAGAAGCTAACATTTAAAGTCAAAGAAGGAGCAGAATTTATTTTTGCGGGAACCAAACTGCCCCGTAAATGCAAGCTCATACTCTCAGCACTAAAGGCTAAGAAGTGCCTTGAGAAGGGGGCAGTCGTGTATCTAGTATCAGTGGTCGACCTAACCAAGGAAGCACCATGAATGGAAGATATTGATGTCGTACGGGACTATCTCGATGTATTTTTGGAGGAACTACCAGGATTACCACCCGATTGAGCCACAGAGTTTGTGATAGATCTTATACATGGAGCCGCACCAGTATCAAAAGCACCTTATAGAATGGCTCCTACAGAACTGAAGGAATTGAAAGTGCAACTACAAGAACTGCTAGACAAGGGTTATATTCGACCCAGTATATCACCATGGGGAGCACCGGTATTATTCGTAAAGAAGAAGGACGGTAGCGTTCGATTATGTATCGACTATCGAGAGTTGAATAAACTGACAATAAATAATCGATATCCACTACCTCGAATCGATGACTTGTTCGATCAGTTGCAAGGAGCAAAAGTATTTTCTAAGATCGATCTTCGGTCAGGCTATCATCAGTTGAAGATTAAAGAGGGTGATATTCCTAAGACAGCTTTCAGGACCAGATATGGACGTTATGAATTCGTGGTCATGTATTTTGGATTAACAAATGCACCAGCAACTTTCATGGAACTTATGAACCGGGTCTTCCACGATATATTGGATACGTCGATTATTATGTTTATTGATGATATATTCGTATATTCCAAGGACAAAGAAACCCATATCAAGAACCTAAACGCCGCCCTATAGCGTTTAAGGAAAGAGAAGTTATATGCCAAATTTACCAAGTGTGAGTTTTGGTTAAGTGAAGTCACCTTTCTAGGCCATGTAGTATCCGCTGAAGGAATCAAAGTGGACCCCAGCAAGATCGAGGCTATTGTGAAGTGGGAAGCACCAAAGAGCATTGCAGAAATTAAAAGTTTTCTGGGTCTCCCTGGTTATTATCGGAGATTTGTGGAAGACTATACCCGGATTGCCGTACCACTCATAAGTTTGACTAAGAAAGGTGAAAAGTTTGTGTGGACGGATAAATGTGAGAAGAGCTTCCAAACATTGAAGACCAGATTGATATCCTCTCTGATTTTGATTATTCTCGTTCCCGGACAGCCATTTACCTTATACACTGATGCATCAGGACTGGGATTAGGATGTGTGCTTATGCAAGGAGAACAAGTAATTGCATATGCCTCAAGACAGCTGAAGACACATGAGAAAAATTATCCCACTCATGATTTGGAGTTAGCAGCAATAGTACATGCTGTCAAGATATGGAGACATTACCTGTAAGGAGTTGAATATGAGGCAAAGAAGATGGCTGGAACTATTAAAAGACTATGATTGTGATATCCAGTATCATCCGGGGAAAGCTAATGTAGTAGCGGATGCGTTTAGCAAAAAGGCGATGATAAAATCTCAAGGGGAGGTTAGTACAACTGCAGCTATATGTACTACCGGAATGATATTCAATCATGGCAATGAGCAATATGTGATAGATACAATGGATGGATCAGCCAACCAAGGGTTTATTCATCGGTTTTCAAATATGTTCACGGCATTGAAAATTATACCGGATATAATGGATGAAGTGAAGACAATTATCAAATCAGATCCTTATCTGAGAACAGTACAAGAAGATATCGAGAAAGGTAGGACTAACCCTGAGTTCAACTTGGACGATGAAAAGGTACTGAAGTACAAAGGAAGAATATGTATACCCGAAACAGAAAGTGTGGACATTAGACACCGCCTGATGAAAGAAGCCCATACCACCATCTATTCGATACATCCTGGAAGTACAAAAATGTATCATGATCTAAAGAAACTATATTGGTGGAGAGGAATGAAAGTAGATGTAGCTAAGTTCATGTCTCAATGCCTAAATTGTCAGAAAGTAAAGGATGAACGACAAAGACCCGTAGGACTGTCACAGCTGTTACCGGAACCAGCATGGAAATGGGACTGCATTACTATGGACTTCGTCACGGGGTTACCACTGACTCCTCGAGTAGTTGACGCAGTTTGGGTGATTGTAGACCGTCTGACTAAAACAACTCGCTTCATACCGATACGGCCGCAGTATACACTAGAAAGGTTAGCAAAGCTGTATGTGGATAATATTTTTCGGTTACGCGGTGCACCAGAGAGCATTGTGTCCGATAGAGATCCACGATTTACTTCTAAGTTTTTGGAGGGATTGCAAAAGGCTATGGGTACAACATTGAAGCTCAGTACTGCATTCCACCCACAAACAGATGGACAGTCAGAGCATACAATCCAGATTTTAGAAGATATGCTACGTGCATGTGTAATTGACTTCAAGGGATCATGGGATGAAAGATTACCATTGATCGAGTTTGCTTATAACAATAGCTATCAGGCTACTATACAGATGTCACCCTATGAAGCACTGTATGGCAAGAAGTGTCGAACTCCTTTATTTTGGAATGAAGTGGGAGAACGCAGTATTTTTGGACCAGAATTTGTTGAAGAAACATGTCGAGTGGTCGTCATTATCAAGGAAAGAGTGAGAACAGCTCAGAACTGTCAGAAGCAATATGCAGATACTCGACGCGGAGATCTGGAGTTTGCTGTAGGTGATAAAGTATTTTTGAAGGTATTGCCTATGCGAGGATTGAAAAGGTTCGGACAGAAAGAGAAACTAAGTCCAAGATATGTCGGGCCGTATGAGATTTTAGCTAAGCGTGGGAAAGTGGCTTATCAGTTAGCACTACCACCATCTATGTCAAGTGTGCATGACGTATTTCATATTTCCCTATTGAAGAAGTATGTCAAGGATCCAACGCATGTTTTGACAGTAGATTTACCAGATTTGACTGATGATTTAACATTCGAAGTAACACCAACTGAAATCACCAGCCGTAAGGTTCAACGATAACGCAATCGAGATATCTATTATGTTAAGGTCACCTGGAAAAGTAGAGACATGGAAGAAATTACATGGGAAGAAAATAATGCTAAGTGAAAGCAATACCCTCACTTATTTAATTTAGAAGGTACGTACAATTTGGAGGATGAAATTTTTATAAGTAAGGGGGAGTTGTAAGACCCGTATTAAACTAACCCGGTCTTATCACCTTGAACTAGGTTTACCCATCATGGTTGAGTCAAATGGACCAAGGGCATGAAGGAGATCGTGATCCCAGGTATCAAATCGACTAAAAAACACTTAAATTAGGGGGAGGGTCGCATACCAAGCAAAGGAGGGTCGGACCCCCCCAAGACAGAGAGTCAGACCCTCTGTTTTATAGGGAGGGTCGGACACTTTAGGAAACCTACGGTCGACGGGATCATCGACCCTCCCATCAACCCTCAGTTGCCACCGAAACTGAAATTAGGAAATTTCCATATTTCGATTAGGATTCTTTCCTAATCTCAAAGGGACTTATTTTAGGATGTTTCTACTCTATTTAAAAGAAGTCCCTAAGCCTCTTTGACTCCTTTTACAACCCTAATTGAATTGAGAGAAAGAGAAGAGAAGGAAAAGAAGAAGAAGAGAAACAAGGAAAAGAAGTAAGCAAAAACGAGAAGAGTTGCAGAGAAGGAGTGTTCTTCTCATGTATGGGTACTAATTCCATGAGTTTCTATAGGCCTTATGTTAGATAATGATGAGAGTGTGATCTCGGAGAAACCCAAACCATCAACCCATGGTTAGGTTTTCATGGAAATCTATGGGAGGATACATGAAAGCTATACAGGTGGATGATTCATGGTTCTAGACCATGGAATGTATGTTGAATGGACTGTAGGAGCAAGCCATAGGACCCCAAACACAAAGAATGGACAAAAATGAGGAAAATTGACAAAAAACCACCCAGGGTCGCACCCAGGGTCAATCATGACTCCAACCCTACCTCCGACCCTCAGTTAACAGAATGGTTTTAAAAAATAGAATAAATTCTAATTAAATTTTATTGACTTTGTTAGGACTTCTAGCAATATCATAACATTGTAAAGGTGATTCTAAATCTTGGAATAGTATCTATTAGCAAGCTAAGGTGAGCAAACGAAACTCTAAACTAATTGGTTAATAACAAACTGTTTTCTCTTTTCTTAAGTCCAATGCTATGCTTGATTCTATGCGACAATGTTTGTAATGTGCATACAACATGTAATCCAATATTTCTATTACTTGTTCATGCATATTTACTTTATTGTTTATAACATGATGATGATGATGATGATAGGAATAGGCATGTGATTGTATGTGTGTGGTTGGTGTACTTGATGCAAGCGAGTATCAGGGGAGGTGTGATGAGAACATCAATAAACGTTAACCTTTGACGGGTCTCAGCACTTTAGCTCTATCTCTAACTGAAGTCTTGTGCATTGGCATCGTCGTATCGCCATTACTTTAGCAGAACTATTATGTTGTATTGTATCGGGGAGGTGGTCTCGGTCCTTGTAGTCTCTGACTCTATCGGGGGGCCTTAGCTCTATCTATATGGACATTCTGAGGGATGCTGGGGTGTGGCCTTGGATACACTGTTTGGCATTAGGATTGGTTAGTTGCGAGCCCAGTTTGCAAGCCCTCACCAGCAGGGGCTTACGTGTTGGTATGGCACTATACAGAAATAAACGTTAACCTTTGTTGTTTAATGTTCATGATTAGGTTGGATGGGGACGACAATAAACGTTAACCTTTGGGCAGACTTCCACACCCTGTGTATAGAGGCGGGGTCAATAAACGTTAACCTTTGACCACCCAACCTTTCTATTGCGCATTGTAAACTATAAACCAGACAAAAGATATGAATTGATTGCATGCATATGTACTGTTGCATTGTTTTGTTTGCTCACTGAGCCATCATGTGTGCTCACCCCTCGACGTCGAATATTTTTAGTTGATGATGCAGGTTATACCGTTGAAGATTATGTAGATGCTCCAGCGTACGGGAACGTAGCGGCGATGGAAGTTAAAGCTGAAGTAGATACACATGACTCCTCTTGCGAGTGCAACTCATGTGTATTTGATTAGATATTTTCTTAATTTCCTTTACTTGGATTTATTATGGACATGTATTTGATATTTATTTATGTCTCAGTTGATACAGAATAATTTGCTATTTAAATATTAATATCACAGTAGATTCTCAGTTCATTTTACTATAAGACTTCCGCTATTATATATTTACTCTGATTATGAATGTGGATGTATGGAGTTTAGATAACACGGATACAACCTACTTGAAATCCTGGTTGAACGTTGGTTTGTTAGCAGTTCATCATACCATTCTGAATAGTGCGGAATTGGGGTGTGACATTCGTGGCCACTGCATCTCTATACATGAGTTTGTGAATATGTCCAATGGGTCAAACATCACTGTCGTCCCACATACACCCACCATGGAATAGAGATAGTGCTAAAGTGTCCGGATCACACACCGCCAACACTTCCCCTGATGCCCTACCCATACCAATACGTAAGCCGCTATTGACGAGGACTTGTAAACTGGGCTCGCAACTAACCAATCCTATATGTCATCACAGTAGGTCCTAACCCACCATAGCTCCCTATGGCATAGAGATAAGGCTCGAGTCTAGTGGCCAGGCCAGAGACCACAGTGCCACTTCCTCCCCCTGATACCCTACCCGCACCAAGCATGCTAAGACAAAAGCGATATGAAAAGGTGCTAGTGTGAGGAATTATCCCAGACCCCAGGCCTTTCCCATTCTACACACCAACGAAAACAATCACATGCCTAACAATCACATCCTAGCATAGCGAGTATGCATAAACAATATAATAACTGAAAGTAAAGATGACATGCGAGTATGCACAAACACCATTCTACAGATTCATAATTACTAACAACATTTTTTACTGTTATTTAGTTATTAGGGTTTAGGTCTGATTCCCTTACCTGACGCTTGGTTGCTAGCTTGCTCTGCATCACCGAATCCAAACATGCTATCACAGGGTTCTACACGATGTTAGGGTTAAATTAGAATTAGTTTTCTTAGGGTTTACATTGGTCGAAAATCAACTGGATTAAAATATAACCCTCACAGCGCATACTGGTCCCGGGTACCGATCGTGGCACTGTGGGCAAAGGTGTAACTAGTATGGTCGATCGGTCCCCCACTGACCAGCTCCCAAGAGGTACTGGTCGCTGTACCTGTCGCATTAGGTGTGATCGGTATGGTCGATCAGTTTGCCTCTAGAAGACCACCAACTTGGTGTTTGCCTTTCGTCGGTCACCCACTATTGGTTCTAGGGTTTCTCCTATGCATTCTAGGCCAGAGGAATGAGTTAGAGTTGTTTCATGTTCCATTCAGGTCCTAGTTTCGATGATCCTTAGCCTAGAATGCGAATCTAGGGTTTATCGACTGTATTAGGGTTTGATTGTAATTTAAGGGTTTTAGATCAATACTTCTTAATCAATTCATGATTAATCATCTATAATTCTTAACTTAGAGAGAAGTTCAATCACTTACCGTTGGTTCACAACTATTGTGTTCTTCGTCCAACGGCGGCTCCTCTCCCACCTTTCCTAGCTCCTCCTCCTTCTTCGATCTCTTTTTACTCTCTAGGGTTTATGAGAAATAATCAAAAGGTTCTAAGGAGGTTTAAGGGTCCTTAAATAGACTACGTTGGGGTTTAGGAAGTTCCCTACATTAGAAAATTTCATAGGCTAGAGATTTGGGAAGTGGGACGCACAGAGATCCATTTTCAGATCTAACTAGTCTGCCCATGCACACATACCATCGACCGCTACCATAGATCGATATAGAATTTTATCATAATTTGGTCCATTTTCATACCTGATTGTCACCCGCTCGTCCTATCTAGCCCGGTGATGATTGGAAGACCTGTACGACATGAATTAATGATTTAGATCGGGTTCATGGAGTGTGGGTTTTACATGCTCCCCGTGATGAAATAATTGACTGATTAGAACTTTTGTTTAATAAATCCTATAGTTGAGTCTTTAATTCCTTCAAATTTATAAGAGCTATTCTATAGGGTGCCTTTGATACATGTGGCGTCCTTGGTAACAAGTCGATGACGAACTCGATCGCACGATCAGATGGTAACCCAGATAAGTCTCCTGGAAACACATCAGAAAATTTATGCATTACATCAATATCATCCATTTGTGGTGCTTCTTTGGTAACGTATACTACAGATACCATATATCCAACTCCTTTCTTTTCAAAGTATCTCTTCATCTTTAGTGCTGAGAGGATGAGCTTCCGCTTCCTAAGCAATATGCTTTCAATAAAACCAATTTATGTGCAGTCTTTATTCTTGAATGAGAACCTCTTCTATGCACATAATAACTTTATAGAGTGTTGAGACAGTCAATCCATCCTCAAAATGACGTCAAAGTCTATCATCTCAAGTCAATTAGGTTGCATCCAAATTTCATCCATCCATATGATTCGGACATTATTTATCACACTCAATAATCACATCATCTAGTCCAAAATGGCTTGAACTATCAAAATTTGATTTAAAGGTCTTAATGAACACATCCAATCCCCTTTTATCTCTTATATTTTCAAAGACTATCATTAATAATCTCATATCCCGAAAAACTCATTAGCTTACATCTCTTTTATCACTGTTGTTCTATCCTGATCTCTCTTTCATATACCTCGAAAAGTATCTTGTGACTGTTACTGTCACACCCCAATTTTGGTCTAACCATAATGGTGTGATGAACCGCTAAATAACCAACGGTTCAACCAGGATCTCAAATAGGCTATCCCCGTGTTATCCAACTTACACACATCCGTAATCATAATCAGAGTAATACACAATAGCGGAAATCATATAATAAGATGAACTGAGAAACTAAATGATATTAATAATTTAATAGTAAATTATTCTGTATTCAACTGAGACATAAATATTAAATATCAAATACATATCTGAATAAATCCAATAAAGAAACCTATAAAATGTCTAATCAAATACACACGAGTTACACTCGCAAGAGGAGTCGTGTGTATCCACTTCAGCTTCAGCTTCCATCGCCGCTACCGTCCCGTATGCAGAAGCATTTACAAAATCTTCAACCGTATAACCTGCATCATCAACTAAAAATATTCGACATCGAGGGGTGAGCACACAACACGGCTCAGTGAGTAGCCAAAACAATGCAACAATACATATGCATGCAAAAAGTCAATTGATATCTTTGGTCCAGTTTTAAAGTTTGCAGTATGCAATAGAAAGGTTCAGGTAGCCAAAGGTCACGTTTATTGACCCCGCCTCTATACACGGGTGTGTGACGATACCCGAAGATCACATTTATCGTCAACTCACATGCACCCAACCATGAACATTATATAACAAAGGTTACGTTTATTGCTATATAGTGCCATACCAACACGTAAGCCCCTGTTGGCGAGGGCTGCAAACTGGGCTCACAACTAACCAATCCAAATGCCAAACGATGTATCCAAGGCCTCACCCCAAAGATCCCTCGGATGTCCATAGAGATAGAGCTAAGGCCCCTCGGTAGAGTCGAGACTATAAGGACCGAGACCACCTCCCCTGGTACTCTACGACATAATAGTTCTGCTAAAGTAATGGCGATACGACGATGCTAATGCACAAGACTTGAGTTAGAGATAGAGATAAAGTGCTGAGACCCGCCAAAGGTTAACGTTTATTGACGTCCTCATCACACCTCCCCTGATACTCACACGCATCAAGTACACCAACCACACACATACAAGCACATGCCTATTCCTATCATCATCATCATCATCATGTTATAAATAATAAAGTAAATATGCATGAATAAGTAATAGAAATATTGGATGGCATGCTGTATGCACATTACAAACATATTCCCATAGAATCAAACATGGCATAGGACTCAAGAAAATAGAAAACAGTTTGTTATTAACCAATTTAGTTTGGAGTTATGGTTCCTCACCTTAGCTTGCAAATAGATACTTTTCCAAGCTTTAGAATCACCTTTACAGTGTTTTATATTGTTAGAAGACCTAATAAAGTCGATAGAATTTAATTAGAATTTATTCGGAATTAAAAACCATGCGGTTAACTGAGGGTCGGAGGTAGGGTCGATGGGTCTATCGACCCTTCCCTCTTTCTGAACTTCCCGAATGCTGAGGGTCGATAGTCAGGAATACCTAGGGTCGGATGGTCTATCGACCCTGGGTGCTACCCTTGGTGCACTTTGGTCCAATTCCCTCTTTTAATCCATTTTTCGTGTTTGGGATCCTATGGCTTGCTCCTACATTCCATTCTATATTCATTCCATGGTCTGAAACCATGTATAACCCACCTAGATAGCTTTCATGCATTCTTCTATGGTTTTCCATGGAAACCTAACCATAGATTGGTGGTTTTGGTTTCTTCGAAATCACCCTCTCAACAATTACTAACCTAAGGTCTGTAGAAATTCATGGAATTAGTATCCATACCTGAGAAGATTACTCCTTCTCTAAAATTCTTCTCCTTTTTGCTAAGTTCTCTTGCTTGCCTCTCTTCTTCCTCTTTTCCTTCTCCTCTCTTTCTCTCAATTCAATTAGGGTTGTGAAAGGAGTGAAAGTGGCTTAGAGACATCCTTTAAATAAACTAGGAACATCCTAAATAAGTCCCTCTGAGATTTGGAAAGAATCCCAATCAAAAAATATAGAAATTTCCTAATTTCTATATTCGACAGAAACCGAGGGTCGATGGGAGGGTCGATGATCCCATCGACTCTAGGGTCTTAAGCTATCTGACCCTCCCTTCAAAACTGAGGGTCTGACTTTCTGTTTTGGGAGGTCTGACCCTGGTTAGCTGGGTATGCGACCCTTCCCCTATTTTAAGTGTTTTTGGGTCGATTTGATACCTGGGATCTCGATCTCCTTCACGCCCTTGGTCCATTTGACTCGGCCATGATGGGTAAACCTGGTTCAAGGTGGTAAGACCAGGTTAGATTGACATGGGTCTTACAACTCCCCCCTACTTATAAAAATTTGTTCCTCGAAATTGTACGTACCTTCTGAATCAAATAAATGAGGGTATTGCTTCCGAATAGCATTTTCTTCTTCCCATGTAATTTCTTCCATGTCTCTACATTTCCATGTGACCTTAACATAGTAGATATCTTTGTTGCGTAGATGTTGAACCTATCGACTAGTGATTTCTGTTGGTGTTACTTCAAATGTCAAATCATCAGTCAATTCCGGTAAATCCACTGTCAAGACATGTGTTGGGTCCTTGACAGACTTCTTCAATAGGGAAATGTGAAATACGTCATGTACACTTGACATAGATGGTGGTAGTGCTAAGTGAGAAGCTACTTTTCCACGCTTAGCCAGAATTTCATATGGCCCAAAATATCTTGGACTTAATTTCCCTTTCTGTCCGAACCTCTTCAATCCTCGCATGGGCGATACCTTCAAAAATACTTTATCACCTACTGCGAACTCCCGATCTCTTCGTCGAGTATCTGCATATTGCTTCTGATGGTTCTGAGCTGTTCTTACTCTTTCCTTGATGATGTCGATCACTCGACAAGTCTCTTCAACAAATTCCGGACCAACAATACTACGTTCTCCAACTTCATTCCAAAACAAGGGAGTTCGACACTTTCGGCCATACAGTGCTTCATATGGTGACATCTGTATTGTGGCCTGATAGTTGTTATTATAAGCGAACTCGATCAATGGTAACTTTTCATCCCATGATCCTTTGAAATCAATCACACATGCTAGTAGCATATCTTTTAGAATCTGAATTGTACGTTCTGACTGTCCATCTGTCTTTGGGTGGAATGCAGTACTAAACTTTAGCGTTGTTCCCATAGCCTTTTGCAATCCTTCCCAAAATTTGGAAGTAAATCGTGGATCTCTATCGGACACAATACTTTCTGGTACACCATGTAACCGAACAATATTATCCACATACAGCTTCGCTAACCTTTCTAGTGTATACTGAGGTCGTATAGGTATGAAGCGAGCTGTTTTAGTCAGACGGTCCACAATCACCCAAACTGCGTCAACTACTTGAGGAGTCAATGGTAGTCTTGTGACGAAGTCCATAGTGATGTAGTCCCATTTTCATGCTGGTTCTGGTAATGGCTGTAACAGTCTAGCGGGTCTTTGTCGTTCAGCCTTTACTTTCTGACAATTTTGGCATTGAGACACGAACTTGGCTACATCTGCTTTCATTGCCCTCCACCAATATAATTTCTTTAGATCATGATACATTTTTATACTTCCAGGATGTATCGAGTAGATGGTGGTATGGGCTTCTTTCATCAGTCGGTGTCTAATGTCCATACTTTCTGTTTCAGGTACACATATTCTTCCTTTGTATCTCAGTACCTTCTCGTCATCCAAGGTGAACTCAGGTTTAGTCCTACCTTTCTCAATATCTTCTTGTACTGTTCTCAGATAAAGATATGCTTTGATAGTTGTCTTCACTTCATCTACTATATCCGGTATAATCTTCAATGCTGCGAACATATTTGAAAACTGATGAATAAACCCTTGGTTGGCTGATTCATCCGTTGTATCTATCACATACTGCTCGTTGCCGTGATTGAATACCATTCCGGTAGTACACATTGCTGCAGTCATGCTGAATTCTCCTTGAGATTTGATCATTGCTTTTCTGCTCAATGCATCTGCTACCACGTTCGCCTTTCCCGGATGATACTGGATATCACAATCATAGTCTTTCAATAATTCCAGCCATCTTCGTTGTCTCATATTCAATTCCTTCTGATTAAATAAATAAGTAAGACTTTTATGGTCCGACTTAATTCGGAATTTCTCTCTGTATAGGTAATGTCTCCATATCTTGACAGCATGTACTACTGCCGCTAGTTCCAGATCATGAGTGGGATAATTTTTCTCATGTACCTTCAACTATCTTGAAGCATAAGCAATTACTTGCTCTCCTTGCATAAGTACACATCCTAGTCCCAATCTCGACGCATCGGTGTATAAGGTAAACGTCTGTCCTGGAATAGGAATAGTCAAAATTAGAGCGGATATCAATCTGGTCTTTAGTGTTTGAAAACTCTTCTCACATTTATCAGTCCACATAAACTTTTCACCCTTCTTAGTCAAACTGGTGAGAGGTACGGCAATCCGAGAATAGTCTTCTACGAATCTCCGATAATAACCAGCTAGACCCAAAAAACTTCTGATTTCTGAAATGCCCTTTGGCGCTTCCCACTTTACAATAGCCTCGATCTTGCTGGGATCCACTTTGATTCCTTCAGCGGATACTACATGGCCTAGGAAGGCGACTTCACTTAGCCAAAACTCGCACTTTGAAAATTTTGCATATAGCTTCTCTTTCCTTAAACGCTGTAGGGCTGCGTTTAGGTTCTTGATATGAGTTTTCTTGTCCTTGGAATATACCAATATGTCATCAATAAATACTATAACCGAGGTATCCAACATATCGTGGAAAACGCGGTTCATAAGTTCCATGAACGTTGCCGGTGCATTAGTTAATCCGAAAGACATAACAAAAAATTTAAAATGTCCATATCTGGTCCTGAATGCTGTCTTCGAAATATCACCTTCTTTAATCTTCAGCTGATGATAGCCTGATCGAAGATCGATCTTTGAAAATACTTTTTCCCCTTGTAACTGATCGAACAAGTCATCGATCCGAGGTAGTGGATATCGATTCTTGATTGTCAGTTTATTCAACTCACGATAGTCGATACATAATCGAACGCTACCTTCCTTCTTCTTTATGAACAACACCGGTGCTCCCCATGGAGATATACTGGGTCGAATATAACCCTTGTCCAGCAGTTCTTGTAGTTGCACTTTTAGTTCCTTCAGTTCCGTAGGAGCCATTCTATAAGGTGCTTTTGATACGGGTGCGGCTCCAGGTATCAGGTCTATTACAAACTCTGTGGCCCGGTCGGGTGGTAATCCGGATAGTTCCTCCGGAAATACATCAGGGTAATTCCGCACGACGTCAAGGTCTTCCATTCATGGTGCTTCCTTGGTTAGGTCGACCACTGACACTAAATACCCAACTGCTCCCTTGTCAAGGCACTTCTTAGCCTTTAATGCTGAAAGTATGAGCTTACGTCTCCAGGGAAGTTTGGTTCCCGAGAAACTTAACTCTGCTCCTTCTTTGTCTTTAAACGTTAGCTTCTTTTCGGCGCATAATAAATTTGCAGAATGCCGAGCTAACCAGTGCATTCCCAAGAATTTGAAGAAACTGAGAAACTAAATGATATTAATAATTTAATAGCAAATTATTTTGTATTCAACTGAGACATAAATATAAAATACATGTCTGAATAAATCCAATAAAGAAACCTATAAAATGTCTAATCAAATACACACGATTTGTACTCGCAAGAGGAGTCGTGTGTATCCACTTCAGCTTCAGCTTCCATCGCCGTTACGGTCCCATACGCAGAAGCATTTACAAAATCTTCAACCGTATAACCTGCATCATCAACTAAAAATATTCGACGTCGAGGGGTGAGCACACTACACGGCTCAGTGACTAGCCAAAACAATGCAACAATGCATATGCATGCAAAAAGTCAACTGATATCTTTTGTCCGGTTTTAAAGTTTGCAGTATGCAATAGAAAGGTTTAGGTAGCCAAAGGTCGCGTTTATTGACCCCGCCTCTATACACGAGTGCGTGGCGTTACCCGAAGATCACATTTATCGTCAACTCACATGCACCCAACCATGAACATTATATAACAAAGATTACGTTTATTGCTATATAGTGCCATACCAACACGTAAGCCCCTGTTGGCGAGGGCTGCAAACTGGGCTCGCAACTAACCAATCCTAATGCCAAACTGTGTATCCAAGGCCTCACCCCAGAATCCCTCAGAATGTCCATAGAGATAGAGCTAAGGCCCCCCGATAGAGTTAGAGACTACAAGGACCGAGACCACCTCCCCTGATACTCTACGACGTAATAGTTCTGCTAAAGTAATGGCGATACGACGATGCTAATGCACAAGACTTGAGTTAGAGATAGAGCTAAAGTGCTGAGACCCGCCAAAGATTAACGTTTATTGACATCCTCATCACACCTCCCCTGATACTCGCTCGCATCAAGTACACCAACCACACACATACAAGCACATGCCTATTCCTATCATCATCATCATCATCATGTTATAAACAATAAAGTAAATATGCATGAACAAGTAATAGAAATATTGGATGGCATGCTGTATGCACATTACAAACATATTCGCATAGAATCAAATATGGCATAGGACTCAATAAAATAGAAAACAGTTTGTTATTAACCAATTTAGTTTGGAGTTATGGTTCCTCACCTTAGCTTGCTAATAGATACTTTTCCAAGCTTTAGAATCACCTTTACAGTGTTTTATATTGCTAGAAGACCTAACAAAGTCGATAGAATTTAATTAAAATTTATTCGGAATTAAAAACCATGCTGTTAACTGAGGGTCGGAGGTAGGGTCGATGCTAGGGTCGATGGGTCTATCGACCCTTCCCTCTTTCTGAACTTCCCAAATGCTGAGGGTCGATGGTCAAGAATACCTAGGGTCGGATGGTCTATCGACCCTGGGTGCGACCCTTGGTGCACTTTGGTCCAATTCCCTCTTTTGATCCATTCTTCATGTTTGGGATCCTATGGCTTGCTCCTACATTCCATTCTACATTCATTCCATGGTCTGAAACCATGTATAACCCACCTAGATAGCTTTCATGCATTCTTCTATGGTTTTCCATGGAAACCTAACCATAGATTAGTGGTTTGGGTTTCTTCGAGATCACCCTCTCAACAATTACTAACGTAAGGTCTGTAGAAATTCATGGAATTAGTATCCATACCTGAGAAGATTACTCCTTCTTTGAAATTCTTCTCCTTTTTGCTAAGTTCTCTTGGTTGCCTCTCTTCTTCCTCTTTTCCTTCTCTTCTCTTTCTCTCAATTCAATTAGGGTTGTGAAAGGAGTGAAAGTGGCTTAGAGACATCCTTTAAATAGACTAGGAACATCCTAAATAAGTCCCTCTGAGATTTGGAAAGAATCCCAATCGAAAAATATAGAAATTTCCTAATTTCTATATTCGACAGAAACCGAGGGTCGATGGGAGGGTCGATGATCCCGTCGACCCTAGGGTCTTAAGCTGTCTGACCCTCCCTTCAAAACTGAGGGTCTGACATTCTGTTTTCGGTGGTCCGACCTTGCTTAGCTGGGTATGCGACCCTTCCCCTATTTTAAGTGTTTTTGGGTCGATTTGATACATGGGATCTCGATCTCCTTCACACCCTCGTCCATTTGACTCGACCATGATGGGTAAACCTGCTTCAAGGTGGTAAGACCGGGTTAGATTGACATGGGTCTTACAGTTACTCACTTCATATCCCAAGTTTACCTATAAGCATTAGGGTATATGCTTATATTCTTATTAATCCCAACAAACTCACTTTTGGTATTTTACTTAATCATCTCACTCGACATTGAGATTAACTCAATAATCATTGTACTAATCTGAATACTATCAATGTCATGATTTTTTATTTCATCCTTGTATCCACTCTTAGATCTGCCTTTAGAAATCTTCTGCCTTGTCAAAATTCATACCTATATAGCCATCTTTAACTCTATTTCAGTGCTATCTACTATTTACTAGCCGCTCTTGGTAGTTCTCACTTCTTGTTCATGCACTCTTTTGCAGACCATGACTCCTATCCATCCATTCAGTAATCTCAAAATAGATTCTCCATTATTTCATCTGAGGTCTCTTGGCTATAGAGATTATTCTGGATTCAATCATCTTCCTTCCAATAATTCCTTATTGACTAAACATCTTATCAATGGATGTCCTGAAATGTAAGAATCATAAAGCTTATCCAAAAGTGATTCATTTCCATCTTTCGAATTCAGTATAGTGACGAACACTTGTTTTATCTAGTGAACTTAGGTTTAAAGGATTAGGAGTAAATCTATGGTAATCCAACCAGCATCAAAAGGTTGTTAGGTTACACGGTGGTCCGAATACATGGAAATAGAGGTTCTACAGTTCTTAACCTCATGGTTATGGGTTTTATCGAGTATATAATGCCATTGGTTGAGGCAATACAGGAGTAAATCTTGAGAAAGTTTAGCTACATCAATAAATCAAGTATAAATCAGAAAGATGTATGCTCAACATGATTAAACCTTTAACTGTTCATTCAGTTCATATCTCTATCCATGTTGTCAATCACGAGAGTGGCTTAGATTGGTATAATCAGGATTAATTCTATGGAAACAATATCTATAACTCTAATTGACAGGTTGAATCAAGAAGGTATTCTGTCAAGGTTCAAGAATTAGAATCAGGTATGTGCTCTAAGACCCATACCAAACTAACCAGTCTTACCACCTTGTACCAGGTCTACCTATCATGGTCGAGCCGTGTGGACCAAATACGTGAAGAAACCATAAGACCAGGTATAAAGTTTAAGTAAAAAATAGTCAAATATGAGGGTAGGGTCGCATGCCTAAACAGGTATGAACGACCCCACCTCAGAAGAGTCCAACCCATGATGTTTTAGTCATGGGGTTGCATGTTTTAAAAGCGTAGGGTTGACGGATTCTGCAACCCTACATTGGACCCTACGAAAACAGATAGAAACCAGAAATTAGGAAATCTTCCTAATCCAAAGGGGGTCATTCCTAAACTCTTTGGGGCTTATTATGGAGGGTTTTCCTCTGTAAATAGGACGTCCCTTAGCCTCTTTCACTCTTTTAGAACCTTGATTGAATGTGAGAGAGAGAGAAGAGAAGGAAGAGAAGGAGAATTAGAGAAAAAGACTAAGGAAGAGGAAGTTTAGAGAAACCTCTAAATCTCAGCAAACTAAGGTATGAATATGATATCCATGATTGATTAAGAGCCTAGAATAGTATATAGGATTTAGGGGAAACCGAAATCATCTATCCATGGATAAATTCCAAGAGAAACCATGAAGGAAATCATTATCGACAATGGATAGTGTGTAAAAATTGAAGTATTGAGCCAAAGAACAATCATAGGAAGGACTATGAAGATAAACTAAAGGATTCAAACATGAAGGAATGGACCACATGCCCTCGAGAAGTTCCAGGGTGGGTGTGATTGCATGTAGGATCAAAGTATATTCGACCCCACCTGCGACCCTAAACCCTAGGGTCACAGAACTAAGACCCTAGGTGCTACCATTCCTGCGACCTTACCGTTGTGGTCGCAAAAACTGCTACCCCAGGTGCGACCCTACCTGCGATCGTACAATTTCTGCCAGTCTAAACATATTGGAATTAATTCTAATTAAAATTTATCGACTTGTTAGGTATTTCCAGTGATTTAAAAGTGAATTATAAAGCTCGAATGAGGATCTACTAGCAATCAAAGGTAAGGGAACAAGACCTAAACTAATTGGTTAATAATAAACTATTTTCGTTTATTGAGTCCGATGCCATGGTTGATTCTATGCATGTATGCGTGTAGTGTGCATTTAACATGTCATCCAATATTCCTGCTATTATTGTTCGTACATATTGAATTTTGTATATTTTTAACATGATGATGATGATGCTAGGAATAGGCATGTGAATGCTTGTGTGTGGTTAATGTACTTGATGCGAGTGGGGCATCAGGGGAGGATGTGACATTGTGGTTTATCCTGGTCACCAGACTCTAGCTCTAACTCTACTCAAGTCTTATCCACTAACATTGTCGTATCGCCATTACCTTAGTAGAACTATTACGTCGTAGGGCATCAGGGGAGGTCGTCTCGGATAGTGTAGTCTCTGACTCTGTCGGTGGGCCTTAGCTCTATCTTTATGGACCTATTAAGGATGCTAGGGTGAGGCCATGAATACACTGTTTGACATTAGGATTGGTTAGTTGCGAGCCCAGTTAGCAAGCCCTCGCCAATTGGGCTTACGTATTGTTATGGGTAGGGCATTAGGGGAAGTGTGATGCGGTCCGGTCCTAAGCACTTTAGCTCTATCCCTATTCCAAGGTGGGTGCATATGGGGGCAACAATGGTGTTTGATCCATTGGGCGGTTCCACACATTCGTGTATAGAGGTGCGACGGCCATCTATCCTTTCTATAGCACATTGCAAACTTATAATCCATACCAAAGATATAAATTGAATGCATGCATATGTTTGTTGCATTGTTTTGTTTGCTCACTGAGCCGTGATGTGTGCTCACCCTTTCGACGTCGAATATTTTTAGTTGATGAAGCAGATACTACTGTAGAAGACTATATGAATGCTCCTGTGTACGGACATGATGCGGCAATGGATGCAGAAGTTATGATGGAGTCGCATGATTCATCATGCGAGTGCAACTCATGCCTCTTCGATTAGTTTTTCTTTGAATTATTCAGACAATGTAATTGATTAAATTATTTTATTTTATGTCTTTTTTATTTAGAGATAATTGGATAATTAATTTACTTTATCACCGCTAGACTCTCAGTTCATTTAATAATAAAGACTTACGCTCTTATTTATTTAGTCTGATTATGGTTGTGGATGTGTATGGTTTAAGGAAACGAACATAGCCTATTCGAGATCCTGGTTGAACCATTGGTTTATTGGCGGTTCATCACATCATTCTAATAGTACAGAATTGGGTGTGGCAACTTGGTATCAGAGCTCTTGGGCACTGTCTTTTAAACCGGTATACTTCTACAAAAGTTTATGAACTGAGTTAGGATAAAATTTAAAAGCTTTAATATGAACACACTATAAGCACATGTATTGTATGAGACAAAAATTAAGAAAGAGAATAATGGATATATAAAAGGAGAAACATGTTTCACATATACATCGAATGAAAAGCAATATATATACATATCCAAAATCAGAGTACGGTCCATAGTCCGGACGGTTACTCTGTAGTACAAGGAAAAACAAAAAGACAATATACATCATGGAGCTGGAGGTGCTGGAGGTGGAGGTGCCTCGCGATCTCTATCGTAATCCTCAGCATACACTCTAGTCAACCAGACTACCTGAGTCTGGGTGGTCTGGAGACTAGCTGTTAACTAGGCCATCTGTTGATCAAACGCACGTGGAGCATCTAGAAGCTCTCCTACTCTCCCATCAGCCGCACGCTGAGCGTCTAGAAACTCTTCTACTCTCAAATCCATTGTGCGCTGAGCCTCTCTGATCTTACGCAGCAGCCCCATTACTTCATCAGATGGTGGGTCCGAAGAACCAGTTGCATGTGTAGGAACCCAAGATGGGCCAGCTCAAATGGAATGCGGCGATGAGGGATGATGAATAGCGTCTACATCCATATATGCGGTCATCATCCTCAGCATCATCCCCATCTACTCCACCTGCTACTGTTGCTGCCACTGCCGCCTCAGTGTCTGCCATCTCTACTCGGGTACAGGGATGCACCAGAGTTTTCCTCTCATCATCACTGACCTGTGCATCTCGCATACCCATCGTGTAGATGGCCTCTCAGTACAGGTCAGAAGAGAAAGTATCCTCATGAATCCTCTCATCCAAAAGGTCGACCTGTAGGCATGTGAGCAGAGTAGTGATCAGACGTCCGTAGGGCAGGTTACCTAACCGACCAGGCAGTGTAGCACGGATCATCGTCCTCATGATAATATAAGGAAGGCAGACAGGCTGCCTAGTGCAAACGCAGTACAGGACATACTAGGTCAGCTGAGAAATCCTATCATAATGGCCACTCTAGAGAATCAGGTTGTGATGAATGATCTTGCAGTACACCCGAGGCTCTGGCCGCAGGTTGATCGCCTTCATCTCCCAACGATCACCTCTACGTAGTTGGCTATCAATCTCAGCATGAATTTCCCAGGATAGGAACTGGGGTTCCTTAGGAGAACAGTACACCAAACAGCCATCATTTGATATGCCCAAGAGATCAGCCAACTATTGGCAGTTAAAGGGAACTTCCACCCCTTTCACATAGTTGGTGATTCTAAGCTCCCTACCCCTCTCTGTATCATTGCGATCACCCACCACCTGGAGGTTGCAATAGAACTGCTTCACCAAGGCAGGACAAGTACAAGCCTCATAGGTGATCACGGGAAGCCAACCAATGTCACCGAAGGCCCCCTCTATGTTAAACAAGGCTAGAATTGCCAAGTTTACACAGCAACCCCCTTCAACTTTCTTACTCCCATAGCGAGCATAACGAGCCTCTGCCTCATTGGAGTGAAAATGAACGGGATCATGAGCTCTAGGGACCTTAGTATGGGCCATACTATCTGCAAGGACACAAAAAAATAAACAAGATATTAGATATGGTAAAAAAATCAAAATTTTGACATCATAACGGCATGATTTGGCCAAAAGCCTCACTTTTCAACCAAACATCTAGGCAGGTGGACTTACTGTCACACCCCAATTATGGACTAACCAAAATGGTGTGATGGACCATTAATAAACCAATGGTTCAACCAGGATCTCGAATAGGCTATCCCCACATTGTTAAACCAAAACACATTCCACATTAATCAGAGGTAATAAAGTAAATAGCGAAAGTCTTACAGATAATGAACTGAGGTCTAGTCATGATAAATAATTGATATTCCATTTATCTCCAAGTAACAAAAATATAATTTAATACATATTACAAATATTCAAATACAAAAATTTAAAATCAAGCGTTTCCATAGTGAAACGCTCGCTTAACGAATCATAATAGTCCTCCACAGCTTGCTCATCATAGCCGCAACCCGTTTACATGTTGGCTTGTTGGCATAATCTTCAACCGTAATACCTGCAACATCAGAAACTAAAAGATTTGTGCGCACGAGGGTCAGCTCTCCAACTTAAGCTTAGTGAGAAAATAAAACAATGCAACAAACATATGCATGCATTCAATTCATATCTGTGGTCTGGTATATAAGTTTGCAATGTGTTATAGAAAGGTTCGGTGGCCGCCTCCCCTCTATACACGAGTGTGTGAAGCCACCCAATGAAAGATGCACTGTCGTCCCACATGCACCCACCATGGACAATACACACCCCATGAAAACGGCCTGACTGTATCGGTTGCCCATACCAACACGTAAGCCCCTGCTGGCGAGGGCTTGCAAACTGGACTCGTAACTAACCAATCCTAATGTCAAACACTGTATCCAAGGCCTCACCCCAGCATCCCTCAATACATCCATAGATATAGAGCTAAGGCCCCCCGACAGAGTCGAAGACTACACGGTCCAAGACCACCTCCCCTGATACCCTACGACGTAATAGTTCTGCTAAGGTAATGGCGATACGATGATGTCAGTAGACATGACTTGAGTAGAACCATGGCACAATATACACCCCATGAAAATGGCATGGCTGTACCAGTTGATACCATCCCCTACCCGCACCATATACACTAACCACACACACACATTCACATGCCTATTCCTAACATCATCATCATCATCATGTTATAAATAAACAGAATTAAATATGCATGAACAGTTATAGCAGGAATATTGGATGACATATTGAATGCACATACAAGCATACACGCATAGAATCAGTCATGGCATTGGACTCAAGAAGTAAAAACAGTTTATTATTAGCCAATTAGTTAAGGTCTTGTTCCATCACCTTTGCTTGAGTATAGATCCTCTTTCAAGCTTTAAGAATCATTTTTATATCAATAGGAAAACCTAAAAAGTCGATAGATTTTAGTTAGAAGTCATTTCGACAATTTTTAGGCTTATTTTTAAGCACGGGTAGCAGGACGGGTCGCAGGTACAGTCGCAGGTTTTTATGACCCCCAAGGGTAGGGTCGATGCCAGGGTCGGATGTTCCATCGATCCTGGGTGCGATCACCAATTCCCTGGACTTCTCGAATGCTGGGGGTCGATCTATGGTCTAGTTGGGTCGATTCCGAATCGACCCCACTTGGGACCCCCCGTGGTTTGAGTCAAATTTTCCATTCTACAGTCCATTCTTTCATGTTTGGGTCCTTTGGCTTACTTTTATAGTCCATTCTATTATTGTTCTATGGCTCAAAACTCCAAGTTATTCACTTTTCATAGTTTTCCATGATTTCCATTGGAATTCATCCATGGATGGATGGTATTAGGGTTTCTCCTAACCTAACTTCATCATAATCTATTCTAAGCTTTCAATTCGGATAGGGATTGAGGTTCATACCTTTTGTAGTCTGAGTTTCATAGATTTCTCTGAGCTTCTTCATCTTCCTTAGCCTTTTCTTCAAGTTTTCCTTCTCTTCTTCTCTTCCTTCTCTTCTCTTTCTCTCACTTTCAATTAGGGTTTTAAAAGAAGTGAAAGAGGCTTAGGGACATCCTGTTTATAGAGAAAACCTCCCAAAATAAGTCCCATTGAGTTTAGGAAAGGTCCCAATCGAAATTAGGAAAGTTTCCTAATTTCCGGTTCGTGCTGTTTTTTGCTATTTTCCAGGGGTCGATGCTAGGGGGTCAATGGGGGGTCGGACAATCCGAGTCCCCTGCGACCCCCCTGACCAAAAGTCAGGGTTGGACTTCTTTTGAGGTGGGGGTCGACCCTGCCTGTTTGGGCATGCGACCCCACCCTGAATTTGACTGTTTTTTAGTACAATTTCATATTGGGTCTTGATTTTCTTCACACACTTGGTCCACTTGGCTTGACCATGATATGTAGACTGGTCACGATACGAAATGTAAGGTTAGACCAGGCTCATGGCATGCGAGTCTTACACTTACGTAGGTTCCAAACCATCCTACAAAGCTCATACAGCTGGAAATTTAATCTAGGAAGATCGAATTTGAAGAAATTGCAACAAATTAGAAAAATCTCAAAAATTAGGTCAGGAATGCAAAATTTCAAGTTTCTCGATAACCAACAGATGAAACTCAAATATTTTTAAGGGCTTTCGTCCATTGGGTAGCCAATAGCAAAATCCCCCAATAACAATTAAATTTTTACGGTTAGAAAAATTTTAATTGGAAGAAAACGATGTAAATAGAAGAAAACCTAGTTTGGAAAGCTTAAAAAATGGGAAACAATAGAGAGCATACCTGAAGGGAAGGATCGGAAGTCACGAACGGAAGAAATGATCACCAAACACTAGGGGTCGATACTGTAGCAAATCAGGGGAAGCGAATTGAGTTAGAAGAAAAAGAGAAAGAATTGGAAGTGAAACCAAAATCAGGTTTAAAAACCTAATTTTGGGTCGTGGGGTCGCAAAATTCGATAAAATGTGCGACCCTACGATCGACCATACCATCGACCCTAGGCTCTTGGTGATCTGACAGACATCATGGGGTCGGACCTAGGGTCGGCCATATACCGACTCTACCATCGACCCTAGGATCTCGATGAACTAATAGGGTTTTTGGGGTCATACCCTAGGGTCGAATACAGTGCGACCCTACGATCGACCCTATGATGGAAAATTTAGTAGTTTCACTGAATGACTTGGAAAATAAGAATTTCACATTGATAGTTGGATTTTAACTTGGGAATGACATATATTATGATTGTCTCACATGTTCTATGACTTTTTCAGACATTACAACTATCAGAACAGGAAATGGCTGGGCGAAGAGTAACCAGATGGGGACGTAACCCAAGTCCACCACCACCACCTATAGAGGAAACTAGTCATGAAATTCCTGAAGTTCAAGAGAATCAGAATATGGCAACATCAGGGGCTAATGGTCAGGCAATTCCTACAAACTTGCTAGACCCACCTACAGATTTGGCCACAGCCGTAATGAACCTAGCACAACAGCTGCAGCAAATACAGTAGGTGTAAGCCAATATGCAAGCTACTATAGGAATGGTTTTCCCAGCTACACATGCTACACCTATGCCAATCGGACAAGCTAGCACAGTACCAGGGGGTAGCAATGCGGTTCCCCAAGCACCTCAAATGCCAGTAGCTCAAGGTCGTTACCAGTATCAACCACCTATGTAAGGGGCCTATGCTCAATATCAGTTGGACCATTCCTGACTCATCCAGCATTTTCTGAATATGAAGCCTAAAGAATATAATGGTAAACCAGCAGATCCTTTATGGCCAGCTCATTGGATCGACAAGATGGAAAGAAATTTCATGATGATGATGGTTAATGAGGAGGAGAAAGTATTGTGTGCAACATTTATGCTGAAAGGCGATGCACACCACTGGTGGAAGTCCACCCAAACATATCTATTAACCAAGCATGCCCAATTGACCTGGGCTATTTATAAAGATGCATTCTTTGAGAAGTACTTTTCCATAAATTTCAGAGACGGTATGGAAAGAGAGTTCCTGAGTTTATATCAGGGATAGATAATTGTGGATTCATACCAACAGTGTTATGAAGAGTTGTTCTTCTTTGCACCCGCTAGCATGCAAGAGGAAAATACTAAGACCCGAAGGTTCGTCATGGGACTTAGGGGAAGCATCTGGGAGCATGTTCTGGGACTGGAAAAGAAAGTTTACAATGAAGCAGTACAGATTGCTCTAGTGATAGAGTCGAGCCAGAAGGAGAGCTATTTTGCTCAAAATAAAGGTATAAAAAGGCCAAATGAAAATTCTTATAATGGAGGGAACACAAGGTCATTCAAATCCTTCCGTACTCAAGGCTTTAATGCTGCAGCCAAGACTACTCCAGTAGCCCAGCCTCAACAAAAGCAAAGCAATGAAGGAGTAAAATGTTTTAACTATAATCAAATAGGACATTATTCAAGGGAGTGTCCTAAGCCCAAGAAGCAGCTACAGCAAGGAAGGGTTTATGCAGTTACATCTGAGGATGTTGTCGCATCGTTTGATGTGGTCACAGGTATGACCTGAACCTTTCATTTTGTATTACCTTGTGTGAGCATGTAGACTAAATTTAAACAAATCACATGTATCATACCTATTAATGGCATACCCACCAGAGTACTCTTTGATTCTGGAGCTACTCATTCCTTTATATCTGTGTCATTTGGAAAGAAGCTAAACTACCCCTCAGATCTTTAGACTATAAATTTCTTATACGATAACTGATGGGATTAGAAGTGGAATTAGAAAAAGGTTATGGACCACGTCCAGTTCTAATCGGCGAGAAGATTTTGGATGCAACCTTGATTCAACTCGAAATGGTGGACTTTGATGTTATCTTAGGAATGGATTGGTTAACTCGGCATTTTGCTAACCTATTATGTGCAGAATAGAAATTGACATTTAAGGACAAGCAAGGAGCAGAGTTTAGTTTTGAGGGAACCAAACTTCCCCGTAAACGAAAACTCATCCTCTCTACATTAAAGGCTAGAAAATGCCTCGAGAAAGGAGGAGTTAGGTATCTAGTATCCGTGGTCAACCTTACCAAAGAAGTACCACGAATGAAGGATATTGATGTTGTGCGTAACTTTCTAGATGTATTTCTTGAGGAACTACCCAGACTACCACCCGACCGAGCGACAGAGTTCGTTATAGATCTGATACCCGGAGCCGCGCCAGTATCCAAAGCACCCTATCGAATGGCTCCTACTGAACTGAAGGAACTAAAGGTACAGTTACAGGAGTTACTGGACAAGGGTTATATCAGACATAGTATATCACCATGGGGAGCCCCAGTGTTGTTTGTGAAGAAGAAAGATTGTAGTGTTCGACTGTGTATAGACTATCGAGAATTGAATAAGCTTACAATCAAGAATCGGTACCCATTGCCTCTGATCGATGACTTGTTCGATCAGTTGCAAGGTGCCAAGGTGTTCTCCAAGATTGATCTTCGGTCAGGATACCATCAGTTGATGATTAAGGAAGGTGATATTCCAAAGACAACATTCAGAACAAGATATGGTCATTATGAATTTTTAGTCATATCTTTTGGATTGACTAACGCACCCGTAACTTTTTTGGAACTTATGAATCGGGTATTCCATGATATGTTGGATACGTCAATTATTGAGTATATTGATGATATATTAGTCTACTCCAAGGACAAGGAAACTCATGTCATGAATCTAAAAGTCGCTCTGCAGCGACTAAGAAAAGAGAAGCTTTACGCCAAATTTACAAAGTGTGAGTTTTGGCTAAATGAGGTCACTTTCTTAGGCCATGTTGTATCCGCTGAAGGAATTAAAGTGATCCTAGCAAGATTGAAGCCATTGTGAAGTGGGAAGCACCTAAGAGTGTTGCAAAAATTAGAAGTTTTCTAGGTCTAGCTGGGTATTATCGACGATTCATGGAAGATTATTCTAGAATTTCCGTACCTCTCACCAGTTTGACTAAGAAAGGAGAAAAATTTGTTTGGAACGACAAATGTGAGAAAAGTTTTCAAACATTGAAGACGAGATTGATATCTACTCCCATCTTGACTATTCCTATTCCAGGACAACCATTTATCTTGTACATTGATGCGACTGGATTGGGTTTAGGATGTGTACTTATGCAAGGAGAACAAGTACTTGCGTATGCCTCACGACAAATGAAGACACATGAGAAGAACTATCCCACTCATGACTTGGAATGAGCAGCAGTAGTACATGCTGTCAAGATATGGAGACATTATTTGTATGGAGAAAATTTTCAGGTTAAGTCAGATCATAAGAGTCTCACTTATCTTTTTAATCAGAAGGAGTTGAACATGAGACAAAGAAGATGGTTGGAATTATTGAAAGATTATGATTGCGACATCCAGTATCATCCATGAAAGGCTATTGTAGTTGCTGATGTACTGAGCAGAAAAGCAATGATAAAATCCCAAGGAGAGGTTAACACGACTGCAACAATGTGTGTTACAAGAAAAGTATTCAATCATGGTAATGAGCAGTTCATGATAGATGCACCGGGTGGATCAACCAACCAATGGTTTATTCATCGGTTTTCAAATATGTTCGCAACATTGAAGATTGTACCTGATATAGTAGATGAAGTGAAAGCTGCTTTTAAATCAGACCCTTATCTGAGAATAGTACAAGAAGACATCGAAAAAGGTAGGACTATTCCTGAGGTCACCTTGGACGATGAAAAAGTACTAAAATACAAAAGAAGAGTATGTGTTCTTGAAACGGAAAACATGGACATTAGACAAAGACTAATGAAGGAAGCTCATACCACCGCTTATTCAGTACATCCTAGAAGTACAAAGATGTATCATGATTTGAAGAAATTATATTAGTGGAGAAGAATGAAAACATATGTAGGTAAATTCGTGTCTCAATGCCTAAATTGTCAAAGGGTAAAGGCTGAACGGCGAAGACCTTCTGGGTTGTTGCAGCGACTGCTAGAATCAGCGTGGAAATGGGACTGCATTACTATGGACTTCGTCACCGGGTTACCATTGACTCCCAGAGTAGTTGATGCGGTCTGGGTGATTGTAGATCGTCTGACTAAGACAGCTCGCTTTAAAGCTGTATGACCACAGTATACCCTGGGGTGGTTAGCCAAGCTATATGTGGATAATATCATCAGATTACATGGTGTATCAGAGAGCATTGTATCCGACAAAGACCCATGCTTCACCTTAAAGTTTTGGGAAGTATTACAGAAGGCTATGGGTACAACGCTGAAATTCAGTACAGCATTCCATCCTCAGACAGACGAACAGTGAGAGTGTACCATTCAGATTTTAAAAGACATGCCTTAAGCCTGTGTTATTGATTTTAAAGGATCATGGGATGAGAAACTACCATTGATCGAGTACGCCTATAACAACAGCTATCAGGCTACTATACAGATGTCACCCTATGAAGCACTGTATGGTAGGAAGTGTCGAACTACTTTCTTTTGTAATGAAGTTGGTGAACGAAGTATCATTGGACCAGAATTTGTTGAAGAGAGTTGTTGAGTAGTCGACATTATCAAGGAAAGAGTTAGAACAACTCAGAATCGACAGAAATAGTATGCAGACACTCGACGTAGAGACCTTGAATTTGTCGTAGGTGATAAGGTATTCTTAAAAGTATCACCTATGCGAGGTTTAAAATGATTCGGACAGAAAGGGAGCTAGGTCTGAGATATGTCAGGCCATATGAGATTCTAGCTAAACGTGGAAAAGTGGCTTATCAATTAGCACTATCACCATCTTTGTCAAATGTGCATGATGTAATTCATATCTCATTATTAAAGAAGTACGTCAGAGATCCAACACATGTTTTGATAGAGGATCCACTAGACCTAACTGATTATTTGACATTCGAAGTAGCACCAACTAAAATCACCAGTCGAAAGGTTCAACATCTACGCAACTGTGACATTTATTATGTTATGGTCAATTGGAGGAGCCGAGGTATAGAAGAGAACACATGGGAAAAAGAAAATGATATGCGGAAGTAATATCCTCACCTTTTCGACTTAGAAGGTATGTGCAAATTTCGAGGATGAAATTTCTAATAAGAGGGGAGGAGTTGTAAGACCCGTATCGATCTAACCGATCTTACCACCTTGTACCAGGTTTACTTATCATGGCCGAGCCGCGTGGACCAAGTGCGTGATGAAACCACAAGACCAGGTATGAAGTTTAACTCAAAAATAGTCAAATATGAGGGTACGGTCGCATGCCTAAACAGGTGTGACCAACCCCACCTCAAAAGAGTCTAACACATTACTTTTTAGTCATGGGGTCGCATGTTTTAAAAACGTAGGGTCGACAGATTCTGAGACCCTACATTCGACCCTACGAAAATAAACATACCAAAAATTAGGAAACCTTCCTAATCCGAAGGGGGTATTTCCTAAACTCTTTGGGGCTTATTATGGAGGGTTTTCTCTATAAATAGGACGTCCCTTAGTCTATTTCACTCCTTTAGAACCCTAATTGAAAGTAAGAGAGAGAAGAGAAGGAAGAAAAGGAGAATAAGAGAAGAAGACTGTCACACCCCAATTCCGTACCATTCAGAACGGTGTGATGAACCGTCAATAAACCAACGGTTCAACCAGATCTCGAACAGGCTATCCCACATATGATAAACCAAAACACATTCCACATTAATCAGAGGTAATAAAGTAAATAGCGGAAATCTTATAGTAAATGAACTGAGAATCTAACTGTGATAACCATAAATGAATATCAAATTATTGATAAATCAACTAAGAAATAATTAAATAAATATCAATTACATGTCTTTAATAAAATTAAACAAAATCTAATCGAATACGCATGAGTTGCACTCGCATGAAGGGTCATGGATATCCACTAAGTCTTCAGCTTCCATTGTCGCCACATGCCCGTACATAGGAGCGTTCATATAATCTTCAATGGTGGTACCTGCATCATCAACTAAAAGTATTCGAATTCGAAAGGGTGAGCACACATCACGGCTCAGTGAGCAAACAAAACAATAAAACAATACATATGCATGCAATCAATTAATATCTTTGGTTTGGTTTAAAGTTTGCAATGTGCTATAGATATGATAGGTGGCCGCCGCACCTCTATATACGAGTGTGTGGAAACGCCCAATGAAAACGGCACTATCGCCCCACATGCACCCACCATGGACAATATACACCCAATGAAAACGGGAGGGCTACACCGGTTGCCCATACCAACACGTAAGCCCCTATTGGCGAGGGCTTGCAAACTGGGCTCGCAACTAACCAACCCTAATGTCAAACAATGTATCCAAGGCCTCACCCCCAGCATTCCTCAATACATCCATAGAGATAGAGCTAGGGTCTGGTGACCAGGCGGAACCACAATGCCACGTCCCCCCCTGATGTCCTACGACATATTAGTTCCGCTAAGGTAATGGTGATACGGCGATGTTAGTGGACAAGACTTGAGTAGAGATAGAGCTAGAGTTTGGTGACCAGGCTAAACCACAATGTCACGTCCTCCCCCTGATGCTCCACTCGCATCAAGCACACTAACACTTGCTTAGTGGACATGACTTGAATAGACCATGGCACAATATACCCTGATGAGAACAGCATCGAAGTACCAGTTGATACCATCCCTACCTGCAACATGTACACCAGCCAAACACAAACATTCACATGCCTATTCCTACCATCATCAACATCATCATGTTATAATCAATAAATTTAAATATGCATGAACAGTAATAATAGAAATATTGGATGACATGTTGAATGCACATTACAAGCATACACGCATATCTCAATCATGGTATTGGGCTCAAGAAATAAAAATAGTTTGTTATTAACCAATTAGTTTAGGTCTTGTTCCCTCACCTTAGCTTGTTAATAGATCCTCTTCTAAGCTTTAGAATCACCTTTATAATGTTATTATATTGCTAGAAGACCAAACAAAGTCGATAGAATTTAATTAGAACTAATTCTGAATTTCAAAACCATGCTGTTAACTGAGGGTCGGAGGTAGGGTCGGAGTCATGATCGACCCTGGGTGCGACCCTTCCCAAATCTGGACTTCTAGAACCCTGAGGGGCAATACTCAGGTCACATAGGGTCGGATGGTCATCGACCCTCTGTGCGACCCCCGGTGGTTTTTGGTCAATTTTTCTCCTTTTAGTTCATTTTTCGTGTTTGGGGTCCTATGGCTTGCTCCTACAGTCCATTCAACATGCATTCCATGGTCTATAACCATGAATCACCCACCTAAATAGCTTTCATGTATTCTCCCATGGTTTTCCATGGAAACCTAATCATGGGTTGATGGTTTGGATTTCTCTGAGATCACACTCTCCTCCTTATCTAAACTAATGTCTGTAGAAATTCATGGAATTAGTATCCATACCTGAGAAGAATACTCCTTCTCTGCAATTCTTCTTCTTTTGTTTTCTTCTCTTCCTTGCTTCTCTTCTTCTTCTCTTCCTTCTCTTCTCTTTTTCTCAATTCAATTAGGGTTGTAAAAGGGGTGAAAGAGGCTTAGGGACATCCTATTTATAGAGTAAAACCTCCTAAAATAAGTCCCATTGAGTTTAGGAAAGGTTCCAATTGAAATTAGGAAGGTTTCCCAATTTTTGGTTCGTGCTGTTTTTCCCGAATACCGAGGGTCGATGGGAGGGTCGATGGGAGGGTCGGACAATTCATAGACCTTGCGACCCCTGGTCACGGGTCGGTTGGAGGGTCGAAGGGAGGGTCGGACCTGTTTGTTAAGACATGCGACCCTACCCTCATTTTGACTGTTTTTGGGTAAATTTTCATATTGGGTATTGGGTTTCTTCACACACTTGGTCCACTTGGCTCGACCATGACATGTAGACGGTTTACAACACGAAATGTAAGGTTAGACCGGGTTCATGGCATGCTGGTCTTACAACTCCACCACCCTTAAAAGATATTTTGTCCCTGAAATTTGAACGTACGGATCTTACAAAACCCCCATCCCTAAAATAAATTTTGTCCTCAAAATTTGAATTTACTTCGGAGTCCATAGGTGGAAATTCTATTTCCGCATTGCATCTTATTCGTCCTATGCACTCTTCTCCACGTCTTGTCTTTGCTAGGTTACCTTCATATAATAATTATCCCGACTTTGGAAACATTGTACCTTCCCACTAGTGAACTAGGCTGGTACCACTTCATAGTTAACATTCTATCTAATCCAGTGATTCTGTGGTCAATACCTTTGGTATGGATCTCCAATGTACTTCTTCAATAGTGACACACGAAATATATCATGCACACTAGACATGGATAATGGTAACGCTAATTGATATACAACTTTTCTACGTCTCTCCAAAGTTTATAAGATCCGACACATATATGTAATATAACTTTCCCTTCTTGTTTAATTGTTTCAAACTTCGCATAAGTGATTTCTTCAAGAAAACTTTGTCCCTTATGGCGAACTCAAGGTCTTGGTGTCTCTTCTGACATCTTGAGTTATCCTGCCCCTTTTCTTTGCTCTTGCTTGCCACTTGATAGTTTTTCTTCATTAGACTTAGGTCTCAAGATTCTTCATTCACCAACTTCATTCCAAAATAGAGGGATTGACATTTCTACCGTACCATGCTATATGGGTGACATTTACATGATAGTTTGGTAGCATCTTCAATTCATGGTAACTTCTCAACTCCAACTCCTTGAAATCAATTTACAAGCTCGGGGCATATCTCTTAGGATCTGTATAGTCTGCCCCGACTATCCATCGGTTTGCGATAAAGTGTGGTACTAAACTTCAACTTTGTCCCCATTATTTTCTGTAGATCCTCCCAAAACATCGAGATAAGGCATAAGCCTCTGACTGATACTAAGCTCTCATGCATACCATTCATTCTGGTAATATTATCTACATATAGCTTATTTAGCCGCTCCAAAGCATACCGAGGTCGTATAGCAATGGAATGAGCTATTTTCATAAGACGATCAACAACCACCCAACCATGTCAACCGATTTGGGAGTCAGTGGAAAATCATTGACATAGTTCACGATACTCCAGTTCCATTCCCAAAACAAAAGTTAGGGTTTGGTTTTCCTTTTCTAAGTCTGCTTACACTGTTCCTATATACAGACCTAACAAAATTACTAATTCTACTTCATCCATCAATTCAGAGATGATCTTTAATGCCACAAGCGCAACCGACGAACTATTGCTCCATAAATTCATCCATAAATTTTTGCTTAATTGGGTCACCACAAGTTTCTATTATATGTTACTCTCCTTCAAAATCTGAATCTATTGTTGCAGAACATAAGGTAGCATTTATATTGGGTCCTTCCTTGGACTTCATAATTCCCATCGGCGATCGTATAAGCAGTTTAAAATCTAAAGACTTAAGGGGTATATTTAGTTTCTTTCCAAATGACACAGATATAAAAGGATGAGTAGCTCCATAATTAAAGAGCACTCTAGCTGGAATTCCATTACTAGGTACGATTCTTGTGATTTGTTTTAATTTAGTTTACATGCTCATGCAATGTAACATAAAATGACAGGTTCAGGTCATACCTGTGACCACATCAGACGATGCGGCAGCATCCTTGGCTGAAACAGCGTGAACTCTTCCTTGTTGTAGTTATTTTCTGGGCTTAGTACACTCTCTTGAGACATGCTCTACTTGGTTGCAGTTAAAACACCTGATCCCCTCACCATTTTGCTTTGGTTGCCGTGGAGTTACTGAAATGGTTTTGGTTGCAGCATTGAAGCCCTGGGTACGGAAGGGTTGGAATACCTTGGTGTTGCCTCCATTATAAAAATTTTCATTTGGCCTTTTTATTCCCCTATTTTGAGTAATATAGCTCTCTTTCTGGCTTGACTCTATCACTCGAGCAATTTGTACAGCTTCATTGTAGATTTTCTTCTCCAGTCCCAAAACATGTTCGCGTATGCTTCCCCTAAGTCCCATGACGAACCTTTGGGTTTTCGTATCCTCCTCTTGCATACTGACTGGTGCAAAGAAAAACAGCTCCTCATAACACTGTTGATATGCGTCGACAGTCATCTGCCCCTGATATAAACTCAGGATGTAAGACCCGTGTCAATCTAACCCGGTCTTACCACCTTTAACCAGGTTTACCTATCATGGTCGAGTCAAATGGACCAAGGGCGTGAGGAAGATCGAGAACCCAGGTATCAAATCGACCCAAAAATACTTAATTTAAGGGGAGGGTCGCATACCCAGCTAAGCAAGGTCAGACCTCCCAAAGCAGAAAGTCAGACCCTCAATTTTGAAGGGAGGGTCGGACATCTTGAACCTCATGGTCGACGGGATCATCGAACATCCCATCGACCCTCGGTTACCATAGGGAATAGAATTAGGAAATTTCTTAATTTTCGATTGGGTTTCTTTCCTAATCTCAAAGGGACTTATTTTAGGATGTTCCAACTCTATTTAAAGGACATCCCTAAGCCTCTTTCACTCCTTTTACAACCCTAATTGAATTGAGAGAAAGAAAAGAGAAGGAGAAGAGGAAGAAGAGAAACAAGGAAGAGAATTTAGCCAAAAGAGAAGATTTGCAGAGAAGGAGTATCCTTTTCAGGTATGGATACTAATTCCATGAGTTTCTACAGACCTTAGGTTAGCTATTGATGAGAGTGTGATCTCGGAGAAATCCAAACCATCAACCCATGGTTAGGTTTTCATGGAAAATCATAGGAGAATGCATGAAAGCTATCTAGGTGGGTTATACATGGTTTCAGACCATGGAATGAATGTAGAATGGAAAGTAGGAGCAAGACATAGGATCCCAAGCATGAAGAATGGACTAAAAGAGGGAATTGGACCAAAGTGCACCAAGGGTTGCACCGAGGGTCGATGACCATCCGACCCTAGGTGATCCTGACCATCGACCTCAGTGTTTGGGAAGTTCAGAGTTTGGGGAGGGTCGCACACAGGGTCAATCATGACTCCGACCCTACCTTCGACCCTCAGTTGACAGAATGGTTTTTAAATTCAGAATTAATTCTAATTAAATTCTATCGACTTAGTTAGGTCTTCTAACAATATAGTAACAATATAAAGGTGATTCTAAAGCTTGGAAAAGTATCTATTAGCAAGCTAAGGTGAGGAAATAGAATTCTAAACTAATTGGTTAATAACAAATTATTTTCTATTTTCCTGAGTCCAATGCCATTATTGATTCTATGCGAATATGTTTGTAATGTGCATACAACATGTCATCCAATATTTCTATTATTTGTTCATGCATATTTACTTTATTGTTTATAACATGATGATGATGATGATAGGAATAGGGATGTGATTGTATGTGTGTGGTTGGTGTACTTGATGCGAGCGAGTATCAGGGGAGGTGTGATGAGAACGTCAATAAACGTTAACCTTTGGCGGGTCTCAGCACCTTAGCTCTATCTCTAACTCAAGTCTTGTGCATTAGCATCGTCGTATCGCCATTACTTTAGCAGAACTATTATATCGTAGAGTATCAGGGGAGGTGTTCTTGGTCCTTGTAGTCTCTGACTCTACCGGGGGCCTTAGCTCTATCTCTATTGACATTCTGAGGGGTGCTGGGGTGAGGCCTTGGATACACTGTTTGGCATTAGGATTGGTTAGTTGCGAGCCCAGTTTGCAAGCCCTCGCTAACAGGCGCTTACGTGTTGGTATGGTATTATATAGCAATAAAAGTTAACCTTTGTTGTATAATGTCATGATTAGGGTGGATGGGGACGACGATAAACGTTAACCTTCGGGCGGACTTCCACACCCTGTGTATAGAGGTGGGGTCAATAAACATTAACCTTTGACCACCCAACCTTTCTATTGCGCATTGCAAACTATAAACCAGACCAAAGATATGAATTGATTGCATGCATATGTAATGTTGCATTGTTTTGTCTACTCACTGAGCCGTGATGTGTGCTCACCCCCTCGACGTCGAATATTTTTAGTTGATGATGCAGGTTATACAGTTGAAGAATACAAGAATACTCCAGTGTACGGGAACGTGGCGACAATGGAAGCTGAAGCTGAAGTAGATACACATGACTCCTCTTGCATGTGCAACTCATGTGTATTCGACTAGATTTTCTTAGTTTTTTTTATTTGGATTTAATAAAGACTGTATTTGATAATTAATTATGTCTCAGTTGATATAGAATAATTTTTCTATTTAATATTACTATCATAGTAGATCCTCAGTTCATTTTATTATAAGATTTCTGCTATTGTGTATTTACTCTGATTATGATTACCGATGTGTGTATGTTTAGATAACGCGGGGATAGCCTACTTGAGATCCTGGTTGACCATTGGTTTGCTAGCAGTTCATCACACCATTCTGAACAGTGTAGAATTGGGGTGTGACAACTTGGTATAAGAGCATCTCAGGCCTTGTCTGCTAAACTAACATACATTCGAAACAATTGTGAACTGAGATAGGATAAAAGTAAAAATAGTAATATAAACAATAAGCACAAGTGATGGTTGAGACCAAATTTAAAAAGATAATAATGCGTCTATTAAAGGGGAAACAAATTACATACAATGAGTGAGAGAAAAAAAATGTATATACATAAATAAAGCAGAGTACAGTCCACAACCCAGACGGTTACTCTGTAGTTCAAGAAAATTAAGTACAATCAAGAAGCTGGAGGCGAAGGAGGAGGCGGGGCCTCACTATCTCTGTCATAGTCCTCATCATAGACTCTAGTCAACCAGGGTATCTGAGTCTGGGTCGTTTGGAAACTAGCTATGAGATCGGCTACCCTCCGATCAGTCGCACGCTGTACCTCTAGAAGCTCTCCTATCCGTGTGTCTGAGACATGCTGAGCGTCTAGCAACTCCTCCATCCTCAGGTCAGATCTGCGCTGAGCCTCCCTGATCTCCTACAGCACCTCCATCATGTCAGAAGGTGGGAGTGAAGGACCAGCCGCATGCGAAGGATCAGCCTCAGGTGCAGGAGCCGCCTCAGAAGAAGTGCCAACTCCAGCCGCATGTGTAGGGGAAGGCGGTGGTATAGAGTCGACGTCCATATACATACGGTCGTCATTGTCGACAGGATCCACACGAGCTATAGCAGCGGCAGCAGCGGCCTCGGCGTCAACCATCTCGTTCCTCTCCTCATCACTGACTTGGGCATCCCACATACCCATCTTGCATATAGCCTCCCAATCTAGAGGTGACGAGAAGCTCTTCTCCTGGATCTTCTCATCTACCAGGTCAACCCCTAGACGGGTCAGTAGAACTGTAATCATGTATCCATAGGGTAGATTACCCCTATAACCGGACAATGTAGCACTAATCATGGTCCGCATGATGATGTAAGGAAGGCAGACCCGGCTGCCGTGCGGATATCGTATATCAAAAACTGGGTCAGCTAAGAAACCCTCTCATAGTGCCCACTCTGTGGGATCAGATTAGGCTGGATAATCTTGCAGAAGACCCGTGGAGTTGGACGCAGGTAACAGGCTCTCATCTGTCAGTGATCAGGTCGTAACAGCTGGTTGTCGATCTCTGCCCTCATCTCCATAGAAACAAACTGTGGCTCTCCAGGCGCACAGTACACCATGGGGCCGTCATAAGGTATGCCCAACAGATCGGCCAGTTGCCGATAATCAAAAGAAATGTGCACCCCTTTAACGTAACTGGTGATGCGCAAATCTTGACCACGATCAATGTCATTGTAATTCCCCACCACCTGGAGATTACAATAGAACTGGCGCACCAAATCCGGACATGTGCACGCGTCTTAGGTGATGACAGGGCGCCACACCATATCACCAAATGCCCTCTCTACGTTGAACAAGGCTAGCTCAGCCAAGTTCACCATACGACCACCTTCCACTTTTTTACGGGCATAGTCGGCATACTGTGCCTCGGCTTCATTAGAACGGAAGCGAAGTGGATCACGCACTCTGGGTATCTTGGTACGAGCCACGATATTTGCAGATAAGAAAGAGAAAGGGAGACAAGGAGTTAATAGGGTAAAAATCTGAAATTAACGATGTAAGTTGCCCAAAAGACTCACTTTGCACCATACACGTGGGCGGGAGGACTTACTTAGGTTCCAACACACCCTACGACACTCACACAGTAGGAAATGGAAACCCACAAAACCAATTTTAAGAAATTTCAAGAAATCAAAAATTTTGACAAATTAGGGCAAAAATGACAAATTTTTGAGTTTCTCGATAACCAACCGATGAAAGTCAAAAAATTTTGAGGGATTTTGTTCCTCGAGATACCAATAACAAAAGCCCCCATTAAAAATCAAATTTTTATGGTTGGAAAAAGTTTAATTTGAAAAATACAAGTTAAATGGACAAAAACCTAGAAAAGAAAACCTAAAAACAGGTAAAAATTAGAGAACATACCTGTATGGATGACGTGGACGTCGAAACCCGGAGTCAAACCGATCAAAAACAGTGGAGTAGCACTGTAGCAACTTAGAGAGGAGAGACGAGTCAAAACTGGGAGAAATTCCAGATTAAGTCGGACCATAAAAGTCTTACTTATTTATTTAATCAGAAGGAGTTGAATATGAGACAAAGAAAATGGCTGGAACTATTGAAAGACTATGATTGTGATATCCAGTATCATCCGGGAAAAGCGAACGTAGTAGCGGATGCCTTAAGCAGAAAAGCAATGATAAAATCGCAAGGAGAGATTAGCACAACTGCAGCAATGTGTACTACCGGAATGGTAGTCAATCACGGAAATGAGCAGTATGTGATAGACGCAACGGATGAATCAGCCAATCAAGGGTTCATTTATCGGTTTTCAAATATGTTCACTGCATTGAAGATTATACCGGACATAATGGAGGAAGTGAAGACAACTATCAAATCGGATCCTTATTTGAGAACTGTACAAGAAGATATCGAGAAAGGTAGGACTAACCCTGAGTTCACCTTGGACGAAGAGAAGGTACTGAAATACAAAGGAAGAATATGTGTACTTGAAACAGAAAGTATGGACATTAGACACCGACTGATGAAGGAAGCCCATACCACCATCTATTCGATACATCCTGGAAGTACAAAAATGTATCATGATCTAAAGAAACTATATTGGTGGAGGCGAATGAAAGCAGATGTAGCCAAGTTCGTGTCTCAATGCCTAAATTGTCAGAAAGTAAAGGCTGAATGACAAAGACCCGCAGGACTGTTACAGCCATTACCAGAACCAGCATGGAAATGGGACTGCATCACTATGGACTTCGTCACGGGACTACCACTGACTCCTCGAGTAGTTGACACAGTTTGGGTGATTGTGGACCGTCTGACTAAAATAGCTCGCTTCATACCAATACGACCTCAGTATACACTGGAAAGGTTAGCAAAGCTATATGTGGATAATATTGTTCGATTACACGGTGTTACAGAAAGCATTGTGTCTGATAGAGATCCACGATTTACTTCCAAGTTTTGGGAAGGATTGCAAAAGGCTATGGGTACAACGTTGAAGTTCAGTACTACATTCCACCCATAGACAGACGGACAGTCAGAGCGTACAATCCAGATTCTAGAAGATATGCTATGAGCATGTGTAATTGATTTCAAAGGATCATAGGATGAAAAGTTACCATTGATCGAGTTCGCTTATAACAATAGCTATCAGGCTACTATACAGATGTCACCTTATGAAGCACTGTATGGCAGAAAGTGTTGAACTGCTTTGTTTTGGAATGAAGTTGGAGAACATAGTATTGTTGGGCCGGAATTTGTTGAAGAGACTTGCCGAGTGGTCGATATTATCAAGGAAAGAGTAAGAACAGCTCAGAACCGTCAGAAGCAATATGCAGATACTCGACACAGAGATCTTGATTTCGCCATAGGTGATAAAGTATTCTTGAAAGTATCACCTATGCGAAGATTGAAAAGGTTTGGGCAGAAAGGGAAACTGAGTCCAAGATATGTCGGGCCGTACGAAATTCTATCTAAGCGTGGAAAAGTGGCTTATCAGTTAGCACTACCACCATCTATGTCAAGTGTGCATGACGTATTTCACATTTCCCTATTGAAGAAATATGTCAAGGATCCAACGCACGTTTTGACCGAAGACTTACCTGATTTGACTGAAGATTTGACCTTTGAAGTAACGCCAACTGAAATCACCAGTCAAAAGGTTCAATGACTACGCAACCAAGATATCTATTATGTTAAGGTCACATGAAAAAGTAGAGACATGAAAGAAATTACTTGGGAAGAAGAAAATGTTATGCGAAAGCAATACCCTCACCTATTTCATTCAGAAGGTACATACAATTTCGAGGACAAAATTTTTATAAGTAGGGGGGAGTTGTAATACCCGTGTCAATCTAACCCGGTCTTACCACCTTGAACCAGGTTTACCTATCATGGTCGAGTCAAATGGACCAAGGACGTGAGGAAGATCGAGATCCCAGGTATCAAATCGACCCAAAAACACTTAATTTAAGGGGAGGGTCACATACCCAGCTAAGCAGGGTCGGACCTCCCAAAGCAGAAAGTTAGACCCTCAATTTTGAAGGGAGGGTCGGACATCTCGAACCCTAGGGTCGACGGGATCATCGACCCTCGGTTACCGTAGGAAATAGAATTAGGAAATTTCCTAATTTTCGATTGGGATTCTTTCCTAATCTCAAAGGGACTTATTTTAGGATGTTCCTACTCTATTTAAAGGACGTCCTTAAGCCTCTTTCACTCCTTTTACAACCCTAATTGAACTGAGAGAAAGAGAAAAGAAGGAGAAGAGGAAGAAGAGAAACAAGGAAGAGAATTTAGCCAAAAGTGAAGATTTGCAGAGAAGGAGTATTCTTCTCAGGTATGGATACTAATTCCATGAGTTTCTACAGACCTTAGGTTAGCTATTGATGAGAGTGTGATCTCAGAGAAATCCAAACCATCAACCCATGGTTAGGTTTTCATGGAAAACCATAGGAGAATGCATGAAACCTATCTAGGTGGGTTATACATGGTTTCAGACCATGGAATGAATTTAGAATGGAAAGTAGGAGAGAGACATAGGATCCCAAGCACAAAGAATGGACTAAAAGAGGGAATTAGACCAAAGTGCACTGAGGGTCGCACCATGGGTCGATGACCATCCGACCCTAGGTGATCCTGACCATCGACCCTCAGTGTTCGGGAAGTTCAGAGTTTGGGGAGGGTCGCATCGAGGGTCGATCATGACTCCGACCCTCAGTTGATAGAATAGTTTTTAAATTCAGAATTAATTCTAATTAAATTCTATCGACTTTGTTAGGTCCTCTAGCAATATAATAACAATATAAAGGTGATTCTAAAGCTTGAAAAAGTATCTATTAGCAAGCTAAGGTGAGTAAACAGAACTCTAAACTAATTTGTTAATAACAAACCGTTTTCTATTTTCTTGAGTCCAATGCCATGATTGATTCTATGCGAATATGTTTGTAATGTGCATACAACATGTCATCCAATATTTCTATTATTTGTTCATGCATATTTACTTTATTGTTTATAACATGATGATGATGATGATGGAATAGGCATCTGATTGTATGTGTGTGGTTGGTGTACTTGATGCAAGCGATTATCAGGGGAGGTGTGATGAGAACGTCAATAAACGTTAACCTTTGGTGGGTCTCAGCATTTTAGCTCTATCTCTAAGTCAAGCCTTGTGCATTAGCATCGTCGTATCGCCATTACATTAGCAGAACTATTATGTCGTAGAGTATCAGGGGAGGTGGTCTCGGTCCTTGTAGTCTCTGACTCTATCGGGAGCCCTTAGCTCTATCTCTATGGACATTCTGAGGGATGCTGGGGTGAGGCCTTGGATACACTGTTTGGCATTAGGATTGGTTAGTTGCGAGCCCAGTTTGCAAGCCCTCGCTAACAAGGGCTTACGTGTTGGTATGGTATTATATAGCAATAAACGTTAACCTTTGTTGTATAATATCATGATTAGGGTGGATGGGGACGACGATAAACGTTAACCTTCGGGCGGACTTTCACACCCTGTGTATAGAGGCAGGGTCAATAAATGTTAACCTTTGACCACCCAACATTTCTATTGCGCATTGCAAACTATAAACCAGACCAAAGATATGAATTGATTGCATGCATATGTAATGTTGCATTGTTTTGTCTACTCACTGAGCCGTGATGTTTGCTCACCCCCTCGACGTCGAATATTTTTAGTTGATGATGCAGGTTATACAGTTGAAGAATACATGAATACTCCAGCGTACGGGAACGTAGCGGCAATGGAAGCTGAAGCTGAAGTAGAGACGCATGACTCCTCTTGCGAGTGCAACTCAAGTGTATTCGACTAGATTTTCTTAGTTTTCTTTATTTGGATTTAATAAAGACACGTTTTTGGTAATTAATTATGTCTCAGTTGATACAGAATAATTTTGCTATTTAATATTACTATCACAGTAGATCCTCAGTTCGTTTTATTATAAGATTTCTGCTATTGTGTATTTACTCTGATTATGATTACAGATGTGTGTAAGTTTAGATAACGCGGGGATATCCTACTTGAGATCCTGGTTAAACTGTTGGTTTGCTAGCGGTTCATCACACCATTCTGAACAGTGCGGAATTGGGGTGTGACACAGGAACTCTCTCTCCATAGAATATCTGAAACTTTTAGGGAAGTATTTCTCAATGAATGCCTCTTTGTATACATCCTAGGTCAAGTGGGCGTGTTTGGTTAATAGATATATCCTAATAGACTTACACCAATGGTGTGCATCGCTCTTGAGCATAAATGTGGCACACAACACTTTCTCCTCCTCATTTACGATCATCATCATAAAAATTTTTTCCATTTCGTCAATCCAGTGTGCCAGCCACAAAGGATCTGCTGGCTTACCATCGAATTCTTTGGTCTTCATCTTAAGAAAATGCCCGACCAGTCTGGAGCGGTCCAGCTGATACGGAGCATAGGCCCCATACATAGGTGGTTGGTACTGATAACCACCTTGAGCTATCTCAGGGTTTTGCACTGGAGCTTGCATGAATGGTGTTTGAGGTGCATGGGGTACTGCATTATTTCTCCCTGGTATTGTGCTTGCCTGTCCTGCTGGCATCTATGTCGTATGTGCAGCTGGAAAAATCACGCCTATGGCAGATTGCATATTAGTTTGCACCTGTTGTATTTGTTCCAGTTGTTGTGCCAAGTTCATTACGACTGTAACTAAATCTATAGGTGGGGCTGGCAAGTTTGTAGGATTTGCCTGACCATTAGCTCCTGGCGGTGCCACTTTTGGATTCTCTGGTACTTCAAGAATTTCATGACTGGTTTCATCTACCGGTGGTGGTGGTGGGATTTGGTTACGTCCGCGTCTGTTCCCTCTTCGCCCAGCCATTTCCTATTCTGGTGGTGTAGTGTCTGAAAAGTCATAGAACACGTGAGGCAATCAATATATACTTCATTCTCATATTTGGATACACTAATCAATTGTAATTTTAAATTTTTCAGATCATTCAGTGAAAAATACTATCTTTTCTATGCAGGGTCGATGGTGGGTGTCGATGGGTATCCGACCCTCAGTATCCGACCCTGGGAAATCATCCATTTTTCCTGAGTATATAAAGCCATTGGTCAAGGCACTACAAGAGTAAATCTGGAGAAGCTTTCATACATCAGTAAATCAGGTATAAATCAGGAGAAAGATTTCGTACATCAATAAATCAGGTACAAATCAGAAGATATACGCTCAACACGATTAAACATTTAACTATTCATTCAGTTCATATCTCTGATCATGTTGTCGATCATGAGAATGGTTCAGATTGGTATAATCAGGACTAATACTAAAGAAACAATATCTATAACTCCACTTGACAGGTTAAATCAAGAAGGTATCCTGACAAGGTCTGAGAAATTAAAATCTGGTATGTGCATCCTCTGTAATCATAAGAGTAAATCAATAATGCATTGCATCCTATATAAACCTATATAGATATATGGCCATAATAGATTTGATCCTTTGCTAAAAATGTCTGAGGTATCATCTTCAGAAGACATTCTTCAATCCTTGTCGGATCATTCTGTCATGATGCAACTATCCCATACATCGATGGCTGATAAGGTTAACCACCTTGATACACTGCTTGTTGTGCACCAAACTTCTACATTGGGGTGTGCATTACTAGGACTTGTTGTGTGGTAGGCACTGTATTATAGCTAACAGGTGTTGGGGTACAGTGATGCTACCAATTGGTACCATACTTGGTTTGACCCGGAGGTGTTGATGTAGCATCAGCAACTTGGGTAGTGATTTACATAGCAACTTCCATAGTCGGTCTCATCTGTTGTTGCTCTTATATTTTATTGGGTCAAGTTTATGACAACCGTGACCAAGATAATTGGTAGTCCAGGTGGTTGGCTGGAGTGGCCTGGTTGTTCATTTCCTCTTATTTGCTCTAATCTGATTACCAACTCCGATGAGTTTTCTTTACCCGTTCTCGACCCAGATAGTGGTGGGGTCAAGTTTTAACCTCATCTTAATGCTCAGCGGTTAATGGATCAGTGGGTAGTGGATTTCACTCTGAGTCTCCATGTCACCCAGGGGTATAGCTTTAGCTTCTTTATAGTTGCTCTTATTCCTAATGTGTGGCCATTATTCTCTTATCTCTGTTTTGATTTAGCCCGAGACCTTTCCCTTTACCTTTGCAGGGAATTAGGCATTACTAGCCATTTTCTCCTTCCTTTGTCATACATCGAGTTTCACATCTTGTGAGTACCAACTCGGCATTTAATTTTTCTGCTTTACAGATGCTTCCTTCTTCTTACTGCACTATATCATTGTATACTTGGATAACTGCCCAATTTATAGATAATACCCTATATTGTTTGTTTATTAGGATAATTTTTGGTCTTCTCTTTCTGTGTGAGTGTATATATATGGTTCTACCTTTTATATGTACATTATTGTCTTGTTTAGGTTCTGTCTCAACCAACACAGGTGCTTATTGTGTGTTTGTATTAAAGCTTTTAATTTATCCTAACTCAGTTCACGGACTCCAGTGGTAGTATTCAGGTTTAATGGGTAATGCCTGCGAGAGCTCTGATACCAAGTTGTCACACCCCAATTGTGCACCATTCAGAACGGTGTGATGAACCGTCAATAAACCAACGGTTCAACCAGGATCTCGAATAGGCTATCCCACATATGATAAACCAAAACACATTCCACATTAATCAGAGATAATAAAGTAAATAGTGGAAATCTTATAGTAAATGAACTGAGAATCTAACTGTGATAACCATAAATAAATATCAAATTATTGATAAATCAACTGAGACATAATTAAATAAATATCAATTACATGTCTTTAATAAAATTTAACAAGATCTAATCGAATACGCATGAGTTGCACTGGCATGAAGGGTCATGCATATCCACTAAGTCTTCAGCTTCCATTGTCGCCACATGCCTGTACACAAGAGCGTTCATATAATCTTCAACAGTGGTACCTGCATCATCAACTAAAACTATTCGAATTTGAAAGGGTGAGCACACATCACGGCTCAGTGAGCAAGCAAAACAATGCAACAATACATATGCATGCAATCAATTCATATCTTTGGTCTGGTTTAAATTTTTCAATGTGCTATAGAAAGGATAGGTGGTCGCCGCACCTCTATACACGAGTGTATGGAAACGCCCAATGAAAATGGCACTGTAGCTCCACATGCACCCACCATGGATAATATACACCCCATGAAAACGGCATGGCTGGACCGGTTGCCCATACCAACATGTAAGCCTCTGTTGGTGAGGGATTGCAAACTGGGCTCGCAACTAACCAACCCTAATGTCAAACAATGTATCCAAGCCCTCACCCCAGCATCCCTCAATACATCCATAGAGATAGAGCTAGGTTCTGGTGACCAGGCTGAACCACAATGTCACGTCCCCCCCTGATTCCCTACGACATATTAGTTCCGCTAAGGTAATGGGGATACAACGATGTTAGTGGACAAGACTTGAGTAGAGAAAGAGCTAGAGTCTGGTGACCAGGCTGAACCACAATGTCACGTCCTCCCCCTGATGCTTCACTCGCATCAAGCACACTAACACTTGCTTAGTGGACATGACTTGAATAGACCATGGCACAATATACCCCGATGGGAGCGGCATTGAAGTACCAGTTGATACCATCCCTACCCGCACCATGTACACCATTCAAACCCAAACATTCACATGCCTATTCCTACCATCATCAACATCATCATGTTATAATCAATAAATTTAAATATGCATGAACAGTAATAATAGAAATATTGGATGACATGTTGAATGCACATTCCAAGGATACATGCATATCACAATCAAGGTATTGGGCTCAAGAAATAAAAATAGTTTGTTATTAACCAATTAGTTTAGGTCTTGTTCCCTCACCTTAGCTTGTTAATAGATCCTCTTCCAAGCTTTAGAATCACCTTTATAATGTTATTATATTGCTAAAAGACCTAAAAAAGTCGATAGAATTTAATTAGAATTAATTCTGAATTTAAAACCATGCTCTTAACTGAGGGTCGGAGGTAGGGTCAGAGTCATGATCGACCCTGGGTGTGACCCTTCCCAAATCTGGACTTCCAGAACCCTGAGGGTCGATACTCAGGTCACATAGGGTCGGATGGTCATCGACCCTCTATGCGACCCCCTATGGTTTTTGGTCAATTTTTTTCTTTTTAGTCCATTCTTCGTGTTTGGGGTCCTGTGGCTTGCTCTTACAGTCCATTCAACATGCATTCCATGGTCTAGAACCATGAATCACCCACCTAAATAGCTTTCATGTATTCTCCCATGGTTTTCCATGGAAACCTAATCATGGGTTGATGGTTTGGATTTCTCCGAGATCACACTCTCCTCCTTATCTAACCTAAGGTCTGTAGAAATACGTGGAATTAGTATCCATACCTGAGAAGAATACTCCTTCTTTGCAATTCTTCTTTTTTTTCCTTTCTTCTCTTCCTTGTTTCTCTTCTTCTTCTCTTCCTTCTCTTATCTTTCTCTCAATTCAATTAGGGTTGTAAAAGGGGTGAAAGAGGCGTAGGGACGTCCTATTTATAGAGTAAAACCTCACAAAATAAGTCCCATTGAGTTTAGGAAAGGTTCCAATTGAAATTAGGAAGGTTTCTTAATTTTCGGTTCGTGCTGTTTTTCCCGAATACCGAGGGTCGATGGGAGGGTCGGACAATTCATAGACCCTGCGACCCCTGGTTACGGGTCGATGGGAGGGTCGATGGGATGGTCGGACCTGTTTGTTAAGACATGCGACCCTACCCTTATTTTGACTATTTTTGGGTAAATTTTCATATTGGGTCTTGGGTTTCTTCACACACTTGGTCCACTTGGCTCAGCCATGATATGTAGACGGTTCACGACACGAAATGTAAGGTTAGACCGGTTTCATGGCGTGCGGGTCTTACAAAGACTAAGGAAGAGGAAGTTTAGAGAAACCTCTGAATCTCAGCAATACGATCTCCATGATTGATTAAGAGCCTAGAATAGTTCATAGGATTTAGGAGAAACCCAAATCATCCATCCATTGATAAATTCCAAGAAAAACCATGGGGAAAATCATTGTCGACAATGGATAATGTGTAAAAATTGTAGTATTGAGTCATAGAACAATCATAGGAAGGACTATGAAGATAAACCAAATGATTCAAACATGAAGGAATGGCCTTAAGAGTGAAAAGTTGACCCTGACACGTGTGGTCGCACGTAGGGTCGCATGATATTCGACCCTACAAGGCCCACATGATCGACCACATGCCCTCGGGAAGTTCCTAGGAGGGTGTGGTCGCATGTAGGGTCGAAGTATATTCAACTCCAACTACGACCCTATACCCTGGGCTCGTAGAACTAAGACCCCAGGTGCTACCCTACCTGCGACCCTACCCCTGTGGTTACAGAAACTACTACCCCAGGTGCTACCCTACCTGCGAATCTACAGTTACTGCTAGTTTAAACATATTATAATTAATTCTAATTAAAATCTATCAACTTGTTATGTATTTCTAGTGATTTAAAAGTGAATTATAAAGCTCGAACGAGGATCTACTAGCAATCAAAGGTGAGGGAACAAGACCTAAATTAATTGGATAATAATAAACTATTTTTGTTTATTGAGTCCGATGCCATGGTTGATTATATGCTTGTATGCGTGTATTGTGCATTTAACATGTGATCCAATATTCCTGCTATTACTGTTCCTACATATTTAATTTTGTATATTTTTAACATGATGATGATGATGATGCTAGGAATAGGCATGTAAATGTTTGTGTGTGGTTAGTGTACTTGATGCGAGTGGGGAATCAGGGGGAGGATGTGACACTGTGGTTCATCCTGGTCACCAGACTCTAGCTCTATCTCTACTCAAGTCTTGTCCACTAACATCGTCGTATCTCCATACCTTAGCAGAACTATTACTTCGTAGGGAATCAGGGGAGGTGGTCTCGGACCGTGTAGTCTCTGACTCGGCCGGGGGCCTTATCTCTATCTCAATGGACTTATTGAGGGATGCTGGGTGAGGCCTTAGATACACTGTTTGACATTAGGATTTGTTAGTTGGGAGCCCAGTTTGTAAGCCCTCACCAATAGGGGCTTACGTGTTGGTATGGATAGGGCATCAGGAGAATTGTGATGCGGTGTTGTCCTAAGAACTTTAACTCTATCCCTATTCCATGGTGGGTGCATATGGGGGCGGCAATGGTGTTTGATCCATTGGGCGGTTCCACACATTCTTCTTTAGAGGTGGGCGGCCACCTATCCTTTCTATAGCACATTACAAACTGATAAACCAGGCCAAAGATATGAATTGAATGCATGCATATGTTTGTTGCATTGTTTTCTTTGCTCACTGAGCCGTGATGTGTGCTCACCCTTTCAACGTCGAATATTTTTAGTTGATGATGCATGTATTACTGTAGAAGACTATATGAATACTCCTGTATAAGGACATGCTGCGGCAATGGATGCTGAAGTTATAGTGGAGTCGCATGATTCGTCATGCGAGTGCAACTCATGCATCTTCGACTATTTTTTCCTTGAATTATTTAGACAATGTAATTGATTAAATTGTTTTATTTTATGTCTTTGTTATTTGGTGGTAATTGGATAATTTATTTACTTTATCACCGCTAGACTCTCAGTTCATTAAATATTAAAAACTTTCGCTATTGTTTATTGACTCTGATTATGGTTGTGGATGTGTATGGTTTAAGCAAATGGACATATCCTATTCGAGATCCTGATTGAACCGTTGGTTTATTGGCGGTTCATCACACCATTCTGAATAGTGCAGAATTGGGGTGTGACATGTTTATCCTTTATAATCATAAGAGTAAATTAATAATTCACCGCATCCTATATATACCTATCTAGTTATATGGCCATAATAGATTTGATCCCTTGTCGAAAATGTCCAAGGCTTCATCTTTAGAAAACATTCTTCAATCCTTATCGGATCATTCTGCCATGGGGTAGCTATCTCATACGTTGGTGGCTGATAAGGTTAATCACATTGAAACACTACTTGTTGTGCATCAAGCTTCTACACTGTGGTGTGCATTACTGGGACCTACAATATGTTAGGCATTGTGTTATAGCTAACAAGTGTTGGGGGTACATTGTTACTACGAACCGGTAACATACTTGGTTTGACCCGGAGGTTTTGGTGTAGCATTGGCAACATGGATAGTGATTTCCATGGGAACTTGCATAATTGATCTCATCTATTGTTGCTCTTGCATTTTGTCAGGGTATGTTTGTTACAATCATAGCCAAGGCACTTGGTAGTCCAGGTAGATTGGCTAGAGTGGTCTGGTTGTTCACCTCCTTTGATTTGCTCAAATCTGATTATCATTATTTAGCATCTGCTCAGATGAGTTTTCACTACCCGTTCTCGACCCAGATAGTTGTGGGGTCATGTTGCAACCTCTTCTTAATGCTTACGGGCAATGGATCAACGTATGGTGGATCTCACTCTGAGTCTCCACGTCACCCAAGAGTATAGATTTATCATCTTTTATAGTTACTCTCATTTTTGGTGTATTGCCATTGTTCTCCTATCTTTATTGGATTTAAACTGAGATCTTTCCCTTTACCTTTACAGGGATTTAGGTGTTACTAGCCATTTTTTTCTTCCTCTGTCATACATCGAGTTTTACATCTTGTGAGTACCAACTGGGTATTTCAATTTTCTGCTTTATAAATGCTCCCTTCTTGCTACTGTAGTATATCCTTTGTATACTTAGATAACTGATCGACTTATTATTTATTTATTCGGATACATTTAGATTTTTTTTCTGTTTGTGTATACATATGGTTCCATCTTTTATATGTACATTATTGTCTTGTTTAAGATCTATCAAAACTAACCCAGGTGCTTATGTTGTGTTTGTATTAAAGCTTTTAATTTATCCTAACTCAGTTCATGGACTCTAGTGGAAGTATTCATGTTTGATGGGCAAAGCCTGAGAGCTCTGATACCAAGTTGTCACACCCTAATTCTAGACTAACCAGTGATGTGATGAACCGTCATGAGAACCAATGGTTCAAACTAGGATCTCGTATAGGCTATGCCAACTATGTCAAACCAAAACACATTCCACAATAATAATCAGAGTAAATAAATAAATAGCGAAAGTCTTATTAATAATGAACTGAGAGTTGATAATTAAATATTTAACAAGTTATCTTCAAATAACCAAAACAAAATTAATATTGATTACAAGTATCATAATACGAAAGTTGACCAATAAACGTAAACATAGTTGAAACACTAGTTTGACGAGCCATATTGATCCTCCACAGCTTGCACATCCATAGCCACTGCATGTCCACATGTTGGTGTATTCATATAATCTTCAATCGTAACACCTGCAACATCAGAAACTAAAAAGAAATGCATGCGCGAGGGTCAGCTCTCCAACTTGAGCTCAGTGAGTAAATAAAACAATGCAATAAACATATGCATGCATTCAATTTATATCTTTGGTCTAGTTAATAAGTTTGTAATATGCTATAGAAAGGTTTGGTGGCCCCCGCACCTCTATACGCGAGTGTGTGAATCCACCCAATGGATCAAATATCATTGCAGTCCCATATGCGCCCATCGTGGAATAGAGATGGAGCTAAAGTGTCTGGATCAAACACCGCCAATACTTCCTCTGGTGCCCTACCCATACCATCATGTAAGATCCTATTGACGATGACTTACAAACTGGGCTCGCAACTAACCAATCTTAATGCCAAATAGTAAATCCAAGGCCTCACCTCAGTATCCCTCAATACAACCATAGAGATAGAGCTAAGGCCCTCGGGCAGAGTTAGAGACCACACGGTCCGAGACCACCTCCCATGATGCCCTACGAGATAATAATTCTGCTAATGTAATGGCGATACGACGATGTTAGTGGGCAAGACATGAGTAGAGATAGAGCTAGAGTCTGGTGATGAGGTCAAAGACCACCATGCCACGTCCTCCTCCTGATGCTCTACTTACATCTAACACTCCAACCACACACATACATTCACATGCTTATTCCTAGCATCATCATCATCATCATCATCATCATCATCATCATCATCATGTTATAAATAAACAGAATTAAATATGCATGAACAATAATAGCCAAAATATTGGATAACATGTAAGATGCACATTACCAACATATAAGCATAGAATCAATCATGGCATTGGACTCAATAAGGTAAACAAGTATTATTATCCAATTAGTTTAGGTCTTGTTCCCTCACCTTTGATTGATGTTTATTCTTATCCCAAGCTTTGGAAGTCACTTTGAATCTATTAGGAACCTAAACAATTAATGTATTTAAGTTAAGGTTCAAGTTACCAAGTTACAGTAGTCAAAAACCTTGTTTTGGTCATAAAATATGTTTACTGTTATCGTGTGGTCGGATGTGTGGTCTAACCTGTGGTTGCAATATATAAGACCACACACTGTGTGGTAAAACCCTTCGTTCGCATTTTATGCAACCACACCATGCGACCACACCTTTCTTGATAACTTCTTGAATAGTTGTGGTTGACCCTCTGTAGTCGACCACAGGCTACAACTACATGATGTTTGGTGAATTTTTCTTCTCAATCCAAATTCTTCTTGAGTCGATTCCTTGGCTTATCACTTGGGTTCATCCTATGGTTATCCTATGTCCATTATCTACAGTTTCTCATTATCAGTTATTCCTAACCTATTTTCTCATGGTTTTTCTTAAAAATTTTGTAATCAAAATCATTCCATTAGATTTAACACATCAACGTGAAAAGAACCTATTCAATCTGATCTACCTCATAGAGTGAAGTCCATACCTTAAGCTTGCTGTAGAGAGATAAAACTTTTCTCTACAAAACCTTCTTCTCCAAATCTCCTTCTTCCCCTTATTTTCTTTTTTCTTTCTCTCTTAGGTTTAGGGTTTCAATTTGAGTTCTAAAAGAGTGAGAGAGGCTAAGGAACGTCCCTTTTATAGAGGAAAACCTCCATATAGAGTCCCACTTTAATTTGGAATGAGTCCCCCTCAAATTAGAAAAGTTTCCTAAACATGGAGTCTGTTCAATATCGTGTGGTCGCACGAGGTCCGTCGACCACACGTCCAAAATATGCAACCACACATTGTGTGGTCTCATATGTCTGGTCTCATGTGTGTGGTCTCATGTGCGACCACACGTATCGACCACACCCCTCAAAACTGCCACTACACATCTAAAATTTACTGGTTCTAGTTTATTGACTGTTTCTTCTACACAAACTTATCCAGTCAACCATGCCAACTAAATTTGACTTGTTGCTTTCCTTATCTTGTCGTTCTTCATACAATTGGTTCACTTGAGGCAATTATGATGAAAAGACCGGCCGCGACACGAGAACATAAGGTTAGACAGGGTTCATGGCTTGCGGGTCTTACATTATTGGTCCCACTCCCAAACACTCTTACAAAACTAAACCTCTTTATTTGTCTCCTTTGAGTTTTGAACACTAGACCTATGGGTAACATTACACTTTGGTTCTAAAAACAACCATTAGTCTAGCATGTCTCAACAATTTAGCATAATACAAATAAAATACCTATGTACTTAACTTTCATTTTCATGTAAGCTAATTATATTATAAGCATATTCATATGAATTCATCTTACTCATCTCATGAATGTTCCATCACTTTAACCTTAATTCTATAATCTGCTAGCTTAAAAATAGCTACTGTCAATAGTAATTAAAACTTATTTACCATATGGACATAATAGGGAATTACCGAAATGCACCTGCTAGTCTCTTGGATTTCCTTTACCTTCCCAGTCAAGGCAAAAGTAAGGTACTAACAACCTACAGGAGCCAGGGTGTTACATGAAATTTCTATTTTGAGATGATATTTTCATCTGCTTCATTCTTTGAGAATGAAAAAATGGACCCAATTTGCCAATGGCTGTTTTTGGCTATTCTAAACACTTTTTTTGTTCTATCATGACGAAAGAACAGAAGAACTGCTCTCCCCGAGAGTTACCAAACGGAGCTGTAGTGTCTTGTCACTCCTAAAATGTCCTCCATTATGTATCTCATCAATGACCTTTTGCCATAGGGAGCAATCTGGAATGCACAAGCGATTTCCTTTGAATAACAAACCATCAGAAAGAGCAAAATCGACAAAGACCTTATCTTTTGCATCAGACTAGAGTTTGGAGAAGTATTCAACCTCTTCATAAAGCTCTTGAAAAGATTCAAAGCCAAGTATAGTAGTACGCATCAAAAAGAGCAAACCATTTTTGCGGCAAAGAGCATTAGCAACTCGATTTTAAACACCGGCCTTGTGCTTGATATGAAAGTTGAATTCTTGAAGATACTCTGTCCATTTTTCTCATCTAGAATTGAGATTTTGTTGACCTGAAATATATACTTTAAAGCGTGATGATCAGTATACAAAATAAACTCCCTATGAATCAAATATGACCTTCAATGCTCAAGGGTACGAAAGATAGCATAAAACTTTAAATCATAAGTACTATAATAGAGCTTAGCACCATTCAATTTTTTACTAAAAAAAGCAACGGGACATCCTTCTTGGATAAAGACTCCTCTAATACTGATTCTGGAAGCATCACAATGTACCTACAAAATAGTATTAGAATTTAGAAGAATTAAAATCGGGCGGTGCTTAACTTCTCTTTAAGTTGCTCAAAACTCCAATTGGACTTCATTGGTCCAAAGGCTCCCTTTTTTATGCAAGACATGAGTGGGGCTGCTAAAGAACTGAAATGGGCGATGAATCACCGACAAAAGAATGCCAATTTATGGATGCTACGAACATCATGAACATTGGTTGGAGTTGGTGATTATTGAATCACTTTAATCTTTGAATTATCAAAGGAGTTGCCATCTTTGGAGATGTTGAAACCTAAGAAGAGAATTTTTTCCACCATGAAGTAGCACTTATTAGGGGCTACATAGAGATTCTCCTTCCTTAGGGTGAGTAGCACTTCTTAGAGGTGTTATAAATACTCATTAGTAGTCATACTATAAATAAGAATATCATTAAATTAAATCACTACAAATCTTCTAAGGTAAGGCTTCAAGATTTGGTTCATAAACCTCATGAAAGTGGATGGGGCACTTGAAAATCTAAATGCATGACTAGCCATTTAAATAGTCCATCCTTGGTCTTGAAAGTCATCTTTCATTCATCTCCAGGTCTAATTCAGATTTGATGATAACCACTTTTCAAATCAAGCTTTGAGAAAATGGTAGCACCAGATAAATTGTCCAAGAAATCATCAAGGCAGGGAATAGGAAAATGGTACTTAATTGTAATCTTGTTGATGGCTTGGCTATCAACACACATCCTTCATGTTTCATTCTTCTTTGGCTCTAAGAGTATAGGCACAACATAAGGACTAAGACTTTCTTGAATGAACCCTTTGGATAAGAGTTCTGTGACTTTCCATTGTAACTTGGCATGTTTGGTGGGACTCATTTGGTATTGAGGTAGATGAAGGAGAGGAGCACCGGGTACCAAATCAAGTTGATGTTGAATATTTATCATTAGACGGAGACCCGAGGGTAGGTCAGATGGAAAAACACCTTGAAACCCACTTAATAGCGGTTTCACTTGGTCCGGGATAGTTGACATTTGTACATTATACTCTGACTTGATTAACATTACATACACAACATCTACCCCTTCATAGCACCGTTTACATCCTTTATTGTGTGCAAATTTGGCGTTGGGGAATTTTGCCATCAATAAGGACTTGAGAAGGTCCTTGCTAGGTGCCAAAATAATTCATATTTTTTACCAAATTTAAAAGAATAAGTGTTGTTCCTCCTATCATGAGTAGTTTTCTTATCAAATTGCCAAGGATGACCAAGAATGACATTGCTAGCATCCATGGGGAATACATCACACTATATTTTATCATAATATGTAGATGCAATGGAAAGATGAATAAGGCATTGTTTGAAATGGTTACCTCACTACTACGCTTTAGCCAAGACATTTTGTATGGTGTAGGATGTTCTTTCAAGTTTAATTTCAACTTTTGAGCTATCTCTTTAGAAATTAGATTCTCACAACGTCTAGAATAAATGATGAGTTGGCATACTATAAGACCTGCACTCCACTAACCCGGTCTAACTGTATTGTGTCAAGTCTTTCCATCATAGCCGAATCGAGTAGACTGACCGTGTGAAGAATCTATGAGACCAGGTAAGAAAATTGACTCAAAATGATCGACCATACAATGAGGAAATAAGACCAGTCAAAATGGGATGTATGGTCGATACTTCTAAAACGTGTGGTCGACGGATTTTACGACCATAAGTCTGACCATACGTTGCCAGATTAGACTCTGTGATTTGGAAACTTTTCCAATCTTAAGAGATCTCTTTCCTACTATTGGAGGGCTCTTTATGGAGAGTTTTTCTCTATATAAGGGACGTCCCTCAGCCCTTTTTCACTCTTTTGAATCATTATCAAACCCTAAAACCTAAGAGAGAAAGAGAAAGGAAGAGAAGGAGAAGGAATTTTGTAGACTCTCTGTAACAAGTAAGGTATAAACCTTGTCTCAATAGCCATAGAATTCCTAAAGTAGGAGTTCCTAGTGCAAATTGTGATACCAAACCCAATGTAAGGATTCAGCGATTGGATTTTCTAAGCAAATCTCAAAGGAGATCATGGAGGATGGGTTAGAATACATAGTTTGATAAAAACTAAGTGTTATGGCCATAAAATGATCGTTAAGGAGAACCCCATTGATGAGCCAAGAATAGGAACTCGTAACTCATATTGGAAGTAAAAATCAGACTAAACTCGTATGGTCACAGCTATGGTGAACCATAGGGTGACCATAGAGTCAACCACAACCATTTCTGAAAATCCCAAGAAATGTGTGGTCCTAGGTGTGTTCGATTGTACATGGTATGGTCAACAAAGACATGCTACCATAGGATCAATCAGTCACCTATTAGTGGTCTGTTTTGACTTTCAACTACTATAACTTGTCACACATGAACCCTAACATAAATCCATATAATTCCTAGGTTCCTAAATTAATTCAAAGAGATTTGTAAGGCTTTGAAGGAGATCAAATATCGTTAACAAGTGAGGGAACAATACCTAAACTAATTGGTTAATGACAAGCTATCTTTATTTTATTGAGTCCACTACCATGAATGATTGTTTGCTATCCATATAATTCCTAGGTTCCTAAATTAATTCAAAGAGATTTGTAAGGCTTTGAAGGAGATCAAATATCGTTAACAAGTGAGGAAACAATACCTAAACTAATTGGTTAATGACAAGCTAGCTTTATTTTATTGAGCCCAATGCCATGAATGATTGTTTGCTTGTTTATTTGTAATGTACATCTCACATGTCATCCAATATTACTGCTATTCCTATTCATGCATATTTATTTTATTGTTTTCTTTCTAATTGTGGATGATGATAGGAATAGGCATGTGTTTGTGAGTGTGGTGGTGTATTGTGTGGGGAGGGGTGTTTGATCCCTTAACCATGCTTCGCATTGACATCATCGTATTGCCATTACCTTTACAGAATTTTATGTCGTAGGGCATTAAGGGAGGTGGTCTCGGACCGTATGGTCTTTGATTCTACTAGGGGGCCTTAGCTCTATCTCTATAGACGTATTGACAAATGCTAGGGTAAGGCCTTGGATAGATTTGAATGACATTAGGATTGGTTAGTTGTGAGTCTAGTTTGCAAGCCTTTACTAGCAAGGGCTTACGTATTGGTATAGGTAGGGCATCAGGGAAAGTGTTGATAGTGTGTGATTTGGATACTTTAGCTCTATCTCTATTCTATGGTGGGTGCATGTAGGACGCCAATGGTGTTTGATCTATTGGGCAGATTCACATGCTCCTGTATAGAGGTGTAGTGGCTGCCAATCCTTTTTATAGCACAGTTGCAAACTAAAAATCTGGCCAAAGATATGAATTGAATGCATGCATATGTTTACACATTGTTTTGTTTGCTCACTGAGCTGTGATGTGTTCTCACCCATTCGACGTTGAATATTTTTAGTTGATGATGCAGGTGTTATTGTAATAGACTATATGAATGCACCGACGTATGGACACATGGCTGCTATGGACATTAAAGCTATGGAGGATGTGCATGATCCGTCATGCGAATGCAATCAATGTGTTTTTTATTAGTTTTAGTATTATTTGAATAAGGGAACATGTAATTGATTATTTACTTTATGTTTTGAGTTATTTAGAGAAAACTAGATTTAAATATTTATTTATCATTGTTAGACTTCAGTTCATTATTTATAAAGACTTCTGCTATTTAATTGTTATCTCTGATTATTACTGTGGAATGTATTTGGTTTTATATGGTGGGTACGGTCTATCTGAGATCCTGGTTACACCATTGGTTCTTATAACTGTTCATTACACTACTAGTTAGTCTATAATTGGGGTGTAACAACTATCACACCACAATTCTACACCAAGCAGAATGGTGTAATGAACCGTCAATAAACCAACGGTTCAACCAGGATCTCGTATAGGCTATCCCATGTTGTTAAACCAAAACACATTCCACATTAATCAGAGGTAATAAATTAAATAGCGAATGGCTTACAGATAATGAACAAAGGTCTAATCATGATAAATAATTAATATTTCATTTATCTCCAAGTAACCAAAACATAATTTAATACATATTACAATATCCAAATACGAAATTTAAACACTAAGCGTATCCATAGTTGAAACGCTAGCTTGACAAATCAATAATCCTCCATAGCTTACTCATCATAGCGGCCACCCGTTTACAAATTGGCATGTTGTCATAATCTCCAACCGTAATACCTGCAACATTAGAAACTAAATGATTTGTTCGCACGAGGGTCAGCTCTCCAACTTGAGCTCAGTGATAAAACAAAATAATGCAACAAAACATATGCATGCATTCAATTCATATCTTTGGTCTGGTATATAAGTTTGCAATGTGCAGTAGAAAGGATAGGTGGCCACGCACCTCTATATATAGGGTGTGTAAGCCCACCCAACGGATCAAACAATATTGTCGTCCACATCCACCCCATCATGGAATAGGGATAGAGCTAATGTGCCTTGATCAAACACCGCATAACACTTCCCCTGATGCCCTACCCATACCAACACCTAAGCCCTTGTTGGTGAGGGCTTGCAAACTGGGCTTGCACCTAACCAATCCTAATGTCAAACAGTGTATCCAAGGCCTCACCCCAGCATCCCTCAATACGTCCATAGAGATAGAGCTAAGGCCCCTCGGAAGAGTCGAAGACTACACGGTCTGAGACCACCTCCACTAATGCCCTACGACGTAATAGTTCTGCTAAGTTAATGGCGATACGATGATGTCAGTGGACAAGACTTGAGTAGAGATAGAGCTAAAGTGTTCGGATCAAACACCGCATAACCCTTCCCCTGATTCCCCACTCGCATCAAATACACTAACCACACACAAACATTCACAAGTCTATTCCTAGCATCATCATCATCATCATCATGTTATAAATAAACAGAATTAAATATGCATGAACATCAATAGTAGGAATATTGGGTGACATGTTGAATGCACAATACAAGCATACACGCATAGAATCAGTCATGGCATTGGACTAAAGAAATAAAAATAATTTATTATTAGCCAATTAGTCTAGGTCTTGTTCCCTCATCTTTGCTTGAGTGTAGATCCTCTTTCAAGCTTTAAGAATCACTTTTATATCAATAGGAGAAGCTAACAAGTCAATAGATTTTAGTTAGAAGTCATTCCGACAATTTTAGGCTTACTGTTAAGCGAGGGTCGTAGGACGGGTCGCAGGTAGGGTAGCAGTTTTCTGCGACCCCCAGGGGTAGGGTATATGCCAGGGTCGGATGTTCCATCGACCCTGGGTGCGACCAACCCATCCCTAGACTTCCCGAATGCTGGGGGTCGATCCTGTGGTTTGGTAGGGTCGATTCCCAATCGACCCCACGTGCGACCCCCTATGGTTTGAGTTGAGAATTTCATCCTACAGTCTATTCTTCCATTTTTGGGTCCTATAGCTTACTTCTACAATCCATTCTATGCTTGTTCTATGGCTCAAAACTCCAAGTTACTCACTTTTCATAGTTTTCCATGATTTCCATTGGAATTCATCCATGGATGGATGGTATTAGGGTTTCTCCTAACCTAACTTCATCATAATCTATTCTAAGCTTCCAATTCAGATAGGGATTGAGGTTCATACCTGTAGTCTGAGTTTCAAAGATTTCTCTAAGCTTCTTCTTCTTCCTTAGCCATTTCTTCAAGTTTTCCTTCTTTTCTTCTCTTCTTTCTCTTATCTTTCTCTCTCTTTCAATTAGGGTTCTAAAAGGAGTGAAAGAGGCTTACGTGTCACACCCCAATTCCGCACTATTCAGAACGGTGTGATGAACTGCTAAAAAACCAATGGTTCAAACCAGGATCTCTAATAGGTTGTGTCCTTGTAAATTAAACCATACACATCCACAATCATAATTAGAATAAATACACAATAGTGGAAGTCTTAATATTAAATGAACTGAGGAATCTAACTGTGATAATCATAAATAAAATACCAAATTATGTTTTATCAACCGAGACATAAGTAAATAAAATATCAATTACATTTCCTTAATAGTTCAAATAAAAATCTAATCGAAAATGCATGAGTTGTAGTCGCATGAGAAGTCATGTGTCTCCACTATGTCTTCTGCCTCCATTGTAGCCACGTGTCCATACATAGAAGCATTCATATAATCTTCCACAGTGGTACCAGCATCATCAACTAAAAATATTCGACGTCGATAGGGTGAGCTCACATCACGGCTCAGTGAGCGAACAAAACAATGCAACAAACATACGCATGCATTCAATTCATATCTGTGGTCTGGTATATAAGTTTGCGATGTGCTATAGAAAGGTTCGGTGGCCGGCTCACCTCTATACAGGAGTGTGTGAAGCCGCCCAAAGGTTAACGTTTATTGCCGTCCCACATGCACCCACTTTGGAATAGAGATAGAGCTAAAGTGCTTAGGACCACACCGCAACACACTTCCCCTGATACTATACCCATACCCACACGTAAGCCCCTACTTGCGAGGGCTTGCAAACTGGACTCGCAACTAACCAAGCCTAATGTCAAACAGTGTACCCAAGGCCTCACCCTAGCATCCCTCAGGACGTCCATAGAGAAAGAGCTAAGGCCCCCTGGCAGAGTCGAAGACTAGACGGTCCGAGACCACCTCCATTGATACCCTACGACGTAATAGTTCTTCTAAGGTAATGGCGATACGACGATGTCAGTGTACAAGACTTGAGTAGAGATAGAGTTAGAGTCTAGTAACCAGGCTGAACCACAATGTCACGTCCTCCCCCTAATGCTCCACTAGCATCAAGCACACTAATCACACACATACATTCACATGTCTATTCCTAGCATCATCACCATCATCATGTTATAAATAAAATAGAATTAAATATGCATGAACATTAATAGCAAGAATATTAGATGACATGTTGAATGCGCATTACAAGCATACATGCATAGAATCAGTCATGGCATTGGACTTAAGAAATAAAAATAGTTTATTATTAGCCAATTAGTTTATGTCTTGTTCCCTCACCTTGGCTTGAGTGTAGATCCTCTTTCAAGCTTTAAGAATCACCTTTATATCAGTAGGAAAACCTAACAAGGCGATAGATCTTAATTAGGAGTCATTCCGACAACTTTAGGCTTGCTGTTAAGCAAGGGTCGTAGGACGGGTCACAGGTAAGGTAGCAGTTTCTGCGACCCCATGGTGTAGGGTCGATGCCAGGGTCGGATGTTCCATTGACCCTGGGTGCGACCACCACATCCCTAGACTTCCCGAATGCTGGGGGTCGATCATGTGGTCTGGTATGATCGATTCCCAATCGACCCTACGTGCGATCCTATAAGACCCGTATCAAACTAACCCGGTCTTATCACCTTGAACCAGGTCTACCCACCATGGTTGAGCAAAATGGACCAAGGGTGTGAAGGAGATCGTGATCCCAGGTATTAAACTGACCCAAAAACACTTAAATTAAGGGGAGGGTCACATACCCAGCAAGGAAGGGTCGGACCCCCCAAGACAGAAAGTCAGACCCCAAGTTTTACAGGGGGGTCGGATACTTTAGGAACCAGGGGTCGACGAGATCATCGACCCCCTCATCGACCCCCAGTTGCCGCCAGAAACAGAAATTTGGAATGCTTCCTAATTTCGGTTGGACTCCTTCCAAATCTCAATGGGACTTATTTTAGGAGTTTCTAGTCTATAAATAAGACGTCCCTAAGTATCTTTCACTCCTTTTACAACCCTAATTGAATTGAGAGAAAGAGAAGAGAATGAAGAGAAGAAGAAGAGAAGCAAGGAAGAGAAGAAAGCAAAAAGGAGAAGAGTTGCAGAGAAGGAGTATTCTTCTCAGGTATGGATACTAATTCCATGAGTTTCTACAGACCTTAGGTTAGAAAATGAAGAGAGTATGATCTTGGAGAAACCCAAACCATCAACCCATGGTTAGGTCTTCATGGAAAACCATGGAGGAACTCATGAAAGCTATGTAGGTGAATGATTCATGGTTTTAGACCATAGAATGTGTGTAGAATGGACTGTATGAGCAAGCCATAGGACCCCAAACAGGAAGATTGGACTGAAAGGAAGAAAATCGACCAAAACCCATAGGGGGTCACATGGGGGGTCAATGGCCAACGACCCTACCAGACCCTGAGCATCGACCCCCAGTGTTCGAGAAGTCCAGAATAGGGGTGGTCGCACCCAGGGTCGATCATTACTCTGACCCTACCTCTGACCCCAAGTTAACAGAATGGTTTTTAAATTCGGAATTAATTCTAATTAAATTCTATCGACTTTGTTAGATCTTTTAGCAATATAATAACAATATAAATGTGATTTTAAAGCTTGAAAGAGGATCTATTAACAAGCTAAGATGAGGGAACAAGACCTAAACTAATTGATTAATAATAAACTATTTTATTTCTTGAGTCCAATGCCATATTGATTCTATGCGTGTATGCTTGTATGTGCATTTAATATGTCATCCAATATTTATATTATTTGTTCATGCATATTTATTTTACTGTTATAACATGATGATGATGATGATGATAGGAATAGGCATGTGAATGTTTGTGTTTGGCCAATGTATATGGTGCGGGTAGGGATGGTATGAATCGGTACTTCAATGCCGTTTTCATCGAGGTATATTGTGCCATGGTTCTACTCAAGTCATGTCGACTGATGTCGTCGTATCGCCATTACCTTAGCAGAACTATTATGTCGTAGAGTATCAGGGGAGGTGGTCTCGGTCCTTGTAGTCTCTAACTCTTCCGGGGGGCCTTAGCTCTATCTCTATGGATGTTCTGAGGGATGCTGGGGTGAGGCCTAGGATACACTGTTTGGCATTAGGATTGGTTAGTTGCGAGCCCAATTGGCAACCCTAGCCAGTAGGGGTTTATTTGTTGGTATGGTATCAATCGGTACAGCCATAACCGTTTTTCATGGGGTGTATATTGTGCCATTTTGGGTGCATGTGGGGTGACGGTGCCGTTTTCATTGGGCGTTTTCACACACTCGTGTATAGAGGTGCGGCGGCCACTTATCCTTCCTATAGCACATTGCAAACTATAAACCAGACCAAAGATATGATTTGACTGCATGCATATGTATTGTTGCATTGTTTTGTTTGCTCACTGAGCCATGATGTGTGCTCACCCCTCAATGTCGAATATTATTAGTTGATGATGCAGATATTACAGTCGAAGATTATGTAAATGCTCCAGTGTATGGTCACGTGGCGGCGATGGAAGTTGAAGATGAAGTGGATACACATGACTCCTCTTGCGAGTGTAACTCATGTGTATTCGATTAGATGTTTTTCTAGATTTTTTTATTTGGATTTATTAAGGACATGTATATTTGATACTTATTTATGTCTCAGTTGATACAGAATAATTTGCTATTTAAATATTAATATCACAGTAGATTCTCAATTCATTTTACTATAAGACTTCCGCTATTGTGTATTTACTCTGATTATGAATGTGGATGTATGAGGTTTAGGTCAGTCGGATACCATCTGTATGAGATCCTGGTTGAACCGTTGGTTTGCTAGTGGTTCATCACACCATTCTGAATAGTACGGAATTGGGGTGCGACGGACCCCCCGTGGTTTGAGTCGACATTTTCATCCTACAGTCCATTCTATCAAGTTTGGGTCCTATGGGTTACTTCCACAATCCATTCTATGCTTGTTCTATGGCTTAAAACTCTAGGTTTCATGCTTACATTGCCTACCATGATTTCCTCCTTTGATTTCATTGAAATCCTCCCATGGATGGATGATTTGGGTTTCTCCTAAACCATACCCTCTTCATGAACTATTCTAAGGTCTTAAATCATTAATGGAAACATACCCATACCTTAGGTTTGCTGAGATTCAGAGGTTTCTCTAAATTCTTCTCTTTAGTCTTCTTCTCCAACTTTCCTTCCCTTCTCTTTCTCTCACTTTCAGTTAGGGATTCAAAAGTAGTAAAAGAGGCTAAAGGACGTCCTATTTATAGAGGAGAACATCCCAAAATAAGTCCCATTGAGATTAGGAAAGAATCCCCTTAAAATTTGAAAGTTTCCTATTTATGATTTCTGTCGGCAATGAGGGGGTCGATGAGGGGGTCGGAGATCCCGTCGACCCTCAGGTTAAATTTTCTGACCCTCAGTCAAAATTTCAGGGGTCTGACTCCCTAATGAGGGGGTCTGACCCTGCCTATCTGGGTATGCGACCCTACCCCCTATTTTACTATTTTTGGGTCAGTTTAATATCTGGTCTCGCTATTTCCTTTACGCACTTGGTCCATTTGGCTCGACCATGATAAGTGGACCTAGTACAAGATGGTAAGACCGGTTAGTTCGATATGGGTCTTACAACTCCCCCCTGCTTATATAAATTTTGTCCTCAAAATTGTACATACCTTCCGAGTCAAATAGATGAGGGTATTACTTTCGTATAGCATTCTCTTCTTCCCATGTGATTTCTTCTATATCTCTTTCTCTAGGTGACCTTAACATAATAAATGTCACGGTTGCATAGTCATTGCCCCTTTCGGCTGGTGATTTCAGTTGGTGGTACTTCAAATGTCAAATCCTTAGTTAAATCAGGTAGATCTACTGTCAAAACGTGCGTTGGATCTCTGACATACTTCTTTAATAAGGAGATATAAAATACATCATGCACACTTGACATAGATGGTGGTAGTGCTAACTGGTAAGCTACTTTTCCACGTTTAGCTAGAATCTCATATGGTCCAACATATCTCGGACTTAGTTACCCTTTCTGTCCGAACCATTTCAAACCTCGCATAGGTCACACTTTGAGGAATACCTTATCACCTACGGTGAATTCAAGGTCTCGGCGTCTAGTATCTGCATATTGCTTCTGACGATTCTGAGTCGTTCTTACTCTTTCCTTGATAATGTCGACTACTTGACAAGTCTCTTCAATAAATTCTGGTCCAACAATACTACGTTCTCCAACTTCATTTCAAAACAAAGGAGTTCGACACTTTCTACCATACAGTGCTTCATAGGGTGACATCTGTAAAGTAGCCTGATAGCTATTGTTATAATCGAACTCAATCAGCGGTAACTTTTCATCCCATGATCCTTTGAAATCAATTACACAGGCTTGGAGCATGTCTTCTAGAATCTGGATGGTGCACTCCGATTGTCTGTCTGTCTGAGGATGGAATGCAGTATTGAACTTCAATGTTGTACCCATAGCCTTCTGCAATCCTTCCCAAAACTTTGAAGTAAATCGTGGATCTCTGTCAGACACAATGCTTTTAGGTACACTGTATAATCTAACAATATTATCCACATACAACTTAGCTAACCTCTCCAGTGTATACTGAGGTTGTATAGCTATAAATCAAGCCATTTTAGTTAGTCGGTCTACAATCACCCAAACTGCATCAACTACTCGGGGAGTCAATGGTAACCCTATGACGAAGTCCATAGTTATGCAGTCCCATTTCCACGCTGGTTTCGGTAACGACTGTAACAGTCCTGCTGGTCTTTGTCATTCAGCTTTCACCTTCTGACAATTTAGGCATTGAGACACGAACTTGGCTATATATGCTTTCATTCCTCTCTACCAATATAATTTCTTTAGGTCATGATATATTTTTGTACTTCCAAGATGTATCGAATAGGCGGTCGTATGGGCTTCCATCATTAATCGGTGTCTAATGTCCAAACTTTCTGTTTCAAGTACACATATTCTTCCTTTGTACTTCAGTACCTTTTCATCATCTGAGGTGAACTCAGGAATAGTCCTACCTTTTTCGATGTCTTCTTGTACCGTTCTTAGATAACGTATGATTTAATCGCTGTTTTCACTTCATCAAGTATATCGGGTACAATCTTCAATGTGGCGAATATATTTCCAAACCGATGGATAAACCCTTGGTTGGTTGATTCACCCGGTGCATCTATCACAAATTGCTCATTACCATAATTGAATACTTTTCTGGTAATACACAGTACAGAAGTGGTGCTAACCTCCCCTTGAGATTTTATCATTGCCTATCTACTCAGCGCGTCAGCAACCACATTAGCTTTCCCCGGATGATACTGGATATCACAATCATAGTCTTTCAATAGTTCCAGCCATCTTCTTTGTCTCATATTCAACTCCTTCTGATTAAAGAGGTAAGTAAGACTCTTATGAACTGATTTAATCTGAAATTTCTCTACGTACAAGTATCTCTCCATATTTTGACAGCATATACTACTGCCGCTAATTCCAAATCATGAGTGGGATAGTTCTTCTCATGTGTCTTCAATTGTCCTGAGGCATAAGAAATTACTTGGTCTCCCTGCATAAGTACACATCCTAATCCCAATCCTAACGCATCAGTGTACAAAATAAATAGCTGTCCTAGAATCGGAATGGTCAAGATTGGAGCAGATGTCAATCTAGCCTTCAATGTTTGGAAACTCTTCTCGCATTTATCAGTCCAAACATACTTTTTTCCCTTCTTAGTCAAACTGGTGAGAGGTACAGCAATTCGGGAATAGTCTTCTACAAATCGTCGATAATACCCAACTAGACCTAAGAAACATCTAATTTCTGTAACGCTCTTCGGTGCTTTCCACTTCGCAAGAGCTTCGATCTTGCGAGGATCCACTTTAATTCCTTCAGCGGATACAACATGGCCTAGAAAAGCGACTTCCTTTAGCCAAAACTCACACTTTGTAAATTTGGCGTAGAGCTTCTCCTTTCGTAATCGCTGCAGAGCGGCGTTTAGATTCTTAATATGAGTTTCCTTGTCCTTGGAGTAGACCAATATAACATCGATGAATACAATAACCGACGTATCCAACATATCATGCAATACCCGATACATAAGTTCCATAAAGGTTGCTGGTGCTTTTCATCAATCGAAAAGACATGACCAAAAATTCATAATGTCCATATCTGGTCCTGAATGCTGTCTTTAGAATATCACCATCCTTAATCTTCAACTGATGGTTGCCTGACTGAAGATCGATCTTGGACAACACTTTGTCACCTTGCAACTGATAGAACAGGTCATCGATCCGAGGCAATGGGTACCGATTCTTGATTGTCAGTTTATTCAGTTCTCGATAGTCTATACATAGTCGAACGCTACCGTCGTTCTTCTTTACGAATAATACTGGCGCTCCCCATGGTGATATGCTAGGTCGGATGTAGCCCTTGTCCAGCAGTTCTTGTAGTTGTACTTTTAATTCCTTCAGTTCAATAGGAGCCATTCGATAAGGTGCTTTAGATACTGGTGTGGCTCCAGGTATCAGAGCTATAACAAACTCTATAGCGTGGTCGGGTGGTAGTCCTGGTAGTTCTTTAGAAATACATCTGGATAGTCACGCACGACATCAATATCCTCCATTCGTGGTGCTTATTTGGTAAGATCGACCACAGATACTAGATACCCAACTGCTCCTTTGTTAAGGCACTTCCTAGCCTTTAATGCAGAGAATATGAGCTTTCATTTACGGGGAAGTTTGGTTCCCGCAAAACTGAACTCTGCCCCTTCTTTGTCTTTAAATGTCAGCTTCTTTTCGGCACACAATAGGTTTGCAGAATGCTGAGCTAACCAGTCCATTCCCAAGAAGACGTCAAAGTCTGCCATCTCAAGTTGAATCAAGGTTGCATCCAAAGTCTTTTCGTCAATAAGAACTAGACATGGTCCATAAACTTTTTCTAGTTCCACTTCTAATCCCATAGGCGATTGTACAAGCAGTTTGTAGTCTAAGGATTTGAGGGGTAGATTTAGCTTCTTTCCAAATGACATAGATATAAAAGAATGAGTAGCTCCTGAATCAAAGAGTACACTGGCGGGAATGCCATTAATAGGCACGATACCTGTGATTTGTTTTGATTTAGTCTACGTGCTCACATAATGTAACCCAAAATGATAAGATTCAGGTCATACCTGTGATCACATTAGACGATGTGGCAGCATCCTCAGATGTAACTGGGTAAACTCTGCCTTGTTGTAGTTGCTTCTTGGGCTTAGGACACTCCCTTGCCATATGTCCCAATTGATTGCAGTTATAGCATTTTAACCCTTCCTTATTTGGCTTTTGTTGCTGTTGAGCTGCTGAAGTTGTCTTGGCTACAGCATTGAAACCTTGAGTACGGAAGGGTTTGAATACCTTGGTGTTCCCTCCGTTGTAAGAATTTCCATTTGGCCTTTTGATTCCTCTATTTTGAGCAAAGTAGCTCTCTTTCTGGCTCGACTTTATCACTCGAGCAATTTGTACAGTTTCATTGTAGAATTTCTTTTCAAGTCCCAGAACATGTTCACGTATGCTTCCTTTAAGTCCCATGACGAACCTATGGGTCTTTGTATCTTCCACTTGCATACTGACTGGTGCAAAGAAGAACAGCTCCTCATAACGCTGTTGATATGCATCGACAGTCATCTGTCCCTGATATAAACTCAGGAACTCCTTCTCCATGGAATCTCTGAAACTCCTAGGAAAATACTTTTCAAAGAATGCCTCCTTATATATATCCCAAGTCAATTAGGTGTGCATTGTCATCAGATACATCCTTGTAGACTTCCACCAATGGTGTGCATCGCCTTTCAGCATGAATGTTGCACACAATACTTTCTCTTCTTCCTTCACTGTCATCATCATAATGTTTCTCTCCATCTCATCAATCCTGTGTGCTGGCCACAACGGATCAGCTGGCTTACCACTATACTCCTTGGGCTTCATCTTCAGAAAACGCTCCACCAGTTTGGAGTGGTCTAGTTGATGAGGGACATAAGCTCCATACATAGGTGGTTGTTATTGATATCCACCTGGAGCTACTTCAGGGTTTTGTACTTGAGCCTGCATGATGGGAGTCTGAGATGCGTGGGGTACTATGTTACTTCCCCTGGTACTGTGCTTGCCTGTCTTGCTGGCATCGGTGTCGTCTGTGCAGCTGGAAAAGCCATGCCTATGGCAGCTTGCATAGTAGCTAGTACCTGTTGTATTTGCTGCAGCTGTTGTGCCAAATTCAATAGGGGCTGTAGCCAGGTCTATAGGTGGAGCTGACAGATTTGTAGGATTTGTCTGCCCATTAACTACGGACGGTGCCGTGTTCAGATTCTCCTATGTTTCAGGGTGTATATGGAAGTCTTCATCCATAGGTGGTGGTGGTGGAATAGTGTTACGGCTTTGTCTAGTCACTCTGCGTCCAGCCATTATCTGTTCTGGTAGTGGTGATGCCTGAAAATCATAGAATATGTGAGGCAATCATTATATACTTCATTCTCATATTTAAATCCACTAATCAATGATATTTTCAATTTTTTCAGATCATTTTGTCAAAAATACTGTATTTTCGATCGCAGGGTCGATGGATGTCCGACCCTAGGGTATGCGACCCTGAGAATTACAGATACTTATCGAGAGCCGATGGTCGATGGTGGGGTCGATGGATGTCCAACCCTGGGATCGACCCCTGGTTCTCTGTCAGATCACCGAGAGGCTAGGGTCGATGAGGGGGTCAGAGGGAGGGTCGGATGTTTTGGTCGAATTCTCCGACCCTTGGACTAAAAATCAGGTTTTTAATCCCGATTCTGAATCCATTTCTCATTCTTTCCCCTCCTTTCCGACTCGGCTCGATCCTCTGAGTTGCTACAGTGAAAACTCTGACACATTGGTGATTTTTGCTTCTCTTTTTGAAGTCTACTCCTCTTCTACAGGTATGTTCTCTACGGTTTCATGTTTTTAGTGTTTCTTAACTACGTTTTTTTTCGTTTATATCGTTTTCTTCAAATTAAACTTTTTCCAACCGTAAAATTTTGATTTTTAATGGGGGCTTTTTTTGTTGGTGACTCAATGGATGAAAGCCCTACAAATATTTGAGTTTCATCGGTTGGTTATCGAGAAACTTGAAATTTCCAATTTTTGCCCTAATTTGTCGAGATTTTTTAATTTCTTGAAGTTTCTTCAAATTCAATCTCCTTAGATAAAATTTCCAACTGCATGAGTCTTGCAGGATCGTTTAAAATCATTATAAGTCCTCCTGCCCACGTGTATGGGTGAAAAGTAAGGTTTTTGACCAATTTATGTCGTTATAATGTCAAAAATTTTGGGTTTTTTCATCTTTACTAATCCAGTATCTGTTTTTCTTTGTTTTTGTAGATAGTATGGCTCGTACCATAGTACCCAGGGTTCATGACCCAGTACGCTTCTGTTCTAACGAGACTGAGGCACAGTATGCCCGCTACGCTCCTAAGAAGGTAGAGGGAGGTCGTCGTGGACTTGGCTAGCTTGGCCTTGTTTGATGTGGAGAGGGCTTTTGGTGATATGGGCTGGCTTCCTGTGATCACCTACGACACCTGTACTCGTCCAGATTTGGTGAGACAGTTTTATTGTAATCTCCAAGTGGTCGGGGATTACAATGATGCTGAGATGGGTAGAGAGCTTAGGATCACTAGCTATGTCATGAAAGTGAAGGTTTCCTTTGATTATCGACAGCTAGTGGATCTCATGGGTACTTCATACAATGGCCCCTTGGTGTTCTGTGCTCCCGGAGAGCCCTAGTTCATTTCATTGGAGATGAGGGCTGAGATAGATCGTCAGTGTCACACCCCAATTCCACACATCTCATAATGGTGTGATGAACCGCTAATAAACCAACGGTTCAACCAGGATCTCAAATAGGCTATCCCCGCGTTATCCAAACTTGCACACATCCGTAATCATAATCAGAGTAAATACACAATAGCGGAAATCTTATAAATAAATGAACTGAGAATCATGTGATATTAAAATTTAAATAACAATTTATTCTGGTATCAACCGAGACATAAGTAAATATCAATACAAGTCTTTAATAAATCCAAATAGAGAAACCTATAAAATATCTAATCAAATACACACGAGTTGCACTCGTAAGAGGAGTCGTGTGTATCCACTTCAGCTAAAACTTCCATCGCTGCCACGTTCCCTTACGTAGACGCATTCATATAGCCTTCAACGGTATAACCTGCATAATCAACTAAAAATATTCGACGTCGAGGGGTGAGCACACATCACGGCTCAGCGAGTAGCCAAAACAATGCAATAATACATATGCATGCAAATCAATTTATATGTTTGGTCTGGTTTAAAGTTTGCAGTATGCAATAGAAATGTTTAAGTAGTCAAAGGTCGCGTTTATTGACCCCGCCTCTTTACACGAGTGTGTGACGTTACCCGAAGATCACGTTTATCGTCAACTCACATGCACCCAATCATGAACATTATATAACAAAGGTTACGTTTATTGCTATATAGTGCCATACCAACACGTAAGCCCCTGTTGGCGAGGGCTACAAACTGGGCTCGCAACTAACCAATCCTACTGCCAAATAGTCTATCCAAGGCCTCACCCCAGCATCCCTCAGAATGTCCATAGAGATAGAGCTAAGGCCCCCTGGTAGAGTCAAAGACTACAAGGACCAAGACCACCTCCCCTGATACTCTACGACGTCATAGTTCTGCTAAAGTAATGGCGATACGATGATGCTAATGCACAAGACTTGAGTTAGAGATAGAGCTAAAGTGCTAAGACCCGCCAAAGGTTAACGTTTATTGACGTTCTCATCACACCTCCCCTGATACTCGCTCGCATCAAGTACATCAACCACACACATATAAGCACATGCCTATTCCTACCATCCCCATCATCATCATGTTATAAACAATAAAGTAAATATGCATGAATAAGTAATAGAAATATTGGATGGCATGCTGTATGCGCATTACAAACATATTCGCATAGAATAAAGCATAGCATAGGACTCAAGGAATAGAAAACAGTTTTTGTTATTAACCAATTTAGTTTGGAGTTCTGGTTCCTCACCTTAGCTTGCTAATAAATACTTTTCCAAGCTTTATAATCACCTTTATATTGTTATTATATTGCTAGAAAACCTAACAAAGTCAATAGAATTTAATTAGAATTTATTCGGAATTAAAAACCATTCTATTAACTGAGGGTCGGAGGTAGGGTCGGAGTCAGGATCGACCCTGGGTGCGACCCTCCCCAGATTCTGAACTTCTTGAATACTGAGGGTCGATGGTCAGGAACACCTAGGGTCGGATGGTCATCGACCCTCGATGCGACTCTCTGTGCACTTTGGTCCAATTCTCTCTCTTTGATCCATTCTTCGTGTTTGGGGTCCTATGGCTTGCTTCTACATTCCATTAAACATTCATTCCAGGGTCTGGAACCTTGTATAATCCCTCTAAATAGTTTTCATGCATTCTCCCATGGTATTTCATGAAACCAAACCATAGATTGATGGTTTGGGTTTCTCCGAGATCACACTCTCAACAATAACTAACCTAAGGTCTGTAGAAACTCATGTAATTAGTATCCATACCTGAGAAGATTACTTTTTCTCTAAAATTCTTCTCCTTTTTGCTAAGTTCTCTTCCTTGCCTTTCTTCTTCCTCTTTTTCTTCTCTTCTCTTTCTCTCAATTCAATTAGGGTTGTGAAAGAAGTGAAAGTGCCTTAGGGACGTCCTTTAAATAGAGTAGGAACATCCTAAAATAAGTCCCTTTGAGATTAAGAAAGAATCCAATCGAAAATTAGGAAGTTTCCTAATTTTATTTTCTTACAGCAACCGAGGGTCGATGGGAGGGTCGATGATCCCGTCGACCCTAGGGTCCTAAGCTGTCCGACCTTCCCTTCAAAATTGACGGTCTGACTTTCTGTTTTGGGAGGTCCGACCCTGCTTAGCTGGATATGCGACCCTTCCCCTATTTTAAGTGTTTTTGGGTCGATTTGATATCTGGGATCTCGATCTCCTTCACGCCCTTGGTCCATTTGACTCGACCATGACGGGTAAACCTGGTTCAAGGTGGTAAGACAGGGTTAGAATGACACGGGTCTTACAACTCCCCCCAACTTATAAAAATTTCATCCTCGAAATTGTATGTACCTTCTGAATCAAACAAGTGTGGGTATTGCTTCCGCATGGCATTTTCTTCTTCCCATGTAATTTCTTCCATGTCTCTACTTTTCCATATGACCTTAACATAGTGGATATCTCTGTTGCGTAGATGTTGAACCTTTCGACTAGTGATTTCTGTTGGTGTTACTTCAAATGTCAATTCATCAGTCAATTCTGGCAAATCCACTGTCAAAACATGCGTTGGGTCGTTGACATACTTCTTCAATAGGGAAATGTTAAATACGCCATGCACACTTGACATAGATGGTGGTAGTGCTAACTGATAAGCCATTTTTCCACGCTTAGCTAGAATTTCATATGGCCCGACATATCTTGGACTTAGCTTCCCTTTCTGTCCGAACCTCTTCAATCCTCGCATGGGCGATACCTTCAGAAATACTTTATCACCTACTGCGAACTCCAGATCTCTTCGTCGAGTGTCTGCATATTGCTTTTGATGGTTCTGAGCCATTCTCACTCTTTCCTTGATGATGTCGACCACTCGACAGGTCTCTTCAACAAATTCTGGTCCAACAATACTACGTTCTCCAACTTCATTCCAGAACAAGGAGTTCGACACTTCCTGCCATACAGTGCTTCATAAGGTGACATCTGTATAGTAGCCTGATAGCTATTGTTATAAGCGAACTCGATCAATGGTAAATTTTCATCCCATGATCCTTTGAAATCAACTACACATGCTCATAGCATATCTTCTAGAATCTGGATTGTACGCTCCGACTGTCTGTCTGTTTGTGGGTGGAATGCAGTACTGAACTTCAACGTCGTACCCATGGCCTTTCGCAATCCTTCCTAAAACTTGGAAGTAAATCGTGGTTCTCTATCGGACACAATGATTTCTGGAACACCATGTAATCAAACAATATTATCCACATACAGCTTTGCTAACCTTTCCAGTGTATACTGAGGTCGTATAGGTATGAAGCGAGCTGTTTTAGTCAGACGGTCCACAATCACCAAAACTGCGTCAACTACTCGAGGGGTCAATGGTAGTCCTATGACGAAATCCAGAGTGATGCAGTCCCATTTCCATGCTGGTTCCGGTAATGGCTGCAACAGTCCTGCGGGTCTTTGTCGTTCAGCCTTTACTTTCTGACAATTTAGGCATTGAGACACGAACTTGGCTACATCTGCTTTCATTCCCCTCCACCAATATAGTTTCTTCAGATCATGATACATTTTTGTACTTCCAGGATGTATCGAATAGATGGTGGTATGGGCTTCTTTCATCAGTCGGTGTCTAATGTCCATACTTTCTATTTCAGGTACTCATATTCTTCCTTTGTATTTCAGTACATTCTCGTCATCCAAGGTGAACTCAGGGTTGGTTCTACCTTTCTCAATATCTTCTTGTACTGTTCTCAGATAAGGATCTGCTTTGATAGTTGTCTTCACTTCGTCCACTATATCCGGTATAATCTTCAATGCCGTGAACATATTCGAAAACCGATGAATAAACCCCTTGTCAGCTGATTCATCCGTTGTATCTATCACATACTGCTCGTTGCCGTGGTTGAATACCATTCTGATAGTACACGTTGCTGCAGTTGTGCTAACCTCTCCTTGCGATTTTATCATTGCATTTCTGCTTAACGCATCCACTACTACGTTCGCTTTTCCCGGATGATATTGGATATCACAATTCCAGCCATCTTCTTTGTCTCATATTCAACTCCTTCTGATTAAATAAATAAGTAAGACTTTTATGGTCCGACTTAATCTGAAATTTCTCTCCGTATAGGTAATGTCTCCATATCTTGACAGCATGTACTACTGCCGCTAACTCCAAATCATGAGGGGGGTAGTTTTTCTCATGTACATTCAACTGTCTCGAGGCATAGGCAATTACTTGCTCTTCTTGCATAAGCACACATCCTAGTCCCAATCGCGACGCATCAGTGTATAAAGTAAATGTCTGTCCTGAAACGGGAATAGTTAAAATCGGGGTGGATAACAATCTGATCTTCAGTGTTTGGAAACTCTTCTCACATTTGTCGGTCCACACAAACTTGTCACCTTTCTTAGTCAAACTGGTGAGAGGTACGGTAATCCGAGAATAGTCTTCTATGAATCTCCGATAATAACCAGCTAGCCCCAGAAAACTTTTAATTTTTGAAACGCTCTTTGCTGCTTCCCACTTCATAATAGCCTCGATCTTGCTAGGGTCCACTTTGATTCCTTCAGCGGATACTACATGGCCTAGAAATGTGACTTCACTTAGCCACAACTCGTACTTTGAAAATTTGGCATATAGCTTCTCTTTCCTTAAACGTTGTAGGGCTGCGTTTAGGTTCTTGATATGGGTTTTCTTGTCCTTGGAATATACCAATATGTCATCAATAAATACTATAACCGATGTATCCAACATATCGTGGAAAACTCGGTTCATAAGTTCCATGAACGTTGCCGGTGCATTAGTTAATCCGAAAGACATAACAAAAAATTCATAATGTCCATATCTGGTCCTGAATGCTGTCTTTGGAATATCACCTTCTTTAATCTTCAGCTGATGATAGCCTGATCGAAGATCGATCTTAGAAAATACTCTTGCTCCTTGTAACTGATCGAACAAGTCATCGATCCGAGGTAGTGGATATCGATTCTTGATGGTCAGTTTATTCAACTCCCGATAGTCGATGCATACTCGAACGCTACCATCCTTCTTCTTTATGAACAACACCGGCGCCCCCCATGGAGATATACTGGGTCGAATATAACCCTTGTCCAGTAGTTCTTCTAGTTGCACCTTCAGTTCCTTTAGTTTCGTAGGAGCCATTCTATAGGGTGCTTTTGATACGGGTGCGGCTCCAGGTACAAGGTCTATCACAAACTCTGTGGCTCGGTCGGGTGGTAATCCGGGTAGTTCCTCTGGAAATACGTCAGGATAGTCCCGCACGACATCAATATCTTCCATTCGTGGTGCTTCCGTGGTTAGGTCGACCACTGACACTAGATACCCGACTGCTCCCTTCTCGAGGCACTTCTTAGCCTTTAGTGCTGAAAGTATGAGCTTGCGTCTCGGGGGAAGCTTGGTTCCAGAGAAACTGAATTCTGCTTCTTCCTTGTCCTTAACGTTAGCTTCTTTTCGGCGCATAACAGATTTGCAGAATGCCGAGCTAACCAGTCCATTCCCAAGATGACATCAAAGTCTGCCATCTCAAGTTGTATCAATGTTGCATCTAAAGTCTTCTCTCCAATGAGAACTGGACATGGTCCATAACCTTTCTCTAGTTCCACTTCTAACCCCATCGGTGACCGTACAAGTAATTTGTATTCTAATGTTTTGATGGGTAATTTCGTCTTCTTTCCAAAAGACACAAATATAAATAAATGAGTAGCTCTGGAATCGAAGGGTACTCTGGCGGGTATGCCATTTATAGGTACAATACCTATGATTTATCTTTACTTAGTCTACATGCTCATCCATGTAATTATAACCTTTAAAACAAAAAGTTTCAGTCATACCTGTGACCACATCGGGTGATGCGGCCGCATCCACGGACGTAACAGCATATACCCGCCCCTGATGGAATTTCTTCTTGGGCTTAGGGCACTCCCTTGCCATATGTCCCGACTGGTTGCAGTTAAAACACATCAGGACTTCAGAATTTGGCTTTGGCTGAGGTTGAGCTGCTGGAGTAGTCTTGGTTGTAGCAGTAAAATTCTGAGGATGGAAAGGCTTATATGTCTTGTTATTGCCTCCATTGTAAGAATTTCCGGCTGGCCTTTTGATGCCTCTGTTTTGAGTAAAATAACTCTCCTTCTGTCTCGATTCTATAACTCAAGCAATCTGGACAGCTTCATTATAAATTCTCTTTTCTAAGCCCAGAACATGTTCTCTGATGTTTCCTCTCAGTCCCGTGACAAACCTATGGGTTTTGGTTTCTTCTTCTTGCATGCTAATTGGTGCAAAGAAAAACAGCTCTTCGTAGCGTTGTTGGTACGCATCCACTGACATCTGTCCCTGATAAAGACTCAAAAACTCCTTCTCCATCGAATCTCTAAAGCTCCGTGGAAAATATTTCTCAAAGAAGGCTTCTTTATATATAGCCCATGTCAGTAGGGTGTGCTTGGTCAGTAGATACGCCTTCGTAGATTTCCACCAATGATGTGCGTCGCCCTTGAGCATGAAGGTGGCGCATAGTACTTTCTCTTCCTCTGTGATAGTCATCATGAGGAAATTTCTCTCCATCTCGTCTATCCATTGGGCTGGCCACAATGGATCAGACGGTTTGTCGTTGAATTCCTTGGGTTTCATCTTGAAAAATCTCTCCACTAGTCGGGAGTGGTCCAATTGATTTTGGGGGTTTGCCCCAAACATATGGGGTGGATACTGGTAATTCCCTTGAGTTGCTTCCAGTACCTGCACTGGAATCTGTGCAGCCGGTTGTTGAGGTGGCTTGTCCTGTGTGCACGGGTGCAGCCTGAGTGGCTTGAAACATAATTCCCATGGAAACCTACATCTGAGCCTGCGCGTGTTGCATCTGCTGCAGCTGCTGTGCCAGATTCATCACCATGGTTGTTAGCTCTGGTGGTGGAGGTGGCAAATTTATAGGGTTTGCCTGTTTTGGATTACCCGATGCATAATTATTCTCTTGACTATTCTCCTCCACGGGTGGTGGTGGTGGGACTGCATTTCGGGTCTGTTGGGTTACCCTACGTCCAGACATAATTCTTCTCTGTGATTGGTGGTGCCTGAAAATCATCAAAATAGGTGAGAAGTCATTTATATTTCATGTAGGCACGCTAACCAATAATCAATTCCAATTATAGCTCATTTTATAAAAAAAATACTGTATTTTCTATGCAGGGTCGATGGTGAGGGTCGATGGTATGTCCGACCCTTGGTATCCGACCCTAGGAATGACCTGTTCTTCCCGAGAGCTGAGGGTCGATGCGAGGGTCGATGGGTATCCGACCCTCAGTTCCGACCCTTGATTTTCTGTCAGATTCCCGAGAGCCGAGGGTCGATGCGAGGGTCGATTGTTCTAGTCGAATTGTCCGACCCTCGGACCAAAATCAAATTTTTAAGATCCGATTCTGGGTCATTTCTTATTATTTCCCTCCCGTTTTGACTCGCCTCTCCACTCTGAGTTGCTACAGTGCTACTCCCCTGTTGTTGGTCGATTTTTTCCGAGTTTTGACGTCCACTTCATCCCTACGGGTATGTCTTCCCATTTTTACCTTTTTTTAGGTTTCCATTTCTAGGTTTTCGCACAATTAACTTGTATTTTTCAAATTAAACTTTTTTCAACCGTAAAAATTCGATTTTTATTGGGGGCTTTTGTTATTGGTGTCTCGAGGAACGAAAGCCCTAAAAAATTTTTGAGTTTCATCGGTTGGTTATCGAGAAACTTGAAATTTTCTCTTTTTTCCCTAATTTGTCGACATTTTTGATTTTTCTTGAATTTCTTCAAATTGGACTTCGTTAGTTAAAATTTCCTACTGTATGTGGGTTGTAGGATGTATTTTAACCTATGTAAGTTCTCATGCCCACTTGTATGGTGAGGAATGGGGCTTTATGGTCAACTTACGTCGTTATTAAATCAATTTCGGATTTTTATCCCATAATTTCCTTATTTTCCTTCTCCTTCTTGTTTTGCAGATACCATGGCTCGTACCAAGGTACCCAGAGTTCGTGATCCCCTTCGCTTCCGTTCTAATGAAGCCGAGGAACGGTATTCTAACTTTTCCCGTAAGAAGGTTGAGGGTGGTCCTATGGAGAACTTGGCTGAGTTAGCCGTGTTCAACGTAGAGGGAGCCTTTGGTGACATGGGGTGGCTTCCTGTCATCACCTACGATGCGTGCACATGTCCGGATTTGGTGCGCCAGTTCTATTGTAATCTCCAGGTGGTGGGGAATTACAATGACGTTGAGCATGGTCAGGAGTTGCGCATCACCAGCTACGTCAAAGGGATAGATATTTCTTTCAACTATCGACAGCTAGCCGACTTGTTGGGCATTCCTTATGATGACCCCATGATGTACTGTGTGCCTGGAGAGCCCCAGTTTGTTGAGATGGAGATGAGGGCAGAGATCGACAATCAGTTGCTCCGTCCTGATCGATGGCAGATGAGAGCTTGTTATTTGCGTCCAGCTCCACGGGTCTTTTGCAAGATTATCCAGCATAATCTGATCCCGAAGAGTGGGCACTATGAGAGGGTTTCTCAGCTGACCCAGTTCCTGATATACAGTATATGCACACGCCAGGCCATCTGCCTTCCATACATCATCACGCGGACTATGATTAGTGCTACATTGTCCGGTCATAGGGGTAATCTACCTTATGGACGCATGATTACAGTGCTATTGACCCGTCTGGGGGTTGACCTGTTAGATGAGAAGATCCAGGAGAAGACATTCTCGTCGCCTCTAGATTGGGAGGCAATCTGCAAGATGGGTATGCGGGATGCCCAGGTTAGTGATGAGGAGAGGAACGCGATGGTGCGCCCTCACACTCGTATCGAGATGGCTGATGCCGAGGCTGCTGCTGCCACTGCTAGAGCTCGCGTGGATCCAGTCGACGATGATGACCATATGTATATGGATTTCAACTCGATACCACCGCCTTCACCCACACATGCGGCTGGTGTTGGTACTTCTTCTGCGGCGGATCCTGTACCTGAGGCTGGTCCTTCTCATGCGGCTGGTCCTTCGCTCCCACCTTCTGACATGATGGAGATGCTGCAGGAGATCAGGGAGGCTCAGCGCAAATTTGATCTGAGGATGGAGGAGTTGCTAGATGCTCAGCGTATGAGGGTGGATGAGCTGTTTTCGGTCCAGCGGGCGACTGATAGGAGGGTAGCCGATCTTGCAGCTACTCTCCGGACGACCCAGACCCAGGTGGCCTGGTTGACTAGGGTCTATGCTGAGGACTATGATCGAGATCGTGAGGCCCTGCCTCCTCCTTCGCCTCCAGCTTCTTGATTGTACTTTATTTTCTTGTACTTCAGAGTAACTGTCCGGGTTGTGGACTGTACTCTGCTTTAGTTATGTATATACATTTTGTTTCTCTCACTCATTGTATGTAACTTGTTTCCCCTTTAATAGATGCATTATTCTCTTTTTAAATTTGGTCTCAATCATCACCTTTGCTTACAGTGTGTTTATATTATTGTTTTTACTTTTATCCTATCTTAGTTCATAATTGTCTTGGATGTATGTTAGTTCGGCGGGAAAGGCCTGAGACGCTCTGATACCAAGTTGTCACACCCCAATTCCGCACATCTCAGAATGGTGTGATGAACTGCTAATAAACCAATGGTTCAACTAGGATCTCAAATAGGCTATCCCCGCGTTATCCAAACTCACACACATCCGTAATCATAATGAGAGTAAATACACAATAGTGGAAATCTTATAAATAAATGAACTGAGAATCTATGTGATATTAAAATTTAAATAACAATTTATTTTGGTATAAACCGAGACATAAGTAAATATCAATACAAGTCTTTAATAAATCCAAATAGAGAAACCTATAAAATATCTAATCAAATACACACGAGTAGCACTCGCAAGAGGAGTCGTGTGTATCCACTTCAGCTTCAACTTCCATCGCTGCCACGTTCCCATACGCAGATGCATTCATATAGTCTTCAACAGTATAACCTACATCATCAACTAAAAATATTCGACGTCGAGGGGTGACCACACATCACGGCTCAGCGAGTAGCCAAAACAATGCAACAATACATATGCATGCAAATCAATTTATATCTTTGGTCCGGTTTAAAGTTTGCAGTATGCAATAGAAAGGTTTAGGTAGTCAAAGGTCGCGTTTATTGACCCCACCTCTATACACGAGTGTGTGACGTTACCCGAAGATCACGTTTATCGTCAACTCACATGCACCCAATCATGAACATTATATAACAAAGGTTACGTTTATTGCTATATAGTGCCATACCAACACGTAAGCCCCTGTTGGTGAGGGCTGCAAACTGGGCTCGCAACTAACCAATCCTAATGCCAAACAGTGTATCCAAGGCCTCACCCCAGCATCCCTCAAAATGTCCATAGAGATAGAGCTAAGGCCCCCCGGTAGAGTCAGAGACTACAAGGACTGAGACCACCTCCCCTGATACTTTACGACATAATAATTCTGCTAAAGTAATGGCGATACGACGATGCTAATGCACAAGACTTGAGTTAGAGATAGAGCTAAAGTGCTGAGACCCGCCAAAGGTTAACGTTTATTGACGTTCTCATCACACCTCCCCTGATACTTGCTCGCATCAGTACATCAACTACACACATACAAGCACATGCCTATTCCTTTCATCACCATCATCATCATGTTATAAACAATATAGTAAATATGCATGAACAAGTAATAGAAATATTGGATGGCATGCTGTATGCACATTACAAATATATTCGCATAGAATCAAGCATAGCATAGGACTCAAAGGAATAGAAAACAGTTTTTGATATTAACCAATTTAGTTTGGAGTTCTGGTTCCTCACCTTAGCTTGCTAATAGATACTTTTCCAAGCTTTATAATCACCTTTATATTGTTATTATATTGCTAGAAGACCTAACAAAGTCGATATAATTTAATTAAAATTTATTCAGAATTAAAAACCATTCTGTTAACTGAGGGTCGGAGGTAGGGTCGGAGTCAGGATCGACCCTGGGTGCGACCCTCCCCAGATTCTGAACTTCCCGAACACTAAGGGTCGATGGTCAGGAACACCTAGGGTCGGATGGTCATCGACCCTCGGTGCGACCCTCTGTGCACTTTGGTCCAATTCCCTCTCTTTGATCCATTCTTCGTGTTTGGGGTCCTATGGCTTGCTTCTACATTCCATTAAACATTCATTCCATGGTCTGGAACCTTGTATAATCTCTCTAAATAGTTTTCATGCATTCTCCCATGGTTTTCCATGAAACCTAACCATAGATTGATGGTTTGGGTTTCTCCGAGATCACACTCTGAACAATAACTAACCTAAGGTCTGTAGAAACTCATGGAATTATTATCCATACCTGAGAAGATTACTTTTTCTCTGAAATTCTTCTCCTTTTTGCTAAGTTCTCTTCCTTGCCTTTCTTCTTCCTCTTTTCCTTCTCTTCTCTTTCTCTCAATTCAATTAGGGTTGTAAAAGGAGTGAAAGTGGCTTAGGGACATCCTTTAAATAGAGTAGGAACATCCTAAAATAAGTCCCTTTGAGATTAGGAAAGAATCCCAATCGAAAATTAGGAAGTTTCCTAATTTTATTTTCTTACGGCAACCGAGGGTCGATGGGAGGGTCGATGATTTCGTCGACCCTAGGGTCCTAAGTTGTCCGACCCTCCCTTCAAAACTGAGGGTCTGGCTTTCTCTTTTGGGAGGTCCGACCCTACTTAGCTGGATATGCGACCCTTCCCCAATTTTAAGTGTTTTTGGGTCGATTTGATACCTGGAATCTCGATCTCCTTCACGCCCTTGGTCCATTTGGCTCCACCATGACTGGTAAACCTGGTTCAAGGTGGTAAGACCGGGTTAGATTTACACGGGTCTTATAGTCAGCTCATCAGAGAAGATCGCTGGGAGATGAAAGCGATCTACCTATGTCCAGAGCCGCAGGTGTACTATAATATCATTCAGCACAACCTAATACCTCAGAGATGGCACTACGAGAGGATCTCCCAGTTGACCCAGTTCTTGCTGTACTGTATCTGCACTAGGCAGCCCGCCTGTCTCCCTTATATCATTATGCAGACGATGTTCAGTGCCACATTGCCCAGTCATGTTGGCAACCTGTCTTATGGACACATGATCACTACACTGCTTACCCGCCTGGGTGTTGACTTGGTGGATGAGAGGATTCAGGAGAAATCCTTCTCATCACCTCTGGATTGGGAGGCCATCTGTAAGATGGGCATGCGGGATGCTCAGGTCTGCGACGATGAGAAGAATGCTCTGGTGCGTCCGCATACTCGAGTTGAGAAGACTGACGCAGAGGCAGCAATAGCAGCCACTGGAGCAGGGGTTCATGGGGGTGATGATGATCGTTTGTACATGGATGTGGATTCCATACATCCTCCATCACCTACACATACTACGGGAGCTGGTCCTTCTTATGCAGCTGGTCCTTCACATGCAGCTGGTCCATTGCACCTACCTTCTGATGACATGATGGGGATACTGCATGAGATTAGAGAGGCTCAGTGCATGTCTGATCTGAGGATGGGAGAGCTTCTAGATGCTCAGCACATGTCGGATCTGAGGGTGGCTGTTTTCACTGCTAGTTTTCAGACGACCCAGACTCAGATAGCTTGGTTGGTTAGAAACCATGAAGCCCCGCCTCCGCCATCACCTACAGCTTCCTGATGTATTTTTTTTATTTTCTTTTTGTACTTTAGAGTAACTGTCCGGGTTGTGGACTGTACTCTGCTTTAGACTTGTGTATATACGTTTGTTCTTCCTTCGAGTGTATATAAATTTGTTTCTCATTTAAAAGATGCATTATTCTCTTTCAATTTTTGTCTCAAACAATACAGATGCTTATGGTGTGTTATTATTACAGCTTTTAAATTTTTATCCTATCTCAGTTCACAAACTTTTGTGGTAGTATACTGGTTTAAAAGACAGGGCCTGAGAGCTCTAATACCAAGTTGTCACACCCCAATTCTGTACTATTCAAAATGGTGTGATGAGCCACTAATAAACCAACAGTTCAACCAGGTTTTCTAATAGGCTGTGTTCTTTTACACTAAACCATACACATCCACAACCATAATCAGAAAAAATACACAATAGCATAAGCCTTAATATTAAATGAACTGAGGAATCTAACTGTGATAATCATAAATAAAATACCAAATTATGTTGTATCAATCGAGACATAAGTAAATAAAATATCAATTACATTTCCTTAATAGTCCAAATAAAATTGTAATCGAAAACGCATGAGTTGCACTCGCATGAGGAGTCATGCGTCTCCACTATGTCTTCATCCTCCATTGTAGCCGCGTGTCCGTACACAGAAGCATTCTTATAGTCTTCCACAGTGGTACCTGCATCATCAACTAAAAATATTCGACGTCGAAAAGGTTCATATCTGTAGTCTGGTATATAAGTTTGCAACGTGCTATAGAAAGGTTCGGTGGCCGCCTCACCTCTATACAAGAGTGTGTGAAGCCCCCAAAGGTTAACGTTTATTGTCGTCTCACATGCACCCACTATGGAATAGAGATAGAGCTAAAGGTCTTAGGACCACCCCGCATCACACTTCCCCTGATACTCTACCCATACCAACACGTAAGCCCCTGTTGGCGAGGGCTTACAAACTGGGCTCGCAACTAACCAATCCTAGTGTCAAACAGTGTACCTAAGGCCTCACTCCAGCATCCCTCAATATGTCCATAAAGATAGAGCTAAGTCCCCCCGACAGAGTCGAAGACTACACGGTCCGAGACCACCTCCCTTGATACCCTACGACGTAATAGTTCTACTAAAATTTTGGCGATACGACGATGTCAGTAGACAAGACTTGAGTAGAGATAGAGCTAGAGTCTAGTAACTAGGCTGAACCACGATGTCACATCCTCCCCCTGATGCTCCACTCGCATCGAGCACACTAACCACACACATACTTTCACATGTCTATTCCTAGCATCAACACCATCACCATGTTATAAATAAAATAGAATTAAATATGCATGAACATTAATAGCAAGAATATTGAATGACATGTTGAATGCACATTACAAGCATAAATACATAGAAACAGCCATGGCATTGGACTCAAGAAATAAAAATAGTTTATTATTAGCCAATTAGTTTAGGTCTTGTTCCCTCACCTTGGCTTGAGTGTAGATCCTCTTTCAAGCTTTAAGAATCACCTTTATATCAATAGGAAAACCTAACAAACCGATAGATTTTAATTAGGAGTCATTTCGACAATTTTAGGCTTGCTGTTAAGCGAGGGTCGTAGGACGGGTCGCAGGTAGGGTAGCAGTTTTCTGCGACCCCAGGGTGTTGGGTCGATGCCAGGGTCGGATGATCCATTGACCCTGGGTTCGACCACCGCATCCTTGGACATCTTGAATGCTGGGGGTCGATCCTGTAGTCTGGTAGGGTCGATTCCCAATCAACCCCACGTGCAAACCCTTGTGGTTTGAGTCGACCTTTTCATCCAACAGTCCATTCTTTCATGTATGGGTCCTATGGCCTACTTCCACAATCCATTCTATGCTTGTTCAATGGCTTAAAACTCTACGTTTCTTCCTTACATTGCCTACCATGATTTCCTCCATAGATTTCATTGAAATCCTCTCATGGACGGATAATTTGGATTTCTCCTAGACCATACCCTCTTCATGAACTATTCTATGGTCTTTAATCATTAATGGAAACATACCCATACTTTAGGCTTGCTGAGATTCAGAGGTTTCTCTAAATTATTCTCTTTAGTATTCTTCTCCAACTTTCCTTCTCTTCTCCTTCTCTTCTCTTTCTCTCACTTTAAATTAGGATTTCAAAAGGAGTGAAAGAGACTAACGGATGTCCTATATATAGAGGAGAACCTCCCAAAATAACTCCAATTGAGATTAGGAAAGAATCCCCTTGAAATTTGGAAAGTTTCCTGTTTACGGTTTCTGTCGACAATGAGGGGGTCGATGAGGGGGTCGGAGATCCCGTCGACCCTCAGGTCTAAATTGTTCGACCCTCGGTCAAAATTTCAGGGGTCTGACTCCCTAATGAGGGGGGTCCGACATTGCCTATCTGGGTATGCGACCCTGCCCCCTATTTTACTATTTTTGGGTCAGTTTAATACCTGGTCTCGCTATTTCCTTTACGCACTTGGTCCATTTGGCTCGACCATGATAGGTAGACCTGGTACAAGATGGTAAGACTGGTTAGTTCGATACGGGTCTTACATTAGGGACGTCCTATTTATACAGGAAAACCTCCCAAAATAAGTCCCATTGAGTTTAGGAAAGGTCCCAATTGAAATTAGGAAAGTTTCCTAATTTTCGGTTCGTACTGTTTTTTACTGTTTTCCTAAGGTCGATGCTAGGGGGCCGATGAGGGGGTCGGAGATCCCTTCCGACCCTAGGTCTAAATATCAGGGGTTTGACTTCCTGATGAGGTGGGGTCGACCCTGCCTGTTTGGGTATGCGTCCCTACCCTCATTTTGACTATTTTTGAGTAATATTTCATATTGGGTCTTGGGTTTCTTCACACACTTGGTCCACTTGGCTCGACCATGATATGTAGATTGGTCACGACACGAAATGTAAGGTTAGACCGGGTTTGTGGCGTATGGGTCTTACATCTCCACCACCCTTAAAAGAAATTTCGTCCTCAAAATTTGAACGTACGGATCCTACAACTCCCCCTCCTTAAAATAAAGTTTGTCCTCAAAATTTGAATTTACCTCAAAGTCAATAGGTGGGAATTTTGTTTCCACATTGCATCTTCTTCCTCCCATGTAATCTTTTCCACGTCTTGTCTTCGCCAGATTATCTTTATATAATAATTATCCCAGTTTTTTGAGATATTATACCTTCCAACTAGTGAACTAGGCTGGTACCACTTCAATAGTTAAATCTTCTATCTAATCCAGTGGATCAGTGGTCAATACCTTTGATATGGATCTCCAACATACTTCTTCAATAGAGATACACGAAATACGTCATGCGCACTAGACATGGATAGCGGTAATGCTAATTGATATGCAACTTTTCTATGTCTCTCCAAAACTTTACAAGGTCCAAGACATATATAGGATACCACTTTCCCTTCTTGCTGAACTGCTTCAAACCATACATAAGTGAAACCTTCAAGAACACATTGTCACTTATGGCGAACTCAAGGTCTTGGTGACTCTCCTGACAAACTTGAGCTATCTTGGCCCTTTTCTTTGATCTTGTCTGCCACTCGACAGGTTTCTACAATAGACATAGGTCTTACCATTCCTTATTCACCAAATTTATTCCAAAACAAAAGAATTTGACATTTCTACCGTAGCATGCTTTATAGGTGACATCTACATAGTAGCTTGGTAACAATTCAATCCACATATAGCTTAGTTATCCACTCCAAAGCATACTGAGGTCGTATAGCAATGGAATGAGCTATCTTCATAAGGCGATCAAGAATCACCCAAACCATGTCAACGGATCTGGGAGTCAGTGGCAAATCATTGACATAGGTCATTGTACTGCAGTTCCACTTCCAGACTGGCTCTGATAGTGGTTATGGTAAGTCATATTAGTCTTTGTCTTTCAGCCTTTACTTGTTGATAATTCAGACACTGAAACATGCATCGAGCCACAACTACATCCATTCCCTTCTACCAAAATAATCTCATGTTTTGGTATATATTATACTTCTAGAATGTATCCAATACGGAATAGGATGGACTTTTAACTTTATCTTATATCTTATGATCAGCATTTTTCACTTCAGGTATACATAATCATCCTTTGTATCATAGTACCTTTTTCGCATCCGGAGTAAGTCAGGGTTAGGTTTCCCCTTCTCTAAATGTTCTTACCCCGCTCTTAGATATAGATCTAACAAAATTACTACTTTTACTTCGTTTATTAATTCTTTAATGTTGTGAACGCAAGCGATGAACTATTGCTCTATAAGTTCATCCATAAGTTCTCACTCAATTAGATCCTCACGAGTTTCTATTATATATTACTCTCCTTTTAAATCTGAATCTATTGTTGCGAAACATAAGGCAGCATTTATACTGGGTCTTTCCTTGGACTTCATAATTCCCTTCTTGCTTAAGGCCTTACCTTAGCCTTGCTCGGATGACACAGTATATCACAGGCTTAATCCTTGAGCAATTTCCAGCCATTTTCTTATCTTTATGTTCAACTCTTTCTAATGAAGAGATAAATAAAACTCTTGTAATCCGATTTGAAATTCTTCTCTATATAGGTAATGTCTCCAAGTCTTGATTGCATAACTCATCACCGGTACTTCCAAGTCATGAGTAGGGTAACTCTTCTCATGCTCCTTCAGTTTTCTTGAGGCATATACAATCGCTTATTTACCTTGCATCAACCCGCATCCAAGATCCAATCCGAAAGCTTTGATGTTTAGGGTAAACTGTTGTCCTGGGAGAGGAATAGTCAAGATGGGAGTTGATATCAACCTTACTTTAGAATCTGGACACATTCTTCACACTTGTCAGTCCAATTAAACTCCTCGCCCTTCTTGGTTAGCTTGGTAAGAGGATTTTGTGATCATAGAGTGGTCCTCTACAAATCGTCGTAATAACCAGCTAAACCCAGGGAACTTCTGATCTTTACAATGTTCTTAGGCATTTCTCACCATACAATTACTTCTATCTTAATAGGGTCCACTTTAATCCCTTTTTACGATGCTATGTGATCTAAGCAGATCACTTTGTTTCATTAGGTCTCAATTTTTGGACTTGGCATAAAGTTTTTCCCTTCTCAGATGTTGTGAAGCTATTTTAAAATCCATTGTATGAGTTGCTTCATTCTTGGAATAAACCAAAATATCATCTTTGAAAACTATGACCGACGTGTCCAACATGTCATGAAACACCCAGTTCATCCGCTCCACAAAAGATGTAGGGGCATTGGTTAATCCCAACATCATAATCGAGAACTCAAAATTGCCCTAAAAGCTATTTTTAGAATATTGCTGTCTGAATTCTTCCGCTGATGATATCTTAACCGAAGATTAATCTTAGAAAATACCTTTGCTCTTAGCAACTGTTTGAACAAGTCATCGATCCGAGGTGATAGATATCGATTATTGATCGTGAGCTTGTTCCATTCTTGGTAGTCTATACGCAGACAACACTATCATCCTTCTTCTTCATGACTTGTGTGAGCATATAAACTAATTTAGGTAAAACCACAGGTATCACACCTATAGCCGATATACCAGCCAGAGTGTTTTTTGACTCTAGAGCCATCCACTCATTTATATCTGTATCTTTTGGAAAGAAACTAAATGTGCCCCTCAGACCACTAGACTACAAGCTATTAGTGTTGTCACCTATGGGATTAGAAATAAAATTAGACCAGGGTTACGGACCATGTCCAGTTTTTATAAATGGACGAAACTTGGATGCAAACCTAGTACAGCTCGAGATGGCAGACTTCGATGACATATTAGGGTGGACTGGTTGTCCCAACATTCTACGAGTTTGCTTTGTGCTGAAAAGAAGATATCATTTAAAGATAAGGAAGGAGAAGAATTCAAATTTACGGGAACCAGATTTCTCCATAAGCAGAAACTCATTCTTTCTGCATTAAAAACTAGAAAATGCCTCGTGAAAGGAGGAGTTGGGTACTTAGTATCCATGGTTGACCTCACCAAGAAAACACCACGAATGGAAGACATTGAAGTTGTATGTAAATTTTTGGATGTATTTCCTGAGGATTTACCAGAATTATCACCAAATCGAGCGACAGAGTTTGTTATAGAGCTTATACTCGAAGCTCACCTGTATCTAAGGCACCCTATCGAATGTCTCCTACTGAATTGAAGGAACTGAAGGTTCAACTACAAGAGTTACTGGACAAGGGTTATATCTGACCTAGTATATCACCATGGGGAGCGTAAGTGTTGTTCGTGAAAAAGAAGGACGGTAGTGTTCGACTATGTGTAGACTATAGCGAATTGAACAAACTTAAGATCAAGAATCAGTATCTATTGCCTTAGATTAATGATTTATTCCACCAATTGCAAGGTGCCAAGGTATTCTCCATGATCGATCTTCAGTTAGGATATCATCAGTTAAAGATCAAGGACAGTGATATTCTGAAGACAGCATTCTGAACCAGATATAGACATTATGAGTTTCTAGTTATGTCTTTTGGATTAACTAACACTCCTACAATTTTTATGGAACTCATGAATCGGATTTTCCATGACATGCTGGATACATCGATCATTGTATTTATAGATGACATCCTAGTAAACTCCAAGGATAGAAAGACCCATATAATAAATCTTAGAGCCGCTCTTCAGTGACTGAGAAAAGAGAAGCTTTATGCCAAGTTTATTAAATGTGAGTTCTGTCTGAATAAAGTAGCTTTCTTAGACCATGTAGATTAGCTGATGGAATTAAAGTAGATCCCAGCAAGATTGAAGCGATTGTGAAATGGGAAGCACCTAAGAACGTTACAGAAATTAGAAGTTTCTTGGGTTTAGCAAGGTACTATCAATGATTTGTAGAATATTACTCTAGGATCATCCTACCTCTCACCAGTTTGACTAAGAAAGGAGAAAAGTTTGTTTGGACTGACATGTATGAAGAGTGTTTCCAAACACTAAAAGCAAGTTTAATATCGGCACCAATCTTGACTATTATGTTACCAGGACAGCCATTCACCCTGTACACCAATGCTTCTGGATTAGGTTTTGGGATGCACACTCACGCAAGGAGAGCAAGTAATTGCATATGCCTTAAGGCAATTATAGGTACACGAGAAGAATTATCCTACTCACAACTTAGAGTTAGCAATGGTGGTACATGCCATCAAAATATGGAGACATTACCTATATGGATAGAAATTTTAGATTAAATCAGACCATAAAATCCTGACTCACATGTTCACCCAAAAGGAGCTGAACATGAGACAGAGAAGATGGCTGGAATTGCTAAAAGATTATGATTGTAACATCCAGTATCATCCAGAAACGGCTAATGTAGTTTCTGATACACTGAGTAGGAAAGCGTTAAAGAAGCCTAACGAAGAAGTTAGCACAAATGCAGCAATGTGTGTCACAGGAAGAATATTTAATTATGGCAATGAGTAATTTGTAATAGATAAAACGGATGGATCGGTCGACCTAGATTTTATTCATCAGTTCTCCAATATGTTCGCTACATTGAGGATTGTACCTGATCTGATAGACGAAGTGAAAATAGCTATCCAATCAGACCCCTATCCGAGGACAGTGCAAGAAGACCTGGAAAAAGGTAGGATCACTACTGGTTTCACTCTGGACTCCGAAAAGGTACTAAGATACAAGGGAAGAGTGTGCATACCTGAAAGTGAAGATTTGGATATCAAACACTGACTAATGAGGGAAGCTTATTCTACTACTTATTCAGTACATACTGGGACTACAAAGATGTATCATGATATAAGGAAACTATATTGGTGGAGAGAAATAAAATCAGACATAGCTAGATATGTGTCTCAATAACTAAATTGTTAGCGAGTAAAGGGAGAAAGACAAAGACTTGTAGGCTTACTACAACCACTAGCGGAACCAATTTGGAAATGGAACTGCATTACTGTGGACTTCATCATCGGATTACCATTAACTGCTAGAGCATTTCATGCAGTCTGGGTGATTGTAGATCGCTTGACTAAGAAAGCTTGTTTCTTAGCAATATGAACTCAGTATACTTTGGAGCGATTAGCTAAGCTGTAAGTGGATAATATTTTCCGATTATACGATGTACCTGAGAGCATTGTGTCTAACCAAGATCCCTGATTTACTTTAAAATTGGAAAGGATTACAGAATGTTATGGGGACAATATTGAAGTTCAGCACTACATTCCTCCCTAAGATAGCCGGGTAGTCAGAGTGAAGCATTCAAATCTTAGAAGATATGCTTTGTGCTTGATCCATGGATTTCAAAAGGGCTTGGGATGAGAAGTTTCCACTGATCGAGTTTACTTATAACAATAGTTACCAAGCTACTATACAGATGTCACCTTATGAAACATTGTATGATAGAAAATGCTGAACTCCCTTATTTTGTAATGAAGTCATAGAGCGAAGAATTATCAGACCAAAGTTTGTTGAAGAAACTTGTTAAGTAGTTGACATAATCAAGGAAAGGGTCAGGACAGCTCAAAATTGTCAGAAACAATATGTAAATAATCGACGCTGAGACCTTGAATTCGCCATAGGTGATAAGGTATTCCTAAAAAAAACCCCTATGCATGGGTTAAAATGGTTCGGATAGAAAGGAAAGCTGTGTCCTAGATATATAGGACCTTATGAGATTCTGGCGAGGCGTGGCAAGGTAGCGTATCAGCTAGCACTACTACCATCGATATCTAGTGTACATGATGTATTCCATGTCTCACTATTGAAGAAGAACGTCAGAGATCCAACACACATGTTAATGGTAGATCCACCATATTTGACTGAAGATTTGACATTCGAAGTGGTACCTTTTGAGATTACCATTCGAAAGGTCCAATGTCTTCGCAATCATGATATCTACTATGTCACGGTTACCTGGAGAAGCCAAGATGTAGAAGAAATCACATGGGAAGAATAAAATGCTATGTGGAAGTAATATCCCCACTTATTCGACTCGAAAGGTATGTGCAAATTTCAAAGACAAAATTTATTTAAGGGGGAGGGAGTTGTAAGACCCGTACTCCACTAAACCGGTCTAACCATGTCGTATCAGGTCTTTCCATCATAGTCGGATCGAGTGGGCAAACCATGTAAAGAAACCACTTGACTAAGTAAGAAAATTGAGTCAAAAACTCTTAATTTTAAGTGTATGGTCGACTACCTGAGCTGGTATGGTCGACCATACGATGAGGAAATAAGACCATTCAAAATGGGATGTGTGGTCGATACTTTTGAAACCCATGATCGATGGATTTTGAAACCGTACGCCTGACCACACGTTGCCAGATCAGACTCTGTGATTTGAAAAAGTTCCAAATCTTAAGAGAACTCTTTTTTATTATTGGAGGGCTCTATATGCAGAGTTTTTCTCTATATAAGGGATGTCCCTCAGTCCTTTCTCACACTTTTGAATCATTATCAAACCATAAAACCTAAGAGAGAAAGAGTAGGAGATTTGAAGAAGAAGGCTAAGAGAAGGAGTTTTGCAGACTCTCTACAACAAGTAATGTATGAACCTTGTCTCAGTAGCCATAGAATACCACGAGTAGGAGTTCCTAATGCAAATTGTGATACCAAATCCAATGTAAGGATTCAGCGATGGGATTTTCTAAGCAAATCTCAAAGGAGATCATGGAGGATGGGTTAGAATACTTAGTCTGACAAAAACTAAGATTTATGGCAATAAAATGTTCATTAAGGAGAACCCCGTTTATGAGCCAAGAAGAGGAACTCCTATTTGAAGTAAAAATTAAATTAAACTCATATGGTCCCAGCTATGGTCAACCATAGGATGACCATAGAGTCGACCACAACCATTTGGAAAAATCCCAGGAAATGTGTGGTAGTAGGTGTGCTCGCATATAGAGCGACCACAGGGGATCGATCGTACTTGGTATGGTCGACATAGACATGCTACCATAGGATCAATCAGTCATCTATTAGTGGTCTGTTTCGACTTTCAACTACTGTAACTTGTCACACATGATTCCTAACCTAAATCGATATAATTCCTAGGTTCCTAAATTGATTCAAAGATATTTACAAGGCTCGGAAGGAGATCAAATAAGATTAACAGGTGAAGGAACAAGACCTAAACTAATTGGTTAATAACAAGATACCTTTATTTTATTGAGTCCAATGCCATTAATGATTGTATGCTTGTTTTTTGTAATGTGCATCTTACATGTCATCCAATATTACTCTTATTCATGTTCATGTATATTTATTTTATTATTTTCAATCTTATTACAAATGATGATAGGAATAGGCATGTGTTTGTGAGTGTGGTTGGTGTGTTGTGTGGGGAGGGGTGTTTGATCCCTTAACCATGCTTTGCATTGACATCATCGTATCACCATTACCTTAGTAGAATTATTATGTCGTAGGGCATCAGGGGAGGTGTTCTCGAACCATGTGGTCTTTGACTCTGTCGGGGGGCCTTAGCTCTATTTTTATGAACTTATTGAGGGATGCTAGGATGAGGCCTTGGATAGGATTAGATGACATTAGGATTGGTTAGTTGCGAGCCCAGTTTGCAAGCCCTCACCAGCAGGGGCTTACGTGTTGGTATGGGTAGGGCATCAGGGGAAGTGTTGACAGTGTGTGATCTGGATACTTTAGCTCTCTATTCCATGGTGGGTGTCACAACCCAATTCCAGCTGAACCAGAAGTGTGAGTGAACTGTCACTGAACCAACGGTTTATACTAGGAACTCAATAAGTCCATGTCCACTCATACAAATCATTGCACATAACCATAATCAGAATATAATAAAAATATAGCAAAAGTCGTAAATAGAATGAACTGAGTGATCTATTGATAAATTTAATAAAATATCCAGTTATTCAAATATCGAGACATAATTAAATATCCTTACATCAAATGTATCTCGAACCAAAAATAAACAAAATAAATCAAATCAACACCCTAGAGGTACACACAGAAAGGGCACTCGCATGAAGCGTCATGCTCATCCTCTCCTGCTTGCACGTCCAAAGCAGCCATGCCTCCATACCCTGGAGCATTCATGTAATCATCAACCGTGTAACCTGCATCAACATCTAAAAACATTTATATATACAATGGTGAGCTGACAACATAGCTCAGTAAGACAATCAGATAATGCAATAAACATATGCATGAGTAACGTTCACATTATGGTCTGGTTTAAGTTTGCAATGTGCTATAGAAAGGATTGGCGGCCACCGCACCTCTATAAACGAGTGTGTGAAGCCGCCCAATGGATCAAACACCATTGTCGTCCCACATGCACCCACCATGGAATAGAGATAAAGCTAAAGCGTCAGGATCAAACACCACCAATACTTCCCCTGATACTGTACACATACCAATACGTAAGCCCCTATTGGCGAGGGCTTACAAACTGAGCTCGCAACTAACCAATCCTATATGTCATCACAGTAGGCCCTATCCCAGCATAGCTCCCTACGGCATAGAGATAGAGCTAGAGTCTAGGGGCTAGCTGGAGACCACAGTTCCACTTCCTCCCCCTGATACCCTACCCGCACCAAGCATGCTAAGATAGAACGATACCCACCGTAGGCCATATCCCAACACAGCTCCCTACGGCTTAGAGATAGAGCTAGAGACTAGTGGCTAGGCCAGAGACCATAATACAACTTTCTCCCCCTGATACCCTACCAGCACCAAGCATGCTAAGATAGAACGATATGAAAGGTTGCTAGTGTGAGGAATGATCCAGACCTCTAGTCCTTCCCATTCCACTCACGAACAAAAATAATCACATGCCTAACAGTCACATCCTAGCATAGCGAGTATGCATGAACAATAATAATAACTGAAAATATAGGATGACATGCGAGTATGCACAAACATCATACCAAAGAATCATGGTTATTAACGTCGTCTTACTGTTTATTAGATTATTAGGGTTTAGGTCCAATTCCCTCACCTAACGCTTGTTTGATAGCTTGCTCCATGTCACAAGGTCCAACAAATTGTTAGGGTTTAGTTAGAATAGTTTTTCTTAGGGTTTACGTTGGTCGAAAACCAACTGGGTCACAAATACTCCTCATAGGGCATACCGGTCGCAGTACCGGTCGTGACACTGTGGGGAAAGCTACGACCAATATGGTCGACCGGTCCCTACAGACCGGTCCTTGAGAGGTACCGGTTGCAGTACCGGTCGCATAGGGTGCGACCGGTATGGTCGACCAATATGTCTCTGGGAGACCATACATTCAGTTTTCTCCTTCTATCGGTCACGCCTTATTGATTCTAGGGTTTCTCTTACACATTCTAGGTCTAAGCACTGAGTTAGAGTTGTTTCCAGCTCCATTCAAATCCTAGTTTCGATGATCTTCAACCGAGAACTTGAATCTAGGGTTTACCGACTAGATTAGGGTTTGACGGGAAAAACAGGGTTTAGATCAATACCTTGCTTTGCATGGTATTGATATAATCATAACTAACCATCCTAGAATAATTAAAGTAGAGGAATGTTTAAGCACTTACCGTTGGTTCGTTGTAATGTGTTCTTTGTCCAACGGCAATGGCGGCTCTTTCTTCTCCTTCCAAGCGTCTTCTCCTTCTTCAGCCTCTTTCTCCTCTTTAGGATTTCCGAGGATCAATGAAAGAGGTTTTAGGAGGTTTAAGGGTCCTCATATAGGCTAGGGTTAGGTTTAGGAAGCTTCCTAACATTAGAAAAGTCCTTCTGTTCAAAATTTGGAAAGTGGGACTCGTAGAGATCCTTTTTTGGATCCAAGCTGCGCAGGCCATACCGGTCGACGGTCGACCGGTACCATAAACCGGTACCTTCGACCGGTGTCAAGTTTTTCATACTTGAATTGGTCCAATTTCATACCTGTTTGTCATCCATTCATCCTGTCTAGTCCGGTGATGATTGGAAGACCTGTTATGACATGAACAAAAGGTTTATATCGGGTTGATAGAGTGCGGGTCTTATAACTTTCCCACCCTTAAAAGAAATTTCATCCCCAAAATTTGCATGTAGGTTTCACAACTCCCCCACCCTTAAAAGAAATTTTGGCCTCGAAATTTGAACGTACCTTGGTCGTAAAAAAGGTTAGGGTATTCGTTGCACATTGCGTTCTCCTCCTCCCAAGTGATTTCTTCTACATCTTGGCTTTTCCAATGCACTTTCACATAATGGATATCCTTGCTTCGGAAATGTTGTACCTTTCGGCTTGTAAGCATCACAGGTACTACTTCAAATGTCAAGTCCTTTGTTAAGTCTGGTGGGTCTGCTGTCAAGATGTGCAATGGATCCCTGATGTACTTGTTCAGTAAATAAACATGGAACACACCACGAACGCTTGACATGGATGGTGGTAGTGTCACACCCCAAATTCTAATCCAACCAGAACGGTGTGAGTGAACCGTCATTGAACCAACGGTTCACACCAGGATCTCAAATAGGCCGGGTCCATTCATACAAACCATTACACATAACCAACAATCAGAATATAAATATAACATCAGAAGACTTTAAATAGAATGAACTGAGTATCTATTGATAATTTAAATAAAATATCCAATTATTCAAATCCAAACATAAACTATAATATCTTTTACATCTCTTAATATCAAACAAAAATAACGGGAACAACTAAATAAAAATCCATCACAAGTACACACAGAAAGGGCACTCGCATGAAGCATCATGCTCGTCCTCTCCGACTTGTACATCCAGAGCAGCCACACCACCATACGCCGGAGCGTTCACGTATTCGTCCACGGTGTATCCTGCATCAACATCTAAAATCAATGTATATACAAAGGGTGAGCTACCAACACAGCTCAGTAAGACAATCAGACAGTTTCACAAGATTATGCATGAGTAACAATCAGTTTTATGCTGGGTCTGGTTTTAAGTTTGCAATGTGCTACAGAAAGGTTTGGTGGCCCCCGCACCTCTATACACGAGTGTGTGGCACCTCATGGATCACACCCCCATTGGCCCACATGCACCCACAATGGAATAGAGATAGAGCTAAGATACCCATGTACCTCCCCTGATACTCTACTATACCAGTACCTAAGCCCCTACTGGCCAGGGCTCGCAAACTGTGCTCACAACTAACCAATCCTATATGTCATCAATGTATGCTCTATCCCAGCACAGCCGTCTATGGCATAGAGATAGAGCTAAGGTATTCCCACACCTCCCCTAATGCCCTATCCGCAACTAACTCACTAGGATAGAAACAATACGCAGGTAGAGCCTATCCCAACGTAACTCCCTACGGCATAGAGATAGAGCTAAAGCATCGTGGACAAGCCAACGTCGACTCGGAATCCACAGTACCACATAACAATGGCCGGGACAATATCAATATTGGAGAACACCATACCACGACCTTCCCCTGATACCCCACCCGTACCAAGCATCTTAAGACAGAATACTACAAAAGGTGCTAATGTGAAGAGCGATCCCAGGCCCATGCCCCACTCCACACACTAACGAAAACAATCACATCCTATCAATGCATGAACAGTAATAATAACTGAAAGTAGAGGATGGCATGTGAATATGCACAAACAACACATCTCATATAATCAGGTGATTAACAACAATTTACTGTCCATTAATTATTAGGTTTAGGTCAGATTCCCTTACCTGACGCTCGTTGGTTAGCTTGCTCCACGTCGCAAGATCCAAATGGTAAGTCACAAAGTCCTACAATATTATTAGGGTTTCATTAGAATATACTGCTTAGGGTTTCATGTTGGTCGGAAACCAACATGGTTACAAAACACCCTCATAGAGCTGACCGGTGGCATGTACCGATCGCAGGTCTTTGGGAAAGACTGGCGACCAGTATGGTCAGCCGGTCCCCACAGATAACCTCCCGAGAGGTAGCGGTCGCAACATACCGGTCGCACTATGTGCAACCGGTATAGTCGACCGGTATGTCTCCGCAAGACCATACATTGGTTTTTGGACTGCCGACGATCATCCTCCATGGATTTTCAGGGTTTCTCCTATCCATTCTAAGTCTAGGCTTTAAGTTAGAGTCATCCCCAACTCATTCAAGTCTCGTTTCGATGAATATCATCTCGAAACTCGAATCTAGGGTTTTACGGCAACTTAGGGTTTATTGGCCAATTTAGGGTTTTAGATCAATACCTACTTTGCATGGTATTGATCCACCCACACAACTAACATAGGGTAAGAAGATGGATTCAAACACTTACCATTGACTGGCGTAATAAGAGCGTCGTCGAATGGTAACGGTGGCACCTCCTTCATCTTCCTAGCCCCTTCTCCTTTCCAACCTCTTTCTCTTCTCTAGGGTTTGTGAGAGACAATGGAAAGGATTTGAGGAGGTTTAAGGGTGTATTTATAGGCTAGAAATAGGGTTTAGTAACCCTACTAGGATTAGGAAAATTCTAGGATTCAAAATCAGGAAAGCGGGACCCGCAGAGACCAATTTCCAGATTCCCGCACATAGCTGCGCAGGCCATACCGATCGACCGGTACCAAGACCGGTACCATCGACCGGTATACCTAAAATCAGGTATAAATGGTCGACTTCGGTCTGATTTTGTACCTGTTTGTTATCCGCTTGCCCCGTCTGGCCCGGTGATGATCGGAAGACCTGTCATGTCACAAAACCAAGGTTTAGACCAGGTTTTCAGAGTGTAGGTCTTACAACTCCACCACCCTTAAATGAAATTTTGTCCTGAAATTTGCATATAAGTTTCACAACTCCCCCACCCTTAAAAGAAATTTTGGCCTCGAAATTTGAACGTACCTTGATCGTCAAAAAGGTTAGGGTACTCCTTCCTCATCGCGCTCTCTTCTTCCCAAGTAATTTCCTCCACATTTTGGCTTCTCCAATGCACCTTCACATAATGGATATCCTTGGTTCGAAGTTGCTGAACTTTTAGGCTTGAGAGCATTACAGGCACCACTTCGAAAGTTAAGTCTTCAGTCAAGTCTGGAGGATCAACGATCAAGATATGCGATGGATCTCTGACATACTTCTTCAGTAATGATACATGGAACACATTATGAACGCTAGACATAGATGGTGGTAGAGCCAATTGATATGCTACATTACCACGTCGATTCAATATCTCATATGGTCCCACATACCTGGGGCATAGCTTCCCCTTCTTACCAAACCGTTTCAGACCTCGCACTGGTGATACCTTCAAGAACACTTTGTCACCCACTTCAAACTCCAGATCTCGACGTCGATTATCCGCATAGTGCTTCTATCGGACTTGAGCCGTCTTTACTCTCTCCTTGATCTTATCAATCACTCGGCAAGTTTCTTCAACAAACTTCGGTCCTACAATTCTTCTTTCCCCCACTTTTTTCCATAACAGAGGTGTACGACACTTATTCCCATAGAGTGCTTCATATGGGGCCATCTGAATTATAGCCTGATAACTGTTGTTATAAGCAAACTCGATAAGTGATAGCTTCTCATCCCAAGCTCCTTTGAAATCTATTGCACAAGCTCGGAGCATATCTTCCAAAATTTGAATAGTTCGCTCTGACTGTCCGTCCGTCTGAGGGTGAAAAGCTGTACTGAACTTCAACTTTGTTCCCATAGCTTTCTGTAATCCTTCCCAGAACTTTGATTGTAAAACAGGGATCTGTGTCAGATATTATACTCCCTGGAATGCCATGAAGTCTAACTATATTATCAACATATAACTTGGCCAGCTTCTCCATGGTATACTGAGGTCTGACCGCAATAAATCGAGCTGTCTTGGTGAGCCGATCCACTATAACCCAAACTGCATCCACTGACCTTGGTGTCAAAGGTAAGCCAGTGACGAAATCCATAGTAATACAATCCCACTTCCACGCAGGTTCCGATAATGGCTATAGTAAACCTGCGGGTCTCTACCTTTCTGCTTTAACTTGTTGACAATTCAGACACTGAAACACGAAATGAACTATATCAACCTTCATACCCCTCCACCAATATAGTCTTCTTAGGTCATGGTACATTTTGGTACTTCCTGGATGTACCGAATATGGAGTGTAATGATCATCAGTCATAACTCGGTCTCTGATATCGCGGTCTTCGCTCTCAGGTATACATAACCGTCCACGATACCTGAGTACCTTGTCTGAATCCAAGGTAAAGTCAGGATTGCTTGTACCCTTCTCTAAGTCTTCTTACACTGTCTTGAGATGAGGATCCTGTAGAATTGCTACCTTGACTTCATCAACTAGATTCGGTGAGATCTTCAATGTGGCGAACATCATCGTGAACTTATGAATCAAGCCTTGCTCAACTGGATCTTCTGCAGTTTCAATTATATGCTCTTCATCACCTTCAATTGAACTAGAGGCTGCGGTACACAATGCAGCATTTGTACTTGGTCCTGCCTCAGGCTTCAATGCCCACTTTCTGCTTAAGGCGTCAGCCACAACATTTGCTTTGCCCGGATGGTACTGGATGTCACAATCATAATCTTTTAACAATTCCAGCCATCTCCTCTGTCTCATATTCAGATCCTTCAATGAGAAAAGATAAGTTAAGCTCTTCTGATCTGACTTGATCTGAAACTTCTCACCATACAAGTAATGTCTCCAAGTCTTGATTGCGTGAATAACCGCTGCTAGCTCCAAGTCATGCGTAGGATACTTCTTCTCATGCTCCTTTAACTGTCTTGATGCGTAAGAAATCACCTGTTCTCCTTGCATCAGAACACACCCAATACCCAACCCTGAAGCATCCGTATATAAAGTAAACGGTACGCTTGGTTCTGGGATGGTCAAGATAGGTGCAGAGACAAGTCTTGACTTCAAAGTCTGAAAGCACTTCTCACACTCATCTGTCCATATAAATTTCACTCCCTTCTTGGTCAATCTGGTGAGTAGAACAGCGATCCTGGAGTAATCTTCCACGAATCTTCTATAATAACCAGCCAACCCAAGGAAACTACGAATCTCCACAACAGATTTTGATGCTTCCCATCCTACTATAGCATCTATTTTGCTTGGATCAACCTTGATACCGTCTTCAGATACAACATGGCCTAAGAAAGCCACTTCCTTCAGCCAAAACTCGCACTTCTTGAATTTTGCATAAAGCTTCTCCTGTCTCAGCCGTTGTAGGGCTGCCCTCAAATGTGTTGTATGAGTCCCCATGTCCTTAGAGTAGATCAATATGTCATCGATGAATACGATGACCGAAGTGTCCAACATATCATGAAACACTCGGTTCATCAGTTCCATAAACGACGCTGGTCAACCTGAAAGACATAACTAGAAACTCATAATGCCCATACCTCGTCCTGAAAGCAGTCTTCGGAATATCTCCGACCTTGATCTTCAATTGGTGATACCCTGATCGGAGATCGATCTTTGAGAAAACCTTTGCACCCTGTAACTGGTCAAACAAATCATCGATCCTAGGCAAAGGGTACCGATTCTTGATCGTCAACTTGTTTAGTTCACGGTAGTCAATACACAGCCTTACACTTCCATCCTTCTTCTTAACGAATAATACAGGTGCTCCCCAAGGCGATATACCGGCACCGAACCTGGCATGAGATCTATTACAAATTCTGTAGCCCTGTCCGATGGTAAGCCTGGAAGCTCCTCTGGAAATACATCTGGGAACTCCCGAACCACATCTATATCTTCCATCTTGAGTGATTCTGCCATGAGATCGACTATCGATACTAGATACCCCACTCCCCCTTTCTCTAGGCATCGCTTGGCTTTTAGGGGAGAGAGAATCAGCTTCCGCTTCCTAGATAGCTTGATCCCAGCGAAACTATACTCCCTTCCCTCTTTGTCAGTAAGCACAAGCTTCCTTTCACCACATAAAAGGACTACTGAATGATGGCCTAGCCAATCCATTCCCAGGATGACATCGAAGTCTGCCATCTCAAGTAGTACTAGGATTGTTTTTAAGTCTCGGCCCTCAATACATACAGTACATGGTCCATAATATTCGGTCAAAGCCACTTCGACTCCTAGTGGAGAGCGAACTATCAAGCTTGGGTTCAAATGCTTGACTGGTAACTCCATTCGCTTCCCAAAAGAAATAGAAACAAAGGAGTGCGTGGCCCCAGAGTCAAATAATACTCTGGCGGGTATACCAGCTACATTTACAATTCCTAGAATTTATTGCCACTTAGATCTACATGCTCATGCAAAATGAAAGAATAAGCCAAATAGTAAGGGATAGAGTCGTACCAGTTACCACATCAGGTGATGCGGCTGCCTCTTCAGTGGTGACCGCATACACTTTTCCTTGCTGGGGAGGTTGCTTCTTATGTAGAGTGCAGTTCCTTGCGACATGTCCCAGCTGCTGACAGTTATAACATTTGATATTTGGGTTGTGTCTAGCGAACTGTGGCACAGGTGGTGCCGCGTTGGTCCTCGCGGGTACTGTAGCGGTCTGAGCCCTGTATGGGCGGAAGGGTCTATTGTTACCGCCACCCGAGCTGTCACTAGCAGGTCTCTTCACTCCCCTGTTCTGAGCAAAGAAACTGTCCCTCTGACTGGACTCTATCACCCTCGCAACCTGCACAGCCTCGTTGTAGATCTTCTTGTCCAAGCCCAAGATATGCTCTCTGATGCTTCCACGTAGTCCCATAGTGAACCTACGTTTCTTGGTCTCTTCTTCTTGCATACTTGCCGGTGCGAAGAAGAATAGCTCTTCGTACCTCTGTTGATAAGCATCTACGGTCGACTGAGACTGCTGCAGATTGAGAAACTCTTTCTCCATTTGATCTTTGAAGCTCTTCAGAAAGTATTTATCAAAGAATGCAGTTTTAAACACTTCCCAATCCACTAGTGTATACTTGGTTTCCAGATATGTCCGTGTAGAATTCCACCAAGCATTTGCGTCTTCTTTCAGCATATGAAGGGCAAATAATACTTTTTCCTCCTCAGTACAAGTCATCAATCAGAAGTTCTTTTCCATCTCTGCAACCCACTGTGCTGGCCATAATGGTTTCCCTGTCCTGCCCGTGAACGATGAAGGTTTCAACTTCAAGAATCTGTCCACTGACCTGCTCAGATCATGCTGTCCCTGAGTGTTCATTCCGTACCATGGTGGTGGATACGGATAGGCTCCCGGATACGCAGAAGGCGACGAAAACTGATGCGGTGGTGGTACGTTATGTGCTTGGCCCATGGGCCTTGGGATACTCTGCATCGGTTGTGTAGTATTATTTCCTCCAGACTCGGGCGTATTTCCAGCGGGAACAGAACCTGTTGGCCTAAGCATCTTCAGTACCTCGCTCAGAAATTCCTTCTGCTGAGCTTGCATCTGGTAGACCAAGTTTGAAACAATGGTCTCAGAATTCCTGTGAGGTGGGCCAGGTAAATTTGTCGGTACTTCTAGAACCTGTTCCTCCTCCACTTCAGGACTTGGTTCTCTAACCTGGTCCTGTTCAACTTGTTCTTCTTCTAGGCGCATCCTGGCCTGATGACGCTTCCGACCCCTTCGACCGTTCCCGCCTGCCATCTCAGACTATTTTATTTGGATCTGAGAAGAAGACATAACACGTGAGAACATCAATAATAGTAGTGTTAGTCTTGAATAATGCATGGGAAATAGTCGAGAAGTAACATTTCAATTTGCACAATTTTAAAAATTTTAAATTTAATTTTTCCTGGCTCTTTGGTGCGTACCGGTCACGACATACCGGTCGCACCTCTGTGGAATATGCTGTGGCCGGTATAGTCGACCGGTCAGAATTAAAATTCTGACCGAGACATAGCGGTCGCAACATAAGGTCGACACGCTGTATACAGTGTTGCGACCGGTATAGTGGACCGGTCAGAATATAATTTCTGACCGAGACATAGCGGTCGCATATATCTGGGTAATACCGGTCGACCGGTATAGGCAAAACCGTCGACCGGTATGCCTATATTGGTTATAAAATCGGGAAAAAGTGAGATTTTCTCACTTTTTCTCCTCCTTTCTTTTCCGGTGGCGATTCTTCTTTGGAGACTGAGTTGCTACAGTCCGACCGGTGCCATTTGGAGGCGATTTCTTCCACTCAAGAGCTAGTACATCGTCTCTAGGTATGATCCCTCCCTCCCCATCATCTCTTTATCATTTTCCCATATCGTCTATATGTAGAAATCTAGGTTTTTCTTTGTTCGAGATGTTTCAACCGTAGAACTCTTTTCCTTCGGCTTGGATAGGGTTTAGGGACTCCCAAGAGCAAAAGCCCTCAAATAATTTGGGGTTCCACTGAATGGTTTACATAAAAATTGAATTTTTCATATTTTGACCTAGGTTTTCAAAAAAAATTTCGAAATTTCTAATTTTTCTTAAATTCTTGAAATTTCTCATTTGAATTGCTCATAATTGGTTTGTTGAAGAGTGTGGGGGTTACGTAAGTCCTCCTCCCCATGTTTTTGGGTGAGTTCGAGGCTTTTTCCCAAAATGCTGTCGTTATGCTGCCGAAATTTTGAAAATTTTCTAACTTCTATCTTATTTTCTTTTGTTTTGCAGATTTTAAATGGCTCCTAGACGCGCTCTCGGGAAACGCCCTCATGGCTCTAGTTTTCGGGCTCCCTCACCACCAGTTCCACAGCTAGATGAGCTATGGTTTTGTTTCTTAGAAGCACAAGCTCGGTTTCCATGGTTCGATAACAAAAGTATTGAATCAGGGCGCCGGGTCAACCTGGAACAACTGCACCGGTTCAATGTGGAGACGGCTTTTGGCGCTCTAGGTTGGTTACCGGTTATTTCATACACAGAGACCACACGCCCTAACTTGGTCAAGCACTTCTATGCGAACTTGGAACTTGAAGGGGTTGTCGAAGATATGAACCAGTGTAGGGATCTACGCATCACCAGCTACGTCCGGGGTGTACATATTTCATTTAACACCCATCAGTTGGCTGATCTTCTTGGGATTCCCAACAATGGAGATTTGCTATACTGCGCCCCCAAGGCGAAAGGTTATTTGACTGACGATTTGCACCTAGAGATAGCGCATCAGATCTTAAACCCTGGAGTCCATATGAAGGCGGCTAGCCTAAGGCCTATACCTCGGGTATATAGTCGCATTATTCAGCACAACATAGTACCACAGAGCGGCCACTACAGTGAGTTGTCCCAACTCACCCAGTACATCACTTATTGTGTCTGCATAGGGGAGCGGATCTCACTTCCCTATCTCATCATCAGGACCATGCATCGCGCGGTCGTGGCCGATCGGGCCAGCAACATTCCATATGGCCGTCTCGTCACTTTCCTTCTTCGCCGTCTGGGCATGAGCATGAGAGGTGAGGTATCCGTTGAGGACACCATGACATCCGAAATCGACTGGGATGCTATTCAGAGGATGCAGATGGTCGATCTGCCGATTAGTGACGACGAGTTGGAGGCTCACCCTCGTCCACTTAGGAGAGTAGCAGCGGCAGCAGCAGCAGCAGCCGCGGCCAATGTGGCCTATGCGACAGAGATGGGTGATGACGATGATGACGATATGACTGGGGAAGCACCAGTGCCTGCCCCACAGCCTGCACCTGCACCACTACCATCTGTCCCCAAAGCTGGACCATCTCAGCCTCCTCCTGAATCAGTGATGGGTATGTTTATGGAGCTCAGGGACGCTCAGCGGGAGATGAGCCGTGACCTAGCACAGTTGACTCGCAGCCTCCGAGTCACACAGGATCAGGTGCACTAGCTCAAGGTCGCTTACGAGCGAGACTATGATATAGCGGACCCCATACCTCCTAAGCCCCCTACCCCATGATTTTTCTTCTTTTACTTACTCATGACTGTTTTACATATAACAGGGTAACTGTCCGGTTTGTGGACTGTACCCTGTAGCACTATTTCATTTGCTACAATTTTCTTAATTAATGGAAATTTTCATGGTCTTTCCTAACTAGTGTATGTGCACATGTTAAGTTTCGTATTTAACATAGTATATTATTCTCTTTCTTAGTCCGTCCCAGGTATCAAACAATGCTTAAGGTGCGTTTGTATTAAGATTTTTAATTTTCTCCTAACTCAGTTCATCGACTCAGTTAAGTGCAACATGGTTTGTTGGAACAGAGCCCGAGAGCTCTGATAACAAATTGTCACACTCCAAATTCTGATCCAACCAGAACGGTGTGAGTGAACTTTCATTGAACCAACGGTTCACACCAGGATCTCGAATAAGCCGTGTCCATTCATACAAACCATTACACATAACCAACAATCAGAATATAAATATTACAGCCGAAGACTTTAAATAGAATGAACTGAGTATCTATTGATAATTTAAATAAAATATCCAATTATTCAAATCCAAACATAAACTATAATATCTTTTACATCTCTTAATACGAAACAAAATAACGGGAACAACTAAATAAAAATCCATCACAAGTATACACAGAAAGGGCACTCGCATGAAGCATCATGCTCGTCCTCTCCAACTTGTACATCCAGAGCAGCCACACCCCCGTACGCCGGAGCGTTCACGTAGTAGTCCACGGTGTATCCAGCATCAACATCTAAAAGCAATGTATATACAAAGGGTGAGCTACCAACACAGCTCAGTAAGACAATCAGACAGTTTCACAAGATTATGCATGAGTAACAATCAATTTTATGCTGGGTCTGGTTTTAAGTTTGCAATGTGCTATAGAAAGGTTTGGTGGCCCCCGCACCTCTATACATGAGTGTGTGGCACCTCATGGATCACACCCCCATTGGCCCACATGCACCCACCATGGAATAGAGATAGAGCTAAGATACCCACGTACCTCCCCTGATACTCTACCCATACCAGTACCTAAGCCCCTACTGGCCAGGGCTCACAAACTGGGCTCGCAACTAACCAATCCTATATGTCATCAACGTATGCTCTATCCCAGCACAGCCTTCTACGGCATAGAGATAGAGATAAGGTATTCCCATACCTCCCCTGATGCCCTATCCGCAACTAACTCACTAGGATAGAAACAATACGCAGGTAGACCCTATCCCAATATAACTCCCTACGGCATAGAGATAGAGCTAAAGCATCGTGGACAAGCCAGCGTCGACTCAGAATCCACAGTACCACATAACAATGGCCGGGACAACATCAATATCAGAGACCACCGTACCATGACCTTCCCCTGATACCCCACCCGTACCAAGCATGTTAAGACAGAATACTACAAAAGGTGCTAATGTGAAGAGCGATCCCAGGCCCATGCCCCACTCCACACACTACGAAAATAATCACATGCCTAACAATCACATCCTATCAATGCATGAACAGTAATAATAACTGAAAGTAAAGGATGACATGTGAATATGCACAAATGACACATCTCATATAATCAGGTGATTAACAACAATTTACTGTCCATTAGTTATTAGGTTTAGGTCAGATTCCCTTACCTGATGCTCGTTGGTTAGCTTGCTGGACGTCGCAAGATCCAAACGGCAAGTCACAAAGTCCTACAATATTATTAGGGTTTCATTAGAATATACTGCTTAGGGTTTCATGTTGGTCGGAAACCAACATGGTTACAAAACACCCTCACAGAGCTGACCGGTGGCATGTACCGGTCGCAACTCTGTGGGAATGACAGGCAACCGGTATGGTCAGCCGGTCCCCACAGATAACCTCCCGAGAGGTAGCGGTCGCAACATACTGGTCGCACTATGTGCAACCGGTATAGTCGACCGGTTGTGAGGACAAAGATGGAAATCTTTAGAAGTCGCCACCTAGATTTAGGTCTAGGACCTTAGAAATGTGAAGTCTCACCCCAAGGTAAAACTTTGATTGACTCGTGACCCTTAGATTGGAATTCTGGTCCATCAGAGATTGGGTAAGTGTCAGGTTACGGTTATGGGAAGGGGTTAGGCACCCAAACCGCCCGATCGAAATCGGTCTCCTATACCTTTCCTATGCTAGACTCTATTTGCTAAGCCAAACCAAACCAAGGGGTTTGATATTATTGAACCGAATCTGTATCCATCAGATTGCCTACGTATCACGGAATTATTCCGAAAATCAGGTTCACCATCGTAGTTCAGGTGTGATTAAAGTTTATGGATGTGATTTATGCTTGTGCATGATTAAGTTCTTTGTTCAAGTTGAAATTTATGCTTGAATGGTTGAGAAATCCTATGGGTTAGGATCTGGATAGTCCATGTGGACTGATAGATAGTCCTAGTGGATCTGAGAATAACCCTATTTGGGTTGAAATATGGATAACCCATTCTGGGTTGGAATGTGGATAACCCTATGTGGGTCTATGGATAGTCCAAGTGGACTAAAAGTGTGGATAACCCTATTTGGGTTAAAATACGGGGGATGTCCTAGTGGATCTATGGATAGTCTGAGTGGACTAAAGTATGGGTAAATATCCTAGTGGATCTATGGATAGTCCGAGTGGATTAAGCTGTGGATCCGAATTTGGGTTTCTCCCAAATAGCCTACGTATCCTAGGGTTTGCCCTAGGAATCAGAATCCGCGTAGTTCGGGATGGATAACCTGTTCTAGGTTAATGATTGAGAACCTATTCTAGGTTTAGGTTTAGAACCTATTCTAGGTTTAGGGTTTGCCGAGGGCAAATCGTCCTAAATTACCCTTTTCATTCCGAATTCTAATTTTGGAAGGTTTGGCAAGGCATTCTCTTTCTTCATTAAGATTTTTTATCATTCCCATTATGCCCTTCCCAAGAATGTGGGTGCCTAAATGCACGTCCCCACACCTATGTTGTCTTCTAGAGGTGTGCATATATGGCAGTTTGACTAGGGTGTTGCATAAAATAAGTTATTGCCAAAAAATAGAATATTCTATCTAGACATGGCACATAAAACATTTATGGCAAGAAAATCACATACAGTAAGATTGTTTAGAAATCTTTCGAATATGGCATGTATTGCAAATAAGGCAAGAGCCTATATGGCATGATCTAGTATGCTATCTTCTAAGCATGGCAAGATCCTAATTGCTATTTCTTTCCATATTTAGGGTTTTCTACCCTAATTATTATTTTATTTCTATTTTTTAGGATTTTCTACCCTAATTGTTACTTTCTTTCCATTTTAGGGTTTTCTACCCTAATTGTAATTTTATTTCCATTTTTTTGGTTTTCTACCCTAATTATTTTCTTTTCCATTTTTAGGGTTTTCTACCCTAATTATTTTCTTTCCATTTTTAGGGTTTTCTACCCTAATTATTTTCTTTTCCATTTTTAGGGTTTTCTACCCTAATTATTTTTTTTCCATTTTTAGGGTTTTCTACCCTAATTATTTTCTTTCCATTTTTAGGGTTTTCTACCCTAATTATTTTCTTTCCATTTTTAGGGTTTTCTACCCTAATTATTTTCTTTCCATTTTTAGGGTTTTCTACCCTAATTATTTTCTTTCCATTTTTAGGGTTTTCTACCCTAATTGTGACAATAAGCATTTAATATAGCATGTGAGCAAGTGTAGCACACAAATATGGCAATAAACATGTGTATCATTCCAATCATGGCAATGTGATTATTTCAATTATGGCAATGTGATCATTCCAATTATGGCAGTGTATGCATACGAGCATCCGAACATAGCATAACATCAAATATGGCATGTGAGAAACAACCAAAGCATATGAGAATCAATCAAAACATGATGGAACATGCAGCAAGATAACAGCTTTGTCGCTGGACCAAAATGGGCACATAGGGCACTGTACTTACTCAAAAAATTCTTAAAATATATCCCTGGAAAGAAGACTCAGAGGCCAACATTTTGTCTCAAGGGAGATATTCCTAAAAGAGACCATAGGCAGGTCGAAAACATTCCCCAAGTACAGGTAAATACACTGGTCAGGTCTGTTCCAGATTTTTGACCAGTTGCACCATAAATTCCAAATAAAATCCTATTCTTAATGAAAATTAAATACAGACATATGTCTATGTAGATAACTATCTGATCTAAAATTTCATTAAGAAAAAAAGTTAAAACAGTATATTTTCTTTGTGAAAAATGACTCTTTTCAATCATGCAAATCAGCACATCATGGCAGATCTGAAATCAAAGCTTTATGCACTTAAAAATTGATATCAATTCAACAAAAAATGGAAAAAATATGAAACCAGTGCCATTTTTTAGAAGACTTTCATGTCTAAAAAGTTCATGTTAAGTGGAATTTCTGATTATGGCCATAAAGTCTTTGTCTAGAGACTTTCCGATGGAGGATTGCATTACATCCGAGAAAAATAGCAATGTCAAAGACAAATTGTTTGATATATTTCCCCAATTCCAAATGGAACGAAATTTTTAGGGTAGTCTTCTATCATATCAGAGAGACTCCCATAAAATTTTGGGCTTCAAAATCTTAGAAAAAGTACATATGATGTACGTCCTAAGTTTGAACCCTAAATCTGGAATTTTCAGATCAGAAAATCACTTTATGAAATTTACAAAAAACATCAAACATCATTGTATATCAATAAAAAATTCATCATTGAATAGCTTAGACAAATTATCATTCATGAAAAATGTTAGACATAGGCATCCTAACATTAACAAGTATGTAATAGAGCATTCATGATTGAGATTTCATGAAAATTAGCCTTTTTCAAGCAAAATTGGCATTCGGGCATTATAACGACCTCTAAATTTGTTTAGAGTACTAACCTTGGGCTCAAATCGAGCGAAACCGTTGATGAAGGGTGATTGGGGATTGTATCAATCCCCTTTGAATGTGAATCCTCCTTCTCCTCTCTTCTGCTTCTTTCTCTCTTCTCTTTCTCTCTCTCTTTCACGTTTTCCTCTCTCTCTGCTCTCCTTTCTCTCTCTCACCCACGTTTTCCTCTCTTTCTGCTCTCCCCTAAAAGGATCCTCCTCTTTGCCTATTTATAGTTTTTTTCACTCATTTTCTAAAAGATCCTTTTTTCTAAAAAATATTTTTTTTTTCCTTTTTCTTTCCTTCCTTTTTTCTTTCTTCCTTTCTCCTCTCTCCCTTTCACGTTTTCTTTCTAGAAAACGTGAAGGGGAATCTTTTTCTCCTTTTTTCTTTTTTTTTATTCCTCTCTCTTTCCTTTTTTTCTCAAAATCTTTTTTGGATTATCTCCACAATTGAAATCTCTATTCTTTTCCACGTTTTTTCTCTCCCCTCTTTCCTTTTTTTTTTTCTCAAAATCTTTTGGATTATCTCCACAATTGAAATCTCCATTCTTTTCCACGTTTTTTCTCTCCCCTCTTTCCTTTTTTCTTCTCAAAAATCTTTTGGATTATGATTTACACATGTATATTGCACATATATATATTTAATAACATACATACACATACATACATACATACATGTATATATATATGTATATATATATATATATATTATAATATATATAGAGACTGACCTAGGTTGACAACCGATTTGAATTGAGTTGACCGGACCGATTGGAATTCACTGGGTTTCCCTCCTTTGTCATTTCACGGGTCATTTCCGCTGTCATCCCGCATGGAATTTTCCGATGGCCTCTATTCCAAATTTTTTATGCTCATTTTGTAGAACATAAAAAATGAGAAATATAGGAACTTGAACCACCTCATTTGGAAGTAAAATGGTCAACTTATGAATTTTTGAAGTTTAAACGGACCAATTACCGATAATTTGGTTGACCATTCTGCATGAGATCCTTCGGAGACTTCTACCGAAAATATTTTACGCCCACTTTGTAGAGCACTAAAAATGGAACATAATGAGACCGAATCACCCGAATCCGATGTAGAACGGAAAAGATATGCAGCTTCGAAGTTCTAATGATCATTTTGCATGCAAGTTTGCATGGGACCCACTGGCGACTTCTACCCGGGATTTTTTACGTCCACTTTGTAGAACATCATGAATGAAGAATAATGGTCTTGGAATCATCCCGAATCTGATGTCGATGATCAAGATATGATGATTTGAAATTCAAGCAATCCAACTTAGGATAATTTGCATGAAGGCCCCCGGGATTATTATTTTATAATAATTTCAAAACCTCCCTTATATGTAGCATCCGACTAAAATGATCATATCTTCCTCATTTGATATCGAATTGAGCAATTCCGGTCTCGTTTCGAAGATAATTCTATGACCTATGCATCCACGCAGATAATAGCCCATGACCCTGTTGTGAGGATCGGTGGAAAATCACGGATCTTTGGGTTAAAGGTCCAAAACCCGCCATATTGGTTCACTTATGCCGAGGTGGCAAAATGGGGTGCGAGGGTTATGGCTCCGAAATTTTTTCCACATCATCCTCCATAGATTTTCAGGGTTTCTCCTATCCATTCTAAGTCTAGGCTTTAAGTTAGAGTCATCCCCAACTCATTCAAGTCTCGTTTCGATGAATATCATCTCGAAACTCGAATCTAGGTTTTGACGGCAACTTATGGTTTATTGGCCAATTTAGGGTTTTAGATCAATACCTACTTTGCATTGTATTGATCCACCCACACAACTAACATAGGGTAAGAAGATGGATTCAAACACTTACCTTTGACTGGCGTAATATGAGCGTCGTCGAACGGTAATGGCGGCACCTCCTTCTTCTTCCTAGCCCCTTCTCCTTTCCAACCTCTTTCTCTTCTCTAGGGTTTGTGAGAGACAATGGAAAGGATTTGAGGAGGTTTAAGGGTGTATTTATAGGCTAGAAATAGGGTTTAGTAACCCTACTAGGATTAGAAAACTTTTAGGATTCAAAATTAGGAAAGCGGGACCCGTAGAGACCAATTTCTAGATTCCCGCACATGGCTGCGCAGGCCATACCGGTCGACCGGTACCAAGACCGGTACCATCGACCGGTATACCTAAAATCATGTATAATTGGTCGACTTCGGTCTGATTTTGTACCTGTTTGTTATCCGCTTGCCCCATCTTGCCCGGTGATGATCGAAAGACCTGTCATGACACAAAACCAAGGTTTAGACCGGGTTTTCAGAGTGCGGGTCTTACAGGTAGAGCCAGTTTATACACCACATTGCCACGTCTGGTCAAAACCTCGTATGGTCCCATATACCTGGGGCATAGTTTTCCATTCTTACCAAACCGTTTCAGACCTCACACATGTGATATCTTCAAGAACACCTTATCACCCACTGCAAACTCCATATCTCAACGTCGGTTATCAGCATAGTGCTTTTGTCGAACTTGAGCTGTCTTCAGTCTTTCCTTAATTTGATCATTCACTCAACATGTTTCTTCGACGAACTCTGATCCTATAATCCTTCTTTCTCCCACCTCATTTCATAACAGAGGTGTACGACATTTCTTCCCATAGAGTGCCTCATATGGAGCCATTTAGATCGTAGCCGGGTAACTATTGTTATATGCAAACTCGATGAGTAATAGCTTCTCGTCCCAAGCTCCTTTTAAATCTAGGGCACACGCTCTGAGCATATCCACCAAGATTTAAATAGTTCTTTCTGACTGCCCGTATGTCTGAGGATGAAAAGGTGTACTAAACTTCAACTTGGTTCCCATTGCTTTCTGTAATCTTTTTCAGAACATTGATGTAAAACGGGGATCTCTGTTAGATACTATACTTTTTGGGACGCCATGAAGTCTGACTATATTATCCACATATAGGTTGGCCAACTTATCCATAGTATATTGAGGTCTGACAGCGATGAAGCGAGCTTTCTTGGTAAGTCGATCGACTATAACCCATACTACATCCACTGAACTTGGTGTCAAGGGTAGGCCAGTGACGAAATCCATTGTGATACAATCCCACTTCCATGCTGGCTATGGTAGTGGTTGTAACAAACATACGGGTCTCTGCCATTCGGCTTTAACTTACTTGCAATTTCCAAAATGGGAAACCTTTCCCCGCCTAAACCCCCTTCCAACCCCCCCCCCAAAAAAATTTTTTTAAACCCCTCGACCTCCTTGGCACTTCCTGGATTTATCGAATGGGTGTAATGAGATTCCGTCATAACTCTATCTCTGATATTTGAGTTCTCACTCTCAGGTATTCATAATCGTCCATGATACCTGAGTGGTGTGATGAACCGCTAATAAACCAACGGTTCAACCAGGATCTCGAGTAGGCTATATCCGTGTTATCTAAACTCCATACATCCATAATCATAATCAGAGTAAATACACAATAGCGAAAGTCTTATAATAAAATGAACTGAGAATCTATGTGATATTAAAATTTAAATAGCAAATTATTCTGTGTCAACTGAGACATAAATATTTAAATACCAAATACATGTCTTTAATAAATCCAAATAAATAAACCAAAAATCTAATCGAATACACATGAGTTGCACTCGCAAGAGACGTCATGTGTATCCACTTCATCTTCAGCTACCATCGCTGCAACGCTCCCATACTCGAAGCATTTACATAGTCTTCAACGGTAAAACCTGCATCATCAACTAAAAAATATTCGACGCCGAGGGGTGAGCACACATCATGGCTCAAGGAGCAAACAAAACAATGCAACAATACATATGCATGCAATCAATTTATATCTTTGGTCTGGTTTATAGTTTGCACTGTGCTATAGAAAGGATAGGTGGCCGCCGCACCTCTATACACGAGTGTGTGGAAACGCCCAATGAAAACGGCACCGTCGCCCCACAAGCACCCAGAATGGCACAATATACACCCCATGAAGAACGGTCATGGCTGTACCCAGTTGATACCACACCAACAAATAAACCCCAGCTGGCTAGGGTTGCAAACTGGGCTCGCAACTAACCAATCCTAATGCCAAAAAGTGTATCCAAGGCCTCACCCCAAAGATGCCCTCGTAACATCCATAGAGATAGAGCTAAGGCCCCCTGTAGAGTCAGAGACTACAAGGACCGAGACCACCTCCCCTTATACTCTATGACATAATAGTTCTGCTAAGGTAATGGCGATACGACGACATCAATGGACATAACTTGAGTAGACAATGGCACAATATACACCCCATGAAGAACGGTCATGGTTGTACCGGTTGATACCATTCCTACCCGCACCATATAAACTGGCCAAACACAAACATTCACATGCCTATTCCTATCATCATCATCATCATCATGTTATAACAATAAAAAATAAATATGCATGAACAAATAATAGAAATATTGGATGACATGTTGAATGCACATACAAGCATACACGCATAGAACCAATATGGCAATAGACTCAAGAAATAAAACAGTTTATTATTAACCAGTTAGTTTAGGTCTTGTTCCCCCACCTTAGCTTGTTAATAGATCCTCTTCCAAGCTTTAGAATCACCTTTATAATGTTATTATATTGCTAGAAGGCCTAACAAAGTCGATAGAATTTAATTAGAATTAATTCCGAATTTAAAAACCATTTTGTTAACTGAGGGTCGGAGGTAGGGTCGGAGTCATGATCGACCCTGGGTGCGACCCTCCCCAATCTGGACTTCCCGAACACTGAGGGTCGATCCTCAGGATCACCTAGGGTCGGATGGTCATCGACCCTCTATGCGACCCATGGTGGATCTTGGTCAATTTCCTCCTTTTAGTCCATTCTTTGTGTTTGGGGTCCTATGGCTTTCTCCTACAGTCCATTCAATATTCATTCCATGGTCTAAAACCATGAATCATCCACCTATATAGCTTTCACGTAATCTCCCATAGTTTTCTATGGAAACCTAACCATGGATTGATGGTTTGGGTTTCTCCGAGATTATACTTTCATCATTACCTAACCCAAGGTCTGTAGAAACTCATGGAATTAGTATCCATACCTGAGAAGAATACTCCTTCTCTGCAACTCTTCTCGTTTTGGCTAAATTCTCTTCTTTGCTTCTCTTATTCTTCTCTTCCTTCTCTTCTCTTTCTCTCAATTCAATTAGGGTTGTGAAAGGAGTGAAAGAGGCTTAGGAACGTCCTTTAAATAGAGTAGGAACATCCTAAAATAAGTCCCTTTGAGATTAGGAAAGAATCCAAATCGAAAATTAGAAAATTTCCTAATTTCAGTTTTTGCGGCAACTGAGGGTCGATGGGAGGGTCGATGATCCCGTCGACCCTAGGTTTCTAAGTTGTCCGACCCTCCCTTCAAAACTGAGGGTCTGACTTTCTGTCTTGGGGGGGTCCGACCCTCCTTAGCAGGGTATGCGACCCTTCCCCTAATTTAAGTGTTTTTGGGTCGATTTAATACCTGGGATCTCGATCTCCTTCACGCCCTTGGTCCATTTGACTCGACCATGATGGGTAAACCTGGTTCAAGGTGATAAGACCGGGTTATATTGACACGGGTCTTACAACTCCCCCTACTTATAAAAATTTTGTCCTCGAAATTGTACGTACCTTCTGAATCAAATAAGTGAGGGTATTGCTTTCGCATAGCATTTTCTTCTTCCCATGTAACTTATTCCATGTCTCTACTTTTCCATGTGACCTTAACATAATAGATATCTCGATCGCACAGACGTTGAACCTTTCGACTGGTGATTTCTGTTGGTGTTACTTCAAATGTCAAATCATCAGTCAATTTCGGTAAATCTACTGTCAAAACATGCATTGGATCCTTGACATACTTCTTCAATAGGGAAATGTGAAATACGTTATGCACACTTGACATAGATGGTGGTAATGCTAACTGATAAGCCACTTTCCCACGCTTAGCTAGAATCTCATACGGCCTGACATATCATGGACTTAGTTTCCCTTTCTGTCCGAACCTTTTCAAACCTCGCATAGGCGATACCTTCAAAAATACTTTATCACCTACAGCGAACTCCAGATCTCTGCGTCGAGTATCTACATATTGCTTCTGACGGTTCTAAGCTGTTCTCACTCTTTCCTTGATAATGTCGACCACTCGACAAGTCTCTTCAACAAATTTCGGTCCAACAATACTACATTCTCCAACTTCATTCCAAAACAACGGAGTTCGACACTTCCCGCCATACAATGCTTCATAAGGTGACATCTGTATAGTAGCCTGATAGTTATTGTTATAAACGAACTCGATCAGTGGTAACTTTTCATCCCATGATCCTTTGAAATCAATTACACATGCTCGTAGCATATCTTCTAGAATCTGGATTGTACGCTCTGACTGTCCGTCTGTCTGTGGGTGGAATGCAGTACTAAACTTCAATGTTGTACCCATAGCCTTTTGCAATCCTTCCCAAAACTTGGAAGTGAATCGTGGGTCTCTATCGGATACAATGCTCTCTGGTACACCGTGTAATCGAACGATATTATCCAAATACAGCTTTGCTAACCTTTCTAGAGTATACTGAGGTCGTATAGGTATGAAGCGAGCTGTTTTAGTTAGACGGTCCACAATCACCCAAACTGTGTCAACTACTCGAGGAGTCAGTGGTAATCCCGTGACGAAGTCCATAGTGATGCAGTCCCATTTCCATGCTGGTTCCGGTAATGGCTGTAACGATATCTTCTTGTACCGCTCTCGATAAGGATCCGATTTGATAGCCGTCTTCAATTCATCCATTATATCCGGTATAATTTTCAATGCAGCGAACATATTTGAAAATTGATGAATAAACCCTTGGTTGGCTGATTCATCCGTTGAATCTATCACGTACTGCTCATTGCCGTGAGTGAATACCATTCCGGTGGTACACATTGCTGCAGTTGTACTAACCTCTCCCTGAAATTTTATCATCGCCTTTCTGCTTAACGCATCCGCTACTACATTCGCTTTTCCCGGATGATACTGGATATCGTAATCATAGTCTTTCAATAGTTCCAGCCATCTTCTTTGTCTCATATTCAACTCCTTCTGATTAAATAAATAAGTAAGACTTTTATGGTCCGACTTAATCTGGAACTTCTCTCCGTATAGGTAATGTCTCCATATCTTGACAGCATGTACTACTGCCGCTAACTCCAAATCATGAGTGGGATAATTTTTTTCATGCGCCTTCAACTGTCTCGAGGCATAAGCAATTACTTGTTCTCCTTCCATAAGCAAACATCTTAATCCCAGTCCCGACGCATCGATGTATAAGGTAAATGTCCGTCCCGGGAACAGAATAGTCAAAATCGGAGCGGATATCAATCTGGTCTTCAATGTCTGGAAACTCTTCTCACATTTATCCGTCCACACAAACTTTTCACCTTTCTTTGTCGACCGGTGAGAGGTACGGCAATCCGGGAATAGTCTTCCACAAATCTCCGATAATAACCAGCGAGACCCAGAAAACTTTTAATTTCTGAAACGCTCTTTGGTGCTTCCCACTTTACAATAGTCTCGATCTTGCTGGGGTCCACTTTGATACCTTTTACGGATACTACATGGCCTAGGAAGGCGACTTCACTTAGCCAAAACTCACACTTGGAAAATTTGGCATATAACTTCTCTTTCCTTAAACGCCGTAGGGTGGCGTTTAGGTTCTTGACATGGGTTTCCTTGTCCTTGGAGTATACCAATATATCATCAATAAATACTATAACCGACGTAAGTTCCATAAGTTCCATGAAAGTTGCTGGTGCGTTTGTTAATCCGAAAGACATGACCAAAAACTCATAATGTCCGTATCTGATCCTGAAAGCTGTCTTAGGAATATCACCTTCTTTAATCTTCAACTGATGATAGCCTGATCGAAGATCGATCTTAGAAAATACCTTTGCTCCTTGCAACTGATCGACAAGTCATCGATCCGAGGTAGGGGATATCGATTTTTGATTGTCAGTTTGTTCAACTCCCGATAGTCGATACATAATCGAACGCTACCGTCCTTCTTCTTTACGAATAATACCGGTGCTCCCCATGGTGATATACCCGGGTCGAATATAACCCTTGTCCAGCAGTTCTTGTAGTTGCACTTTCAATTCCTTTCGCCCGCGGGAGCCATTCTATAAGGTGCTTTTGATACTGGTGCGGCTCCCGGTATAAGATCTATTACAAACTTTGTGGCTCGGTCGGGTGGTAATCCTGGTAATTCTTCAGGAAATACGTCGGGATAGTCTCGCACGACATCAATATCTTCCATTCGTGGTGCTTCCTTGGTTAGGTCGACCACCAATACCAGATACCCAACTGCCCCCTTTTCAAGGCACTTCTTAGCTTTCAGTGCTGAGAGTATAAGCTTGCGTTTACGGGGGAGTTCGGTTCCCAAAAAACTAAATTCTGCTCCTCCTTTGTCTTTGAATGTTAGCTTCTTTTTGGCGCATAATAGGTTTGCAAAATGCCGAGCTAACCAGTCCATTCCCAAGATGACGTCAAAGTTTGCCATCTCAAGTTGTATCAAAGTTGCATCTAAGGTTTTCTTGCCAATGAGAATTGGACATGGTCCATAACCTTTCTCTAATTCCACTTCTAACCCCATCGGTGACCGTACAAGTAATTTGTAGTCTAATGTTTTGATGGGTAAATTTAGCTTCTTTCCAAATGACACAGATATAAAGGAATGAGTAGCTCCTGAATCAAAGAGTACTCTGGCGGGTACGCTATTTATAGGCACGATACCTGTGATTTATTTACTTAATCTACATGCTCACACAACATAATTGAAATTTAAAAGGTTCCAGCCATACCCGTGACCACATCGGGCGATGCGGCAAAGATCCTCTAGATGTCACAAAGATATACTCGCCCTTGATGTAATTGCTTCTTGGGCTTAGGGCACTCCCTTGCCATATGTCCCGTTTGGCTGCAGTTAAAACATCTCGGACCTTCAAGATTTGGCTTTGGTTGCTGTTGATTTATTGGGGTAGTCTTGGATGCAGCAGTAAAGCCTTGAGCGCGGAAGGATTTAAATGTCTTGTTGTTCCCTCCGTTGTAAGTATTTCCAGCTGGCCTTTTCATACCTCTGTTCTGGGTAAAATAACTCTCCTTCTGGCTCGATTCTATAACTCGAGCAATTTGGACAGCTTCATTATATATCTTCATTTCCAATCCCATAACGTGCTCTCTAATGCTTCCTCTAAGTCCCGTGACAAACCTACGGGTCTTAGTGTCTTCTTCTTGCATACTGAGTGGTGCAAAGAAAAACAGCTCTTCGTAACGCTGTTGATATGCATCCATTGACATCTGCCCCTGATATAAACTCAGGAACTCCTTCTCCATAGAATCTCTAAAGCTTCGTGGAAAATACTTCTCAAAGAAAGCTTCTTTATAAATAGCCCAAGTCAATAGGGCGTGCTTGGTCAATAGATAGGCCCGGGTAGATTTCCACCAATGATGTGCATCGCCTTTGAGCATGAAGGTGGCACATAATACCTTTTCTTCTTCTGTAATAGTCATCATAAGAAAGTTTCTCTCCATCTCGTCGATCCAGTGTGCTGGCCATAACGGATCAGACGATTTACCGTTAAATTCCCTGGGCTTCATCTTCAAAAATCTCTCAACCAGTCGAGAGTGATCCATCTGATTTTGGGGGTATGCCCCAAACATAGGTTGTGGATACTGACAATTAACCTGGGCTGCTTCCGGACCTAGTACTGGAATCTGTGCAGCTGGTGGTTGAGGTGTTTGAGGTGCTGGGTGGTTACCCACCGGTGCTGCACTGGCTTGTCCCGTCTGCATGGGTGTAGCATGAGTGGCTTGGAACATGATTCCCATTGCAACTTGCATTTGAGCCTGTGCGTGTTGCATCTATTGCAGTTGCTGTGCCAAATTCATCACCACGGTTGCTAACTCGGTGGTGGAGGTGGCAAATTTGTAGGATTTTCCTGATCTAGATTTCTCGATACATATATATTCTCTTGACCCGTTTCCTCCACAGGTGGTGGTGGTGGAACTGCATTCCGGCTCTGTCAGGTTACTCTATGTCCAGACATAATTTCTTCTGAGATTGGTGGTGCTTGAAAATCATCAAATAGGTGAGAAAATCATTGATACTTCATGTAAGCACATTAAGCGATGTAAAATTTCAAATTCTAGCTCATTTTATAAAAATTTTACTGTCTTTCTTATGTAGGGTCGATGGTAGGTCCGACCCTTAGTATCAGACCCTGGGAATGACCTGTTCTTCCCGAGAGCTGAGGGTCGATGTGAGGGTCGATGGGTGTCTGACCCTCAGTATCCGACCCTGGGTTTTCTATCAGATTCCCGAGAGCCGAGGGTCGATAGGAGGGTCGATCCGAGGGTCGATGGTTCTGGTTGAATTGTCCGACCCTCAGACCAAAAATCAAATTTTTAAGATCCGATTCTGGGTTCATTCTTTGTTATTTCCCTCCCGTTTCGACTCGTCTCTCTCCTCTGAGTTGCTACAGTGCCACTCCGCTATTTTGGTCAGTTTGGATCTGGGTTTCGACGTCCACATCATCCCTACAGGTATGTTCTCTCATTTTCCCCTGTTTTTAGGTTTTCTTTTCTAGGTTTTTGTCCATTTAACTTGTATTTTTCAAATTAAACTTTTTCCAACCATAAAAATTTGATTTTTTTAGGGGGCTTTTGTTATTGGTGTCTCGAGGAACGAAAGCCATCAAAATTTTTTGAGTTTCATCGGTTGGTGTATGACCCGTGTCAATCTAACCCGGTCTTACCACCTTGAACCAGGTTCACCCATCATGGTCGAGTCAAATGGATCAAGGGCATAAAGGAGATCGAGATCCCAGGTATCAAATCGACCCAAAAACACTAAATTCTAAGGGAGGGTCGCATACCCAGCTAAGTAGGGTCGGACCTCCCAAAAATAGAATGTCAGACCTTCAGATTTTAGGGGAGGGTGGGACAGCTTAAGACCCTAGGGTCGACGGGATCATCGACCCTCGGATCCTGCCGAAAACAGAAAATAAGAAACTTTGAGATTTTCGATTGGATTCCTTCCTAATCTCAAAGGGGCATATTTTAGGATGTTTATAGCCTATTTAAAGGACGTCCCTAAGCCACTTTTACTCCTGTCACAACTCTAATTGAATTGAGAGAAAGAGAGGAGAAGGAAAAGAGGAAGAAGAGAGGCAAGGAAGAGAACCTAGCAAAAAGGAAGAGAATTTCAGAGGAAAAGTAATCTTCTCAGGTATGGATACTAATTCCATGAGTTTCTACAGACCTTAGGTTAGTAATTGAAGAGAAAGTAATCTCGGAGAAACCCGAACCATCCATCCATGGTTAGGTTTTCATGGAAAACCATAGGAGGATGCACAAAAACTATTTAGATGGTTTATACATGGTTCTAGACCATGGAATGAATGTTGAGTGAATGTAGGAAGCAAGCCATAGGACCCCAAACACGAAGAATGATGTAAAAAGTGGAAATTGGACCAGAGTGCACCGAGGGTTGCACCGAGGGTCGATAGGCCATCCGACCCTATGTGTTTCTGACCATCGACCCTCAGCATTCGGGAAGTTCAGAATGGAGGGAGGGTCGATAGACCCATCGACCCTAGCATCGACCCTAGCATCGACCCTCAGTTGACAGAATGGTTTTTAAATTCAGAATTTATTCTAATTAAATTCTATCGACTTTGTTAGGTCTTCTAGCAATATAATAACATTATAAAGGCAATTCTAAAGCTTGGGAAAACATTTATTAGCAAGCTAAGGTGAGGAACCTTAACTCCAAACTAAATTGGTTAATAATAAACTGTTTTCTATTTTCTTGAGTCCTATGCTATGCTTGATTCTATGCGAATATGTTTGTTGTGTGCATACAGCATGCCATCCAATATTTCTATTACTTGTTCATGCATATTTACTTTATTGTTTATAACATGATGATGATGATGATGATAGGAATAGGCATGTGCTTGTATGCGTGTGGTTGATATGCTTGATGCGAGCGAGTATCAGGGGAGGTGTGATGAGAACGTCCATAAACGTTAACCTTTGGTGGGTCTCAGCACTCTCTATCTCTAACTCAAGTCTTGTGCATTGACATCGTCGTATCGCCGTTACCTTAGCGGAACTATTATGTCGTAGAGTATCAGGGGAGGTGGTCTCGGTCCTTGTAGTCTCTGACTCTACTGGGGGGCCTTAGCTCTATCTCTATGGGAATTTTGAGGGATGCTGGGGTGAGGCCTTGGATACACTGTTTGGCATTAGGATTGGTTAGTACCGAGCCCAGTTTGCAAGCCCTCGCTAAGAGGGGCTTACGTGTTAGTACAGCATTATATAGCAATAAACGTTAACCTTTGTTGTATAATGTTATGGTAGGGTGGATGGGGACGACGATAAACGTTAACCTTCGGGCGGGCTTCCACACCCTGTGTATAGAGGCGGTGTCAATAAACGTTAACCTTTGACCACCCAACCTTTCTATTGCGCATTGCAAACTATAAACCAGACCAAAGATATAAATTGATTTTTGCATGCATATGTATTGTTGCATTGTTTTGGCTACTCATTGAGCCGTGTTGTGTGCTCACCCCTCGACGTCGAATATTTTTAGTTGATGATGCAGGTTACACAGTTGAAGACTACATGAATGCTTCTACGTACGGGACGGTAGCAGCAATGGACGTTGGAGCTGAAGACGATACACACGACCCCTCTTGCGAGTGCAACTCGTGTGTATTTGATTAGATATTTTTATAGGTTTCTTTGGATTTATAAAGACATGTATTTGATATTTACATAAGTATGTATCGGTTGGAAACAAATAATTTACTAGTTATTTAATGGTATCATCTTAGTTCTCAGTTCATTTATTTATAAATTTTCCACTATTGTGTATTACTCTGATTATGATTTTGGATGTGTGAAAGTTTGGGTAAAATGGGATAGCCTATTCGAGATCCTGGTTGAACCGTTGGTTATTTAGCTGCTCATCACACCATTCTGAACAGTGCGAAATTGGGGTGTGACAACTTGGTATCAGAGCATCTCAGGCCTTGTCCGCTGAATTAGCATACATTCAACACAATTGTGAACTGAGATAGGGTAAATTAAAAGCTTTAATACCAACCCACTGTAAGCACAAGTGATGATTGAGACCAAATTAAAAAGAGAATATTGCATCTATTAAAGGGAAAACAAGTTACATACAATGAGAAGGAGAAACAAATGTATATACATAATGGAAGCAGAGTACAGTCCACAACCCCGACAGTTACTCTGTAGTACAAGAAAATTAAAGTACAAATCAAGATGCTGGAGGCGAAGGAGGAGGCGGGGCCTCACGATCTCTGTCATAGTCCTCAGCATAGACCCTAGTCAACCAGGCCACCTGTGTCTGGGTCGTGTGGAGACTAGCTGTGAGACCGGCTATCCTCTGATCAGTCGCATGCTGCACCTCTAGGAGCTCTCCCATCCGCGCGTCTGATGCGTGCTGAGCAGCCAACAGCTCATCCATCCTCAGATCAGATCTGCACTGAGCATCCCTGATCTCCTGCAGCATCTCCATCATGGCTGAAGGTGGAAGTGAAGGATCAGCCGAGTGAGAAGGACCAGCCTCAGGTGCAGGAGCTGCCGCAGAAGATGTACCAACTCCATCCGCCTGTGTGGGTGATGGCGGGGGTATGGCATCGACATCCACATACATATGATCATCATCGTCGACCAGATCTCCCCGAGCCCTAGCAGCAGCCGCAGCATCAGTCATCTCAACCCGAGTGTGAGGGCGCACCATCGCGTTCCTCTCCTTATCGCTAACCTCCACATCTCGCAGCCCCATCTTGCAGATAGCCTCCCAATCTAGAGGTGACGAGAATGTCTTCTCCTGGATCTTCTCATCTACCAGATCCACCCCCAGACGGGTCAGTAGCACTGTGATCATGCGTCCATAGGGTAGATTTGCCCTATGACCGGACAATGTAGCACTAATCATCGTCCGCATAATGATGTATGGAAGACAGACCGGCTGGCGAGTGCATAAGCTGTAGATCAAGAACTGAGTCAGCTGAGACACTCTCTCATAGTGCCCACTCTTTGGGATCAGATTATGCTGGATAATCTTGCAGAAGACCCGTGGAGCTGGGCGCAAGTAGCAAGCTCTCATCTTCCATCTACCGGGACGAAGCAACTGATTTTCGATCTCTGCTCTCATCTCCATCTCAACAAACTGTGGCTCTCCCGGCGCACAGTACACCATGGGGCCATCAAAGGGAATGCCCAACAGATCGGCCAGCTGCCGATAGTCAAAGGAGATGTGCACCCCCTTGACGTAGCTAGTGATGCGCAACTCCTGACAGTGCTCAACATCATTGTAATTCCCCACCACCTGGAGATTACAATAGAACTGGCGTACCAAGTCGGGACATGTGCACGCGTCGTATGTGATGACAGGGAGCCACCCCATATCACCGAATGCTCCCTCTACCTTGAACAAGGCTAGCTCAGCCAAGTTCATCATGCGACCCCCTTCAACCTTCTTACGGGCATAGTCCGCATACTGTGCCTCGGCTTCATTCGAACGGAAGCAAAGTGGATCACGCAATCTTGGCACTTTGGTAAGGGCCATAGTATCTGCAAAATAAGAAAGAGAAAAGAAATAAGGAGTTAGTAGGATAAAAATCTGAAATTTGAGTTAATAACGACGTAAGATGACCATAAAGCCCCATTTCTCGCCATACAAGTGGGCATAAGGACTTACGAAGGTTTAGACATATCCTACAACCCACATGCAGTAGGAAATTTTAACTGAAGATGTTCAATTTGAAGAAATTCAAGAAAAACCGAGAATGTCGACAAATTAGGGCAAAAAGAGAAAATTTCAGGTTTCTTGATGACCAACCGATGAAACTAAAAATTTTTTGAGGGCTTTCGTTCCTCAAGACCCCAACGACAAAAGCCCCCAATAAAAATCGAATTTTTACGGTTGGAAAAAGTTTAATTTGAAAAATACAAGTTAAATGAGCAAAAACCTAGAAATAAAAACCTAAAAACAGGTAAAGTTGGGAAGGTATACCTGTAGAGGTGATGTGGATGTCAAAACTCGGACTAAGAATGATCCACAACAGTGAAGTAGCACTGTAACAACTCGGAGGGAAGAGACGAGTCGAAACGGAGGGAGAATAGTGAGAAATAACCCAGAATCGGATCTTAAAAATCTGATTTTTGGTCCGAGGGTCGGACAATTCGACTGACACCATCGACCCTCGGATCGACCCTCCAATCGACCCTCGGCTCTCTGGAATCTGACAGAAAATTGAGAGTCAGACTGAGGGTCGGACACCCATCGACCCTCGCATCGACCCTCAGCTCTCGGGAAAAACAGGTCATTCCCAGGGTCGAATACCCAGGGTCGGACATACCAGCGACCCTCACCATCGACCCTAAATAGAAAAGACAGTATTTTTTTTACAGAATGAATTGAGGATTTTGAATTTTACATCGGTTAGCGTGCCTACATGAAGTTAGCGTGCCTACATGAAGTATAAATGATTTCTCATTGATTTTGATGATTTTCAGGCAACACCCATCTCAGAAGGAAATATGTCTGGACGTAGAGTGACCCGACAGACCCGAAACACAGTCCCACCGCCACCACCCGTGGAGGAGACTAGTCAAGAGAATAACCATGTACCGGAAAATCCAGAACCGGTAAACCCTACAAACTTGCCACCTCCACCACCGGAGCTAGCAACTGTGGTTATGAATCTGGCACAACAGCTACAGCAAATGCAACACGCACAAGCTCAAATGCAGGTTGCAATGGGAGTTATGTTTCAAGCCACTCAAGCTGCAACCATGCATACTGGACAAGCTAGTACAGCACCAGTGGGTAACCACCCAGCCCCTTAGACACCTCAACAATCGACTGCACCAATTCCAGTGCAGGCCCCAGAAGCAGCACAAGGGATGTACAACTATCCACCCCCTATATTTGGAGCATACCAAAATCAACTGGATCACTCCTGGTTAGTGGAGAGATTTTTGAAAATGAAACCGAGAGAATTCAACGGCAAGCTGTCTGATCCACTATGTCCAGCACACTGGATAGACAAAATGGAAAGGAATTTCCTTATGATGACTATCACTGAGGAAGAGAAAGTACTATGCGCCACCTTCATGCTCAAAGGCGACGCACACCATTGGTGGAAATCTACAAAGACGTATTTATTGACCAAGCACGCCCTACTGACATGGGCTATATATAAAGAAGCGTTCTTCGAGAAGTATTTCCCAAGGAGCTTCAGAGATTCAATGGAGAAAGAGTTCTTGAGTCTGTACCAGGGGCAGATGACCATAGACGCATATCAACAGCGCTACGAAGAACTGTTTTTCTTCGCACCGGCTAGCATGCAGGAAGAAGATACCAAAACCCGTAGGTTCGTCGTGGGACTAAGAGGAAGCATAAGAGAAAACGTTCTGGGCTTAGAGAAGAAGATTTACAACGAAGCGGTCCAGATTGCTCGAGTAATTGAATCGAGCCAGAAAGAGAGTTATTTCACTCAAAACAAGGGCATCAAAAGGCCAGCTGGGAATTCGTATAACGGAGGCAATAATCGGACGTATAAACCTTTTCGTCCTCAGAATTTGGCTACTCCATCGAAGCCTACTTCAGCAGCTCAACCACAGCCAAAGTTAAATTTTGAAGCCCCGAAGTGCTATAACTGCAACCAACCAGGGCATATGGCAAGAGAATGCCCAAAACCCAAGAAGCAGTTACATCAAGGACGGGTATATGCTGTTACATCAGAGGATGCTGCCGCATCGCCCGATGTGGTCACAGGTATGACCGAAACTTTTAAGGTTATAATTACTTGATTGAGCATGTAGACTAAGTAAAAATGAATCACAGGTATCGTACCTATAAATGGCGTACCCGCCAGAGTACTCTTTGATTCAGGAGCTACTCATTCATTTATATCTGTGTCGTTTGGAAAGAAGACTAATCTTCCCATCAAAACATTAGACTACAAATTACTTGTACAGTCACCGATGGGATTAGAAGTGGAACTAGAAAAGGGTTATGGACCATGTCCAGTTCTCATTGGAGAGAAGACTTTAGATCCAACCTTGATACAATTTGAGATGGCAGACTTTGATGTCATCTTAGGAATGGATTGGTTAGCTCGGCATTCTGCAAATCTATTATGCGCCGAGAAGAAGCTAACGTTCAAAGACAAGAAGGAGCAGAATTCAGTTTCTCGGAAACCAAACTTCCCCGGAGATGCAAGCTCATACTTTCCGCATTGAAGGCTAAGAAGTGCCTTGAAAAGGGAGCGGTCGGATATCTAGTATCAGTGGTCGACCTAACCAAGGACGTGCCACGAATGGAAGATATTGATGTCGTGCGAGATTTTCCTGATGTATTTTCGGAGGAACTACCCGGATTACCACCCGACCGGGCCACGGAGTTTGTAATAGACCTAATACCTGGAGCCGCACTGGTATCAAAAGCACCTTATAGAATGGCTCCTACCGAACTGAAGGAATTAAAAGTGCAATTACAAGAACTGCTGGATAAGGGTTATATTAGACCCAGTATATCTCCATGGGGAGCACCGGTGTTGTTCGTAAAGAAGAAGGATGGTAGCGTTCGATTATGCATCGACTATCGAGAATTGAATAAACTGACCATCAAGAATCGATATCCACTACGCAGGATCGATGACTTGTTCGATCAGTTACAAGGAGCGAAGGTATTTTCAAAGATTGACCTTCGGTCAGGCTATCATCAGCTGAAGATTAAAGAAGGTGACATCCCGAAGACAGCTTTCAGGACCAGATACAGACATTATGAGTTTTTGGTCATGTCTTTTGGATTAACAAATGCACCAGCAACTTTTATGGAACTAATGAACCGAGTTTTCCACGATATGTTGGATACGTCAGTTATAGTATTTATTGATGACATATTGGTATACTCCAAGGACAAGGAAACCCATGTCAAAAACCTAAACGCAGCCCTACAGCGTTTAAGAAAAGAGAAGTTATACGCCAAATTTTCGAAGTGTGAGTTTTGGCTAAGTGAAGTCGCCTTTCTAGGCCATGTAGTATCCGCAGAAGGAATCAAAGTGGACCCTAGTAAGATCGAGGCTATTGTGAAGTGGGAAGCACCAAAGAGTGTTTCAGAAATTAGAAGGTTTCTGGGTCTAGCTGGTTATTATCGGAGATTCGTAGAAGACTATTCTCGGATTGCCGTACCTCTTACCAGTTTGACCAAGAAAGGTGAAAAATTTGTATGGACGGATAAGTGTGAAAAGAATTTCCAAACACTGACCAGATTGATATTTGCTCCGATTTTGACTATTCCTATTCCAGGACAGACATTTACCTTATACACTGATGCATCGGGATTGGGACTAGGATGTGTGCTTATGCAAGGAGACCAAGTAATTGCGTATGCCTCGATACAGTTAAAGGTACATGAGAAAAATTACCCCACTCATGATTTGGAATTAGCGGCAGTAGTACATGCTGTCAAGATATGGAGATACTACCTATACGGAGAGAAATTTCCGATTAAGTCGGACCATAAAAGTCTTACTTATCTATTTAATCAGAAGGAGTTAAATATGAGACAAAGAAGATGGCTGGAACTATTGAAAGACTATGATTGTGATATCCAGTATCATCTGGGAAAAGCGAATGTAGTATCAGATGCGTTAAGCAGAAAAGCAATGATAAAATCTCAAGGAGAAGCTAGCACAACTGCAGCAATGTGTACTACCAGAATGGTATTCAGTCACGGCAACGAGTAGTATGTGATAGATACAACGGATGGATCAGCCAACCAAGGGTTTATTCATCAGTTTTTGAATATGTTCGCGGCATTGAAGATTATACCGGATATAGTGGATGAAGTAAAGACATCTATCAAATCAGATCCTTATCTGAGAACAGTACAAGAAGATATTGAGAAAGGTAGGACTAACCCTGAGTTCACCTTGGATGACGAGAAGGTACTGAAATACAAAGGAAGAATATGTGTACCTGAAACAGAAAATATGGACATTAGACACTGACTGATGAAGGAAGCCCATACCACCATCTATTCGATACATCTTGGAAGTACAAAAATGTATCATGATCTAAAGAAACTGTATTGGTGGAGGGGAATGAAAGCAGATGTAGCCAAGTTCGTGTGTCAATGCCTAAATTGTCAGAAAGTAAAGGCTGAGCGACAAAGACCCGCAGGACTATTACAGCCATTACCAGAACCAGCATGGAAATGGGACTGCATCACTATGGACTTCGTCACAGCACTACCATTGACTCCTCGAGTAGTTGACGCAGTTTGGGTGATTGTGGACCGTCTGACTAAGACCGCTCGCTTCATACCGATACGACCCCAATATACACTCGAAAGGTTAGCAAAGCTGTATATGGATAATATTGTTCGATTACACGATGTACCAGAAAGCATTGTGTCGGATAGAGATCCACGATTTACTTCCAAATTTTGGGAAGGACTGCAAAATGCTATGGGTACAACGTTGAAGTTCAGTACTGCATTCCACCCACAGACAGACGGACAGTCAGAGCGTACAATCCAGATCCTAGAAGATATGCTACGAGCATGTGTGATTGATTTCAAAGGATCATGGGACGAAAAGTTATCATTGATCGAGTTCGCCTATAACAACAGCTATCAGGCTACTATACAGATGTCACCTTATGAAGCACTGTATGGCCAAAAGTGTCGAACTCCCTTGTTTTGGAATGAAGTCGGAGAACGTAGTATTGTTGGATCGGAATTTGTGGAAGAAACTTATCAAGTGGTCGACATCATCAAGGAAAGAGTAAGAGTAGCTCAGAACCGTCAAAAAAATTACGTAGATACTCGACGAAGAGATCTAGAGTTCGCTGTAGGTGATAAAGTATTTTTGAAAGTATCGCCTATGCGAGGATTGAAGAGGTTCGGACAGAAATGGAAGCTAAGTCCGAGATATGTCGGGCCATATGAAATTCTAGCTAAGCGTGGAAAAGTGGCTTATCAATTAGCACTACCACCATCTATGTCAAGTGTGCATGACGTATTTCACATTTCTCTACTGAAGAAGTATGTCAAGGATTCGACGCATGTGTTGACAATAGATTTTCCAGAATTGACTGATGATTTGACATTCAAAGTAACACCAACAGAAATCACCAGTCGAAAGGTTCAACGTCTATGCAACAGAGATATCTACTATGTTAAAGTCACATGGAAAAGTAGAGACATGGAAGAAGTTACATGGGAAGAAGAGAATGCTATGCGAAAGCAATACCCTCACTTGTTTGATTCAGAAGGTACGTACAATTTCGAGGACGAAATTTTTAAAAGTTGGGGGGAGTTGTAAGACCCGTGTCAATCTAACCCGGTCTTACCACCTTGAACCAGGTTTACCCATCATGGTCGAGTCAAATGTATCAAGGGCATGAAGGAGATCGAGATCCCAGGTATCAAATCGACCCAAAAACACTTAATTCTAAGGGAGGGTCGCATACCCAGCTAAGTAGGGTCGGACCTCCCAAAAACAGAATGTCAGACCCTCAGATTTTAGGGGAGGGTCGGACAGCTTAAGACCCTAGGGTCGACGGGATCATCGACCCTCCCATCGACCCTCGGATCCTGTCGAAAATAGAAAATAGGAAACTTTGAGATTTTTGATTGGATTCCTTCCTAATCTCAAAGAGGCTTATTTTAGGATGTTTATAGCCTATTTAAAGGACGTCCCTAAGCCACTTTTACTCCTTTCACAACCCTAATTGAATTGAGAGAAAGAGAGGAGAAGGAAAAGAGGAAGAAGAGAGGCAAGGAAGAGAACCTACCAAAAAGGAAGAGAATTTCAGAGAAAAAGTAATCTTCTCAGGTATGGATACTAATTCCATGAGTTTCTACAGACCTTAGGTTCGTAATTGAATAGAAAGTGATCTCAGAGAAACCCAAACTATCCATCCATGGTTAGGTTATCATGGAAAACCATAGGAGGATGCACGAAAACTATTTAGATGGTTTGTACATGGTTCTAGACCATGGAATGAATGTGGAGTGAATGTAGGAAGCAAGCCATAGGACCCCAAACACGAAGAATGATGTAAAAAGTAAAAATTGGACCAGAGTGCACCGAGGGTCGATAGGCCATCCGACCCTAGGTGTTTCTGACCATCGACCCTCAGCATTCGGGAAGTTCAGAATGGAGGGAAGGTCGATAGACCCATCGACCCTAGCATCGACCCTTAGTTGACAGAATGGTTTTTAAATTCTGAATTTATTCTAATTAAATTCTATCGACTTTGTTAGGTCTTCTAGCAATATAATAACATTATAAAGGCGATTCTAAAGCTTGGGAAAACATCTATTAGCAAGCTAAGGTGAGGAACCTTAACTCCAAACTAAATTGGTTAATAATAAACTGTTTTCTATTTTCTTGAGTCCTATGCTACGCTTGATTCTATGCGAATATGTTTATAGTGTGCATACAGCATGCCATCCAATATTTCTATTACTTGTTCATGCATATTTACTTTATTGTTTATAACACGATGATGATGATGATGATAAGAATAAGCATGTGCTTGTATGTGTGTGGTTGATATGCTTGATGCGAGCGAGTATCAGGGGAGGTTCGATGAGAACGTCAATAAACGTTAACCTTTGGCGGGTCTTAGCACTTTAGCTCTATCTCTAACTCAAGTCTTGTGCATTGACATCGTCGTATCGCCGTTACCTTAGTGGAACTATTATGTCGTAGAGTATCAGGGGAGGTGGTCTCGGTCCTTGTAGTCTCTGACTCTACCGGGGGGCCTTAGCTCTATCTCTATGGGAATTCTGAGGGATGCTGGGGTGAGGCCTTGGATACACTATTTGGCATTAGGATTGGTTAGTAGCGAGCCCAGTTTGCAAGCCCTCGCTAACAAGGGCTTACGTGTTAGTATAGCATTATATAGCAATAAACGTTAACCTTTGTTGTATAATGTTATAGTAGGGTGGATGGGGACGACGATAAATGTTAACCTTTGGATGGGCTTCCACACCCTGTGTATAGAGGCGGTGTCAATAAACGTTAACCTTTGACCACCCAACCTTTCTATTGCGCATTGCAAACTATAAATCAGACCAAAGATATAAATTGATTTTTGCATACATATGTATTGTTGCATTGTTTTGGCTACTCACTGAGCCGTGTTGTGTGCTCACCCCTCGACGTCGAATATTTTTAGTTGATGATGAAGGTTACACAGTTGAAGGATACATGAATGCTTCTACGTACGGGACGGTAGCAGCAATGGACGCTGGAGCTGAAGACGATACACACGACCCCTCTTGCGAGTGCAACTCGTGTGTATTTGATTAGATATTTTTATAGGTTTCTTTGGATTTATAAAGACATGAATTTGATATTTACATAAGTATGTCTCAGTTGGAAACAGAATAATTTACTAGTTATTTATTGGTATCATCTTAGTTCTCAGTTCATTTATTTATAAATTTTCCGCTATTGTATATTACTCTGATTATGATTTTGGATGTGTGAAAGTTTGGGTAAAACGGGGATAGCCTATTCGAGATCCTGGTTGAACCGTTGGTTATTTAGCGGTTCATCACACCATTCTGAATAGTGTGGAATTGGGGTGTGACAGTTGGTTGTCGAGAAACTTGGATTTTTGCACTTTTGCCCTAATTTGTCGAAATTTTTGATTTCTTGAAATTTTTTAAAATTGGACCTCATTAGTTAAAACTTCCTACTGTACGTATGTTGTATGATACGTTAGAACCTACGTAAGTCCTCCTGCCCATGTGTATGGGTGACAAGTGAGGCTTTTGGGCCACTTACGTCGTTATAATGTCAAATTTTAGATTTTTATCCTATTAACTCATTATCTATTTTTCTTTGCAGATACCATGGCTCGTACTAAGGTACCCAGAGTTCGTGATCCACTTCGCTTCCGCTCTAATGAAGCCGAGGCACAATATGCCCACTACACTCGTAAGAAGGTAGAGGGTGGTCGTTTGGTGAACATGGCTGAGCTATCCCTGTTTAATGTGGAGAGAGCATTAGGTGATATGGGGTGGCTCCCTGTCATCACTTATGACGCGTGCACATGCCTGGATTTAGTGCGACAGTTCTATTGTAATCTCCAGGTGGTGGGGGATTACAATGATGTGGATAGGGGTCACGAGCTACGCATCACTAGCTATGTAAAAGAAGTGAATATTTCATTTGACTATCGGCAGCTGGCCGACCTACTGGGCATTCCCTATGATGGCCCTATGGTGTACAGTGCGCCTGGAGAGCCCTAGTTTGTTTCCATGGAGATGAGGGCAGAGATCGGCAGTCAGCTACTATGACCTGATCGTTGGCAGATGAGAGCTTGTTACATGCGTCCAGCTCCATGGGTATTCTGCAAGATTATCCATCATAATCTGATTCCGCAGAGTGGCCATTACGAGAGGGTTTCTCAGCGGACCCAGTATCTGCTATACAGTATCTGCACAGCCTGTCTGCCTGCCGTACATCATCATGCAGACTATGATTAGTGCCACATTGCCCAGTCATAGGGGTAATCTACCCTATGGACGTATGATCACAGTCCTGCTTACTCGCCTGGGGGTTGATTTGGTGGATGAGAAGATTCAGGAGAAAACCTTCTCGTCGCCTCTAGATTGGGAGGCTATCTGCAAGATGGGCATGCGGGATGCCCAACTTAGTGACGAAGAGAGGAACGAGATGGTGCGCCCTCACACTCGCATCGAGATTACTGACGCTGAGGCAGCTGCTGCCGCTGCTAGAGCTCATGCAGATCCCACCGATGATGATGACCGCATGTATATGGATTTCAACTCGATACCACCGCCTTCACCTACGCATGCGGCTGGAGTTGGTACTTCTTCTGTGGCGGATCTTGCACCTGAGACTAGTCCTTCTCATGCGGCTGGTCCTTCACACCCACCTCCTGATATGATGGAAATGTTGCATGAGATCAGAGAGGCTCAGCGCAGATCTGATCTGCGGATGGATGAGTTGCTGGATGCACAGCGTCGGCCTGATCAGCGGGTGGCTGATCTCACAGCTAGTCTTCAGACGACCCAGACTCAGATAGCCTGGTTGACTAGAGTCTACGCTGAGGACTATGACAGAGATCATGAGGCACCGCCTCCTCCTTTACCTCTAACTTCTTGATTGTATTTATTTTCTTGTACTTCAGAGTAACTGTCTGGGTTGTGGACTGTACTCTGCTTTAGTTATGTATATAAGTTTGTTTCCCTCACATTGTTTGTAAAATTGTTTCTCCTTTAATAGATGCATTATTCTCTTTTTAAATTCGGTCTCAACCATCACTTGTGCTTATAGTGTGTTAATATTACTGTTTTTACCTTTATCCTATCTCAGTTCACAATTGTCTTGAATGTATGCTAGTTTAGCAGACAAGGCCTGAGATGCTCTGATACCAAGTTGTCACACCCCAATTCTGTACTATTCAGAATGGTGTAATGAACCGCTAATAAACCAATGGTTCAACCAGGATCTCGAGTAGGCTATATCCATGTTATCTAAACTCCATACATCCATAATCATAACCAGAGTAAATACACAATAGCGGAAGTCTTATAATAAAATGAACTGAGAATCTATGTGATATTAAAATTTAAATAGCAAATTATTCTGTGTCAACTGAGACATAAATATTTAAATACCAAATACATGTCTTTAATAAATCCAAATAAATAAACCAAAAATCTAATCGAATACACATGAGTTGCACTCGCAATAGACGTCATGTGTATCCACTTCTTCTTCAGCTACCATCGCTGCAACGTTCCCGTACTCCGGAGCATTTACATAGTCTTCAACGGTAAAACCTGCATCATCAACTAAAAATATTCGACGTCGAGAGGTGAGTACACATCATGGCTCAGTGAGCAAACAAAATAATGCAACAATACATATGCATGCAATCAATTTATATCTTTGGTCTGGTTTATAGTTTGCACTGTGCTATAGAAGGATAGGTGGCTGCCGCACCTCTATACACGAGTGTGTGGAAACGCACAATGAAAACGGCACCGTCGCCCCACAATCACCTAGAATGGCACAATATACACCCCATGAAGAACGGTCATGGCTGTACCCGGTTAATACCATACCAACAAATAAACCCCTGCTGGCTAGGGTTGCAAACTAGGCTCGCAACTAACCAATCCTAATGGCAAAAAGTGTATCCAAGGCCTCACCCCAGCATCCCTCAGAACATCCATAGAGATAGAGCTAAGGCCCCCCGGTAGATTCAGAGACTAGAAGGACCGAGACCACCTCCCCTGATACTCTACGACATAATAGTTCTGCTAAGGTAATGGCGATACAACGACATCAATGGACATGACTTGAGTAGACAATGGCATAATATACACCCAATGAAGAACGGTCATGGTTGTACCTGTTGATACCATTCCTACTCGCATCATATACACTGGCCAAATACAAACATTCACATGCCTATTCCTATCATCATCATCATCATCATGTTATAACAGTAAAATTAATATGCATGAACAAATAATAAAAATATTGGATGACATGTTGAATGCACATACAAGCATACACGCATAGAACCAATATGGCATTGGACTCAAGAAATAAAATAGTTTATTATTAATCAGTTAGTTTAGGTCTTGTTCCCTCACCTTAGCTTGTTAATAGATCATCTTCCAAGTTTTAGAATCACCTGTATAATGTTATTATATTGCTAGAAGACTTAACAAAGTCGATAGAATTTAATTAGAATTAATTTTGAATTTAAAAACCATTCTGTTAACTGAGGGTCGGAGGTAGGGCTGTAGTCATGATCGACCCTGGGTGTGACCCTCCCCAATCTGGACTTCCCGAACACTGAGGGTCGATCCTCAGGATCACCTAGGGTCGGATGGTCATTGACCCTCTGTGCGACCCTCGATGGATCTTGGTCAATTTCCCTCCTTTTAGTCCATTCTTTGTGTTTGGGGTCCTATGGCTTTCTCCTACAGTCCTTTCAATATTCATTCCATGGTCTAGAACCATGAATCATCCACCTATATAGCTTTCACGTAATCTCCAATAGTTTTCTGTGGAAACCTAACCATTGATTGATGGTTTGGGTTTCTCCGAGATTATACTCTCATCATTCCCTAACCTAAGGTCTGTAGAAACTCATGGAACTAGTATCCATTCCTGAGAAGATTACTCCTTCTCTATAACTCTTCTCGTTTTGGCTAAATTCTCTTCCTTGCTTCTCTTCTTCTTCTCTTCCTTCTCTTCTCTTTCTCTCAATTCAATTAGGGTTGTAAAAGGAGTGAAAGAGGCTTAGGAACGTCCTTTAAATAGAGTAGGAACATCATAAAATAAGTCCCTTTGAGATTAGGAAAGAATCCAAATCGAAAATTAGGAAATTTCCTAATTTCAGTTTCGCCGGCAACTGAGGGTCGATGGGAGGGTCGATGATCCCGTCGACCCTAGGTTTCTAAGTTGTCCGACCCTCCCTTCAAAACTGAGGGTCTGAGTTTCTGTCTTGGGGGGTCCGACCCTCCTTAGCTGGGTATGCGACCCTTCCCCTAATTTAAGTGTTTTTGGGTCAATTTGATACCTGGGATCTCGATCTCCTTCACGCCCTTGATCCATTTGACTCGACCATGATGGGTAAACCTGGTTCAAGGTGATAAGACAGGGTTAGATTGACACGGGTCTTACATGAGTACCTTGTCTGAATCCGAGGTAAAGTCAGGGTTGCTTTTACCCTTTTCTAGGTCTTTTTACATAGTCTTGATGTGTGGATCCTGTAGGAGTGCTACTTTGACCTCATCTATTAGATCTGATGAGATCTTCAGAGCTGCGAACATCAATGTAAACTTATGAATTAAGCCATGTTCCACTAGATCTCCTCCAGTCTCTAATATATACCCTTTATCATTCTCTATTGAACCTGAGGCTGCAGCACATAGTGCAGCGTTTGTACTAGGTCCTTCCTGCGGTTTCAATGCCCACTTTCTTCTTAAAGCATCAGCCATAACCTTTGCCTTACCCGGATGGTACTAGATGACAAAATCATAATCTTTGAATAGTTCCAGCCATCTCCTCTGTCTGATATTCAGGTCCTTCTGAGTGAAAAGGTAAGTTAAGCTCTTGTGATCCGACTTAATCTGAAACTTTTCACCATAAAGGTAGTGTCTCCAAGGCTTGATTGCATAAATAACCGCTGCTAACTCCAGATCATGCGTAGGATAGTTATTCTCATGCTCTTTCAACTGTCTTGAAGCGTAGGCAATCACCTGTTCTCCATGCATCAACACACATCCAAGACCCAACCCTGAGGCAACTGTATATAAGATAAATGGCAAGCCTAGTGCTGGGATGGTCAAGATAGGTGCAGAGACTAGTCTTGACTTCAAAGTCTGAAAGCACTTCTCACACTCACCTGTCCATATGAACTTTTCTCCTTTCTTGGTCTGTCTGGTAAGTGGAATGGCGATCCTTGAGTAGTCTTCCACGAATCTCCTATAGTAACCAGCCAATCCAAGGAAACTACGAATCTCTGCAACTGCTTTAGGTGCATCCCATCCTACTATAGCTGTGATCTTGCTTGGATCTACCTTGATACCATCTGCAGATACTACGTGACCCAAGAAGGCCACTTCCTTTAGCCAAAATTTACACTTTTTGAACTTAGCGTAAAGCTTCTCCCTTCTCAGCCATTGTAGGGCTGCTCTCAAATGTATCGCATGAGTCTCCTTGTCCTTTGAGTAGAACAATATGTCATCAATGAATACGATGACCGAAGTGTCCAACATGTCATGAACACTCGGTTCATCAGTTCCATGAATGACGTTGGGGCGTTAGTCAACCCGAATGACATTACAAGGAACTCATAATGCCCATACCTTGTCCTGAAAGCCGTCTTCGGAATATCTCCCGCCTTGATCTTCAATTGATGATACCCTGATCTAAGATCAATCTTTGAGAAAACCTTTGCACCCTGCAACTGGTCAAATAGATCATCGATCCTAGGCAAAGGATATCGATACTTGATGGTTAACTTGTTCAGCTCTCGGTAGTCGATACATAACCGTACACTACCGTCCTTCTTCTTGACGAACAATACAGGTGCTCCCCACGGTGATATGCTTGGTCGTATGAAGCCCTTATGTAAGACCCATACCAAACTAACCGGTCTTACCACCTTGTACCAGGTCTACCTATCATGGTCGAGCCACATGGGCCAAGTGCGTGAAGGAAATCACAAGACCAGGTATGAAATTGACCCAAAAATAGTAAAATGGAGGGTAGGGTCACATGCCTAAACAGGTAGGGTCGACCCCACCTCAACAGGATCCAACCCATGGTTTTCAGGTCCTAAGGTCGGATGACTTGAGACCCGTGGGTCCACGGATTCTGCAACCCTAGCATCGACCCTAGGCAAACTGACAGAAACTGAAAATTAGGAGACTTTCCTAATTCAAAGGGAACCTTTCCTAAACTTATTGGGATGGATTTTGAGAGGTTTTCGTCTATAAATAGGATGTCCCTTAGCCTCTTTCACTCCTTTTGAAACCCTAATTGATAGTTAGAGAAAGAGAAGAGAAGGAGGAGAAGAAGAATAGAAGGAGAATTTGAGAAGACAACTAAAGAGAAGGAATTCAGAGAAATCTCTGAATCTCAGCAACCCTAAGGTTTGGATACATTCTCCATGAACTATGTAAGACCCTAAGAATAGTTTATGAAGAAGTTAGGGATGGGAGAAACCCAAATCACATACCCATGGATGAGTTTCGAAGGAATCCATGAGGGTAATCATCACAGGCGATGGAAAATGTGTAAAAAATAGCTATGAGCCATAGAACATTCTTAGGATGGACCTACAAGACTATAGGATCGACCCCATGCTCTCGGGAAGTCCAGGGGGGGCTGTGGTCGCACATAGGGTCGATGGGTAACCAACCCTATGACCGACCCTAGACCCTGGGGTCTCAGATACCTGCGACCCTAGTTTTACAGCTTGCTTAAAACTGTTGGAATTAATTCTAATTAAAATCTATCGACTTGTTATGTCACACCCCAATTTTGCACTGTTCAGAATGGTGTGATGAACCGCTAATAAACCAACGGTTCAACCAGGATCTTGAGTAGGTTATCCCCGCGTTATCTAAACTTCCACACATCCGTAATCATAATCAGAGTAAATACAGAATAGCGGAAATCTTATAAATAAATGAACTGAGAATCTATGTGATATTAAAATTTAAATAACATTTTATTCTGTTTCAACTGAGACATAAATATTTAAATACCAAATACATCTCTTAATAAATTCAAATAAATAAACCTATAAAATATCTAATCAAATACACACGAGTTGCACTCGTAAGAGGAGTCGTGTGTATCCACTTCAGCTCCAGCTTCCATTGCTGCCACGTTCCCGTACACAGACGCATTCATGTAATCTTCAACGTATAACCTGCTTCATCAACTAAAAATATTCGACGTCGAGGGGTGAGAACACATCACGGCTCAGTGAGTAGCCAAAACAATGCAACAGTACATATGCATGCAATCAATTTATATCTTTGGTCCGGTTTAAAGTTTGCAGTATGCAATAGAAAGGTTTAGGTAGTCAAAGGTCACATTTATTGACCCCGCCTCTATACACAAGTGTGTGATCTCACCCGAAGATCACGTTTATCGTCGACTCACATGCACCCAACATGAACATTATATAACAAAGGTTAACGTTTATTGCTACATATTGTCATACCAACACGTAAGCCCCTGTTGGCGAGGGCTGCAAACTGGGCTCGCAACTAACCAATCCTAATGCCAAAAGTGTGTCCAAGGCCTCACCCCAGCATCCCTCAGAATATCCATAGAGATAGAGCTAAGGCCCCCGGTAGAGTCAAAGACTACAAGGACCGAGACCACCTCCCCTGATACTCTACGACATAATAGTTCTGCTAAAGTAATGGTGATACGACGATGCTAATGCACAAGACTTGAGTTAGAGATAGAGCTAAAGTGCTGAGACCCACCAAAGGTTAACGTTTATCGACGTTCCCATCACACCTCCCCTGATACTCGCTCGCATCAAGTACACTAACCGCACACATACAATCACATGTCTATTCCTATCATCATCATCATCATATCATCATGTTATAACTATAAAGTAAATATGCATGAACAAATAATATAAATATTGGATGACATATTGTATGCACATTACAAACATCTTCGCATAGAATCAAGCATGGCATAGGACTCAAGAAAATAGAAAACAGTTTTGTTATTAACCAATTAGTTTGGAGTTCTGGTTCCTCACCTTAGCTTGCTAATAGATACTTTTCCAAGCTTTAAAATCACCTTTACAATGTTATTATATTGCTAGAAGACCTAACAAAGTCGATAGAATTTAATTAGAATTAATTTCAGATTTAAAAACCACTCTGTTAACTGAGGGTCGGAGGTAGGGTCGGAGTCCTGATCGACCCTGGGTGCGACCCTCACTTAACTCTGAACTTCCCGAACATTGAGGGTCGATGGTCAGAATCACCTAGGGTCGGATGGTCATCGACCCTCGGTGCGACCCTCTGTGCACTTTGGTCCAATTCCCTCTTTTTAATCCATTCTTCGTGTTTGGGTCCTATGGCTTGCTTCTACATTCCATTCAAAATTCAATCCACGGTCTAGAACCATGAATCATCCACCTACATAACTTTCATGCATTCTTCTATGGTTTTCCAAGAAAACCTAACCATAGATTGATGGTTTGGGTTTCTCCGAGATCACACTCTCACCAATAACTAACCTAAGGTCTGTAGAAACTCATGGAATTAGTATCCATAACTAAGAAGAATAATCTTTCTCTGCAACTCTTCTCTTTTGGCTTAATTCTCTTCCTTGTTCCTCTTCCTCTTCTATTCCTTCTCTTCTCTTTCTCTCAATTCAATTAGGGTTGTGAAAGGAGTAAAAGTGGCTTAGGAACGTCCTTTAAATAAAGTAGGAACATCCTAAAATATGTCCCTTTGAGATTAGGAAAGAATCCCAATCGAAAATTAGGAAATTTCCTAATTCTATTTCCTACGGTAATCGAGGGTCGATGGGAGGGTCGATGATCCCGTCGACCCTAGGGTTCTAAGCTGTCCGACCCTCCCTTCAAAACTGAGGGTCTGACTTTCTATTTTTGGAGGTCCGACCCTGCTTAGCTGGGTATGCGACCCTTCCCTTATTTTAAGTGTTTTTGGGTCGATTTGATACCTGGGATCTCGATCTCCTTCACGCCCTTGGTCCATTTGGCTCGACCATGACGGGTAAACTTGGTTCAAGGTGGTAAGACCGGGTTAGATCAACACGGTTCTTACAACTCTCCCAAACTTATAAAAATTTCGTCCTTGAAATTGTACGTACCTTCTGAATCAAATAAGTGAGGGTATTGCTTTCGCATAGCATTCTCTTCTTCCCATGTAATCTCTTCCATGTCTCTACTTTTCCATGTGACCTTAACATAGTAGATATCTCTGTTGCGTAGACGTTGAATCTTTCGACTAGTGATTTTTGTTGGTGTTATTTCAAATGTCAAATCATCAGTCAATTCTAGCAAATCCACTGTCAAAACATGCGTTGGGTCTTTGACATAGTTCTTCAATAGGGAAATGTGAAATACGTCATGCACACTTGACATAGATGGTGGTAGTGCTAATTGATAAGCCACTTTTCCACGCTTAGCTAGAATTTTATATGGTCCGACATATCTTGGACTTAGTTTCCCTTTCTGTCCGAATTTGTCGAAATTTTTGATTTTTCTTAATTTTGTCAGTTAAAATTTCCTACTGCATGTGGGTTGTAGGGTATGTTTAAACCTACGTAAGTTCTCATGCCCACTTGTATGGTGAGAAATGGGGCTTTATGGTCAACTTACGTCGTTATTAAATCAAATTTTGGATTTTTATCCTATTAACTCCTTTTATTTTGCAGATACCATGGCTCGTACCAAGATACCCAGAGTGTGTGATCCACTTCGCTTCCGTTCTAATGAAGTCGAGGCACAGTATGCCGACTATGCCCGTAAGAATGCGGAAGGTCGTCGTATGGTGAACTTGGCTGAGCTAGCCTGGTTCAACGTGGAGAGGGCATTTGGTTATATGGGGTGGCTCCCTGTCATCACCTACGACGCGTGCACATGTCTGGATTTGGTGTGTCTGTTCTATTGTAATCTCTAGGTGGTGGGGAATTAAAATGACGTTGAGCATGGTCAGGAGTTACGCATCACCAGTTACGTTAAATGGGTGCACATTTCATTTGACTATCGGCAACTGGGCGATCTGCTAGGCATTCCTTATGATGGTCCCATGGTGTACTGTACGCCTGGAGAGCCACCGTTTGTTTCTATGGAGATGAAGGCAGAGATCGACAACCAGCTGTTACGACCTGATCATTGGCAGATGAGAGCTTGTTATCAGCGTCCAACTCCATGGGTCTTCTGTAAGATTATCCAGCATAATCTGATCCCACAGAGTGGGCACTATGAGAGGGTTTCTCAGCTGACCCAGTTTTTGATATACACTATGTCACACCCCAATTCTGCACTATTCAGAATGAAGTGATGAACAACTAATAAACCAAAGGTTCAACCAGGATCTCAAATAGGGTATCCCCGCGTTATCCATACTTACACACACCCGTAATCATAATCAGAGTAAATGCACAATAGCAGAAGTCTTATAATAACATGAACTGAGAAACTAAGATGATATCAATAATTTAATAGCAAATTATTCTGTTTTCAACTGAGACATAAATATTTAAATACCAAATACATGTCTTAATGAATCCAAATAAAGAAACCTATAAAATATCTAATCAAATACACACGAGTTGCACTTGCAAGAGGAGTCGTGTGTATCCACCTCAGCTTCAACTTCCATCGCTGCCACGTTCCCATACACAGACGCATTCATATAGTTTTCAACGGTATAACCTGCATCATCAACTAAAAATATTCGACGTCGAGGGGTGAGCACACATCACGGCTCAGTGAGTAGCCAAAACAATGCAACAATACATATGCATGCAAATCAATTTATATCTTTGGTCCGGTTTAAAGTTTGCAGTATGCAATAGAAAGGTTTAGGTAGCCAAAGGTCGCGTTTATTGACCCTGCCTCTATACACGAGTGTGTGACGTTACCCGAAGATCACGTTTATCATCAACTCACATGCACCTAATCATGAACATTATATAACAAAGGTTACATTTATTGCTATATAGTGCCATACCAACACGAAGCCCCTGTTAGCGAGGGCTGCAAACTGGGCTCGCAACTTACCAATCCTAATTCCAAACAGTGTATCCAAGGCCTCACCCCAGCATCACTCAGAATGTCCATAGAAATAGAGCTATGGCCCCCCGATAGAGTCAGAGAATATAAGGACCGAGACCACCTCCCCTGAAACTCTACGACATAATAGTTCTGCTAAAGTAATGGCGACACGACGATGCTAATGCACAAGACTTGAGTTAGAGATAGAGCTAAAGTGCTGAGACCCGCCAATGTAAAACCCGTGTCAATCTAACCCGGTCTTACCACCTTGAACCAGGTTTACCCGTCATGGTCGTGTCAAATGGACCAAGGGCGTGAAGGAGATCGAGATCCCAGGTATCAAATCGACCCAAAAACACTTAAATTAGGGGAAGGGTCGCATACCCAGCTAAGCAGAGTCGGACCTCCCAAAACAGATAGTCAGACCCTCAGTTTTGAAGGGAGGGTTGGACAGCTTAAGACCTTAGGTTCGACGGGATCATTGACCCTCCCATCGACCCTCGGTTTCTGCCAAATATAGAAATTAAGAAATTTCTATATTTTTCGATTGGGATTCTTTCCAAATCTCAGAGGGACTTATTTAGGATGTTCCTACTCTAATTAAAGGACGTCCCTAAGCCACTTTCACTCCTTTCACAACCCTAATTGAATTGAGAGAAAGAGAGGAGAAGGAAAAGAGGAAGAAGAGAGGCAAGCAAGAGAACTTAGCGAACAGGAGAGGAATTTCAGAGGAAAAGTTATCTTCTCAGGTATGGATACTAATTCCATAAGTTTCTACAGACCTTAGGTTAGTAATTGTTGAGTGTGTGATCTCAGAGAAACCCAAACCATCAATCCATGGTTAGGTTTTCATGGAAAACCCTAGGAGAATGTATGCAAGCTATCTAGGTGGATGAATCATGGTTTCAGACCCTGGAATGAAAGTTGAATGGAATGTAGAAGCAGCCATATGACCCCAAACACGAGGAATGGACTAAAAAGTGGAAATTGGACCAAAGTGCACCAAGGGTCGCACCCAGGGTCGATAGGCCATCCGACCCTAAGTATTCCTGACCATCGACCCTCAGCATTCGGGAAGTCCAGAAAGAGGGGAGGGTCGATAGACCCATCGACCCTAGCATCGACCCTACCTCCGACCCTCAGTTAACAGAGTAGTTTTTAATTCCGAATAAATTCTAATTAAATTCTATCGACTTTGTTAGGTCTTCTAGCAATATAATAACATTATAAAGGTGATTTTAAAGCTTGGAAAAGTATATTATAGCAAGCTAAGGTAAGGAACCTTAACTCCAAACTAAATTGGTTAATAATAAACTGTTTTCTATTTCTTGAGTCCTATGCTATGCTAAATTCTATGCGAATATGTTTGTAATGTGCATACAACATGCCATCCAATATTTCTATTATTTGTTCATGCATATTTACTTTATTTTTTATAACATGATGATGATGATAATGATAGGAATAGGCATGTGCTTGTATGTGTGTGGTTGATGTGCTTGATGCGAGCGAGTATCAGGGGAGGTGTGATGAGAATGTCAATAAACGTTAACCTTTGGCGGGTCTCAGCACTTTAGCTCTATCTCTAACCCAAGTCTTGTGCATTAGCATCGTCGTATCGCCATTACTTTAGTAGAACTATTATGTCATAGAGTATCAGGGGAGGTGGTCTCGGTCCTTGTAGTCTCTGACTCTACCGGGGGGCCTTAGCTCTATCTCTATGGACATTCTGAGGGATGCCGGGGTGAGGCTTTGGATACACTGTTTGGCATTAGGATTGGTTAGTTGCGAGCCCAGTTTGTTGCCCTCGCCAACAGGGGCTTACGTGTTGGTATGGCACTATATAGCAATAAACGTAACCTCTGTTATATAATGTTCATGATTGGGTGCATGTGAGTTGAAGATAAATGTTATCTTCAGGTAACGTCACACACTCGTGTATAGAGGCGGAGTCAATAAACGCGACCTTTGGCTACCTAAACTTTTCTAGTGCATACTACAAACTTTAAACCGGACCAAAGATATAAATGGATTTGCATACACATGTATTGTTGCACTATTTTGGCTACTCACTGAGCCGTGATGTGTTCTCACCCCTCGACGTCGAATATTTTAATTGATGATGCGGGTTATACCGTTGAAGACTATATGAATGCGTCTGCGTACGGGAACGTGGCAGTGATGGAAGTTGAAGCTGAAGTGGATACACATGACTCCTTTTGCGAGTGCAACTCGTGTGTATTTGATTAGATATTTCATAGGTTTCTTTATTTGGATTTATTAAAGATTTATATTGATATTTTCTTATGTCTCGGTTGATACAGAATAAATTGTTATTTAAATTTTAATATCACATAGATTCTCAGTTCTTTTATTTACAAGATTTTGGCTATTGTGTATTTACTCTGATTATGATTACGGATGTGTGTAAGTTTGGATAACGCAGGGATAGCCTATTTGAGATCCTTGTTGAACCGTTGGTTATTTAGCGGTTTATCACACCATTCTGGTTAGACCAAAGTTGGGGTGTGACAACTTGGTATCAGAGCATATCAGGCGTTGCCCGCCGAACTAACATACATTCGAGACAATTGTGAACTGAGATAGGATAAAAGTAAAACAGTAATATTAACACATTATAAGCACAAGTGATGTTTGAGACCAAATTTAAAAAGAGAATAATACATCTATTAAAGGGGAAACAAGTTACATACAATTAGAGAGAGAAACAAGATGTATATACATAATGAAAGAAGAGTACAGTTCACAACCCGGAAAGTTACTCTGTAGTACAAGGAAAAATAAAAGTACACTCAGGAAGCTGGAGGCGATGCCTCACGGTCTCTGTCGTAGTCCTCAGCATAGACTTTAGTCAACCAGGCTATCTGAGCCTGGGTCGTCTGTAGACTAGCTGTGAGACTGGCTATCCTCTGATCAGTCGCACGCTGCACCTCTTGGAGCTCTCCCATCCACGCGTCTGATGCGTGCTGAGCAGCCAATAGCTCATCCATCCTCAGATCAGATCTGCGATGAGCATCCCTGATCTCCTGCAGCATCTCCATCATGGCTGAAGGTGGATGTGAAGGATCAGTCGAGTGGGAAGGACCAGCCTCAGGTGCAGGAGCCGCCGCAGAAGAAGTACCAACTCCAGCCGCATGTATAGGTGAAGGCGGTGGTATCGAGTGACGTCCATCTACATACGATCGTCATCGTCGACCGGATCCACACGAGCTCTAGCAGCAGCAGCAGCAGTAGCAGCCTCAGCATCAGCCATCTCGACCCGAGTGTGAGGGTGCACCATCGCGTTCCTCTCCTCATCACTAACCTCAGCATCTCGCAGCCCCATATTGCAGATTGCCTCCCAATCTAGAGGCGACGAGAAGGTCTTCTCCTGGATGTTCTCATCTACCAGATCCACCCCCAGACGGGTCAGTAGCACTGTAATCATACATCCATAGGGTAGATTACCCCTATGACCGGACAATGTAGCACTAATCATCGTCCGCATGTTGATGTAAGGAAGGCAGACCGGTTGGCGAGTATAGATACTGTATATCAGAAACTGTGTCAGCTGAGAGACCCTCTCATAGTGCCACTCTGTGGGATCAGATTATGCTGGATAATCTTTCAGAAGACCCGTGGAGCTGGACGCAAGTAACAGGCTCTCATCTGCCAGCGATCAGGGCGTAACAGCTGGTTGTCCATCTCTACCCTCATCTCCATCTCTACAAACTGTGGCTCTCCCGACGCACAGTACACCATGGGGCCATCATAGGGAATGCCCAACAGATTGGCCAGCTGCCGATAAATCAAAGGAAATGTGCACCCCCTTGACGTAACTGGTGATGCGCAACTCCTGACCATGCTCAACGTCATTGTAATTCCCCACCACCTGGAGATTACAATAGAACTGGCGCACCAAATCTGGACATGTGCACGTGTCGTATGTGATGACAGGGAGCCACCCCATATCACCAAATGCTCCCTCTACATTGAACAAAGCTAGCTCAGCCAAGTTCACCATGCGACCCCCTTCTACTTTCTTACGGACATAGTCATCATACTGTGCCTCAGCTTCATTCGAACGGAAGCGAAGTGGATCACGCACTCTGGGTACCTTGGTACGAGCCATAGTATCTGCAAAATAAGAAAGAGAAAGAAAACAAGGAGTTAATAGGATAAAAATCCGATATCTGATGTAATAACGACGTAAGTTGACCATAAAGCCCCATTTCTCACCATTCAAGTGGGCATGAGAACTTACGTAGATTAAAACATATCCTACAACCCACATACAGTAGGAAATTTTAACTGAAGAAGCTCAATTTGAAGAAATTTAAGAAAAATCAAAAATTCTGACAAATTAGGGTAAAAAGAGAAAATTTTAAGTTTCTCGATAACCAACCGATGAAACTCAAAAAATTTTGAGGGCTATCATTCCTCGAGACACCAATAACATAAGCCCCCAATAAAAATCAAATTTTTACGGTTGGAAAAAGTTTAATTTGGAAAATACAAGTTAAATGTGCAAAAACCTAGAAAAGAAAACCTAAAAATAGGTGAAGATGAGTGGATATACCTGTATGGATGACGTGGACGTCGAAACCCAGAGTCAAACCGACCAAAAACAGTAGAGTAGCACTGTAGCAACTCAGAGAGTAGAGACGAGTCGAAATGGAGGAGGAATAGTGAGAAATGACCCAAAATTGAATCTTAAAAATCTGATTTTTGGTCCGAGGGTCAAACAATTCGACTACCACAATCGACCCTCCCATCGACCCTCGGCTCTCGGGAATCTGACAGAAAATCGAGGGTCGGAACTGAGGGTCGGACACCCATCGACCCTCGCATCGACCCTCAGCTCTCGGGAAGAACAGGTCATTCCTAGGGTCGGAAACTAAGGGTCAGACATACCAGCGACCCTAACCAACGACCCTGCATAGAAAAGACAGTATTTTTTTTTATAAAATGAGTTAGAATTGGAATTGATTATTGGTTAGCGTGCCTACATAAAATATAAATGACTTCTCACCTATTTTGATGATTTTCAGGCACCACCAATCATTGAAAAGAATTATGTATGGACGTAGGGTGACCTGACAGACCCGAAACGCAGTCCCACGTGGAGGAGACTAGTCAAGAGAATAACCATGCACCGGGAAATCCAGAACCGGTAAACCCTACAAATTTTCCACCTCCACCACTAGAGCTAGCAACAGTGGTGATGAATCTGGTACAGCAGCTGCAACAGATGCAACACACACAGGCTCAGATGTAGGTTGCCATGGGAATTATGTTCCAAGCCACTCAGGCTGCACCCATGCACACCGGACAAGCTAATGCAGCACCAGTCGGTAACCACCCAGCCCCTCAGACACCTCAACAACCAGCTGCACCAATTCCAGTGCAGGTACCGGAAGCAGCTCAAGGGAATTACCAGTATCCACCCTATATGTTTGGGGCAAACCCCCAAAACCAGCTGATCACTCTCAGCTAGTGGAGAGATTTCTGAAGGTGAAACCCAGAGAATTCAACGGCAAGCCATCTGATCCATTGTGGCCAGCACATTGGATAGACGAGATGGAGAGAAACTTCCTCATGATGACTATTATAGAGGAAGAGAAAGTACTATGCGCCACCTTCATGCTCAAGGGCAACGCACACCATTGGTGGAAATCCACGAAGACATATTTACTGACCAAGCACGCCCTAGTGACATGGGCTATATATAAAGAAGCATTCTTCGAGAAATATTTTCCATGAAGCTTCAGAGATTCGATGGAGAAGGAGTTCCTAAGTCTTGACCAGGGATAGATGACTGTAGACTCATATCAACAGCGCTACGAAGAGCTGTTCTTCTTTGCACCGGCTAGCATGCAAGAAGAAGAAACCAAAACCCGTAGGTTCGTCACGGGACTGAGAGGAAGCATCAGAGAACATGTTTTGGGCTTAGAGAAGACAATATATAATGAAGCTGTCCAGATTGCTCGAGTGATTGAATCGAGCCAGAAGGAGAGTTATTTTACTCAGAACAAAGGCATCAAAAGGCCAGCAGAAAATTCTTACGACGGAGGCAATAACAGAACATATAAGCCTTTCCGTCCTCAGAACTTTAATACTGCACCCAAGACCACTTCAGCAGTGCAACCTCAGTCAAAGCCAAATTCTGAAGTCCTGAAGTGTTTTAACTGCAACCAACCCGGGCATATGGCAAGGGAGTGCCCAAAGCCCAAGAAGCAGTTACATCAAGGACGGGTATATGCCGTTACATCAGAGGATGTTTCCGCATCACCCGATGTGGTCACAAGTATGACTAAAACTTTAAAGTTATGATTACATTGAATGAGCATGTAGACTAAGTAAAGATAAATCACAGGTATTGTACCTATAAATGGCGTACCTGCCAGAGTACTCTTCGATTCCGGAGCTACTCATTCATTTATATCTGTGTCATTTGGAAAGAAGACCAAATTACCCATCAAAACATTAAACTACAAATTACTTGTACGGTCACCGATGGGGTTAAAAGTGGAACTAGAGAAGGGTTATGGACCATGTACAGTTCTCATTGGAAAGCAGACATTAGATGCAACCTTGATACAACTTGAGATGGCAGACTTTGATGTCATCTTGGGAATGGACTGGTTAGCTCGGCATTCTACAAATCTATTATGCGCCGAAAAGAAGCAAACGTTCAAAGACAAAGAAGGGGCAGAATTCAGTTTCTCGGGAACCAAACTTCCTCGGAGACGCAATCTCATACTTTCAGCATTAAAAGCTAAGAAGTGCCTTGAGAAGGGGGAAATCGGGTATCTAGTATCCGTGATTGACCTAACCAAGGATGCGCTACGAATGAAAAATCTTGATGTCGTGCGGGACTATCCTGACGTATTTTCGGAGGAACTACCCGTATTACCACCCGACGGAGCCACAGAGTTTGTGATAGACCTTGTACCTGGAGCCGCACCCGTATCAAAAGCACCCTATAGAATGGCTCCTACGGAACTGAAGGAACTGAAGGTGCAACTATGAGAACTACTGGACAAGGGTTATATTCGACCCAGTATATCTCCATAGGGGGCACCGGTGTTGTTCTTAAAGAAGAAGGATGGTAGCGTTCGATTATACATCGACTATCAGGAGTTGAATAAACTGACAATCAAGAATCGATATCCACTACCTCGGATCGATGACTTGTTCGATCAGTTACAAGGAGCAAGAGTATTTTTTAAGATTGATCTTCGATCAGGCTATCATCAGCTGAAGATTAAAGAAGGGGATATTCCAAAGACAGCATTCAGGACCAGATATGGACATTATGAATTTTTGGTTGTCTTTCGGATTAACTAATGCACTGGCAACGTTCATGGAACTTATGAACCGAGTTTTCCATGATATGTTGGATACGTCGGTTATAGTATTTATTGATGACATATTGGTATATTCCAAGGACAAGGAAACCCATATCAAGAACCTAAACGCAGCCCTACAGCGTTTAAGGAAAGAGAAGCTATATGCCAAATTTTGAAAGTGCGAGTTTTGGCTAAGTGAAGTCACATTTCTAGGCCATGTAGTATCCGCTGAAGGAATCAATGTGGACCCCAGCAAGATCGAGGCTATTGTAAATTGGGAAGCACCAAAGAGCATTTCAGAAATTAAAAGTTTTCTGGGTCTAGCTAGTTATTATAGGAGATTCGTAGAAGACTATCTTGGATTGCCGTGCCTCTCACCAGTCTGAACAAGAAGGGTGAAAAGTTTGTGTGGACGGATAAATGTGAGAAGAGCTTCCAGACATTGAAGACCAGATTGACATCCGCCCCGATTTTGACCATCCCCGTTCCAGGACAGACGTTTACCTTATACACCGATGCGTCGGGACTGGGATTAGGATGTGTGCTTATGCAAAAAGAGCAAGTAATTGCTTATGCTTCAAGACAGTTGAAGGTACATGAGAAAAATTATCCCACTCATGATCTGGAACTACCGGCAGTAGTACATGCTGTCAAGATATGGAGACATTACTTATATGGGGAGAAATTTCATATTAAGTCGGACCATAATAGTCTTACTTATTTATTTAATCAGAAAGAGTTGAATATGAGACAAAGAAGATGGCTGGAACTATTGAAAGACTATGATTGTGACATCCAGTATCATCCGGGAAAAGTGAACGTGGTAACGGATGCATTGAGTAGAAAAGCAATGATAAAATCTCAAGGAGAAGTTAGCACGACTGCAGCAATGTGTACCAATGGAATGGTATTCAATCACGACAACGAGCAGTATGTGATAGATACAACGGATGAATCAGCCAACCAAGGGTTTATTCATCGGTTTTCGAATATGTTTGCGGCATTGAAGATTATACCGGATATAGTGGACGAAGTGAAGAAAGCTATCAAAGAAGATCCTTATCTGAGAACAGTACAAGAAGATATCGAGAAAGGTAGGACTAATCCTGAGTTCACCTTGGACAAAGAGAAAGTACTGAAATACAAAGGAAGAATATGTGTACCTGAAACAGAAAGTATGGACATTAGACACCGACTGATGAAAGAAGCCCATACCACCATCTACTCGATACACCCTGGAAGTACAAAAATGTATCATGATCTAAAAAAATTATATTGGTGGAGGGGAATGAAAGCAGATGTAGCTAAGTTCGTGTCTCAATGCCTAAATTGTTAGAAAGTAAAGGCTGAATGACAAAGACCCACAGGACTGTTACAGCCATTACCGGAACCAGCATGCAAATGGGACTGCATCACTATGGACTTCGTCACAAGACTACCATTGACTCCCCAAGTAGTTGACGTAGTTTGGGTGATTGTGGACCGTCTGACTAAAATAGCTCGTTTCATATTGTTCGGTTACACGGTGTACCAGAAAGCATTGTGTCTGATAGAGATCCATGATTTACTCCCAAGTTTTGGAAAGGATTACAAAAGGCTATGGGTACGACATTGAAGTTCAGTACTGCATTCCACCCACAGACAGACGGACAGTCAGAGCGTACAATCCAGATTCTAGAAGATATGCTACGAGCATGTGTGATTGATTTCGAAGGATCATGGGACGAAAAGTTACCATTGATCGAGTTTTCTTACAACAATAGCTATCAGGCCACTATACAGATGTCACCTTATGAAGCACTCTATGGTAGGAAGTGTCGAACTCCCTTGTTTTGGAATGAAGTTGGAGAACGTAGTATTGTTGGACCAGAATTTATTGAAGAGACTTGTCGAGTGGTCGACATCATCAAGGAAAGAGTGAGAATAGCTCAGAATCGCCAGAAGCAATATGCGGATACTTGACGAAGAGATCTGGAGTTCGCCGTAGGTGATAAAGTATTTTTGAAGGTATCGCCTATGCGAGGATTGAAGAGGTTCGGACAAAAAGGGAAGCTAAGTCCAAGATATGTTGGGCCGTATGAAATTTTAGCCATGCGTGGAAAAGTAGCTTATCAGTTAGCACTACCACCATCTTTGTCAAGTGTGCATGACGTATTTCACATTTCCTTATTGAAGAAGTATGTCAAAGACCCAATGCATGTTTTGACTGATGATTTGACGTTTGAAGTAACACCAACAGAAATCACTAGTCGAAAGGTTCAACGTCTACGCAATAGAGATATCTACTATGTTAAGGTCACATGGAAAAGTAAAGACATGGAAGAAATTACATGGGAAGAAGAAAATGCTATGAGAAAGCAATACCCTTACTTATTTGATTCAGAAGGTACGTACAATTTCAAGGATGAAATTTTTATAAGTTGGGGGGAGTTGTAAGACCCGTGTCAATCTAACCCGGTCTTACCACCTTGAACCAGGTTTACCCGTCATGGTCGAGTCAAAAGGACCATGGGCGTGAAGGAGATCGAGATCCCAGGTATCAAATCGACCAAAAAATACTTCAATTAGGGGAAGGGTCGCATACCCAGCTAAGCAGGGTCGGACCTCCCAAAACAGAAAGTCAGACCCTCAGTTTTGAAGGGAGGGTCGGACAGTTTAAGACCCTATGGTCGACGGGATCATCGACCCTCCCATCGACCCTCGGTTTTTGCCGAATATAGAAATTAGCAAAATTTCTATATTTTTTGATTGGGATTCTTTCCAAATCTTAGAGGGACTTATTTAGGACGTTCCTACTCTATTTAAAGGACATCCCAAAGCCACTTTCACTCCTTTCACAACCCTAATTGAATTGAGAGAAAGAGAGGAGAAGGAAAAGAGGAAGAAGAGAGGCAAGCAAGAGAACTTAGCAAAAAGGAGAAGAATTTCAGAGGAAAAGTTATCTTCTCAGGTATGGATACTAATTCAATAAGTTTTTACAGACCTTAGGTTTGTAATTGTTGAGAGTATGATCTCGGAGAAACCTGAACCATCAATCCATGGTTAGGTTTTCATGGAAAACCCTAGGAGAATGTATGAAAGCTATCTAGGTGGATGATTCATGGTTTCAGACCAAGGAATGAATGTTGAATGGAATGTAGAAGCAAGCCATAGGACCCCAAACACGAGGAATGGATTAAAAAGTGGAAATTGGACCAAAGTGCACCAAGGGTCGCACCCAGGGTCAATAGGCCATCCGACCCTAGGTATTCCTGACCATCGACCCTCAGCATTCGGGAAGTCCAGAAAGAGGGGAGGGTCGATAGACCCATTGACCCTAGCATCGACCCTACCTCCGACCCTCAGTTAACAGAGTAGTTTTTAATTCTGAATAAATTCTAATTAAATTCTATCGACTTTGTTAGGTTTTCTAGCAATATAATAACATTATAAAGGTGATTTTAAAGCTTGAAAAAGTATCTTATAGCAAGCTAAGGTTAGGAACCTTAACTCCAAACTAAATTGGTTAATAATAAACTGTTTTCTATTTCTTGAGTCCTATGCTATGCTTGATTCTATGCGAATATGTTTGTAATGTGCATACAGCATGCCATCCAATATTTCTATTATTTGTTCATGCATATTTACTTTATTTTTTATAACATGATGATGATGATAATGATAGGAATAGGCATGTGCTTGTATGTGTGTGGTTGATGTGCTTGATGCGAGCGAGTATCAGGGGAGGTGTGATGAGAATGTCAATAAACGTTAACCTTTGGCGGGTCTCAGCACTTTAGCTCTATCTCTAACCCAAGTCTTGTGCATTAGCATCGTCGTATCGCCATTACTTTAGCAGAACTATTATGTCGTAGAGTATCAGGGGAGGGGGTCTCGGTCCTTGTAGTCTCTGACTCTACCGGGGGGCCTTAGCTTTATCTGTATGGACATTCTGAGGGATGCTGGGGTGAGGCTTTGGATACACTGTTTGGCATTAGGATTGGTTAGTTGCGAGCCCAGTTTGCAGCCCTCGCCAACCGGGGCTTACGTGTTGGTATGGCACTATATAGCAATAAACGTAACCTCTGTTATATAATGTTCATGATTGGGTGCATGTGAGTTGAAGATAAATGTTATCTTCAGGTAACGTCACACACTCGTGTATAGAGGCGGAGTCAATAAACGCGACCTTTGGCTACCTAAACTTTTCTATTGCATACTACAAACTTTAAACCGGACCAAAGATATAAATGGATTTGCATACATATGTATTGTTGCACTGTTTTGGCTACTCACTGAGCCGTGATGTGTGCTCACCCCTCGACGTCGAATATTTTAATTGATGATGCGGGTTATACCGTTGAAGACTATATGAATGCGTCTGCGTACGGGAACGTGGCAGCGATGGAAGTTGAAGCTGAAGTGGATACACATGACTCCTCTTGCGAGTGCAACTCGTGTGTATTTGATTAGATATTTCATAGGTTTCTTTATTTGGATTTATTAAAGATTTATATTGATATTTTCTTATGTCTCGGTTGATACAGAATAAATTGTTATTTAAATTTTAATATCACATAGATTCTCAGTTCATTTATTTACAAGATTTCGGCTATTGTGTATTTACTCTGATTATGATTACGGATGTGTGTAAGTTTGGATAACGCGGGGATAGCCTATTTGAGATCCTGGTTGAACCGTTGGTTATTTAGCGGTTCATCACACCATTCTGATTAGACCAAAATTGGGGTGTGACAGCCAAAGGTTAACGTTTATTGACGTTCTCATCACATCTCCCCTGATATTCGCTCGCTTCAAGTACACCAACCACACACATACAATCACATGCCTATTCCTATCATCATCATCATCATCATCATGTTATAAACAATAAAGTAAATATGCATGAACAAGTAATAGAAATGTTGGATGACATGTTGTATGCACATTACAAGCATAGTCGCATAGAATCAAACATGGCATTGGACTCAAGAAAAGAAAAAACAGTTTGTTATTAACCAATTAGTTTAGAGTTCTGTTTTCTCACCTTAGCTTGCTAATAGATACTCTTCCAAGCTTTAAAATCACCTTTATAATGTTATTATATTGCTAGAAGACCTAACAAAGTCGATAAAATTTAATTAGAATTTATTCGGAATTTAAAAATCATTCTGTAAACTGAGGGTCGGAGGTAGGGTCGGAGTCCTGATCGACCCTGGGTGCGACCCTCCCCCTAATCTGAACTTCCCGAACACTGAGGGTCGATGCTAGGGTCGAATCTGCCATCGACCCTAGGTGCGACCCTCCATGGTTTGAGTCAAAAATTTCAGATTTCATTCTCTCTTTCATGGTTGGGTCTTATGGCTTACTTCCACAATCCATTCTATACATGTTTTATGGTTTAGAACTATACTTTATTCACCTCCATGGTTTTAATGATCTCCTCCATGGTTTTCCATGAAAACCTAACCATGGATGGATGATTTCATTTCTTCTAAGTCATATCATCCTCATAAACCATTCTAAAGTCTTAAATAAATCATGGGGAATGTATCCATACCTTAGTTTTGCTGAGATTCAGAGTTCCTCTGAATTTCCTCTTCTTCCTTAGCCTTTTCTTCAAGTTTTCCTTCTCTTCTTCTCTTCCTTCTCTTCTCTTTCTCTCAATCCAATTAGGGTTGTAAAAGGATTGAAAGAGGCTTAGGGACGTCCTATTTATAGAGTAAAACCTCCCAAAATACGTCCCATTAAGTTTAGGAAAGGTTCCAATCGAAATTAGGAAGGTTTCCTAATTTTCGGTTCGTGCTGTTTTTCCCGAATGCCGAGGATCAATGGGAGGGTCGGACAACTCATAGACCCTGCGACCCATGGTTGAGGGTGGATGGTGAGGGTCGATGGGAGGGTCGGATCTGCCTGTTAAAACCTGCGACCTTACCCTCATTTTGACTGTTTTTGGGTAAATTTTCATATTGGGTCTTGGTTTTTCATCACACATTTGGTCCACTTGGCTCGACCATGATATGTAGACGGGTCCCGACATAAAATATAAGGTTAGACCGGGTTCGTGGCGTGCGGGTCTTACAACTCCACCACCCTTAAAAGAAATTTCGTCCTCAAAATTTGAAAGTACGAATCTTACAACTCCCCCATCCTTAAAATAAATCTTGTCCTCAAAATTTGAATTCAGGTGGAAATTCTACGTCCGCATTTCATCTTCTTCCTCCCATGCAATCTCCTCCGTGTATCGTCTTCGTCAGATTATCTTTGTATAATTGATACCAAGTTTTTAAGGTGTTATACCTTTCAACTAGTGAACTAGGCTGGTACCACTTCAATAGTTAAATCTCGTATTTAATCCAGTGATTCCGTGGTCAATACTTTTGATATGGATCTCCAATGTACTTCTTCAATAGAGACACACGAAATACATCATGCACACTAGACATGGATAGCAGTAACGCTAATTGATATGCAACTTTTCTACGTCTCTCCAGAGTTTATAAGATTCGACGCATATATAGAATACTACTTTCCTTCTTGTCTAATCATTTCAAACTATACATAAGTGATATCTTCAAAAACACTTTGTCACTTATGGCAAACTCAAGGTCTTGGTGTCTATTCTGACAATCCTGAGCTATCCTGCCCCTTTGCTTTGATCTTGTCTGCCACTCGATAGTTTTCTTCATTAGACTTAGGTTTCCAAAATTCTTCATTCACCAACTTTATTCCAAAATACAGGAATTTGATATTTCTACCGTACCATGCTTGATAGGTAACATTTACATGGTAGCTTAATAGCAACTTCAATTCACGGTAACTTCTCAACTCAAGTTCCTTGAAATCAATTTCATAAACTCGGGGCATATCTCTTAGGGTTTGTATAGTCCGCCCCGACTGTCCGTCGGTTTAAGGTAAAATGCGGTACTAAACTTCAACTTTGTTCCCATTGTTTCCTATAGATCATTCCAAAACTTCAAGATAAAGCATGAGCTTCTGGCTGACACTAAGCTCTCATGCATACCATTCAATCTGACAATACTATCCATATATAGCTTAGTTAGCCGCTCCAAAGCATACCGAGGTTGTATCGCAATGGAATAAGCTATCTTCATAATGCGATCAACAATCACCCAAACTGCATCAACCGATCAATGGTATACCGGTGACATAGTTCATTGTAATGTAGTTCCACTTTCAAACTGGCTCCGATAGTTATTATAGTTAGCCATGTTGGTCTTTGTCTTTCAGCCTTTACTTGCTGATAATCCAGACACTGGAACACGCACTACACCACCTTTGTTATAATTCCTCTATACCAATACAATCTCTTTGGCACATGATACATATTGGTATTCCAGGATGTCCTAAATATTGAGTACAATGGGCTCTTATCATTATCCTCTTGCTGACATTCGAATCTTTATCTTCAGGTATTTAGAATCTACCACTGTATCTGAGTACCGTCTCCGCATCCAAAATAAGTCAAGTTTCATTTTTCCTTTCTCCAAATCTCCTTGCATTGTTCTTATATACAGATCTGACAAAATTACTACTTTTACTTCATCCACCAATTCAGAGATGATTTTTAATGCCATAAACGCAACCGAACTATTGTTTCATAATTCATCCATAAGTTCTCGCTCGAATGGATCATCACTAGCTTCTATTATATGTTACTCTTTTCCCAAATCTGAATCTGTTGTTGTGGAACATAAGACAGCATTTATATTGGGTCCTTCTTCGGACTTCATTATTCCCTTTTTGCTTAAGGCCATAGCTACTTCACTAGCCTTGCTCGGGTGACATTGAATATCACCGTCTTAATCCTTCAAGTACTCCTAACCATCTCCTTATCCTCATGTTCAACTCTTTCTAATGAAGAGATAAATAAAACACTTGTAATCCGATCTAATCTAAAATTCTTCTCCGTTTAAATAATGTCTCCAAGTCTTGATTGCATGAACCACAATGGTTTACTCCAATCATGAGTTGGGTACTCTTCTCATGCTCTTTCAGTTTTCTTAAAGCATATGAAATCGCTTATTTACCTTACATCAACCCGCATCCTAGATCCAATCCGAAAGCTCCAATGGATAGGGTAAAAGGTTTCCCTGGTGCCGAAACGATCAAGATGGGAGCTGATATCAATCTTACTTTAGAATCTAGAAATATTCTTCACCCTTGTCAGTCAAATTAAACTCCTCTCCTTTCCTGGTTAGCTTAGTAAGAGGTATTGCGATCTTAGAGTGGTCCTCCAAAAATCGTCTGTAATAACCAGCTAACCCAAGAAACTTCTGATCTTCGTAATATTCTTCAGGTGTTTCTCACCATACAATTGCTTCTATCTTAAAAGGGTCCACTTTAATCCATTTTTTGATGCTACGTGATCTAAGAAGATCACTTTGTTTAATCAGGTCTCATATTCCTTGGAATTGGCAATAAGCTTTTCACTTCTCAGCTGTTGTGAAGCTATTCTAAAGTCTGTTGTATGAGTTGCTTCATTCTTGGAATAAACCAAAATATCATTTATGAAAACTATGACCGACGTGTCCAACAGGTCATGAAACACCCAGTTCATCAGTTCCATAAAAGACGTAAGGGCATTGGTTAATCCAAACGTTATAATCAAGAACTCATAATGTCCAATTCTGATTCTAAAAGCTATCTTCGAGATATTTCTATCCAAAATCATTCCGCTGATGATATCTTGATCGAAGATCAATCTTAGGAAATACTTTTGCTCCTTGCAACTATTTAAACAAGTCATCGATCTGAGGTAGTAGATATCGATTCTTGATCTTAAACTTGTTTAGTTCCCGATAGTCTATGCATAATCTGACACTACCGTCCTTCTTTACGAGTTGCGTTGGCGCTCTCCGTGATACAATACTTAGCTGATTAGGACCTTGGTCTAGTAACTCTTGTAGTTGAGTCTCAATTCCTTCAATTCTATAAGAGCTATTCATAGGTGCCTTTGACACATGTATCGTCCTTGGGTAACAAGTCGATGAAGAACTCAGTCACTTAATCAGATGGTAACCCAATAAGTTTCTTGGAAATACATCAGGAAATTCACGCATCACATCAATATCTTCAATCTGTGGTGCTTCTTTGGTAACGTATACCACAAGATACCATATATCCAACTTCTTTCTCTTCAAAGCATCTCTTCACCTTTAGCATAGAGAAGATCAGCTTTCGCTTCTTAGGTAACATGCTTCCAATAATACCAAAATATATGTCGTCTTTATTCTAGAATGACAACCTCTTCTATGCACGTAATCACTTGTAGAGTGCTGAAACAACCAGTCTATTCCCAAGATGACGTCAAGGTCTTCCATCTCAAGTTTAATTAGGTTGTGTCCATATTTTATCCATCCATACGATTTGGACTTCGTTCATAACACTCATCCAATTGAACATCTAGTCCAAAAAGGGCTTGAACTAGCAAAATCTGGTGAAACGGTCTAAGGAGCTTGTCTAGTTCCTTTATCTCTTATGATTTCTCGAAGACTATCGTCAAAATCTCATATTGCACTTATTAGCTTGTATTTCTTTTATCGTTGCTGTTCTACCTTGCTCTCTCTTCCATATACCTCGAAAAATATCTTGTGATTGTTACTTCGTATCCCAAGTCTATTTATAAGCATTAGGGTATATGCTTATAATTTCATTAATTCAGCCAAACTATTTTGGTCATTACTTAATCATATCCCTCAACATTGGGCATAACTCAATTATCATTGTATTAAATCGAGTACTACTTATGCCATGACTTTATCCTTGTATCCACTCTTAAATTTGCCTTTAGGAATCTTCTACCTTGTCAAAATTCATACCGATATAACCATCATTAACTCCACTTACGTGCTATCTATTTCTTTACTGGCTACTCTTAATAGTTCCCACATTTTCTTATGCACTCTTTTATAGACATGATTCATATCCATCCATTTAGCAATCTCAAAACAAATTCTCCATCACTTCATCTGAGTTTCATTGGCTATAGCATTTAATCTGATTCCAATCATCTTTCTTTTAATAATTCCATTATCACTAAACATTTTTATCATCAAAGGTCAAGGAGTGTATGAATCAAAATATTCATCCATAAGTGATTCACTTTCTTCTATCAATTTAGCATAATGACAAACACTTGCTTTATCTAGTGAACCTAGGTTTAAATCAGGAGTAAATCTATGATCACCCAACCGGCATCAAAAGATTGTTAAGTTGCACGGTGGTCCAAATACTTGGAAATAGAGGCTTTACAGTTCTTAACCTCATGGTTACAGGTTCTATTGAATATATAATGCCATTGGTCAAGGCACTACAGGAGTAAATCTGGAGAAAGATTTCGTACATCGGTAAATCAAGTATAAATCAGTAGATGTATGCTCAACATGATTAAACATTTAACTGTTCATTCAGTTTATATCTCTGTTCATGTTGTTGATCATGAGAGTGGTTCAGATTGGTATAATCAGGACTAAGACTAAAGAAACAATATCTATAACTCCAATTGACAGGTTAAATCAAGAAGGTATCCTGTCAAGGTACGAGAATTAAAATCAAGTATGTGCATCCTCTATAATCATCAGAGTAAGTCAATAATGCACCACATCCTATATAAACATATCTACTTACATGGCCATTATCCCCTTATCTCTGTTTGGATTTAGCCCGAGATCTTTTCCTTTATCTCTACAGGGGTTCTGGCATTACTAGCCATTTTCCTTCTTCCTCTGTCTTACATCGAGTTTCACATCTTGTGAGTACCAACTCGGTGTTCCAATTTTCTACTTTATAGAAGCTCCCTTCTTGTTACTGTATTATATCCTTGTATACTTGGATAACTACCCAACTTATAGATAATACCCTAAATTGTTTGTTTATTAGGATAATTCTTGGTCTCCTCTTTCTGTGTGAGTGTATATATATGGTTCCACCTTTTATATATACATTATCATCTTGTTTAATTACTGTCTCAACCAATACAGGTGCTTATGGTTTGTTTGTATTAAAGCTTTTAATTTATCCTAACTCAGTTCATGGACTCTAGTGGAAGTATTCAGGTTTAATGGGTAAGGCCTACGAGAGCTCTGATACCAAGTTGTCGCACCCCAATTCTGCACTATTCAGAATGTTGTGATGAACCGCTAATAAACCAACGGTTCAACCAGGATCTCAAATAGGAAATCCCCGCGTTATCCAAACATACACACACCCGTAATCATAATCAGAGTAAATACACAATAGCGAAAGTCTTATAATAACATGAATGGAGAAACTAAGATGATATCAATAATTTAATAGCAAATTATTCTGTTTTCAACTGAGACATAAATATTTAAATACCAAATACATGTCTTAATAAATCCAAATAAAGAAACCTATAAAATATCTAATCAAATACACGAGTTGCACTCGCAAGAGGAGTCGTGTGTATCCACTTCAACTTCAACTTCCATCGCTGCCACGTTCCCGTACGTAGACGCATTCATATAGTCTTCAACGGTATAACCTGCATCATCAACTAAAAATATTCGACGTCGAAGGGTGAGCACACATCCCGGCACAGTGAGTAGCCAAAACAATGCAACAATACATATGCATGCAAATAAATTTATATCTTCGGTCCGGTTTAAAGTTTGCAGTATGCAATAGAAAGGTTTAGGTAGCCAAAGGTCACGTTTATTGACCCCGCCTCTATACACAAGTGTGTGACGTTACCGAAGATCATGTTTATCGTCAACTCACATGCACCCAATCATGAACATTATATAACAAAGGTTACGTTTATTGCTATATAGTGTCATACCAACACGTAAGCCCCTATTAGCGAGGGCTGCAAACTGGGCTCGTAACTAACCAATCCTAATGCCAAACAGTGTATCCATGGCCTCACCCCAGCATCCCTCAGAATGTCCATAGAGATAGAGCTAAGGCCCCCCAGCAGAGTCAGAGACTACAAGGACCGAGACCACCTCCCCTGAAACTCTACGACATAATAGTTCTGCTAAAGTAATGGCGATATGACGATGCTAATGCACAAGACTTGAGTTAGAGATAGAGCTAAAGTGTTGAGACCCGCCAAAGGTTAACGTTTATTGACGTTTTCATCACACCTCCCCTGATACTCGCTCAAATCAAGTACACTAAACACACACATACAATCACATGCCTATTCCTATCATCATCATCATCATCATGTTATAAACAATAAAGTAAATATGCATGAACAAGTAATAGAAATATTGGATGACATGTTGTATGCACATTACAAGCATAGTCACATAGAATCAAACATGGCATTGGACTCAAGAAAGGAGAAAACAGTTTGTTATTAACCAATTAGTTTAGAGTTCTGTTTCCTCACCTTAGCTTGCTAATAGATACTCTTCGGAATTTAAAAACCATTCTTTAAACTGAGGGTCGGAGGTAGGGTCGGAGTCTTGATCGACCCTCGGTGCGACCCTCCCCCTAATCTGAACTTACCGAACACTGAGGGTCGATGCTAGGGTTGGATCTGCCATCGACCCTAGGTGCAACCCTCCATGGTTTGAGTCAAAAATATCAGATTTCGTTCTCTCTTTCATGGTTGGGTCCTATGGCTTACTTCCACAATCCATTCTATACATGTTCTATGGTTTAGAATTATACTTTATTCACCAACATGGTTTTAATGATCTCCTCCATGGTTTTCCATGAAAACCTAACCATGGATGGATGATTTGGGTTTCTTCTAAGTCATATCATCTTCATAAACTATTCTAAAGTCTTAAATAAATCATGGGGAATGTATCCATACCTTAGTTTTGCTGAGATTCAGAGTTCCTCTAATTTCCTCTTCTTCCTTAGCCTTTTCTTCAAATTTTCCTTCTCTTCTTCTCTTCCTTCTCTTCTCTTTCTCTCAATCCAATTAGGGTTGTAAAAGGATTGAAAGAGGCTTAGGGATGTCCTATTTATAGAGTAAAACCTCCCAAAATACGTCCCATTAAGTTTAGGAAAGGTTCCAATCGAAATTAGGAAGGTTTCCTAATTTTTGGTTCGTGCTGTTTTTTTTGAATGCCGAGGGTCGATGGGAGGGTCGATGGGAGGGTCGGACAACTCATAGACCCTGCGACCCATTGTTGAAGGTCGATGGTGAGGGTTGATGGGAGGGTCAGACCTGCCTGTTAAAACCTGCAACCCTACCCTCATGGGTAAATTTTCATATTGGGTCTTGGTTTTTCTTCACACATTTGGTCCACTTGGCTCGACCATGATATGTAGATGGGTTCCGACATAAAATATAAGGTTAGGCCGGGTTCGTGGGGTGCGGGTCTTACACAGTATCTGCACAAGACAGTCGGTCTGCCTTCCTTACATCATCATGCGGACCATGATTAGTTCTACATTGTCCGGTCATAGGGGTAATATACCCTATGGACGCATGATTACAATGCTACTGACCCGTCTGGGGGTTGACCTGGTAGATCAGAAGATCCAGGAGAAGACCTTCTCGTCGCCTCTAAATTGGGAGGTTATCTGCAAGATGGGCATGCGGGTTGCCCAAGTTAGTGACGAGGAGAGGAACGAGATGGTACGCCCTCACACTCGCATTGAGATGGCTGAAGCTGAGGCTGCTGCTGTCGCTGCTAGAGCCCATGTGGATCCTGTCGATGATGACTACCGCATGTATATGGATGTTGACGCGATACCACCACCTTCACCTACGCATGCGGCTGGTGTTGGTACTCCTTTTGTGGCGGATCTTGTACCGGAGACCGGTCCTTCTCATGCGGCTGGTCCTTCACGCCCACCTGCTGATGATGTGCTGAGTATGTTTCACTAGATTAGAGAAGCTCAGCGCGCATCGGATCTGAGGATAGGGGAGCTTCTAGACGCCCAGCGCCGGACTGATCAGCGGGTGGCTGATCTCACAGCTAGTCTGCAGGCGACTCAGACTCTGGTGGCATGGTTGACTAGAGTCTATGCCGAGGACTACGACAGAGACCGTGAGGCCCCGCCTCCCCCATTGCCTCCAGCTTCCTGAGTGTACTTTATTTTCCTTGTACTACAGAGTAACTGTCTGGGTTGTGGACTGTACTCTGCTTTAGTTGTGTATATACATTTTGTTTCTCTCTCATTGTGTGTAAACTTGTTTCCCTTTAATAGATGCATTATTCTCTTTTTAAATTTGGTCACAAGCATCACTGGTGCTTATAATGTGTTAATATTACTGTTTTTATTTTTATCCTATCTCAGTTTACAATTGTCTTGAATGTATGTTAGTTCAGCGGGCAAGGCCTGAGATGCTCTGATACCAATTTGTCACACCCCAATTCCGTACTATTCAGAATGGTGTGATGAACCGCTAATAAACCAACTGTTCAACCAGGATCTCGAGTAGGCTATCCCCACGTTATCTAAACTTCCACACATCCGTAATCATAATCAGAGTAAATACACAATAGCAGAAATCTTATAAATAAATGAACTGAGAATCTATGTGGTATTAAAATTTAAATAACATTTTATTCTGTTTCAACTGAGACATAAATATTTAAATACCAAATACATGTCTTAATAAATCCAAATAAAGAAACCTATAAAATATCTAATCAAATACACACGAGTTGCACTCGCAAGAGGAGTCGTGTGTATCCACTTCAGCTCCAACTTCCATTGCTGCCACGTTCCCGTACACAGACGCATTCATGTAATCTTCAACGGTATAACCTGCATCATCAACTAAAAATATTCGACGTCGAGGGGTGAGCACACATCAAGGCTCAGTGAGTAAACAAAACAATGCAACAATACATATTCATGCAATCAATTTATATCTTTGGTCCGGTTTAAAGTTTACAGTATGCAATAGAAAGGTTTAGGTAGCCAAAGGTCGTGTTTATTGACCCCGCCTCTATACACAAGTGTGTGACGTCACCCGAAGATCACGTTTATCGTCAACTCACATGCACCCAACCATGAACATTATATACCAAAAGGTTAACATTTATTGCTATATATTTCCATACCAACATGTAAGCCCCTGTTGGCGAAGGCTGCAAACTGGGCTCGCAACTAACCAATCCTAATGCCAAAAGTGTATCCAAGGCCTCACCCCAGCATCCTTTAGAATATCCATAGAGATAGAGCTAAGGCCCCCCGGTAGAGTTAGAGACTACAAGGACCGAGGCCACCTCCCCTGATACTCTACGACATAATAGTTCTGCTAAAGTAATGGCGATATGACGATGCTAATGCACATGACTTGAGTTAGAGATAGAGCTAAAGTGCTGAGACCCGACAAAGGTTAACGTTTATTGACGTTCTCATCACACCTCCCCTGATACTCGCTTGCATCAAGTACACTAACCACACACATACAATTACATGCCTATTCCTATCATCATCATCATCATCATGTTATAACTATAAAATAAATATGCATGAACAAATAATAGAAATATTAAATGACATGTTGTATCCACATTACAAACATCTTCGCATAGAATCAAGCATGGCATAGGACTCAAGAAAATAGAAAACTGTTTTGTTATTAACCAATTAGTTTAGAGTTCTGGTTCCTCACCTTAGCTTGCTAATTGATACTTTTTCCAAGCTTTAAAATCACCTTTACAATGTTATTATATTGCTAGAAGACCTAACAAAGTCGATAGAATTTAATTAGAATTAATTCCAGATTTAAAAACCACTCTGTTAACTGAGGGTCAGAGGTAGGGTTGGAGTCCTGATCTACCCTGGGTGCGACCCTCCCTTAACTCTGAACTTCCCGAACACTGAGGGTCGATGGTCAGAATCACCTAGGGTCGGATGGTCATCGACCCTCGGTTCGACCCTCTATGCACTTTGGTCCAATTCCCTCTTTTTAATCCATTCTTCGTGTTTGGGTCCTATGGCTTGTTTTCTACATTCCATTCAACAATCATTCCATGGTCTAGAACTATGAATCATCCACCTACATAGCTTTCATGAATTCTTCTATGGTTTTCCATGAAAACCTAACCATAGATTGATGGTTTGGGTTTCTCCGAGATCACACTCTCACCAATAACTAACCTAAGGTCTATAGAAACTCATGGAATTAGTATCCATACCTGAGAAGAATAATCCATCTCTGCAACTCTTCTCTTTTGGATTAATTCTCTTCCTTGTTCCTCTTCCTCTTCTGTTCCTTTTCTTCTCTTTCTCTTAATTCAATTAGGGTTGTGAAAGGAGTGAAAGTGGCTTAGGAACGTCCTTTAAATAAAGTAGGAACATCCTAAAATAAGTATCTTTGAGATTATGAAAGAATCCCAATCGAAAATTAGGAAATTTCCTAATTCTATTTCCTACGGTAACCGAGGGTCGATGGGAGGGTCGATGATCCCGTCGACCCTAGGGTTCTAAGCTATCCGACCCTCCCTTCAAAACTGAGGGTCTGACTTTCTGTTTTGGGAGGTCCGACCCTGCTTAGCTGGGTTTGCGACCCTTCCCTTATTTTAAGTGTTTTTGGGTCGATTTGATACCTAGGATCTCGATCTCCTTCACGCCCTTGGTCAATTTGGCTCGACCATGACGGGTAAACCTGGTTCAAGGTGGTAAGACCGGGTTAGGTCGACACGGGTCTTACATGTTAGGTTTTCCTAGTGATATAAAGGTGATTCTTAAAGCTTGAATGAGGATCTACACTCAAGCAAAGGTAAGGGAACAAGACCTAAACTAATTGGCTAATAATAAACTATTTTCGTTTATTGAGTCCAATGCCATATATGATTTTATGATTTTATGATTGTAACGTGCATTCAACATGTCATCTTCTATTCCTGCTATTATTGTTCATGCATATTTAATTCTGTATGTTTATAACATGATGATGATGGCGATGTTAGGAATAGGCATGTGAATGTTTGTGTATGGTTAATGTATTTGATGTGAGTAGGACATTAGGGGGAGGACGTGATATCGAGGTGTGTCTTGGTCACTAGACTCTAGCTCTATCTCTACTCATGTCTTATCCACTAACATCATCGTATCACCATTACCTTAGCAGAACTAATACATCGTAGGGCATCAGGGGGGGACGTGACATTGTGGTGTGTCCTGGTGACCAGACCCTAGCTCTATCTCCATGGATGTATTGAGGGATGCTGGGGTGAGGGCTTGGATACATTGTTTGACATTAGGATTGGTTAGTTGCGAACCCAGTTTGTAAGCCCTCGCCAATAGGGGCTTATGTTTTGGTATGGGCAGCTGGTACAGCAATGTCGTTTTCATTGGATGTATACTTGTCCATGATGGGTGCATGTGGGATGACAATGCCGGTATTCATTGGGCGGCTCCACACACTCGTGTATAGAGGTGAGGCGGCCTCTGAACCTTTCTGTAGCACATTGCAAACTTATATACCAGACCACAGTATTGAATTAAATGCATGCAAATGTTTATTGTATTGTTTTGTTTGCTCACTGAGCCGTGATGTGTGCCCACCATTTTCTAATTCAAATATTTTAGTTGATGCAGGTATGACTATGGAAGATTATATGAGTGGTCCCGCATACGGACATGTTGCGACGATGGATGCAGAAGATATAGTGGAGACGCATGACTTGTCATGCGAGTGCAATTCATGCGTTGTAGATTAGATTTTTATTTGTATTTTGAGGAAATGTAATTTGATATTTTATTTTATTTACTTATGTCTCAGTCAATACAAGATAATTGGATATTTTATTTATGATTATCACCTTTAGATTCTTAGTTCATTTAATATTAAGACTTTCGCTATTGTGTATTTACTCTGATTATGATTGTGGAAGTGTATGGTTTAAACCAAACGGACACGGCAAATTCAAGATCCTGGTTGAACCGTTGGTTATTAGCGGTTCATCACATCATTCTGAACAGTGTGGAATTGGGGTGTGACACCTTATCTAATTGTTCTTGTAATTTGGTCTTCAACTCCTTTAATTTGGTAGGGACCATCCTGTACGGTGCCTTAGACACTGGCGCCGACCCTAGCATGAGGTCTATCACGAACTCTGTCACCCTGTCTGGAGGTAGTCCTGGGAGATCTTCTAGAAATACATCAAAAAATACTCGTACCACATCTAGATCTTCCATCTTTGGCACCAAGGCAGTGATGTCGACCATAGACACTAAGTACCCCACTCCTCCCTTCTCTAAGCATCTCTTAGCTTTTAGGGTGGAGAGGATCAGCTTCCTCTTCCTATGTCACACCTAAATTCCACACATTTCAGAATGGTGTGATGAACCGCTAAATAACCAACGGTTCAACCAGGATCTCAAATAGGCTATCCCCGCGTTACCTGAACCTTCATATACTCACCATCATAATCAGAGTAAATACACAATAGCGGAAGTCTTATAAATAAATGAACTGAGAACTAAAATGGTATTCATAAATAAAAGCAAATTATTTTGTGTTTAAATTGAGACATAAATAATTAAGTACCAAATACATGTCTTATAAATCTAATAAGAAACCTGTAAAAAAAACATATAATCGAATACACACGAGTTGCACTCGCAAGAGGAGTCATGTGTATTGTCTTCAGCTCCAACTTCCATAGCTGCTACATTTCCATACGCTGACGCATTCATAAAATCTTCAACTGTATAACCTGCATCATCAACTAAAAATATTCGACATCGAGGGGTGAGCACACAACACGGCTCAGTGAGTAGCCAAAACAATGCAACAGTACATATGCATGCAAAAATCAATTTATATCTTTGGTCTTGGTTTATAGTTTGCAATGTGCAATAGAAAGGTTGGGTGGTCAAAGGTTAACGTTTATTGACACCGCCTCTATACACAGGGTGTGGAAGCCCGCCCGAAGGTTAACGTTTATCGTCGTCCCCATCCACCCAACCATAACATTATACAACAAAGGTTAACGTTTATTGCTATATAATGCTATACCAACACGTAAGCCCCTGTTAGCGAGGGCTTGCAAACTGGGCTCGCTACTAACCAATCCTAATGCCAAACAGTGTATCCAAGGCCTCACCCCAGCATCCCTCAGAATGCCCATAGAGATAGAGCTAAGGCCCCCCGGTAGAGTCAGAGACTACAAAGACCAAGACCACCTCCCCTGATACTCTACGACATAATAGTTCTGCTAAGGTAATGGCGATATGACGATGCCAATGCACATGACTTGAGTTAGAGATAGAGCTAAAGTGCTGAGACCTGCCAAAGGTTAACGTTTATTGACGTTCTCATCACACCTCCCCTGATACTCGCTCGCATCAAGCACATCAACCACACACATACAAGCACATGCATATTCCTATCATCATCATCATCATCATGTTATAAACAATAAAGTAAATATGCATGAACAAGTAATAGAAATATTGGATGGCATGCTGTATGCACAATACAAACATATTCGCATAGAATCAAGAAATAGAAAACAGTTTATTATTAACCAATTTAGTTTGGGGTTAAGGTTCCTCACCTTAGCTTGCTAAAAGATACTTTTCCAAGCTTTAGAATCACCGTTATAACGTAATTATATTGCTAGCAAACCTAACAAAGTCGATAGAATTTAATTAGAATTAATTCGGAATTTAAAATCATTCTGTCAACTGAGGGTCGATGCTAGGGTCGATGCTAGGGTCAATGGGTCTATCGACCCTCCCTCCATTTTGAACTTCCCGAATGCTGAGGGTCGATGGTCAGAAACACCTAGGGTCGGATGGTCTATCGACCCTTGGTTCGACCCTTGGTGCACTCTGGTCCAATTTCCACTTTTAAATCCATTCTTCGTGTTTGGGTCCTATGGCTTACTTTCTACATTCATTCAACAGTCATTCCATGGTCTAGAACCATGTATAATCCATCTAGATAGTTTTCGTGCATCCTCCTATGGTTTTCCATGAAAACCTAACCATGGATGAATGGTTAGGGTGTCTCCGAAATCCTACACTCAACCATATCTAACCTAAGGTCTGTAGAAACTCATGGAATTAGTATCCATACCTGAGAAGATTACTTTTCTCTGTAAATTCTTCTCCTTTTTGCTAAGCCTTTTTCCTAGCCTCCTTTCTTCATCTTTTCCTTCTTCTCTCTTTCTCTCAATTCAATTAGGGTTGTGAAAGGAGTGAAAGTGGCTTAGGGACGTCCTTTAAATAGACTAGGAATGTCCTATAATAATCCCATTGAGATTTGGAAAGAATCCCAACCGAAAATTAGGAAATTTCATAATTTCAGTTTCGTTAGAAACCGAGGGTCGATGGGAGGGTCGATGATCCCGTCGACCCTAGGGTCTTAAGCTGTCCGACCCTCCCTTCAAAACTGAGGGTCTGACTTTTTGTTTTGGGAGGTCCGACCCTTCTTAGCTGGGTGTGCGACCCTCCCCTAAAATTAAGTGTTTTTGGGTCGATTTTATACCTGGGATCTCGATCTCCTTCATACCCTTGGTCCATTTGACTCGACCATGATGGGTAAACCTGGTTCAAGGTGGTAAGACCGGGTTAGTTTGACATGGGTCTTACATCCTAGGTAACTTGGTTCCAGTGAAGCCAAACTCCTTTCCCTTCTCATCTTTAAACACAAGTTTTTTTCTGCCACATAATAAGCTAGCTGAATGACAGCCTAGCCAATCCATTCCCATGATGACGTCAAAGTCCGCCATCTCAAGTTGAACTAGATTTGCTTCTAGGTTTCAGGCCTCAATGTCACACCCATATTCTGCACCATTCATAACGGTGTGATGAACTACTATAAACCAACGGTTTAACCAGGATCTCTAATTGGCGGTATCCATTAAAAATAAAACCATGCACATTCACAACCATAATTAGAATAAATACACAATAGCGGAAGTCTTATAGTAAATGAACTGAGCATTCTAAATGTAATAATCATAATTAAAAATATCAAATTATTGTTGTATCAACTGAGACATAAATAAATAAAATATTAATTACATCTTTTATAAATCCAAATAAAATCCTAATAGAACACGGATGAGTTGCACTCGCATGAGGGGTCATGCGTATCCTCTAAGTCTTAAGCCTCCATTGCAACAACACGCGCATACACCAAATCATTTGTATAATCTACAACTGTGGTACCTGCATCATCAACTAAAAATATTCGACGTCGAGAGGGTGAGCACACATCATGGCTCAGTGAGCAAACAAAACAATGCAACAAACATATGCATGCATTCAATTCATATCTTTGGTCTGGTAAATAAGTTTGCAATGTGCTATAGAAAGGATAGGTGGCCAAAGATCACGTTTATTGACACCGTACCTCTATACACAAGTGTGTGAAGCCGCCCAAAGGTAAAGTTTATTGCTGACTCACATGCACCCAACCATGGATAATGTACACACAAAGGTCACGTTTATTGCTGTACTCGTTGCCCATACCAACACGTAAGCCCCTGCTGGCGAGGGCTCGCAAACTGGGCTCGCAACTAACCAATCCTAATGCCAATCAGTGTATCCAAGGCCTCACCTCAGCATCCCTCAATACGTCCCTGGAGATAGGGCTAAGGCCCCCCGGCAGAGTCAGAGACTTCACGGTCCGAAACCACCTCCCATCATACCCTATGACGTAATAGTTCTGCTAAGGTAATAGCGATACGATGATGTCAGTGGACAAGACTTGAGTTAGAGATAGAGCTAGAGTGCTGAGGCCCCGCCTACGGCACCTCCCCCTGATACTCGCTCGCATCAAGCACACCAACCACACACATACAGCCACATGCCTATTCCGATCATCATCATCATCATCATTATCATAACCAATAAATAAATATGCATGAACAGTAATAATAGAAATATTAGATGACATGTTGTATGCACATAACAATCATACACGCATAAATCATTCATGGCATTCGACGCAAGAATAAAAACAGTTTATTATTAACCAATTAGTTTAGGTCTTGTTCCCTCACCTTTACTTGATCGTTGATCCTCTTTCAAGTTTTAAGAATCAACTATATATCGATATTATATCACTAGAAGACCTAACCAAGTCAATAGAATTTAATTAGAACTAATTCTGATTTTAAAAAGCATGCTGTTAAATGGGGGTCGATGCTAGGGTCGGAGGTTCCATCGACCCTGGGTGCGACCACCCATATTCTGGACTTCCCGCACACTGGGGGTCGATGATCAGGGTCTGGTAGGGTCGATTGGCCATCGACCCCCCGTGCGACCCCTGGTGGGTTTGGTCAATTTTTCATCCTATTGTCCATTCTTCGTGTTTGGGATCCTTTGGCTTGCTTCTACAATCCATTCCACACATGTTCTATGGCCTAGAACCGTGGTTCATTCACCTAGATCGCTTTCATGATTTTCCCCATGGTTTACCATGAAGACCTAACCATGGGTGGGTAATTTGGGTTTCCCCTAGATCCTAAGGTCTGTAGAATTTCATGGGGATATTATCCATACCTGAGAATTAGGCTTGTTTTACTGAAGCCTTCTCCTTAATCTTCTTCTCCACTTTCCTTCTCTTCTCTTTCTTTTCTCCTTCTCTTCTCTTTCTCTCAATCTAATTAGGGGTCTAAAAGGAGTGAAAGAGGCTTAGGGACGTCCTATATATAAAGTAGAAACTCCCAAAATAAGTCCCATTTAGATTAGGAAGGAATCCCATTGAAATTAGGAAAGTTTCTTAATTTTCGGTTCGTGCTGTTTTTACCGATTACCAGGGGTCGATGGGGGGGTCGGAGATCCCGTCGACCCCTGGTTCTTAAAATGTCTGACCCCCATTATGAAATTGGGGGTCTGACTTTTATAATGGGGGTTCTGACCGTCCCTTGTTGGGTATGCGACCCTCCCCCTATTTTTTGTGTTTTTGGGTCAGTTTAATACCTGGGATTGTGATCTCCTTCACACACTTGATCAGTTTGGTTCGACCATGATGGTAGACCTGGTTCAAGGTGGTAAGACCGGGTTAGTTCAATACGGGTCTTACAACTCCCTCCTACTTATAAAAATTTTGTCCTTGAAACTGTACACACCTTCTGAGTTGAATAAGTAAGGGTATTACTTTCGCATAGCATTCTCTTCTTCCCATGTAATTTCTTCCAGGTCTCTACTTCTCCAGGTGACCTTAACATAATAGATATCTCGGTTGCATAGTCGTTGAACCTTTCGGCTGGTGATTTCAGATGGTGTTATTTCAGATGTTAAATCATCAGTCAAATCAGGTAAGTCTATTGTCAAAATGTGTGTTGGATCCTTGACATACTTCTTCAATAAGGAAATGTGAAATACGTCATGCACACTTGACATAGATGGTGGTAGTGCTAATTGGTAAGCCACTTTCCCACGCTTAGCTAGAATCTCATATGGCCCGACATATCTTGGACTTAATTTCCGTTTCTGTCCGAACAGTTTCAATCCTCGCATAGGCGATACTTTTAAGAATACTTTCACCCACGACGAACTCAAGGTCTCGGCGTCGGGTATCGGCATACCGCTTCTGACGATTCTGAGCTGTTCTCACTCTTTTTTTGATAATGTCGACCACTCGACAAGTCTCTTCAACAAATTTTGGTCCAACAATACTACGTTCCCCGACTTCGTTCCAAAACAAAGGAGTTTGACACTTTATGCCATACAGTGCTTCATTGGGTGACATCTATATAGTAGCCTGATAGCTATTATTATAAGTGAACTCAATCAGTGGTAACTTTTCATCCCATGATCTTTTGAAGTCAATTACACATGCTCGAAGCATATCTTCTAGAATCTGAATTGTACGCTCCAACTGTCCATCTGTCTGTGGATGGAATGCAGTACTAAACTTCAATGTTTTACCCATAGCCTTTTGTAATCCTTCCCAAAACTTTGAAGTAAATCGTGGATCTCTATCGGACAGAATACTTTTAGGTACACCGTGTAATCGCACAATGTTATCCACATATAGCTCAGCTAACCTCTCCAATGTATACTGGGGTCATATAGGTATAAAGCGAGTTGTTTTAGTCAGGCGGTCCACAATCACCCAAACTGCGTCAACTACTCGAGGAGTCAATGGTAATCCTGTGATGAAGTCTATAGTGATGCAATCCCATTTCCATGCTGGTTCCGATAATTACTGTAATAGTCCTGCCGGTCTTTGTCATTCAGCCTTTACTTTCTGACAATTTAGGCATTGAGACACGAACTTAGCTACATCTGCTTTCATTCCTCTCCAACAATATAGTTTCTTTAGATCATGATACATCTTAGTGCTTCCAGGATGTATGAATAGATGGTGGTATGGGCTTCCTTCATCAATCGGTGTCTAATGTCCACACTTTCTATTTCGGGTACACATATTCTTCCTTTGTACTTCAATACCTTTTCTTCATCCAAGGTGAACTCAGGGTTAGTTCTACCTTTTCCGATGTCTTCTTGTACAGTTCTCAGGTAAGGGTCTGATTTGATAGCTGTCTTCACTTCATCAACTATATCTGGTATAATTTTTAATGCGGCGAACATATTTGAAAATCAATGAATAAAAACATGGTTGGTTGATCCATCTGGTGCATCAATCACAAAGTGCTCGTTACTGTGCTTGAATACCTTTCTGGTAGTACACATTGCTGCAGTTGTGCTAACCTCTCCCTAAGATTTTATCATTGCCTTTCTGCTCAACGCATCGGCTACTACATTAGCTTTCCCTGGATGATACTGGATATCACAATCATAGTCTTTCAATAGTTGTAGCCATTTTCTTTGTCTCATATTCAGCTCCTTCTGATTAAATATATAAGTAAGACTTTTATGGTCTGATTTCATATGAAAATTCTCCCCGTACAGATAATGTCTCCATATTTTGACAGCATGTACTACAGCCGCTAGTTCCAAATCATGAGTGGGGTAGTTCTTTTCATGTGTCTTCAGTTGTCTTGAGGTATATGAAATTACTTGTTCTCCTTGCATAAGTACACATCCTAATCCCAGTCCTGACGCATTGGTGTACAAGATGAATGGTTGTCCTGGAATCGGGATGGTCAAGATTGGAACTAATATCAATCTAGCTTTCAAGGTTTGGAAACTCTACTCGCATTTGTCCATCCAGACAAACATTTTGCCCTTCTTAGTCAAACTGGTAAGAGGTACGGCAATTCGGGAATAGTCTTCCATAAATCGTCGATAATACCCAGCTAGACCCAGAAAACTTCTAATTTCTGCCACACTCTTCGGTGCTTCCCACATTACAATAGCCTCGATCTTGCTGGGATCCCCTTTAATTCCTTCCGTAGATACTACATGGCCTAAAAATGCGACTTCCTTTGGCCAAAACTCACACTTTGTAAATTTGGCATAGAGCTTTTCCCTTCGTAGTCGCTGCAGAGCGGTGTTTAGATTCTTGACATGAGTTTCCTCGTCTTTGGAGTAGACTAATATATCATCAATGAATACAATAACCAACGTATCCAACATATCATGGAAAACCCAGTTCATAAGTTCAATAAAGGTTGCTGGTGCGTTTGTCAACCCAAAAGACATGACCAAAAATTCATAATGTCCATATCTAGTCCAGAATGCTGTCTTAGGGATATCACCATCCTTAATCTTCAGCTAATGGTAGCTTGACCGAAGATCAATCATTGAGAACACTTTGGCACCTTGCAACTGATCGAACAGATCATCGATCTGAGGTAATGGATACCGATTCTTGATTGTCAATTTATTCAATTCTCGGTAGTCTATACACAAGCGAACGCTACTGTCCTTTTTCTTCACGAATAATACTAGCGCTCCCCATGGTGATATGCTATGGCGAATGTAACCCTTTTCCAGCAGTTCATGTAGTTGTACTTTCAATTCTTTCAGTTCAGTAGGAGCCATACGATAAGGTGCTTTCGATACTGGTGCTGCTCCAGGTATAAGATCTATAACGAACTCTATAGCTCGGTTGGGTGGTATTCCTGGTAATTCTTCAGGAAATACGTCTGGATAGTCACGCACGATATCAATATCTTCCATTCGTGGTGCTTCCTTGGTAATGTCAACCACAGATACTAAATAACCGACTGCTCCTTTCTCAAGGCACTTCTTAGCCTTTAGCGCCGAGAGTATGAGCATTCGTTTTCGGGGAAGTTTCATTCCTGTAAAACTGAACTCGGCTCATTCCTTGTCTTTAAATGTCAGCTTCTTTTCGGCAAACAATAGGCTTGCAGAATGTCAAACTAACCAGTCCATTCCCAAGATGACGTCAAAGTCTGCCATCTCAAGTTGGATCAAGGTTGCATCCAAGGTCTTTTCATCAATAAGAATTGGACATGGTCCATAACCTTTTTCTAACTCCACTTCTAATCCCATAGGTGATCGTACAAGTAGTTTGTAGTCTAAGGATTTAAGGGGTAGATTTAACTTCTTTCCAAACGTCACAGATATAAAGGAATGAGTAGCTCTTGAATCAAAGAGTACTCTGGCTGGAATGCCATTAATAGGTACGATACTTGTGATTTGTTTTGGTTTAGTCTACATGCTCATACAATGTAATACAACTAATAAAATTTAAGTCATACCTGTAACCACATCAGGCGATGCGATAGCACCCCTCGGATGTAACCGCGTACACTCGTCCTTGATGTAGCTGCTTCTTGGGCTTAGGGCATTCCCTTGCTACATATCCCACTTGGTTGTAGTTAAAATATTTTATCCCTTCAGTAATTGGCTTCTGTTGCTGTTGAACTACAGGGATAGCCTTAGTCGCAGCAGTAAAGCCTTGAGCACAGGAGGGTTTGAATGTCTTGTTATTCCCTCCGTTATAAGAATTTCCAGCTGACCTTTTTATACCTCTTTTTTGCATGAAATAACTCTCCTTCTGGATCGATTCTATAACTCGAGCAATTTGTACTGCTTCATTATAGATTTTCATTTCATGTCCAAGAACATGCTCGCGGATGCTTCCCCTAAGTCCCATGACGAACCTTCGGGTCTTTGTGTTTTCCTCTTGCATACTAGTGGGTGCAAAGAAGAACAACTCTTCATAACGCTGTTGATAATCATCCACGGTCATTTATCCCTGATATAAACTCAGGAACTCTCTTTCCATAGAATCTCTGAAACTTCTTGGAAAGTATTTCTCAAAGAATGCATCTTTATAAATATCCCAAGTCAGTTGGGCGTGCTTTGTAAGTAAATACGTCCTGGTAGACCTCCACCAATGGTGTGCATCTCTTTTCAGCATAAAGGTGGCACACAACACTTTCTCTTCTTCATTTAATGTCATCATCATAAAGTTACTTTCCATTTCGCCATCCCAGTGTGCCGGCCATAAAGGATCTGCTGGCTTGCCATTGAATTCTCTGGGCTTTAATTTCAGAAAATGCTCCACCAGTCTGGAGTGGTCTAGTGGCTGTGGAACATATGCTCCATATATAGGTGGTTGGTATTGATATCCTCCTTGAGCTATTTCAGGATTCGGTACTTGAGCCTGCATGATAGGAGTCTAAGGTGCATGGGGTACTGTGTTACTTCCCCCGGGTGTTGTGCTTGCCTGTCCAGCTGGCATTGGAGGTGTTTGTGCAGCTGGAAGACTTATGCCCATGGCCGCTTGGATAGTAGCTTGTGCCTGTTGCATCTGTTGCAGCTGTTGGGCCAAATTCATTACGACTGTGGCCAAGTCTATAGGTGGAGCTGGCAGATTGATAAGATTTGCCTGCCCATTTATGATGGATGGTGCAGTGTTCCTGTCCGCTTGTGGTTCTGGGTGTGTCTAGTTATCTTCCCCCACAGGTGGGGGTGGTGAGATAGAGTTACGGCTCTGTCTGGTTACTCTGCGTTTCGCCATTAATTAATCTGCTAGTAGGATTGCCTGAAATCATTGAACACGATAGACAATCATTAAATACTTCATTCTCATATTTTAAATCCACTAACAAATGCAAATTTCAAATTTTTCAGATCATTCTGTCGAAAATGCTGTGTTTTCACTGTAGGGTCGATGGTGCAGGTCGATGGGTATCCGACCCTCAGTATTCGACCATGGGAAATCACCCATTCTTCCTGAGAGCCACGGGTCGATGGGGGGGTCGGAATATGTCCGACCCAGGGTGTGACCCCTGGTTCTCTGTCAGGTTCCCGAGAGCCAAGGGTCGATGCGGGGGTCGATTGTTTTAATCGAATTTTTCGACCCTCGGACAAAAAATCTGATTTTTAAGTCCGAATCAAAGTCCATTTCTCATTCTTTCCTCTCCGCTTCGACTCAGATCATCCCTCTGAGTTGCTACAGTGCCCATTCTGATCCGTTGGTGGTTTTCACTTCTCGTTTCGTCGTCTAGACCTCCGCTACAGGTATTTCTTTGACCTTTTCATGTTTTTAAGTTTCTTAACCTAGGTTTTTGCTCGTTTATCTTGTATTTTTCAAATTTTATTTTTTTCAACCGTAAAAATTTTATTTTTATTGGGGGCTTTTGTTGTTGGAGACTCGAGGAACGAAAGCCCTCAAAAATATTTGAGTTTCATCGGTTGGTTATCGAGAAACTCAAAATTTGCACTTTTTACCCTAATTTTGTCGAAATTTGGAATTTCATGAAATTTCTTGCAATTCAACCCAATTAGTTGAAATTGCTGACTGTTTGAGTCTGACAAGATAGTTTAGGATCTATGTAAGTCCTCCTGCCCACGTGTATGGGTGAAAAGTGAGGTTTTTGGCCCATTTACCTCATTATTATGTCAAAATCTTGGGTTTTTCCTCTCTACTAACCCATTATTTGTTTTTCTTTCTTATTTGCAGATACTATGGCTCGTACGAAAGTACCCAGAGTTCGCGACCGTCTTCGCTTCTGTTCCAACGAAGCCGAGGCACAGTATGCCCATTACGCTCGCAAGAAGGTAGAGGGAGGCCACAAAGTGGACTTGACTGACTTAGCCTTGTTCAATGTGGAGAGAGCCTTTGGTGATATGGGATGGCTCCCTGTCATCACTTATGATGCGTGTACCCATCCTGACTTGGTACGCCAGTTCTACTGTAATCTCTAGGTGGTGGGAAATTACAACGATGTGGAGAGGGGTGTGGAGCTTCGCATCACGAGCTACGTCGAGGGGGTTGACGTTTCATTTGATTATCGACAGCGGGCCGACTTATTGGGCATTTCCTATGCTGGCCCCATGGTGTTCTGTGCTCCTGGAGAGCCCCAGTTCTTTTCTCTATAGATGACGGCTGAGATCGATAGCCAGCTAATCCTACTTGATCGTTGGCAGATGAAAGCGAGTTGTCTACGCTCAGATCCACGGGTATATTGCAAGATCATTCAGCATAACCTGATACCACAGAGTGGTCATTACGAGATGATCTCCCAGTTGACGCAGTATCTATTATACTGTATATGCACTAGGCAGCCCGTCTGCCATCCATACATCATCATGCGTACCATGATCTGTCACACCCCAATTCCACACATCTCAGAATGGTGTGATGAACCGCTAATAAACCAACGGTTGAACCAGGATCTCAAATAGGCTATCCCCGTGTTATCCAAACTTACACACATCAGTAATCATAATCAGAGTAAATACACAATAGCGGAAGTCTTACAATAACATGAACTGAGAAACTAAATGATATTAATAATTTAATAGAAAATTATTATGTATTCAACTGAGACATAAATATTAAATATCAAATACATGTCTGAATAAATCCAATAAAGAAACCTATAAAATATCTAATCAAATACACACGAGTTGCACTCGCAAGAGGAGTCGTGTATATCCACTTCAGCTTCAACTTCCATCGCTGCCACGTTCCCGTACGCAGACGCATTCATATAGTCTTCAACGGTATAACCTGCATCATCAACTAAAAATATTTGACATCGAGGGGTGAGCACACATCACGGCTCAGTGAGTAGCCAAAACAATGCAACAATACATATGCATGCAAAAAAAATCAATTTATATCTTTGGTCCGGTTTATAAGTTTGCAGTATGCAATAGAAAGGTTTAGGTAGCCAAAGGTCACGTTTATTGACCCCGCCTCTATACACGAGTGTGTGACGTTACCCGAAGATCACGTTTATTGTCAACTCACATGCACCCAACCATGAACATTATATAACAAAGGTTACGTTTATTGCTATATAGTGCCATATCAACACGTAAGCCCCTATTGGCGAGGGCTGCAAACTGGGCTCACAACTAACCAATCCTAATGCCAAATAGTGCATCCAAGGCCTCACCCTAGCATCCCTCAGAATGTCCATAGAGATAGAGCTAAGGCCCCCCGGTAGAGTCAGAGACTACATGGACCGAGACCACCTCCCCTGATACTCTACGACATAATAGTTCTGCTAAAGTAATGGCGATACAACGATGCTAATGCACAGGACTTGAGTTAGAGAGAGAACTAAAGTGCTGAGACCCGCCAAAGGTTAACCTTTATTGACGTTCTCATCACACCTCCCCTGATACTCGCTCGCATCAAGCACATCAACCACACACATACAAGCACATGCCTATTCCTATCACCATCATCATCATCATGTTATAAACAATAAAGTAAATATAAATGAACAAGTAATAGAAATATTGGATGGCATGTTGTATGCATATTACAAACATATTCGCATAGAATCAATCATAGCATAGGACTCAAGAAATAGAAAATAGTTTATTATTAACCAATTTAGTTTGGGATTAAGGTTCCTCACCTTAGCTTTCTATAAGATACTTTTCCAAGCTTTAAAATCACCTTTACAATGTTATTATATTGCTAGAAGACCTAACAAAGTTGATAGAATTTAATTAGAATTAATTCCAGATTTAAGAACTACTCTGTTAACTGAGGGTCGAAGGTAGGGTCGATGCTAGGGTCGATGGGTCTATCGACCCTTCCCTCTTTCTGGACTTCCCGATTGCTGAGGGTCGATGGTCAAGAACACCTAGGGTCGGATGGACATCGACCCTCGGTGCGACCCTTGGTGCACTTTGGTCTAATTCCCTCTTTTAATCCATTCCTCGTGTTTGGGATCCTATGGCTTGCTCCTACATTCCATTCTACATTCATTCCATGGTCTGAAACCATGTATAACCCACCTAGATAGCTTTCACGCATTCTTCTATGGTTTTCCATGGAAACCTAACCATAGGTTGATGGTTTGGGTTTCTCCGAGATCACACTCTCAACAATTACTAACCTAAGGTCTGTAGAAATTCATGGAATTAGTATCCATACCTGAGAAGATAACTTTTTCTCTGAAATTCTTCTCCTTTGTGCTATGTTCTCTTCCTTCCCTTTCTTCTTCCACTTTTCCTTCTCCTCTCTTTCTCTCATTTCGATTAGGGTTGTGAAAGGAGTAAAAGTGGCTTAGGAACGTCCTTTAAATACAGTAGGAACATCCTAAATAAGTCCCCTTGAGATTAGGAAAGAATCCCAATCGAAAAATATAGAAATTTCCTAATTTCTATATTCGGCAGAAACCAAGGGTCGATGATCCCGTCGACCCTAGGGTCTTAAGCTGTCCGACCCTCCCTCCAAAACCGAGGGTCTGACTTTTTGTTTTGGGAGGTCTGACCCTGCTTAGCTGGGTATGCGACCCTTCCCCTATTTTAAGTGTTTTTGGGTCGATTTGATACCTGGGATCTCGATCTCCTTCACGCCCTTGGTCCATTTGACTCAACCATGATGGGTAAACCTGGTTCATGGTGGTAAGACCGGGTTAGATTGACACGGGTCTTACAACTCCCCCCAACTTATAAAAATTTCATCCTCGAAATTGTACGTACCTTCTGAATCAAATAAGTGAGGGTATTGCCTTCGCATAGCATTCTCTTCTTCCCTTGTAATTTCTTCCATATCTCTACATTTCCATATGACCTTAACATAGTAGATATCTTTATTGCGTAGACGTTGAACCTTTCGACTAGTGATTTTTGTTGGTGTTACTTCAAATGTCAAATCATCAGTCAATTCCGGCAAATCCACTATCAAAACATGCGTTGGATCCTTGACATACTTCTTCAATAAGGAAATATGAAATATGTCATGCACGCTAGACATAGATGGTGGTAGTGCTAACTGATAAGCCACCTTTCCACGCTTAGCTAAAATTTCATACGGCCTGACATATCTTGGACTTAGCTTCCCTTTCTGTCCGAACCTCTTCAATCCTCGCATAGGCGATACTTTCAAAAATACTTTATCACCTACGGCGAACTCCAGATCTCTTCGTCGAGTATCCGCATATTGCTTCTGGCGGTTCTAAGCTGTTCTCACTCTTTCCTTGATGATGTCGACCACTCGACAAGTCTCTTCAACAAATTTTGGTCCAACAATACTACGTTCTCCAACTTCATTCCAAAACAAGGGAGTTCGACACTTTCTGCCATACAGTGCTTCATAAGGTGACATCTGTATAGTAGCTTGATAGCTATTATTATAAGCGAACTCGATCAATGGTAACCTTTCATCCCATGATCCCTTGAAATCAATTACACATTCTCGTAGCATATCTTCTAGAATCTGAATCGTATGTTCTGACTGTCCATCTGTCTGTGGGTGGAATGCAGTACGAAACTTCAACGTTGTACCCATAGCCTTTTGCCATCCTTCCCAAAACTTGGAAGTAAATCGTGGATCTCTATCGGACACAATACTTTCTGGAACACCATGTAATTGAACAATATTATCCACATACTGCTTCGCTAACCTTTGTAGTGTGTACTGAGGTCGTATAGGTATAAAACGAGCTGTTCTGGTCAGACGGTCCACAATCACCCAAACTGCGTCAACTACTCGAGGAGTCAATGGTAGTCCCGTGACGAAGTCCATAGTGATGCAGTCCCATTTCCATGCTGGTTCCGATAATGGCTGCAACAGTCCAGCGGGTCTTTGTCGTTCAGCCTTTACTTTCGGACAATTTAGGCATTGAGACACGAATTTGGATACAGCTGCTTTCATTCCCCTCCACCAATATAGTTTCTTCAGATCATGATACATTTTTGTACTTCCAGGATGTATCGAATAGAGGGTGGTATGGGCTTCTTTCATCAGTCGGTGTCTAATGTCCATACTTTCTGTTTCAGGTACACATATTCTTCCTTTGTATTTCAGTACTTCCTCGTCATCCAAGGTGAACTCAGGGTTAGTCCTACCATTCTCAATATCTTCTTGTACCATTCTCAGATACGGATCTGTTGTGATAGCTGTCTTCACTTCATCCACTATATCCGGTATAATCTTCAATGCTGCGAACATATTCGAAAACCGATGAATAAACCCTAGGTTGGCTGATTCATCCGTTGTATCTATCACATACTGCTCGTTGCCGTGATTGAATACCATTCCGTTGGTATACATTGCTGCAGTCGTGCTAACTTCTCCTTGAGATTTTATCATTGCTTTTCTGCTTAATGCATCCGCTACTACGTTCGCTTTTCCCGGATGATACTGGATATCACAATCATAGTCTTTCAATAGTTCCAGCCATCTTCTTTGTCTCATATTCAACTCCTTCTGATTAAATAGATAAGTAAGACTTTTATGGTCCGACTTAATCTGAAATTTCTCCCCGTATAGGTAATGTCTCCATATCTTGACCGCATGTACTACTGCCGCTAGCTCTAGATCATGAGTGGGATAATTTTTCTCATGTACCTTTAACTCTCTTGAAGCATAAGCAATCACTTGCTCTCCTTGCATAAGCACACATCCTAATCCCAGTCCCGACGCATCAGTGTATAGAGTAAATGTCTGTCCTGGCATGGGAATAGTCAAAATTAGAGTAGATATCAATCTGGTTTTCAGTGTTTGAAAACTATTCTCACATTTATCGGTCCATACAAACTTTTCACCTTTCTTAGTCAAACTGGTGAGAGGTACGGCAATCCGAGAATAGTCTTCTATAAATCTCCAATAATAACCAGCTAGACCCAGAAAACTTCTGATTTCTGAAACGCTCTTTGGTGTTCCCACTTCATAATTGCCTCGATCTTGCTGGGATCCACTTTGATTCCTTCAACGGATACTACATGGCCTAAGAATGCGACTTCACTTAGCCAAAACTCGCACTTTGAAAATTTGGCATATAGCTTCTCTTTCCTTAAACGTTGTAGGGCTGCGTTTAGGTTCTTGATATGGGTTTCCTTGTCCTTGGAGTATACCAATATATCATCAATAAATACTATAACCGGCGTATCCAACATATTGTGGAAAACTCGGTTCATAAGTTCCATGAACGTTGCCGGTGCATTAGTTAATCCGAAAAACATAACCAAAAATTCATAATGTCCATATCTGGTCCTGAATGCTGTCTTTGGAATATCACATTCTTTAATCTTCAGCTGATGATAGCCTGATCGAAGATCGATCTTAGAAAATACTTTTGCTCCTTGTAACTGATCGAACAAGTCATCGATCCGAGGTAGTGGATATCGATTCTTGATTGTCAGTTTATTCAACTCTCGATAGTCGATACATAATCGAATGCTACCATCCTTCTTCTTTACGAACAACACCAGTGCACCCCATGGAGATATACTGGGTCGAATATAACCCTTGTCCAGCAATTCTTGTAGTTGCACCTTCAGTTCCGTAGGAGCCATCCTGTAAGGTGCTTTTGATATGGGTGCGGCTCCAGGTATCAGGTCTATTACAAACTCCGTGGCACGGTCGGGTGGTAATCCGGGTAGTTCCTCCAAAAATACGTCAGGATAATCCCACACGACATCAATGTTTTCCATTCGTGGTGCTTCCTTGGTTAGGTCGACCACTGACACTAGATACCCGACTGCTCCCTTGTCAAGGCACTTCTTAGCCTTTAATGCTGAGAGTATGAGCTTGCGTCTCCAGGGAAGTTTGGTTCCCGAGAAACTGAATTCTACCCCTTCTTTGTCTTAGAATGTTAGCTTCTTTTCGACGCATAATAAATTTGCAGAATGCCGAGCTAACCAGTCCATTCCCAAGATGACATCAAAGTTTGCCATCTCAAGTTGTATCAAGGTTGCATCTAAGGTCTGCTCTCCAATGAGAACTGGACATGGTCCATAACCCTTCTTTAGTTCCACTTCTAACCCCATCGTTGACCGTACAAGTAATTTGTAGTCTAATGTTTTGATGGGTAATTTTGTCTTCTTTCCAAATGACACAGATATAAAGGAATGAGTAGCTCCGGAATCGAAGAGTACTCTGGCGGGTACGCCATTTATAGGTACAATACCTGTGATTTATCTTTACTTAGTCTACATGCTCATTCAATGTAATTACAAATTTAAAAGTTTCAGTCATACCTGTGACCACATCGGGTGATGCGGCCGCATCCTTGGACGTAACAGCATATATACACGTCCCTGATGGAATTGTTTCTTGGGCTTAGGGCACTCCCTTGCCATATGTCCCGGCTGGTTGCAGTTAAAACACTTCGGGGCTTCAGAATTTGGCTTTGGCTGAGGTTGAGCTGCTGGGGTAGTCTTGGTTGCAGCATTAAAATTCTAAGGACGGAATGGCTTATACGTCCTGTTATTGCCTCCGTTGTAGGAGTTTCCGGCTGGCCTTTTGATGCCTTTGTTCTGAGTAAAATAACTCTCCTTCTGGCTCGATCGAGCAATCTGGACAGCTTCATTGTAAATTTTCTTCTCTAAGCCCAGAACATTTTCTTTGATGCTTCCTCTTAGTCCCGTGAGAAACCTATGGGTTTTGGTTTCTTCTTCTTGCATACTCAGTGGTGCGAAGAAAAACAACTCTTCATAATGCTGTTGGTTCGCATCCACTGACATCTGTCCCTGATAAAGACTTAGGAACTCCTTCTCCATCGAATCTCTGAAGCTTCGTTGAAAATATTTCTCGAAGAATGCTTCTTTATATATAGCCCATGTCAGTAGGGCGTGCTTGGTCAGTAAATATGTCTTCGTGGATTTCCACCAATGATGTGCGTTGCCCTTGAGCATGAAGGTGGCACATAGTACTTTCTCTTCCTCTGTAATAGTCATCATGAGGAAGTTTATCTCCATCTCGTCTATCCAGTGTGCTGGCCACAATGGATCAGATGGCTTGCCTTTGAATTCTCTGGGTTTCATCTTCAAAAATCTCTCTACTAATCGGGAGTGATCCAGCTGATTTTGGGGGTTTGCCCCAAACATATAGGGTGGATACTGGTAATTCCCTTGAGCTGCCTCCGGTACCTGCACTGGAATCTGTGCAGCCGGTTGTTGAGGTGTCTGATGAGCTGGGTGGTTACCCACCGAGGCTGCACTGGCTTGTCCAGTGTGCATGGGTGCGGCCTGAGTGGCTTGAAACATAATTCCCATGGCAACCTGCATCTGAGCCTGTGCGTGTTGCATCTATTGTAGCTGTTGTGCCAGATTCATCACCACTGTTGCTAGCTCTGGTGGTGGAAGTGGAAAATTTGTAGGGTTTACCGGTTCTGGATTTCCCGGTGCATAGTTATTCTCTTGACTAGTCTCCTCTACTGGTGGTGGTGGTGGGACTGCACTTCGGGTCTGTCGGGTCACTCTTCGTCCAGACATAATTCCTTTCGGTTGTTGGTGGTGCCTGAAAATCATCAAAATAGGTGAGAAGTCATTTATAATTCGTGTAGGCACGTTGACCAATAATCGATTCCAATTCTAGCTCATTTCATAAAAAAAATTTTGTCTTTTCTATGCAGGGTCGATGGTGAGGGTCGCTGGTATGTCTGACCCTTAGTATCCGACCCTGGGAATGACCTGTTCTTCCCAAGAGCTGAGGGTCGAGTCGAGGGTCGATGGGTATCCGACCCTCGGTATCCGACCCTTAGTTTTCTGACAGATTCCCAAGAGCAGAGGGTCAATGGGAGAGTCGATTCGAGGGTCGATGGGTCCAGTCGAATTGTCCGACCCTCGGACCAAAAATCAGATTTTTAAGATCCGATTCTGGGTCATTCCTCACTATTCCTCCTCCGTTTCGACTCGTCTCTCCTCTCTGGGTTGCTACAGTGCTACTCTACTATTTTGGATCAGTTTGACTCCGGGTTTCGACTTCCACGTCATCACTACAGGTATGTCTTCCCATTTTTACCTAATTTTTGGTTTCCATTTCTAGGTTTCCGCACGTTTAACTTGTATTTTCCAAATTAAACTTTTTCCAACCATAAAAATTCGATTTTTATTGGGGGCTTTTGTTATTGGTGTCTCGAGGAACGAAAGCCCTCAAAAATTTTTGAGTTTCGTCGGTTGGTTATCGAGAAACTTGAAATTTTCTCTTTTTGCCCTAATTTGTCGACATTTTTTTATTTTTCTTGAATTTCTTCAAATTGGACATCGTTAGTTAATATTTCCTACTGCATGTGGGTTGTAGAATATGTTTAAACCTTCGTAAGTCCTTATGCCCACATGAATGGTGAGAAATGGGGCTTTATGGTCAACTTACGTCGTTATTACATCAAATTTTGGATTTTTATCCTATTAACTCCTTGTTTCCTTTCTCTTTCTTATTTGCAGATACTATGGCTCATACCAAGGTACCCAGAGTGCGTGATCCACTTCGCTTCCGTTTGAATGAAGCTGAGGCACAGTATGCTGACTATGCCCGTAAGAAAGTGGAAGGGGGTCGCATAATGAACTTGGCTGAGCTAGCCTTGTTCAATGTAGAGGGAGCATTTGGTGATATGGGGTGGCTCCCTGTCATCACATATGATGCGTGCACATGTCCAGATTTGGTGCACCAATTCTATTGTAATCTCCAGGGGGTGGGGAATTATAATGACGTTGAGCATGGTCAGGAGTTGCACATCACCAGTTACGTCAAGGGGGTGCACATTTCCTTTGATTATCAACAGCTGGCCGATCTGTTGGGCATTCCCTATGATGGCCCCATGGTGTACTGTATGCCGGGAGAGCCACAGTTTGTTGAGATGGAGATGAGGGCAGAGATCGACAACCAATTGCTCCGTCCTGATCGTTGGCAGATGAGAGCTTGTTATCTGCGTCCAGCTCCACGGGTCTTCTGTAAGATTATCCAGCATAATCTGATCCCGCAGAGTGGAAACTATGAGAGGGTGTCTCAGCTGACCCAGTTCCTGATATACAGTACATGCACTCGACAGCCCGTCTGCCTTCCATACATCATCATGCGGACGATGATTAGTGCTACATTGTCTGGTAATAGGGGTAATCTACCCTATGGACGCATGATTACAGTGCTACTGACCCGTCTGAGGGTGGATCTGGTAGATGAGAAGATCCAGGAGAAGACCTTCTCGTCGCCTTTAGATTGGGAGGCTATCTGCAAGATGGGACTGCGAGATGCTGAGGTTAGTGATGAGGAGAGGAACGCGATGGTGCGCCCTCACACTGGGGTCGAGATGGGTGATGCTGAGGCTGCTACTACTGCTGCTAGAGCTCGTGTGGATCCGATCGACGATGACGACCGTAAGTATATGGTCGTCGACTCGATACCACCGCCATCACCTACACATGCGGCTGGAGTTGGTACTTCTTCTGCGGCGGCTCCTGCACCTGAGGCTGGTCCTTCCCACTCGGCTGATCCTTCACTTCCACCTTCAGCCATGATGGAGATGCTGCAGGAGATTAGGGATGCTCAACGCAGATCTGATCTGAGGATGGATGAGCTGTTGGCTGCTGAGCACGCATCAGACGCGCAGATGGGAGAGCTTCTAGAGGTGCAGCGTGCGACTGATTAGAGGATAGCCGGTCTCATAGCTAGTCTACAAACGACCCAGACTCAGATAGCCTGGTTGACTAGAGTCTATGCTGAGGACTACGATAGAGACCGTGAGGCACTGCCTCCTCCTTCGCCTCCAGCTTCCTAAGTGTACTTTTATTTTTCCTTATACTACAAAGTAACTGTCCGGGTTGTGGACTGTATTCTGCTTTAGTTATGTATATACGTTTTGTTTCTCTCACTCATTGTATGTAACTTGTTTTCCCTTTAATAGATGGATTATTCTCTTTTTAAATTTGGTCTCAATCATCACTTGTGCTTACAATGTGTTTGTATTAAAGCTTTTAATTTATCCTATCTCAATTCACAATGGTTTTGAATGTGTGTCAGTTTGGCGGGCAAGGCCTGAGATGCTCTGATACCAAGTTGTCACACCCCAATTCCGCACATCTTAGAATGGTGTGATGAACCGCTAATAAACCAATGGTTCAATCAGGATCTCAAATAGGCTATCCCCGCGTTATCCAAACTTACACACATCCGTAATCATAATCAGAGTAAATACACAATAGCGGAAGTCTTATAATAACATGAACTAAGAAACTAAATGATATTAATAATTTAATAGCAAATTATTCTGTATTCAAATGAGACATAAATATTAAATATCAAATACATGTCTGAATAAATCCAATAAAGAAACCTATAAAATATCTAATCAAATACACACGAGTTGCACTCGCAAGAGGAGTCGTGTATATCCACTTCAGCTTCTACTTCCATCGCTGCCACGTTCCCGTACGCAGACGCATTCATATAGTCTTCAACGGTATAACCTGCATCATCAACTAAAAATATTCGACGTCGAGGGGTGAGCACACATCACGGCTCAGTGAGTAGCCAAAACAATGCAACAATATATATGCATGAAAAAAAAATCAATTTATATCTTTGGTCCGGTTTATAAGTTTGCAGTATGCAATAGAAAGGTTTAGGTAGCCAAAGGTCGCATTTATTGACCCCGCCTCTATACACGAGTGTGTGTCGTTACCCGAAGATCACGTTTATCGTCAACTCACATGCACCCAACCATGAACATTATATAACAAAGGTTACGTTTATTGCTATATAGTTTCATACCAACACGTAAGCCCCTGTTGGCGAGGGCTGCAAACTGGGCTCGCAACTAACTAATCCTAATGCCAAACAGTGTATCCAAGGCCTCACCCCAACACCCCTCAGAATGTCCATAGAGATAGAGCTAAGGCCCCCCGGTAGAGTCAGAAACTACAAGGACCGATACCACCTCCCCTGATACTCTACGACATAATAGTTCTGCTAAAGTAATGGTGATACGACGATGCTAATGCACAAGACTTGAGTTAGAGATAGAGCTAAAGTGTTGAGACCCGCCAAAGGTTAACGTTTATTGACGTTCTCATCACACCTCCCCTGATACTCGCTCGCATCAAGCACATCAACCACACAAATACAAGCACATGCCTATTCCTTGATGTTGTGGCTTCCGGGGTTTAGGACACTCTCTCATCATATGTCCCACTTGATTGCTGTTATAACATCTTGGACTCTCAGTATTTGGCTTTGGTTGCTGCTGAGCTGCTTGAATGGTCTTGGGTGCAGCGGTGAAATTCTGAGTACGGAAAGGCATGTATGTCATGTTATTACCTCCGTTGTAAGAATTTTCAGCTGGCCTTTTCACACCTCTGTTTCGTATAAAATAGCTTTCCTTCTGGCTCGATTCAATCACTCGAGCAATTTGAATAGCTTCATTATATATCTTCTTTTCCAAGCCCAGAACGTGCTCTCTGATGCTTCCTCTCAGTCCCGTGACAAACCTACGGGTCTTAGTGTCTTCTTCCCTCATGCTGAGTGGTGCAAAGAAATACTGCTCTTCGTAACGCTGTTGATATGCATCCACGGACATCTGTCCCTGATGTAAACTCAGGAATTCCTTCTCCATAGAATCTCTGAAGCTTCGGAGAAAATACTTCTCGAAGAACGCTTCTTTATAGATAGCCCAAGTCAGTAGGGCATGTTTGGTCAATAGGTAAGCCCTAGTAGATTTCCACCAATGATGTGCGTCACCCTTTAGCATGAATGTGGCACACAGTACTTTTTCTTCTTCAGTAATAGTCATCATGAGAAAGTTTCTCTCCATCTCGTCGATCCAATGTGCTGGCCATAATGGATCTGACGGTTTACCATTAAAGTCCTTGGGCTTCATCATCAAAAATCTCTCAACCAGTCGAGAGTGATCCAGCTGATTTTGGGGATATGCCCCAAACATGGGTTGTGGATACTGATAGTTAACCTGAGCTGCTTCCGGCCCTGGTACTGGAATCTGTGCAGTTGGTGGTTGAGGTGTTTGAGGTGCTGGGTGATTATCCACTAGTGCTGCACTGGCTTGTCCCGTCTGCATGGGTGTAGCATGTGCGGCTTGGAACATAATTCCCATTGCCACTTGCATCTGAGCCTGTATGTGTTGCATCTGTTGCAGCTGCTGGGTTAAATTCATCACCACTGTTGCTAACTCTGGTGGTGGAGGTGGCAAATTTTTAGGATTTTTTTGATCTAGATTTCCTGGTACATATATATTCTCCTGGCTAGTTTCCTCCACAGGTGGTGGTGGTGGAACTGTATTTCGGCTCTGTCTGGTTACTCTACGTCAAGACATAATTTCTTCTAAAATTGGTGGTGCCTGAAAATCATCCAAATAGGTGAGAAATCATTGATACATCATGTAGGCACGCTAACTGATGTAAAATTTCAAATTTCAGCTCATTTTATAAAAAAAAAATACCGTCTTTTCTATGCAGGGTCGATGGTGGGGGTCCATGGTAGGTCCGACCCTTAGTATCAGACCCTGGGAATGACCTGTTCTTCCCGAGAGCTGAGGGTCGATGTGAGGGTCGATGGGTATCCGACCCTCAGTATCCGACCCTGGGTTTTCTATCAGATTCCCGAGAGCCGAGGGTCGATGATCCTGGTCGAATTGTCCGACCCTCGGACCAAAAATCAGACCTTTAAGATCCCATTCTGGGTTCATTCTCAATTATTTCCCTCCCGTTTCAACTCGTCTCTCACCTTTGAGTTGCTACAGTGTCACTCTGCTATTTTGGTCAGTTTGGATCCGTGTTTCAACGTCCACATCATCTCTACAGGTATGCTTTCTCTTTTTTACCTGTTTTTAGGTTTACTTTTCTAGATTTTGGTCCAATTAACTCGTATTTTTCAAATTAAACTTTTTCCAACCATAAAAATTCGATTTTTATTGGGGGCTTTTGTTATTGGTGTCTCGAGGAACGAAAGCCCTCAAAAATTTTTGAGTTTCATCGGTTGGTTATCGAGAAACTTGGATTTTTTTCTCCTTTTGCCCTAATTTGTTGAAATTTTTTATTTCTTGAAATTTCTTTAAATTGGACCCCATTAGTTAAAATTTCCTACTGTATGTGTGTTGTAGGATATGTTAGAGCCTACTTAAGTCCTCCTGCCCACGTGTATGGGTGACAAGTGAGGCTTTTGGCCACTTACGACGTTATAATGTCAAATTTTGGATTTATATCCTATTAACTCATTATCTGTTTTTCTTTGTAGATACCATGGCTCGTACTAAGGTACCCAGAGTTCATGATCCGCTTCGCTTCCGCTCTAATGAAGCCGAGGCACAGTATGCCCACTACACTCGTAAGAAGGTAGAGGGTGGTCGTTTGGTGAACTTGGCTGAGCTAGCCCTGTTCAATGTGAAGAGAGCATTTGGTGATATGGGGTGGCTCCCTGTCATCACTTACGACGCATGCACATGCTAGGATTTAGTGCGACAGTTCTATTGTAATCTCCAGGTGGTGGGGGATTACAATGATGTGGATAGGGGTCACGAGCTACGGATCACTAGCTATGTAAAGGGAGTGAACATTTCATTTTACTATCGACAGCTGGCCGATCTACTGGGCATTCCCTATGATGGCCCTATGGTGTACTGTGCGCCTGGAGAGCCCCAGTTTGTTTCCATGGAGATGAGGGCAGTAATCGACAGTCAGCTGCTACGACCAGATCGCTGGCAGATGAGAGCTTGTTACCTGCGTCCGGCCCCATGGGTCTTCTGCAAGATTATCCAGCATAATCTGATTCCGCAGAGTGGCCATTATGAGAGGGTTTCCCAGCTGACCTAGTATCTTTTGTACAGCATATGCACCAGGAAGCCTGTCCGCCTCCCTTACATCATCATGCGAACCATGATCAGTGCCACCCTACCCAGTCATAGGGGTAACTTACCCTATGGACGTTTGATCACTGTTCTGCTTACTCACCTGGGGGTTGATTTGGTAGATGAAAAGATTCAGGAGAAAACCTTCTCATCGCCTCTAGATTGGGAGGCTATCTGCAAGATGGGTATGCGGGATGCCCAAGTCAGTGATGAGGAGAGGAACGAGATGGTGCGCCCTCACACTCGCATCGAGATGGCTGACGCTGATGCTGCTGCTGCCGCTGCTAGAGCTCATGTGGATCCTATCGATGATGATGACCGCATGTATATGGATGTCGACTCGATACCCCCGCCTTCACCTACGCATGCAGCTGGAGTTGGTACTTCTTCTGCGGCGGATCCAGCACCTGAGACTGGTCCTTCTCATACGGCTGGTCCTTCACGCCCACCTTCTGATATGAAGGAGATGTTGCATGAGATCAGAGAGGCTCAGCGCAAATCTAATCTGAGGATGCAGGAGTTGCTGGACGCCCAGCGTCGGACTGATCAGCGGGTGGCTGATCTCACAGCTAGTCTTCAGACGACCCAGACTCAGATAGCCTGGTTGACTAGAGTCTACAGTGAGGATTATGAAGAGATCGTGAGGCACCGCCTCCTCCTTCACCTCCAGCTTCTTGATTGTATTTATTTTCTTTGTACTACAGAGTAACTGTCTGGGTTGTGGACTGTACTCTGCTTTAGTTATGTATATACGTTTGTTTCGCTCTCATTGTATGTAAATTGTTACCCCTTTAATAGATGCATTATTCTCTTTTTAAATTTGGTCTCAACTATCATTTGTGCTTATAATGTGTTAATATTACTATTTTTACTTTTATCCTATCTCAGTTCACAACTGTCTTGAATGTATGCTAGTTTGGCAGACAAGGCCTAAGATGCTCTGATACCAAGTTTGTCACACCCCAATTTTATACTATTTCGAATGATGTGATGAACCGCTAACAAACCAATGGTTCAACCAGGATCTCAAGTAGGCTATATCCGTGTTATCTAAACTCCATACATCCACATCAGAGTAAATAAAATAAATGGCGGAAGTCTTATAATAAAATAAACTGGAATCTATTGTGATATCAATATTTAAATAACAAATTATTTTGTATCAACTAAGACATAAATAAATATCAAATACATGTCTTTAATAAATCCAAATAAATAAAACTAAAATCTAATCGAATACACATGAGTTGCACTCGCAAGATATGTCATGTGTATCCACTTCATCTTCAGCTACCATCGCTGCTACGTTCCCGTATGCTGGAGCATTTAAATAGTCTTCAACAGTACAACCTGCATCATCAACTAAAATATTCGACGTCGAAAATGGTGAGCACACATCACGACTCAGTGAGTAAACAAAACAATGCAACAATACATATGCATGCAATCAATTCATATCTTTGGTCTGGTTTTACATTTGCACTATGTTATAGAAAGGATAGGTGGCCGCCGCACCTCTATGCACGAGAGTGTGGATATGCCCGATGACTCTCACCATCGCCCACAACACCCAAATGAACATTGTACAACGAAGGTCACATTTATCGATGCATAACTCCATACCAACAAATAAACCCCTGATGGCTATGGCTACAAACGGGGCTCGCTACTAACCAATCCTAATGTCAAACAATGTATCCAGGGCCTCACCCCAACATCGCTCAGTGCACCCGTAGAGATAGAGCTAAGGCCCCCCGGTATAGTATAGGACTCAAGGACCGAGACCCTCCTTGATGCCCTACGTCGTAATAGTTCTGCTAAGGTAATGGCGATACGACGATGATAATGCACAAGACTTGAGTCAAAGATAGAGCTAAAGTGTCTGGATCAAACACCGCATAACACCTCCCCTATTGCCCTACTCGCATCAGGCACACTAACCACACACAAACATTCACATGCCTATTCCTAGCATCAAATAATCACCATCATGTTATAAGTAAACAAGTTAAATATGCATGAACAATAATAGTAGGAATATTGGATGACATGTTGTATGCACATAACAATCATATTCGCATTGAATCACATATAGTATTGGACTCAAGAAAATAAAAGTAGTTTATTATTAACCAATTAGTTTAGGTCTTGTTCCCTCACCTTAGCTTGTTATTAGATCCTCTTCCAAACTTTAGAATCACCTTTATACTGTTATTATATTGCTAGAAGACCTAACAAAGTCGATAGAATTTAATTAGAATTAATTCTGAATTTAAAAACCATTCTGTTAACTGAGGGTTGGAGGTAGGGTCGGAGTCATGATCGACCCTGGGTGCGACCCTCCCCAATCTGGACTTCCCGAACACTGAGGGTCGATACTCAGGATCACATAGGGTCGGATGGTCATCGACCCTCTGTGCGACCCTCGGTGTATTTTTGTCAATTTCCTTCCTTTTAATCCATTCTTAGTGTTTGGGGTCCGATGGCTTGCTCCTACATTCCATTCAACATTCATTCTATGGCCTAGAACCATGAATCATCCACCTGAATAGCTTTCATGTAATCTCCCATGGTTTTCCATGTAAACCTAACCATGGGTTGATGGTTTGGGTTTCTCCGAGATCATACTCTCCTCATTACCTAACCTAAGGTCTGTAGAATCTCATGGAATTAGTATCCATACCTGAGAAGATTACTCCTTCTCTGTAACTCTTCTCCTTTTTGCTTTCTTCTTTTCCTTGTTTCTCTTCTTCTCCTTTTCCTTCTCTTCCCTTTCTCTCAATTCAATTAGGGTTGTAAAAGGAGTGAAAGAGGCTTAGGGACGTCCTTTAAATAGAGTAGAAACATCCTAAAATAACTCCCTTTGAGATTAGGATAGAATCCAAATCAAAAATTAGGAAATTTTCTAATTTAAGTCTCGGCGGCAACTCAGGGTCGATGGGAGGGTCGATGATCCCTTTGACCCTAGGTTCCTAAGATGTCCGACCCTCCCTCTAAAATAGAGGGTCTGACTTTCTGTTTTGGGGGGTCCGACCCTCCTTAGCTGGGTATGCGACCCTCCCTTAAATTGAGTGATTCAGGGTCGATTTGATACCTGGGATCTCGATCTCCTTCACGCCCTTGGTCCATTTGACTCGACCATGATGGGTAAACCTAGTTCAAGGTGATAAGACCGGGTTAGACTGACACAGGTCTTATAGCCTCCCCCATCACCTCCAGCTTCTTGATGTACTCCTTTTATTTTTCTTTTTGTACTTTGGAGTAACTGTACGGACTGTGGACTGTACTCTACTTTAATTATATATATAAACCTTTGTTCTTCCTTTTTGGTTGTAAATATATTTGTTTCACATTTAATAGATGTATTATTCTTTTTTAATTTAGTCTCAAACAACACAGATGCTTATTGTGTGTTATTATTATGTCTTTTATATTTTTATCCTATCCCAGTTCACACTCTTTCGTTAGAAGTATATGGTTTCACAGATAAAGCCTGAGATGCTCTGATACCAAGTTGTCACACCCTAATTTTGCACCATTCAGAATGATGTGATGAACCGCTATAAACCAACGATTCAACCAGGATCTCTAATAGGCGGTATCCATTAAAAATAAAACCATGCGCATCCACGATCATAATCAGAATAAATACACAATAGCGGAAGTCTTATATTAAATGAACTGAGCATTCTAAATGTAATAATCATAATTAAAAATATAAAATTATTGTTGTATCAACTGAGACATAAATAAATAAAATATCAATTACATCTTTTATAAATCCAAATAAAATCCTAATAGAACACGCATGAGTTGCAGTCGCATGAGGGGTCATGTGTATCCTCTAAGTCTTCAGCCTCCATTGCAGCAACACGCGCATACACCGAATCATTTATATAATCTGCAACTATAGTACCTGCATCATTAGCTAAAAATATTCAACATCGAGAGGGTGAGCATACATCATGGGTCAGTGAGCAAACAAAACAATGCAACAAACATATGCATGCATTCAATTCATATATTTGGTATGGTAAATAAGTTTACAATGTGCTATAGAAAGGATAGGTGGCTAAAGATCACGTTTATTGACGCCGCACCTCTATACACAAGTGTATGAAGCCACCCAAAGGTAACGTTTATTGTCGACTCACATGCACCCAACCATGGACAATGTACATACAAAGGTCACGTTTATTGTTGTACCCGTTGCCTATACCAACACGTAAGCCCCTGCTGGTGAGGGCTAAACTGGGCTTACAACTAACCAATCCTAATGCCAATCAGTGTATCCAAGGTCTCACCCCAGCATCCCTCAATACGTCCCTAGAGATAGGGATAAGGCCCCCAGGCAGAGTTAGAGACTACATGGTCCGAGACCACCTCCCCTCATACCCTATGACGTAATAGTTCTGCTAAGGTAATGGCGATACGATGATGTCAGTGGACAAGACTTGAGTTAGAGATAGAGCTAGAGTGCTGAGACTACATGGTCCGAGACCACCTCCCCTGATATTCGCTCGCATCAAGCACACCAACCACACACATACATCCACTGTCACACCCCAATTCTGCACTATTCAGAATGATGTGATGAACCGCTAATAAACCAATGGTTCAATCAGGATCTCAAATAGGCTATCCCCGCGTTATCCAAACTTACACACATCCGTAAACATAATCAGAGTAAGTATACAATGCGGAAGTCTTATAACATGAGCTGAGAAACTAAGATGATATCAATAATTTAATAGTAAATTATTCTGTTTTCAAGTGAGACATAAATATTTAAAAACCAAATACATGTCTTAATAAATCCAATAAAGAAACTTATAAAATATCTAATCAAATACACACGAGTTGTACTCGCAAGAGGAGTCGTGTATAACTACTTCAGCTTCAACTTCCATCACTGCCACGTTCCCGTACACAGACGCATTCATATAGTCTTCAACGGTATAACCTGCATCATCAACTAAAAATATTCGACGTCGAGGGGTGAGCACACATCACGGCTCAGTGAGTAGGCAAAACAATGCAACAATACATATGCATGCAAATCAATTTATATCTTTGGTCCGGTTTAAAGTTTGTAGTATGCAATAGAAAGGTTTAGGTAGCCAAAGGTCACGTTTATTGACCCCGCCTCTATACACAAGTGTGTGACGTTACTCGAAGATCACGTTTATCGTCAACTCACATGCACCCAACCATGAACAATATATAACAAAGGTTATATTTATTGCTATATAGTGTCATACCAACACGTAAGCCTCTGTTGGCGATGGCTGCAAATTGGGCTCGCAACTAACCAATCCTAATGCCAAAAGGTGTATCCAAGGCCTCACGCCAGCATCCCTCAGATTGTCCATAGAGATAGAGCTAAGGCCCCCCAGTAGAGTCAGAGACTACAAGGACCGAGACCACCTCCCCTAATACTCTACGACATAATAGTTCTGCTAAAGTAATGGCGATACGACAATGCTAATGCACAAGACTTGAGTTAGAGATAGAGCCAAAGTGTTGAGACCCGCCAAAGGTTAACGTTTATTGACGTTCTCATCACACCTCCCCTGATACTCGCTCGCATCAAGTACACCAACCACACACATACAAGCACATGCCTATTCCAATCATCATCATCATCATCATGTTATAAACAATAAAGTAAATATGCATGAACAAGTAATAGAAATATTGGAAGGCATGTTGTATGCACATTACAAACATATTCGCATAGAATCAAGCATAGCATAGGACTCAAGAAATAGAAAATAGTTTTTGTTATTAACCAATTTAGTTTGGAGTTCTTGTTCCTCACCTTAGCTTGCTATAAGATACTTTTCCAAGCTTTAGAATCACCTTTACAGTGTTATTATATTGCTAGAAGACCTAACAAAGTCGATAAAATTTAATTAGAATTTATTCAAAATTAAAAACTACTCTGTTAACTGAGGGTCGGAGGTAGGGTCAGAGTCAGGATCGACCCTGGGTGCGACACTCCCTTAACTCTAAACTTCCCGAACACTGAGGGTCGATGGTCAGGAACACCTAGGGTCGGATGGTCATCGACCCTCGGTGCGACCCTCTGTACACTTTGGTCCAATTCCCTCTCTTTAATCCATTCTTCGAGTTTGGGGTCCTATGGCTTGCTTCTACATTCCATTAAACATTCATTCCTTGGTCTGGAACCATGTATAGTCCCTCTAAATAGTTTTCATGCATTCTCCTATGATTTTCCATGAAAACCTAACCATAGATTGATGGTTTGGGTTTCTCCGAGATCACACTCTCATCATTAACTAACCTAAGGTCTGTAGAAACTTATGGAATTAGTATCCATACCTGAGAGGATCACTTTTTCTCTGAAATTCATTTCCTTTTTGCTAAGTTCCCTTCCTTGCCTTTCTTCTTCCTCTTTCCCTTCTCTTCTCTTTCTCTCAATTCAATTAGGGTTGTGGAAGGAGTGAAAGTGGCCTAGGGACGTCCTTTAAATAGAGTAGGAACATCCTAAAATAAGTCCCTTTGAGATTAGGAAGGAATCCAATCGAAAATTAGGAAATTTTCCTAATTTCTATTTTGGCAGAATCCGAGGGTCGATGGGTGGGTCGATGATCCCGTCGACCCTAGGGTCTTTAGCTGTCCGACCCTCCATTCAAAACTGAGGGTCTGACTTTCTGTTTTGGGAGGTCTGACCCTGCTTAGTTGGGTATGCGACCCTTCCCCTATTTTAAGTGTTTTTGGGTCGATTTGATACCTGGGATCTCGATCTCCTTCACGCCCTTGGTCCATTTGACTCGACCATGACGGGTAAACCTGGGTAAACCTAGTTCAAGGTGGTAAGACCGGGTTAGATTGACACGGGTCTTTCAACTCCCCTCAACTTATAAAAATTTCATCCTCGAAATTATACGTACGTTCTGAATCAAATAAATGAGGGTATTGCTTTCGTATAGCATTCTCTTCTTCCCATGTAACCTCTTCCATGTCTCTACTTTTTCATGTGACCTTAACATAGTAGATATCTTTGTTGCGTAGATGTTGAACCTTTCAACTAGTGATTTCTGTTGGTGTTACTTCAAACGTCAAATCATCAGTCCATTCCAGCAAATCCACTGTCAACACATGCGTTGGGTCTTTGACATACTTCTCCAATAGGGAAATGTGAAATACGTCATGCACACTTGACATAGATGGTGGTAGTGCTAACTGAGAACCACTTTTCCACGCTTAGCTAGAATTTCATATGGCCCGACATATCTTGGACTTACCTTCCCTTTCTGTCCGAACCTCTTCAATCCTCGCATAGGCGATACCTTCAAAAATACTTTATCACCTGCGGCGAACTCCAGATCTCTTCGTCGAGTGTCTGCATATTATTTCTGACGGTTCTAAGCTGTTCTCACTCTTTCCTTGATGGTGTCGACCACTTGGCAAGTCTCTTCCACAAATTCTGGTCCAACAATACTACGTTCTCCAACTTCATTCCAAAATAAGGGAGTTCGACATTCCTGCCATACAGTGCTTCATAAGGTGACATCTGTATAGTAGCCTGATAGCTATTGTTATAAGCGAACTCGATCAATGGTAACTTTTCGTCCCACGATCCTTTAAAATCAATCACACATGCTCGTAGCATATCTTCTAGAATCTGGATTGTACGCTCTGACTGTCCATCTGTCTGTGGGTGGAATGCAGTACTGAACTTTAGCGTTGTACCCATAGCCTTTTGTAATCCTTCCCAAAACTTGGAAGTAAATCGTGGATCTCAATCGGACACAATGCTTTCTGGAACACCATGTAATCGAACAATGTTATCCACATACAGCTTCGCTAACCTTTCCAGTGTATACTGAGGTCGTATAGGTATTAAGCGAGCTGTTTTAGTCAGACGGTCCACAATCACCCAAACTGCGTCAACTACTCCAGGAGTCAATGGTAGTCCCGTGACGAAGTCCATAGTAATGCAGTCCCGTTTCCATGCTGGTTCCGGTAATGGCTGCAACAGTCCTATGGGTCTTGGTCATTCAGCCTTTACTTTCTGACAATTTTGGCATTGAGACACGAACTTGGCTACATCTGCTTTCATTCCCCTCCACTAATATAGATTCTTCAGATCATGATACATTTTTGTACTTCCAGGATGTATCGAATAGATGGTGGTATGGGCTTCTTTCATCAGTCGGTGTCTAATGTTCGTACTTTCTGTTTGAGGTACACATATTCTTCCCTTGTATTTCAGTACTTTCTCGTCATCCAAGGTGAACTCAGGGTTGGTCCTACCCTTCTCAATATCTTCTTGTACTGTTCTCAAATAAGGATCTGCTTTGATAGCTATCTTCACTTCATTCACTATATCCGGTATAATCTTCAATGCGGCGAACATATTCGAAAACCGATGAATAAACCCTTGGTTGGCTGATTCATCCGTTGTATCTATCACATACTGCTCGTTGCCGTGATTGAATACCATTCCGGTAGTACACATTGCTGCAGTCGTGCTAACTTCTCCTTGCGATTTTATCATTGCTTTTCCGCTTAACGCATCCGCTACGACGTTTGCTTTTCCCGGATGATACTGGATATCACAATCATAGTCTTTCAATAATTCTAGTCATCTTCTTTGTCTCATATTCAATTCCTTCTGATTAAATAAATAAGTGAGACTTTTATGGTCTGACTTAATCTGGAATTTCTCTCCTTATAGGTAATGTCTCCATATCTTGATAGCATGTACTACTGCCGCTAACTCCAGATAATGAGTGGGATAATTTTTCTTATGTACCTTTAACTGTCTTGAAGCATAAGCAATTACTTGCTCTCCTTGCATAAGCACACATCCCAGTCCCAGTCCCGACACATCAGTGTATAAAGTAAATGTCTGTCCTGGAACGGGAATAGTCAAAATCGAAGCGGATATCAATCTGGTCATCACCATTTGGAAACTCTTCTCACATTTATCGGTCCACACAAACTTTTCACCTTTCTTAATCAAACTGGTGAGAGGTACGGTACGACAATCTGAGAATAGTCTTCTACGAATCTCCGATAATAACCAGCTAGACCCAGAAAGCTTCTAATTTCTGAAATGCTCTTTGGTGCTTCCCACTTCACAATAGCCTCGATCTTGCTAGGGTCCACTTTGATTCCTTCAGCGGATACTACATGGCCTAGAAATGCAACTTCACTTAGCCAAAACTCGCACTTTGAAAATTTGGCATATAGTTTCTCTTTCCTTAAACGCTGTAGGGCTGCGTTTAGGTTCTTGATATGGGTTTCCATTTCCTTGGAATATACCAATATGTCATCAATAAATACTATAACCGACGTATCCAACATATCCTGGAAAAACTTGGTTCGTAAGTTCCATGAACATTGCCGGTGCATTAGTCAATCCGAAAGACATAACCAAAAATTCATTATGTCCATATCTGGTCTTGAATGCTGTCTTTGCAATATCACCTTCTTTAATCTTCAGCTGATGATAGCCTGATCGAAGATCGATCTTAGAAAATACTCTTGCTCCTTATAACTGATCGAACAAGTCATCGATGTGAGGTAGTGGATATCGATTCTTGATTGTCAGTTTATTCAACTCCCGATAGTCGATGCATAATCGAACGCTACCATCCTTCTTCTTTACGAACAACACCGGTGCCCCCCATGGAGATATACTGGGTCGAATATAACCCTTGTCCAGCAGTTCTTGTAGTTGCACTTTTAATTCCTTCAGTTCCGTAGGAGCCATTCTATAAGGTGCTTTAGACACTGGTGCGGCTCCAGGTATAAGGTCTATCATAAACTCTGTGGCCCGGTCGGGTGGTAATCCGGGTAGTTCCTCCCGAAATACGTCAGGATAGTCCCGCACAACATCAATATCTTCCGTTCATGGCACATCCTTGGTTAGGTCGACCACAGATACTAGATACCTGATTGCCCCCTTCTCAAGGCACTTCTTAGGCTTTAGTGCTGAAAGTATGAGCTTGCGTCTCCAGGGAAGTTTCGTTCCCGAAAAACTTAATTTTGCTCCTTCTTTGTCCTTGAGCGTTAGCTTCTTTTCGGCGCATAGTAGATTTAAAGAATGCCGAGCTAACCAGTCCATTCCCAAGATGACATCAAAGTCTGCCATCTCAAGTTGTATCAAGGTTGCATCTAAAGTATTCTCTCCAATGAGAACTGGACATGGTCCATAACCTTTCTCTAGTTCCACTTCTAACCCCATCGGTGACCGTACAAGTAATTTGTAGTCTAATGTTTTGATGGGTAATTTTGTCTTCATTCCAAATGACACAGATATAAATGACTGAGTAGCTCCGGAATCGAAGAGTACTCTGGCGGGTACGCCATTTATAGGTACAATACCTGTGATTTATCTTTACTTAGTCTACATGCTCATTCAATGTATTTATAACTTAAAAAGTTTCAGTCATACCTGTGACCACATCGGGTGTTGCGGCCGCATCTGATGTAACTGCTTCTTGGGCTTTGGGCACTCTCTTGCCATATGTCCCGACTGGTTGCAGTTAAAACACTTCAGGACTTCAGAATTTGGCTTTGGCTGAGGTTGAGCTGCTGAGTAGTCTTGGTTGCAGCTGTAAAATTCTGAGGACGGAAAGGCTTATACATCCTATTTTTGCCTCCGTTGTAGGAATTTCCGGCTGGCCTTTTGATGCCTCTGTTCTGAATATTGTAACTCTCCTTCTGGCTCGATTCAATCACTCGAGCAATCTGGACAGCTTCATTATCGATTTTCTTCTCTAAGCCCAGAACATGTTCCTTGATGCTTCCTCTCAGTCCCGTGACGAACCTACGGGTTTTGGTATCTTCTTCTTGCATGCTAGCCGGTGCAAAGAAAAATTGCTCTTCGTAGCGCTGTTGATATGAGTCCACAGTCATCTGTCCCTGATATAGGCTCAGGAACTCCTTATCCATCAAATCTCGAAAGCTCCGTGGAAAATATTTCTCAAAGAAGGCTTCTTTATATATAGCCTAGGTCAGTAGGGCGTGCTTGGTCAGTAGATATGTCTTCGTGGATTTCCACCAATGATGTGCGTCGCCCTTGAGCATGAAGGTGGCACATAGTACTTTCTCTTCCTCTGTGATAGTCATCATGAGGAAATTTCTCTCCATCTTGTCTATCCAGTGTGCTGGCCACAATGGATCAGACAGTTTGCCGTTGAATTCCTTGGGTTTCATCTTCATAAATCTCTCCACTAGTCGGGAGTGGTCCAGCTGATTTTGGGGGTTTGCCCCAAACATATGGTGTGGATACTGGTAATCACCCTAAGCTGCTTCTGGAACCTGCACTGGAATCTTTGGAGCAGGTTGTGGAGGGGTCTGATGGGCTGGGTGGTTATCCACCGGTGCTGCACTGGCATGTCCTATGTGCATGGGTGCAGCCTGAGTGGCTTAAAACATAATTCCCATGGCAACCTGCATCTGAGCCTGTACGTGTTGCATCTGTTGCAGCTGCTGTGCTAGATTCATCACCACTGTTCTAGCTCTGGTGGTGGAGGTGGCAAATTTGTAGGGTATGCCTTTTCTGGATTACCCGATGCATAATTATTCTCTTGACTAGTCTCCTCCACGGGTGGTGGTGGTGGGACTACACTTCAGGTCTGTCGGGTCAATCTACGTCCAGACATAATTCCTTTCGGTGATTGGTGGTTCCTGAAAATTGTCAAAATAGGTGAGAAGTCATTTATATTTCATGTAGGCACGCTAACCGATAATCAATTTTAATTTTAGCTCATTTTAAAAAAAAATACTGTCTTTTCTATGCAGGGTCGATGGTGAGGGTCGATGGTATGTCCGACCCTTGGTATCCGACCCTGGGAATGACCTGTTCTTCCCGAGAGCTGAGGATCGATGCGAGGGTCGATGGGTGTCTGACCCTTAGTTCCGACCCTTGATTTTCTGTCAGATTCTCGAGAGCCGAGGGTCGATGGGAGGGTCGATTCAAGGGTCGATGGTTCTAGTCGAATTGTCTGACCCTCGGACCAAAAATCAAATTTTTAAGATCCGATTTTGGGTCATTTTTTACTATTCCTCCTCCATTTCGACTCGTCTCTCCTCTCTGAGTTGCTACAGTGCTACTTTACTATTGTAGGTCGATTTTAATCCGAGTTTCGACGTCCACGTCATCCATACAGGTATGTTCTCTCATTTCAACCTGTTTCTAGGTTTCCATTTCTAGGTTTTTGCACCTTTAACATGTATTTTCCAAATTAAACTTTTTCCAACCATAAAAATTCGATTTTTATTGGGGGATTTTGTTATTGGTGTCTCGAAGAACAAAAGCCCTCAAAAAATTTTTAATTTCATCGGTTGGTTGTCGAGAAATTTGAATTTTTCCCTTTTTACCCTAATTTGTCGAAATTTTCATTTTTTCTTGATTTTCTTCAAATTAGACATCATTAGTTAAAATTTCCTACTGCATGTGGGTTGTAGGGTATGTTTAAACCTACGTAAGTTCTCATTCCCTCTTGTATGGTGAGAAATGGGGCTTTGTGGTCAACTTACGTCGTTATTACATCAAATTTCGTATTTTTGTCCTACTAATTCCTTCTTTTTCATTCTCTTTCTTATTTTGCAGATACCATAGCTCGTACGAAAATACCCAGAGTGCGTGATCCGCTTTGCTTCCGTTCCAATGAAGCCGAGGCACATTATGCCGACTATGCCCGTAAGAAAGTGGAAGGGGGTCGTATGGTGAACTTGGCTGAGCTAGCCTTGTTCAACGTAGAGGGAGCCTTTGGTGACATGGGGTGGCTTCCTGTCATCACCTACGATGCGTGCACATGTCCAAATTTGGTGCACAAGTTCTATTGTAATCTCCAGGTGGTGGGGAATTACAATGACGTTGAGCATGGTCAGGAGTTGCGCATCACCAGCTACGTCAAGGGGATGCACATTTCTTTTGATTATCGACAACTGGCCGATCTGTTGGGCATACCTTACGATGGCCCCATGGTGTACTGTGCGCCTGGAGAGCCACAGTTTGTTGAGATGGAGATGAGGGCAGAGATCGACAATCAGTTGCTCCATCTTGATCGATGGCAGATGAGAGCCTGCTACTTGCGTCCAGCTCCACGGGTCTTCTGCAAGATTATCAAGCATAATCTGATCCCACAGAGTGGGCACTATGTGATGGTTTCTCAACTGACCCAGTTTTTGATCTATTGCATCTGCACTCGCCAGCCTGTCTGCCTTCCATACATCATCATGCGGACTATGATTAGTGCTACATTGTCCGGTCATAGGGGTAATCTACCCTATGGACGCATGATTACAGTGCCACTGACCCGTCTGGGGGTTGACCTGTTAGATGAGAAGATCCAGGAGAAGACCTTCTCGTCGCCTCTAGATTGGGAGGAAATCTGCAAGATGGGTATGCGGGATGCCCAGGTTAGTGATGATGAGAGGAACGCGATGGTGCGCCCTCGCACTCGTATTGAGGTGGCTGATGTTGAGGCTGCTGCTGTTGCTGCTAGAGCTCAGTGGATCCTGTAAACGATGAGGACCATATTTATATGGATGTCGACTCGATACCACTGCCTTCACCCACACCTGTGGCTGTTGTTAGTACTACTTCTTTTGCGGATCCAGTACCTGAGGCTGGTCCTTCTCATGCGGCTGGTCCTTCACTCCCACCTTTTGACATTATGGAGATGCTGCAGGAGATCAGGGAGGCTCAGCGCAGATCCGATCTGAGGATAGTGGAGTTGCTAGACGCCCTGCGTATGAGGGTGGATGAGCTGTTATCGGTCCAGCGGGCGACTGATAGGAGAGTAGCCGATCTTGGAGCTAGTCTCCGGACGACCCAGATCAAGGTGGCTTGGTTGACTAAGGTCTATGCTGAGGACTATGACCAAGATCATGAGGCACCGCCTCTTCCTCCACCTCTAGCTTCATGATTGTATTTATTTTCTTGTACTACAGAGTAACTGTCTGGGTTGTGGACTGTACTCTGCTTTCATTATGTATATACGTTTTTGTTTCTCTCACTCATTGTATGTAACTTGTTTCCCTTTTAATAGATGCATTATTCTCTTTTTTAAATTTGGTCTCAATCATCACTTGTGCTTATAGTGTGTTTATATTACCGTTTTTTACTTTTATCCTATCTCAGTTAACAATAGTCTTGAATGTATGTTAGTTCGACGGGCAAGGCCTGAGATGCTCTGATACCAAGTTGTCAGACCCCAATTCTGCACTATTCAGAATGATGTGATGAACCGCTAATAAACCAACAGTTCAACCAGGATCTCAAATAGGCTATCACCGCGTTATCCAAACTTACACACATCTGTAAACATAATCAGAGTAAGTACACAATAGCGGAAGTCTTATAATAACATGAACTGAGAAACTAAGATGATATCAATAATTTAATAGCAAATTATTCTGTTTTCAACTGAGACATAAATATTTAAATACCAAATACATGTCTTAATAAATCCAAAAAAGAAACCTATAAAATATCTAATCAAATACACACGAGTTGCACTCGCAAGAGGAGTCGTGTATATCCACTTCAGCTTCAACTTCCATCGCTGCCACGTTCCCATACACAGACGCATTCATATAGTCCTCAACGGTATAACCTGCATCATCAACTAAAAATATTCGACGTCGAGGGGTGAGCACACATCACGGCTCAGGGAGTAGCCAAAACAATGCAACAATACATATGCATGCAAATCAATTTACATCTTTGGTCCGGTTTTAATTTTGCAGTATGCAATAGAAAGGTTTAGGTAGCCAAAGGTCGCGTTTATTGACCCCGCCTCTATACACGAGTGTGTGACGTTACCCGAAGATCACGTTTATCGTCAACTCACATGCACCCAACCATGAACAATATATAACAAAGGTTACGTTTATTGCTATATAGTACCAAACCAACACGTAAGCCCCTGTTGGCGAGGGCTGCAAACTGGGCTCGCAACTAACCAATCCTAATGCCAAAAAGTGTATCCAAGGCCTCATCCCAGCATCCCTCAGAATGTCCATAGAGAGAGAGCTAAGGCCCCCCGATAGAGTCAGAGACTACAAGGACCGAGACCACCTCCCCTGATACTCTACGACATAATAGTTCTGCTAAAGTAATGGCGATACGACGATGCTAATGCACAAGACTTGAGTTAGAGATAGAGCTAAAGTGCTGAGACCCGCCAAAGGTTAACATTTATTGACATTCTCATCACACCTCCCCTGATACTCGCTCGCATCAAGTACACCAACTACATACAGACAAGCACATGCCCATTCCTATCATGATCATCATCATCATGTTATAAACAATAAAGTAAATATGCATGAACAAGTATTAGAAATATTGGATGGCATGCTGTATGCACATTACAAACATATTCGCATAAATTCAAGCATAGCATAGGACTCAAGAAATAGAAAATAATTTTTGTTATTAACCAATTTAGTTTGGAGTTCTGGTTCCTCACCTTAGCTTGCTATAAGATACTTTTTCAAGCTTTAGAATCACATTTACGGTGTTATTATATTGCTAGAAGACCTAACAAAGTCGATAAAATTTAATTAGAATTTATTCAGAATTAAAAACTACTCTGTAAACTGAGGGTCGGAGGTAGGGTCAGAGTCCGGATCGACCCTGGGTGCGACCCTCCCTTAACTCTGAACTTCCCGAACACTAAGGGTCGATGGTCAGGAACACCTAGGGTCGGATGGTCATCGACCCTCGGTGCGACCCTCTATGCACTTTGGTCCAATTCCCTCTCTTTAATCCATTCTTCGTGTTTGGGGTCCTATGGCTTGCTTCTACATTCCATTAAACATTCATTCCATGGTCTGAAACCATGTATAGTCCCTCTAAATAGTTTTGATGCATTCTCCTATGGTTTTCCATGAAAACCTAACCATAGATTCATGGTTTGGGTTTCTCCAAGATCACACTCTCAACATTAACTAACCTAAGGTCTGTAGAAACTTATGGAATTAGTATCCATACCTGAGAGGATTACTTTTTCTCTGAAATTCTTTTCCTTTTTGCTAAGTTCTCTTCCTTGCCTTTCTTCTTCCTCTTTTCCTTCTCTTCTCTTTCTCTCAATTCAATTAGGGTTGTAAAGGGAGTGAAAGTGGCCTAGGGACGTCCTTTAAATAGAGTAGGAAAATCCTAAAATAAGTCCCTTTGAGATTAGGAAGGAATCCAATCAAAAATTTAGAAATTTTCCTAATTTCTATTTCGGCAGAATCCGAGGGTCGATGGGAGGGTCGATGATCCCGTCGACCCTAGGGTCTTAAGCTGTCCGACCCTCCCTTCAAAACTGAGGGTCTTACTTTCTGTTTTGGGAGGTCCAACCCTGCTTAGTTGGGTATGCGACCCTTCCCCTATTTTAAGTGTTTTTGGGTCGATTTGATACCTGGGATCTCGATCTCCTTCACGCCCTTGGTCCATTTGACTCGACCATGACGGGTAAACCTAGTTCAAGGTGGTAAGACCGGGTTAGATTGACACGGGTCTTACAACTCCCCTCAACTTATAAAAATTTCATCCTCGAAATTGTACGTACCTTCTGAATAAAATAAATGAGGGTATTGCTTTCGCATAGTATTCTCTTCTTCCCATGTATCCTCTTCCATGTCTCTACTTTTCCATGTGACCTTAACATAGTAGATATCTCTGTTGCGTAGAAATTGAACCTTTCGACTAATGAATTCTATTGGTGTTACTTCAAACGTCAAATCATCAGTCAATTCCAGTAAATCCACTGTCAACACATGCGTTGGGTCTTTGACATACTTCTTCCATAGGAAAATGTGAAATACGTCATGAACACTTGACATAGATGGTGGTAGTTCTAACTGATAAGCCACTTTTCCATGCTTAGCTAGAATTTCATATGGCCCGACATATCTTGGACTTAGCTTCCCTTTCTGTTCGAACCTCTTCAATCCTCGCATAGGCGATACCTTCAAAAATACTTTATCACTTGCGGCGAACTCCAGATCTCTTCGTCGAGTGTCTGCATATTGTTTCTGACGGTTCTGAGTTGTTCTCACTCTTTCCTTGATGATGTCGACCACTCGGCAAGTCTCTTCCACAAATTCTGGTCCAATAATACTACGTTCTCCAACTTCATTCCAAAACAAGGGAGTTCGACACTTCCTGCCATACAGTGCTTCATAAGGTGACATCTGTATAGTAGCCTGATAGCTATTGTTATAAGCGAACTCGATCAATGGAAACTTTTCGTCCCATGATCCTTAAAATCAATCACACATGCTCGTAGCATATCTTCTAGAATCTGGATTGTACGTTCTCACTGTCCATCTGTCTGTGGGTGCAATGTAGTACTGAACTTTAGCGTTCTACCCATAACCTTTTGCAATCCTTCCCAAAACTTGGAAGTAAATCGTGAATCTATATCGGACACAATGTTTTCTGGAACACCATGTAATCGAATAATGTTATCCACATACAGCTTCGCTAACCTTTCCAGTGTATACTGAGGTCGTATAGGTATGAAGCGAGCTGTTTTAGTCAGACGGTCCACAATCACCCAAACTGCGTCAACTACTCCAGGAGTCAATGTTAGTCCCGTGACGAAGTCCATAGTGATGCAGTCCAATTTCCATGCTTGTTCTGGTAATGGCTGCAACAGTCCTGCGGGTCTTTGTCGTTCAGCCTTTACTTTCTGACAATTTAGGCATTGAGACACGAACTTGGCTACATCTGCTTTCATTCTCCTCCACCAATATAGATTCTTCAGATCATGATACATTTTTGTATTTCTAGGATGTATCGAATAGATGGTGGTATGGGCTTCTTTCATCAGTCGGTGTCTAATGTCCGTACTTTCGGTTTGAGGTACACATATTCTTCCCTTGTATTTCAATACTTTCTCGTCATTCAAGGTGAACTCAGGGTTGGTCCTACCCTTCTTAATATCTTCTTGTACTGTTCTCAGATAAGGATCTGCTTTGCTAGCTATCTTCACTTCATCCACTATATCCGGTATAATCTTCAATGCCGCGAACATATTCGAAAACCGATGAATAAACCCTTGGTTGGCTGATTCATCCGTTGTATCTATCACATACTGCTCGTTGCCGTGATTGAATACCATTCCGGTAGTACACATTGCTGTAGTCGTGCTAACTTCTCCTTGCGATTTTATTATTGCTTTTCTGCTTAACGCATCCGCTACGACGTTCGCTTTTCTCGGATGATACTGGATATCACAATCATAGTCTTTCAATAATTCCAGTCATCTTCTTTGTCTCATATTCAATTCCTTCTGATTAAATAAATAAGTGAGACTTTTATGGTCTGACTTAATCTGGAATTTCTCTCCGTATAGGTAATGTCTCCATATCTTGACAGCATGTACTACTGCCGCTAGCTCTAGATCATGAGTGGGATAATTTTTCTCATGTACCTTTAACTGTCTTGAAGCATAAGCAATTACTTGCTCTCCTTGCATAAGCACACATCTCAGTCCCAGTCCCGACGCATCAGTGTATAAAGTAAATGTCTGTCCTGGAACGGGAATAGTCAAAATCGGAGTGGATATCAATCTGGTCTTCACCGTTTGGAAACTCTTCTCACATTTATCGGTCCACACAAACTTTTCACCTTTCTTAGTCAAACTGGTGAGTGGTACGGCAATCCAAGAATAGTCTTCTACGAATCTCCGATAATAACCAGCTAGACCCAGAAAGATTCAAATTTATGAAATGCTCTTTGGTGCTTCCCACTTCACAATAGCCTCGATCTTGCTGGGGTCCACTTTGATTCCTTCAGAGGATACTACATGGCCTAGAAATGAGACTTCACTTAGCCAAAACTCGCACTTTGAAAATTTGGCATATAGCTTCTCTTTCCATAAACGCTGTAGGGCTGCGTTTAGGTTCTTGATATGGGTTTCCTTGTCCTTGGAATATTCCAATATGTCGTCAATAAATACTATAATCGACGTATCCAACATATCGTGGAAAAACTCGGTTCATAAGTTCCATGAACGTTGCCGGTGCATTAGTCAATCCGAAAGACATAACCAAAAATTCATAATGTCCATATATGGTCCTGAATGTTGTCTTTGGAATATCACCCTCTTTAATCTTCAGCTGATGATAGCCTGATCGAAGATCGATCTTAGAAAATACTCTTGCTCCTTGTAACTGATCGAACAAGTCATCGATGTGAGGTAGTGGATATCGATTCTTGATTGTCAGTTTATGCAACTCCCGATAGTCGATGCGTAATCGAACGCTACCATCCTTGTTCTTTACGAACAACACCGGTGCCCCCCATGGAGATATACTAGGTCGAATATAACCCTTGTCCAGTAGTTCTTGTAGTTGCACTTTTAATTCCTTTAGTTCCATAGGAGCCATTCTATAAGGTGCTTTAGACACTGGTGCAGCTCCAGGTATAAGGTCTATCACAAACTCTGTGGATCGATCGGGTGGTAATCCGGGTAGTTCCTCTGGAAATACGTCAGGATAGTCCCGCACAACATCAATATCTTCCATTCGTGGCGCGTCCTTGGTTAGGTCGACCACGGATACTAGATACCCAATTGCCCCCTTCTCAAGGCACTTCTTAGCCTTTAGTGCTGAAAGTATGAGCTTGCGTCTCTGGGGAAGTTTGGTTCCCGAAAAACATAATTCTACTCCTTCTTTGTCCTTGAGCATTAGCTTCTTTTCGGCGCATAGTAGATTTACAGAATGGCGAGCTAACCAGTCCATTCCCAAAATGACATCAAAGTCTGCCATCTCAAGTTGTATCAATGTTGCATCTAAAGTCTTCTCTCCAATGAGAACTGGACATGGTCCATAACCTTTCTCTAGTTCCACTTCTAACCCCATCGGTGACCGTACAAGTAATTTGTAGTCTAATGTTTTGATGGGTAATTTCGTCTTTTTTTCAAATGACACAGATATAAATGAATGAGTAGCTCTGGAATCGAAGAGTACTCTGGCGGGTACGCCATTTATAGGTACAATACCTGTGATTTATCTTTACTTAGTCTACATGTTCATTCAATGTATTTATAACTTAAAAAGTTTCAGTCATACCTGTGACCACATCGGGTGATGCGGCCGCATCCTCGGATGTAACAGCATATACCCGTCCCTGATGTAACTGCTTCTTGGGCTTTGGGCTCTCTCTTGCCATATGTCCCGGCTGGTTGCAGTTAAAACACTTCAGGACTTCAGAATTTGGCTTTGGCTGAGGTTGAGCTGCTGGAGTAGTCTTGGCTGCAGCTGTAAAATTCTGAGGACGGAAAGGCTTATACGTCCTGTTATTGCTTGTTGTAGGAATTTCCGGCTGGCATTTTGATGCCTCTGTTCTAAGTAAAGTAACTCTCCTTCTGGCTCGATTCAATCACTCGAGCAATCTGGACAGCTTCATTATAGATTTTCTTCTCTAAGCCCAGAACATGTTCCCTGATGCTTCCTCTCAGTCCCGTGACGAACTTACGGGTTTTGGTATCTTCTTCTTGCATGCTATCCGGTGCAAAGAAAAACAGGTCTTCGTAGCGCTGTTGATATGAGTCCACAGTCATCTGTCTCTGATATAGGCTCAGAAACTCCTTCTCCATCAAATCTCTGAAGCTCCGTGGAAAATATTTCTCAAAGAAGGCTTCTTTATATATAGCCCAGGTCAGTAGGGCGTGCTTGGTCAGTAGATATGTCTTTGTGGATTTCCACCAATGATGTGCGTCGCCCTTGAGCATGAAGGTGGCACATAGTACTTTCTCTTCCTCTGTGATAGTCATTATGAGGAAATTTCTCTCCATCTCGTCTATCCAGTGTGCTGGCCACAATGGATCAGACAGTTTGCCATTGAATTCCTTGGGTTTCATCTTCATAAATCTCTCCACTAGTCGGGAGTGGTCTAGCTGATTTTGGGGGTTTGCCCCAAACATATGGTGTGGATACTGGTAATCACCCTGAGCTGCTTCTGGAACCTGCACTGGCATCTATGCTGCAGGTTGTGGAGGTGTCTGATGGGCTGGGTGGTTATCTACCAGTGCTGCACTGGCTTGTCCTGTGTGCATGGGTGCAGCCTGAGTGGCTTGAAACATAATTCCCATGGCAACCTGCATCTGAGCCTGTGCGTGTTGCATCTGTTGCAGCTGCTGTGCCAGATTCATCACCACTGTTGCTAGCTCTGGTGGTGGAGGTGGCAAATTTGTAGGGTTTTCCTGTTCTGGATTACCCGACGCATAATTATTCTCTTGACTAGTCTCCTCCACGGGTGGTGGTGGTGGGACTGCACTTCAACTCTATCGAGTCACTCTACGTCCAGACATAATTCCTTTCGGTGATTGGTGGTGCCTGAAAATTGTCAAAATAGGTGAGAAGTCATTTATATTTCATGTAGGCACGCTAACCGATAGTTAATTTCAATTTTAGCTCATTCAATAAAAAAAATACTGTCTTTTCTATGCGGGGTCGATGGTGAGGGTCGATGGTATGTCCGACCCCTGGTATCCGACCCTGGGAATGACCTGTTCTTCCCTAGATTTGAGGGTCGATGCGAGGGTCGATGGGTGTCCGACCCTCAGTTCCGACCCTTGATTTTCTGTCAGATTCCCGAGAGCCGAGGGTCGATGGGAGGGTCGATTCGAGGGTCGATGGTTCTAGTCGAATTGTCCAACCCTCAGACCAAAAATCAGATTTTTAAGATCCGATTTTGGGTCATTTCTCACTATTCCTCCTCCGTTTCGACTCGTCTCTCCTCTCTGAGTTGCTACAGTGCTACTCTACTGTTGTTGGTCGATTTTAGTCCGAGTTTCGACGTCCACGTCATCCATACAAGTATGTTCTCTCATTTTAACCTGTTTCTAGGTTTCCATTTCTAGGTTTTTGCACCTTTAACACCAAATTAAACTTTTTCCAACCGTAAAAATTCGATTTTATTGGGGGCTTTTGTTATTGGTATGTCGAGGAACGAAAGCCCTAAAAAATTTTTGAATTTCATCGGTTGGTTGTCGAGAAATTTGAATTTTTTCCTTTTTGCCCTAATTTGTCGAAATTTTTGATTTTTCTTGATTTTCTTCAAATTGGACATCGTTAGTTAAAATTTCCTACTGCATGTGGGTTGTAGGGTATGTTTAAACCTACGTAAGTTCTCATGCCCACTTGTATGGTGAGAAATGGGGCTTTGTGGTCAACTTTACGTCGTTATTACATCAAATTTCGTATTTTTATCCTACTAATTCTTTATTTTTCATTCTCTTTCTTATTTTGCAGATACCATGGCTCGTACCAAAATACCCAGAGTGCGTAATCCGCTTCGCTTCCGTTCCAATGAAGACGAGGCACAGTATGCCGACTATACCCGTAAGAAAGTAGAAGGGGTTCGTATGGTGAACTTGGCTGAGCTAGCCTTGTTCAACGTAAAGGGAGCCTTTGGTGACATGGGGTGGCTTCCTGTCATCACCTACGATGCGTGCACATGTCCGGATTTGGTGCGCCAGTTCTATTGTAATCTCCAGGTGGTGGGGAATTACAATGACGTTGAGCATGGTCAGGAGTTGTGCATCACCAGCTACGTCAAGGGGATGCACATTTATTTTGATTATCGGCAACTGGCCGATCTGTTGGGCATACCTTACGATGGCCCCATGGTGTACTGTGCGCCTGGAGAGCCACAGTTTGTTGAGATGGAGATGAGGGCAGAGATCGACAATAAGTTCCTGCGTCCTGATCGATGGCAGATGAGAGCCTACTACTTGCGTCTAGCTCCACAGGTCTTCTGCAAGATTTTCCAGCATAATCTGATCCCGCAGAGTGGGCACTATGAGAGGGTTTCTCAGCTGACCCAATTTTTGATCTATTGCATCTGCACTCGCTAGCCTGTCTGCCTTCCATACATCATCATGCGGACTATGATTAGTGCTACATTGTCCGGTCATAGGGGTAATCTACCCTATGGACGGATGATTATAGTGCTACTGACCCGTCTGGGGGTTGACCTATTAGATGAGAAGATCCAGGAGAAGACCTTCTCGTCGCCTCTAGATTGGGAGGCAATCTGCAAGATGGGTATGCGGTCTGCCCAGGTTAGTGATGAGGAGAGGAACGCGATGGTGCGCCCACACACTCGTATTGAGATGGCTGATGCTGAGGCTGCTGCTGCTGCTAGAGCTCATGTGGATCCTATTGACGATGACGACCGTATGTATATGGATGTCCACTCGATACCACCGCCTTCACCCACACCTGTGGCTGGTGTTGGTACTACTTCTGCGGATCCAGTACCAGAGGCTGGTCCTTCTCATGCGGCTAGTCCTTCACTCCCACCTTCTAACATGATGGAGATGCTACAGGAGATCAGGGATGCTCAGAGCAGATCCGATCTGAGGATGGAGGAGTTGCTAGACGCCCAGCGTATGAGGGTGGATGAGATGTTATCGGTCCAGCGGGCGACTGATAGGAGAGTAGCCGATCTTGCAGCTAGTCTCCGGACGACCCAGACCCAGGTGGCCTGGTTGACTAGGGTCTATGCTGAGGACTATGACCAAGATCGTGAGGCACCACCTCTTCCTTCACCTCCAGCTTCATGATTGTATTTATTTTCCTGTACTACAGAGTAACTGTCTGGGTTGTGGACTGTACTCTGCTTTCATTATGTATATACGTTTTTGTTTCTCTCACTCATTGTATGTAACTTGTTTCCCCTTTAATAGATGCATTATTCTTTTTTTCAAATTTGGTCTCAATCATCACTTGTGCTTACAGTGTGTTTATATTACCATTCTTTACTTTTATCTTATCTCAGTTCACAATGGTCTTGAATGTATGTTAGTTCAATGCTGAGATGCTCTGATACCAAGTTGTCACACCCCAATTCTACACTATTCAGAATGATGTGATGAACCGCTAATAAACCAACGGTTCAACCAGTATCTCAACTAGGCTGTCCCCGCGTTATCCAAACATACACACATCCGTAAACATAATTAGAGTAAGTACACAATAGCGGATGTCTTATAACAACATGAACTGAGACATAAATATTTAAATACCAAATACATGTCTTAATAAACCCAATAAAGAAACCTATAAAATATCTAATCAAATACACACGAGTTGCACTCGCAAGAGGAGTCGTGTATATCCACTTCAGCTTCAACTTCCGTCGCTGCCACGTTCCCGTACGCAGACGCATTCATATAGTTTTCAACGGTATAACCTGCATCATCAACTAAAAATATTCGACGTCGAGGGGTGAGCACACATCACGGCTCAGTGAGTAGCCAAAAAAATGCAACAATACATATGCATGCAAATCAATTTATATCTTTGGTCCGGTTTGAAGTTTGCAGTATGCAATAGAAAGGTTTAGTTAGCCAAAGGACGCGTTTATTGACCCCTCCTCTATACACGAGTGTGTGACGTTACCCGAAGATCACGTTTATCGTCAACTCACATGCACCCAACCATGAACAATATATAACAAAGGTTACGTTTATTGCTATGAAGTGCCATACCAATACGTAAGCCCCTGTTGGCGAGGGCTGCAAACTGGGCTCGCAACTAACCAATCCTAATGCCAAAAAGTGTATCCAAGGCCTCACCCCAGCATCCCTCAGAATGTCCATAGAGATTGAGCTAAGGCCCCCCGGTAGAGTCAGAGACTACAAGGACCGAGACCACCTCCCCTGATACTCTACGACATAATAGTTCTGCTAAAGTAATAGCGATACAACGATGCTAATGCACAAGACTTGAGTTAGAGATAGAGCTAAAGTGCTGAGACCCGCCAAAGGTTAACGTTTATTGACGTTCTCATCACACCTCTCCTGATACTCGCTCGCATCAAGTACACCAACCACACACATACAAGCACATGCCTATTCCTATCATCATCATCATCATCATGTTATAAACATTAAAGTAAATATGCATGAACAAGTAATAGAAATATTGGATGGCATGCTGTATGCACATTACAAACATATTCGCATAGAATCAAGCATAGCATAGGACTCCAGAAATAGAAAATAGTTTTTGTTATTAACCAATTTAGTTTGGAGTTCTGGTTCCTCACCTTAGCTTTCTATAAGATACTTTTCCAAGCTTTAGAATCACCTTTACAGTGTTATTATATATCTAGAAGACTTAACAAAGTCGATAGAATTTAAATTGAATTTATTCGGAATTAAAAACTACTCTGTTAACTGAGGGTCGGTGGTGGGGTCGGAGTCAGGATCGACCCTGGGTGCGACCCTCCCTTAACTCTGAACTTCCCGAACACTGAGGGTTGATGGTCAGGAACCCCTAGGGTCGGATGGTCATCGACCCTCGGTGCAACCCTCTGTGCACTTTGGTCCAATTTCCTCTCTTTAATCCCATTATTCGTGTCTGGAACCATGTATAGTCACTCTAAATAGTTTTCATGCATTCTCCTATGGTTTTCCATGAAAACCTAACCATAGATTGATGGTTTGGGTTTCTCCGAGATCACACTCTCAACATTAACTAACCTAAGGTCTGTAGAACATTATGGAATTAGTATCCATACCTGAGAGGATTACTTTTTCTCTGAAATTCTTTTCCTTTTTGCTAAGTTCTCTTCCTTGCCTTTCTTCTTCCTCTTTTCCTTCTCTTCTCTTTCCCTCAGTTTAATTAGGGTTGTGAAAAGAGTGAAAGTGGCCTAGGGACGTCCTTTAAATAGAGTAGGAACATCGTAAAATAATTCCCTTTGATATTAGGAAGGAATCCAATCGAAAATTAGGAAATTTTCCTAATTTATATTTCGGCAGAATCCGAGGGTCGATGGCAGGGTCGATGATCCCGTCGACCCTAGGGTCTTAAGCTGTCCGACCCTCCCTTCAAAACTGAGGGTCTGACTTTCTGTTTTGGGAGGTCCGACCCTGCTTAGTTGGGTATGCGACCCTTCCCCTATTTTAAGTGTTTTTGGGTCGATTTGATACCTGGGATCTCGATCTCCTTCACGCCCTTGGTCCATTTTGACACGACAATGACGGGTAAACCTGGTTCAAGGTGGTAAGACCGGGTTAGATTGACACGGGTCTTACATCCACATGCCTATTCTTATCATCATCATCATCATCATCATTATCATAAACAATAAATAAATATGCATGAACAGTAATAATAGAAATATTGGATGACATGTTGTATGCACTTAACAATCATACACGCATAAATCATTCATGGCATTGGACTCAAGAATTATAATAGTTTATTATTAACCAATTAGTTTAGGTCTTGTTCCCTCACCTTTACTTGATCGTAGATCCTTTTCCAAGCTTTAAGAATCAACTATATATCGATATTATATCACTAAAAGACCTAACCAAGTCGATAGAATTTAATTAGAATTAATTCTGATTTTAAAAAGCATGATGTTAACTGGGGGTCGATGCTAGGGTCGGAGGTTCCATCGACCCTGGGTGCGACCACCCCTATTCTGGACTTCCCGAACACTGGGAGTCGATGATCAGGGTCTGGTGCGACCCCTGTGGGTTTAGTCAATTTTTCATCCTACTGTATATTCTTCGTGTTTGGGGTCCTATGGCTTGTTTCTACAATCCATTCCACACATGTTCTATGGCCTAGAACCGTGGTTCATTCACCTAGATGGCTTCCATGATTTTCCCCATGGTTTTCCATGAAAACCTAACCATGGGTGGATGATTTTGGTTTCTCCTAGATCAGTCCCACTTCTCTATCTATCCTAAGGTCTGTAGAATTTCATGGGGATAGTATCCATACCTGAGAATTAAGCTTGTTTCTCTGAAGCTTTCTCCTTAATCTTCTTCTCCACTTTCCTTCTCTTCTCTTTCTCTTCTCCTTCTCTTTTCTTTCTCTCAATCCAATTACGGTTCTAAAAGGAGTGAAAGAGGCTTAGGGACGTCCTATTTATAGAGTAGAAACTTCCAAAATAATTCCTATTGAGATTAGGAAGGAATCCCATTAAAATTAGGAAAGTTTCCTAATTTTTGGTTCGTGCTGTTTTTACCGATTACCGGGGGTCGATGGGGGGGTCGGAGATCCCGTCGACCCCTGGTTCTTAAAATGTCTGACCCTGGTATAAAACTGGGGGTCTGACTTTTATACTTGGGGGTTCTGACCCTCCCTAGCTTGGTATGCAACCCTCCCCCTATTTTTGGTGTTTTTGGGTCAGTTTAATACCTGGGATCGTGATCTCCTTCACGCACTTGATCCGTTTGGTTCGACCATGACGGGTAGACCTGGTTCAAGGTGGTAAGACCGGGTTAGTTTGATACGGGTCTTACACTCAATACTAACTGTACATGGCCCATAGTATTCATTCAACGCCGCTTCGACTCCCAGTAGAGAGCGAACTATCAAGCTTGGATTTAAATACTTGACAGGTGATTCCATTCTCTTCTAAAAAGAGATAAAAATGAAGGAGTGTGTGGCCCCAGAGTCAAAGAGTACTCTGGCGGGTACACCCGCTATATTTACAGTTTCTAAAATTTAATTACCCCTTAGTTCTACATGCTCACACATAACAAAACAGTAAGCCAAATAGTAAGGAATGTAATCATACCAGTAACCACACAGGTGATGCGGCTGCCTCGTCAGTGATGACTGCAAATTTCTTTCCATGCTGTGGCAGTAGCTTCTTAGGTAGAGTACAGGTCTTTTCATAATGACCCAATTATGGACAGTGAAACATTTAACATTTTGGTTTTGTCCAGCAAACTGTGACGGTGGTGGTGTAGTAGTGTTCCTTGCAGGTACCATAGCAGACTGAGTCCTGTACGGTCGGAATGGTCTAGGATTTTCTCCACCCAAAATCTCAGTAGCAGGCCTCTTCAGTCCCCTGTTTTGAGCAAAGAAGTTGTCTCTTTGGCTTGATTCAATTAGCCTAGCAATCTATACAGCCTCATTATATACCTTCTTCTCCATACCTATGACGTGCTTTCGGATACTTCCTCGTAAGCCCATGGTAAACCTACGGGTTTTGGTTTCCTCCTCTTGCATGCTTGCTGGAGCGAAGAAAAATAGTTCTTCATACCTCTGCTGGTACTAGGATTGCTACAGGTTGAGGAATTCCTTCTCCATCTGATCATGAAAACTTTTCAGAAAGTACTTATCAAAGAAGGTTCCCTTGAATATTTCCCAGGTGATCTGGGTGTCCTTTGTCTCCAAATATATCTGGGTAAAATTCCACCAGGCATTAGCATATTCCTTTAGCATGTGCGTAGCAAACAACACCTTCTCATCCTCCGTGCGAATCATTAGACGGAAGTTCTTCTCCATCGCAGCAAACCACTGTGCAGGCCACATTGGTTTTCCTAGTTTCCCTGTGAAGGTAGGAGGTTTCAGCTTCAAAAACCTATCCACCGCTCGGCTTAGGTCATTCTGCCCCTGTGCATTGGTTCCATACCATGGTGGTGGGTACGGATAGATTCCTTGATAGGCAGACGATGTTGGAAACTGGTGTGGTGGTGGTAGATTTTGTCCTTGGCCCATTGGCCCAGTACTACCATCCATTGGCAGTGTGTTGTTATTTCCCCCAGACTCAGACGTACCCTCTGTAGGAATATATCTTGGTGGCCTAAACATCTTCAGCATCTCATTCAGGAACACCATCTGCTGGGCTTCCATCTGATAAACCAAATTTATTATGATTGTCTCAGAGTTAGTGTAAGGAGGTCCTGGAAAATTTATTGGTGCTCTGGGAATCTGCCCTTCACCATCTTCCTGGTTCTGGTTTTGTTTGTCCATGAATCCTGTTTCTACACTGTCCACGGCTTGGCGCACCCTGGAGTGGTGACGCATTCGTGAGCCTCTACATCCATTTTCGCCTGGCATCTCAGAATAATTTTTTTGGCTTGGATCTGAGAAAAAGACATAACACATGAGCTAAAATCGAACAGTCATAATAGTGTTAGTCTTTAACAAGTGCAAGGCAAAAAATCGTAACGGAAAATTAAATTGGAAATTTTCAAGATTTTTGTCAAAATTTTCTGGGCTTTAAATAGGTGTCCGGTCGCAACATACCGGTCACGGCACTGTGTATGGTAGTGCGACCAGTATGTCCAATCAGACAACCTCTCAGAGTTTTCGAGAGGTATCGGTCGATGTACTGGTCGCAACTCTGTAGAGTTTGGAGCGACCGTTATAGTCAACCGGTCAGAAATTTTCTCGAACCGAGAGATATCGGTGGATATATCCAGGGGGGTACCGGTCGACCGGTATGGGCAAAACCGTCAACCGATATGCCCAGAATACTCTTTAAAATCGAGAAAAGTGAGATTTTTCTCACTTTTCCATTCTTCTTCCTCTCCGGTGGGGATTCTTCTCCGGCTTTGTGAGTTGCTACAGTCCGACCGGTGGCCTTAGAAGCTATTTTCTTCCAATCAATACCTTGAACATCGCCTCCAAGTAAGTTCCTTCCTTCCATTCTTCCTTTTTACATCGTTTTTTCATGGTTTCATGCCTAAAACTAAGTTTTTCTTAGTTAAGAAGATTCTAACCATAAGAACTCTTTTCCTTCGGCTTAGAAAGGGTTTAGGGACCTCCATGAGCAAAAGCCCTCAACCAATTTGAGGTTCCACCGGATAGTTTTTCAAAAAATACATTTTTAGGTTTTTGACCTAGGTTTTTGGTCAAAATCGAATTTTTCTTGAAATTTCTAAATTTCTTGATTGTTTGATGGATGATTGGATTCCATGTGGTGTTAGAGGGTTACGTAAGTCGTCCTCCCCAGATTTTGGGTGAGTTTGAGGCTTTTGCTTCCAATACTGTCCTTAAGCTGCCGAAATTTTAGAAATTCTATTTAATTCCTCATTATTTGTTTTTGTTTTGTAGTTTCAAATGTCTCAACGCAGAGGTGCTGGAAAACATGCATTTGGTCTTAGCATGAAGTGTCCGCATCCGCCGGTTCCACAGCTCGATGAGCGGTGGTTTCGTTCTGAGGGGGTGCAAGCCCGTTTTCCCTGGTTTGAGGAGAAAAATATTGAGTCGGGGCGATGGGTGAACCTGGAGCTGCTGCAGCGGTTTGACGTTGAAGTAGCTTTTGGTAGACTCGGGTGGTTTCCTGTCATCACATACACGGTGACTACCCATCCCAACCTTGTTAAACACTTCTATGCGAACCTAGAGATAGAGGGAAATGTCAATGACTTCAGTCGAGGCAGGGAACCCCACCTTACCACTTTTGTCAAGGGTGTCCCTATATCTTTTGACACTCACCAGCTTGCCGATCTTCTAGGGATTCCAAATGATGGTGACTTGGTATACTGCGCCCCTAGGATGAAGGGCTTTCTCACTGATGATTTACGCCAGGAGATTTCGGAGCAAATACTTAACCTTGGAGCACCTATGAAGGTTGCTAGCTTGAGACCTATGCCTCGAGTATACTGTCGCCTCATCCAACACAATATCGTTCCTCAGAGTGGCCACTATAGTGAGTTGTCCCAGCTCACACAGTACTTGACCTATTGCATCTGCACTGGGGAGCGGGTCTATCTCCCCTACATTATTATCAGGACCATGTGTCAGGCTAGTCTGCCCGATCAGGCCAGTAACCTCCCATATGGCCGACTCATCACTACATTTCTATAGCGCTAACGGGTGGACATGAGGGGTGAGACTGCAGTTGAGGACACCATGACTTCTGACATTCACTGGGATGCCATTCTCCGGATGAGGATGGACAACCTGTCGATCAATGATGAGGAGTTAGAGGCTCATCCTCATCCACTCAGGAGAGTAGTAGCAGCAGCAGCAGCAGCCAATGGGGCTTATGCTGAAGAGGCAGGGGGTGATGGTGATGACGATGATCAAATGAAGGACGTTCCAGCACTGGCACCACCGCCCACATTTGCAGTGGAACCATCTTAGCCTCCTCTCGATACAGTGATGGGTATGTTTACGGAGATTCATGACCCCAGCGTGAGATGAGCCGTGACTTAGGGGGCCTTGCTCGCAGCGTCAGAGTCACGCAGGAGCAGGTACACTGGCTTAGGGTGGCTTATGAGCGTGACTATGACATCACCGACCCTATTCCTCCTATGCCCTGATCCCCATGATAAACTTCTTATTTTTATCTCTCTCTCAGCATGGTTTATATATAACAGGGTAACTGTCTAGCTTGTGGAATGTACCCTGTGGCTCCATTACTTAACACTCTTTGGATGATTTATGATTATATAATTTTTCTTTTTACTTGTTACGAAACATCATGATCATTCCACCTGTCACTATGGTTTCCTCTCTAAAGCATGTCTGTTTATTAATTCCACCCTTAGTTTAGTATATTATGCTCTTTCGTATTTAGTCTCAGGCATCAAACAGGTGCTTAAGGTGAGTTTTTATTAAGACTTTTAAATTCTTCCTATCTCAGTTCATCGACTCAGTTAAGTGCTATATGGTCTGTTGGACAGAGCCTAAGAGCTCTGATACCAAGTTGTCACACCCCAATTACGACTGAACCAGAAGTGTGAGTGAACCATCACTGAACCAACGGTTCACACTAGGATCTCAATAAGACCGTGTCCACTCATACAAACCATTGCACATAACCATAATCAGAATATAATAAAAATACAGCGGAAGTCTTAAATAGAATGAACTGAGTGATCTATTGATAAATTTAATAAAATATCCAGTTATTCAAATACCGATACATAATTAAATATCCTTACATTAAATGTATCAAAAATAAACAAAATAAATCAAATCAACACCCTAGAGGTACACGTAGAAAGGGTACTCGCATGAAGTGTCATGCTCGTCCTCTTCTGCTTGCATGTCCAAAGCAGCCAAGCATCTATACGTTGGAGCATTCATGTAATCATCCACCGTGTAACCTACAACAACATCTAAAAACATGTATATATATAAGGATGAGCTCACAACTTAGCTTAGTAAGACAATCAGACAATGCAACAAACATATTGATGAGTAACATTCACATTATGGTCTGGTTTAAGTTTGCAATGTGCTATAGAAAGGATTGGAGGCCACCGCACCTCTATACACGAGTTGTGAAGCCGCCCAATGGATCAAACACCACTGTCGTCCCACATGCAACCACCATGGAATTGAGATAGAGCTAAAGCGTCCGGATCAAACACTACCAACACTTCCATTGATACTCTACCCATACCAACACGTAAGCCCTTATTGGTGAGGACTTGCAAACTAGGCTTGCAACTAACCAATCCTATATGTCATAACAGTAGGCCCTATCCCAGCATAGCTCCCTATGGCATAGAGATAGAGCTAGAGACTAGTGGCCATGCCAGAGACCATAGTGCCACTTCCTCCCCCTGATACCCTACCCGCACCAAGCATGCTAAGACAGAACGAAACGCACCGTAGGCCCTATCCCAACACAGCTCCCTACGACATAGAGATAGAGCTAGAGACTAGTGGCCAGCCCAGAGACAACAGTACCACTTCCTCCCCCTGATACCCTACCCGCACCAAGCATGCTAAGATAGAACGATATGAAAGGGTGCTAGTGTTAGACCTCCAGTCCTTCCCATTCTATACACCAACAAATACAATCACATGCCTAACAGTCACATCCTATCATAGCGAGTATGCATGAACAATAATAATAATTGAAAATAAAGGATGTCATGTAATATGCACAAACATCATACCATAGAATCATTGTTATTAATAACGTTTTACTGTTTATTAGATTATTAGGGTTTAGTTCCGATTCCCTTACCTGATGCTTGTTTGATAGCTTGCTCCGCGTCACAAGGTCCATACTTGCTATCAGAAGGTCCTACACAATGTTACGGTTTAGTTTGAATAGTTTTTCTTAGGGTTTACGTTGGTCGAAAACCAACTGGGTCAAAAATACTCCTCACAGGGAATACAGATCGCAGTACGGGTCATGGCACTGTGAGGAAAGCTGTGACCGGTATAGTCGACCGATCCCCACAAACAGGTCCCTGACAGGTACCGGTCACAGTACAGGTCGCATAGGGTGCGACTGGTATGGTCGACCGGTATGTCTCCGGGAGACTATACATCCGGTTTTCGCCTTCCGCCGGTCACCCCTTATTGATTAGGATTTCTCATACACATTTTAGGTCTAAGCACTGAGTTAGAGTTGTTTCCAACTCCATTTAAGTCTTAGTTTCGATGATTTTTAATTGAAAACTTGAATCTAGGGTTTATCGACTAGATTAGTGTTTGACGACAAAAACAAGGTTTAGATCAATACCTTGCTTTGCATGGTATTGATCCAATCATAACTAACCATCCTAGAATGATTAAAGTAGAGGAAGGTTTAAGAACTTACCGTTGGTTCGCGGTAACGTGTTCTTCGTCCAACGGCAATGGCGGGTCTTCCTTTTGCTTCTTAGCTTCTTCTCCTTCTTCAGCCTCTTTCACCTCTCTAGGGTTTGCGATGAACAATGGAAGAGGTTTTAGGAGGTTTAAGGGTCCTTATATAGGCTAGGGTTTGGTTTAGGAAGCCTCTTAACTTTAGGAAAGTTCTTCGGTTTGAAATTTGGAAAGTGGGACCCACAGAGATCCTTTTCTGGATCCAAGCTACGCAAGCCATACCGATCAACCGTCGACCGGTACCATTGACCATTACCATCGACCGGTATGAAGTTTTTCATAGTTGAATTGGTCTAATTTCATACCTGTTTGTCATCCGCTCGTCCCATCTAGTCCGGTGATGATTGGAAGACCTATTAAGACATGAATGAAAGGTTTAGATCGGGTTGATGGAGTGCGGGTCTTACAGTGGGAGCATGTAGGACACCAATGGTGTTTGATCCATTGGACGGATTCACATGCTTCTATATAGAGGTGTAGTGGCTGTCAATCCTTTTCCTATAGCATAGTTGCAAACTAAAAACTAGACCAAAGGTATGAATTGAATGCATGCATATGTTTGCACATTGTTTTGTTTTCTTTCTGAGCTGTGATGTGTGCTCACCCTTTTGACGTTGAATATTTTTAGTTGTTGAAGCAGGTGTTATTGTAGAAGACTATATGAATGCGTCGACGTATGGACACATGGCAGCTATGGATGTGGAAGCTATGGAGGATGCGCATTATCCGTCAAGCGAATGCAATCAATGTGTTTTTAATTAGTTTTAGTATTATATGAACAATAAAACATATAATTGATTATTTACTTTATGTCTTGAGTTAATTGGGGATAACTGGATTAAAATATTTATTTATCATTGTTAGACCTCAGTTCAATATTTATAAAGACTTCTGCTATTTAATTATTATCTCTGATTATTACTGTGGAATGTATTTAATTCTATATAGTGGGTATGGTCTGTATGAGATCCTGGTTGAACCGTTGGTTCTTATGACGGTTCATCATACTACTGGTTAGTCCAGAATTAGGGTGTGACACAAACCTTACTGGAAATGATACATGTTGTGAGAAAGATATTGTTGCATAACTGTCACACCCCAATTCTAGACTAACCAGAATGGTGTGATGAACCGTCAATAAACAAACGGTTCAACCAAGATCTCATATAGGCTATGCCAACCATGCTAAACCAAAACGCATTCCACTTTAATCATAGATAATAAAGTAAATAACGGAAATGTTATGAATAATGAACTGAGGTCTAACCATGATAAATAATTAATATTTCAGTTATCTCTAAGTAACCAAAACATAATTTAATACATATTACAAATATCCAAATACGAAAGTTAAACACTAAGTGTATCCATAGTTAAAACGCTCACTTAATGAAACATAATAGTCCTCAACAACTTGCTCATCCATAACCGCCACCTGTTCATATATTGGCATGTCAACATAATATTCAACCGTAATACCTACAACATTAGAAACTAAAAAGAATTGCACGCGCGAGGGTCAACTCTCCAACTTAAGCTCAATGAATAAACAAAACAATGCAACAAATATATGCATGCATTCAGTTCATATCTTAGTCTGGTTTATAAGTTTGCAATGTGCTATAGAAAGGGTTGGTCCACTGCACCTCTATATATGAGTGTGTGAATCTGCCCAATGGATCAAACACCATTGTCGTCCCATATGCACCCACCATGGAATAGAGGTAGAGCTAAAGTGTCCAGATCAAACACCGCATAACACTTCCCCTGATGCCCTACCCATTCCAATACGTAAGCCCCTATTGGCAAGGGCATGCAAACTGGGCTTACAACTAACCAATCCCAATGCCAAACAGTGTATCCAAGGCCTCACCCCAGCATTCCTCAATATGTCCATAGAGATAGAGCTAAGGCCCCCTGGTAGAGTCAGAGACCACACGGTCCGAGACCACCTCCCATGATGCCCTTCGACATAATAGTTCTAATAAGGTAAGGGCGATACGATGATGTTAGTGGGCAAGACTTGAGTAGAGATAGAGCTAGAGTCTGGTGACGAGGTCGAAGACCACCATGCCACGTCCTCCCCCTGATGCTCCACTCGCATCCAACACACCAACCACACACATACATTCACATGCCTATTCCTAGCATCATCATCATCATGTTATAAATAAACAATTAAATATGCATGAACAGTAATAGCATGAATATTTGATGACATGTGTGATGCACATTACAAGCATACAAGCATAGAATTAATCATGGCATTGGACTTAATAAAAATAAATAGTTTCTTATTGACCAATTAGTTTAGGTCTTGTTCCCTCACCTATTAGCAATACTCGATCTCCTTACAAGCCTTGAAATTCTCTTTGAATTGCTTTAACAACCTAAAAGTTATATGAATTTAAGTTAGGGTTCATATGTGACATGTTATAGTAGTCGGAAATCAAAACAGAGCATTGATAGGTGTCTGATTGGTCTTACGGTCCCATACTATAACAACTTTACTGTAAGACCCATAACATACTAACTAGTCTTGCCACCTTGTATCAGGTCTTTCTATCATGGTCGGGTCAAGCGGACCAAGTGCGTGAAGAAACCACAAAGCCAGGTATGAAATTGAACCCAAAATCATCTAATTAGGAGTGTGTGGTCACATACCTAAACAGGTGGGGTTGACCACACCTCAGAATAATGCGACCACTGGAGTCTGGGACGTGTGGCCGTAATTTTTGGATGTGTGGTCGACGGGTTCTGCGACCCCACGTGCGACCACAAGAAGTCAAACTGACTCAGTGATTAGAAAACCTGCCTAACTAAAGGGGGTTATTTCCTAATCTAAGTAGGACTCTATATGGAGGGTTTTTCTCTACATATAGGACATCCCTTAGCCTCTTTCATCCTTTTAGAACTCAAACTGAAAGAGAGAGAAAGAGAAGAAGAGGAAGAGATAAAGAATTGAAGAGTAAGACTAAGAGAAGGGAATTCAGAGAGAACTCTGATTCTTTAACAAGTTGAAGGTATGAAACATTCCCCATATCAGTTGAATGCCTAGGATAGATCATGGAGGACATAGTGATTCAAAGTGAGACCCCAATCATAAAACCATGGACAAATTCTAAGAGATACATGGAGGGAATCTATTAGGATGATGGATTATGTAAAAATATGAATTTTAAGCCATAGAACAATCATAGAAAGGATCACGATGATAAGCCAAAGAATAAAAACACGAAGGAATTGAGTTGAGAGTGGAAAAGTTGACCTTCACTCGTGTGGTCGCATGATATGTGACCACAAGAGGCACATATGATCGACCACATGCTCTTGGGAAGGTTCCAGGGAGGGTGTCGTCGCATGTATGGTCGCACGATATGCGACCACACATATCAACCACACGCGCCCGGGAATGTTCCAGGGAGGGTGTGCTCGCATGTTTGGTCGCATGATATGCGACCATACATATCAACCACATGCCCTCATGAAAGTTCCAGGGAGAGTGTGGTCGCATGTATTGTAAGACCCGTACTCTGTAAACCCAGTCTAAACCTTGGTTTTATGTCGTAGCAGGTCTTCCGATCATCACCGGGACAGACGGGACGAGCGGATGACAAACAGGTACAAAATCGGACCAAAGATGATCAAATCAACATGATTTTATGTTGACCGGTCGATGGTACCGGTCTTGGTACCAGTCAACCGGTCAGCTCTGCGCATTTCTGAGTGCGGAGATCCGGAATTTTACTTCTGAGGGTCCCACTTTCCTGACTTCGAATCCTAAGACTTTCCTAATCCTAATAGGGTTACTAAACCCTAATTCTAGCCTATAAATACACCCTTAAACCTCCTCAAATCCATTCCATTGTCTCTCACAAACCCTAGAGAAGAGAAAGACGTTGGAAAGGAGAAGGAGCTAGGAAGAAGAAGGAGGTGCCGCCATTACCGTTTGACGACGCTCACGTTACGCCAGTCAACGGTAAGTGTTTTAACCACTCTTCTTACCCTATGACTCTAGAATAGCTATATGGGTGGATCAATACCTTGCGAAGTAGGTATTGATCTAAAACCCTAACTGGACCTTAAAACCCTAATTTGCCGTCAAATCCTAGATTCGAGTTCTGATATGATATTCATCGAAATTAGACTTGAATGAGTTGGAGATAACTCTAACTCAAACCTCAGACTTAGAATGGATAGAAGAAACCCTGGAAATCCATGGAGATTGATCGACGGTGGTCGAAAAACCCAAAGTATGGTCTTCCAGAGCATACCAATCGACTATACCGGTTGCACCCTGTGTGGCCGGTATGTTGCCACCGGTACCTTCCGGGGGGCTGGTCTATGGGGACCGGATGACCATACCGGTCGCCAGTCTTCCCCACAGAGCTGCGACCGGTACATGCCACCGGTCAGCTCTGTGAGGGTATTTTGTAACCTTGTTGGTTTCCGACCAACATGAAACTCTAAGAAAAATATTCTAGTGAAACCCTAATAATATTGTAGGACTTTGTGAAAGCACGTTTGGATCTTGCGATGTGGAGCAAGCTAACAAACGAGCGTCAGGTAAGGGAATCTGACCTAAACCTAATAATTAATGGACAATAAATCTTTGTTAATGACATTGAATATATATGATGTGTTGTTTATGCATATTCACATGCCATCCTTTACTTTCAGTTTTTATTATTGTTCATGCATTGATAGGATGTGATTGTTAGGCATGTGATTGTTTTCGTGAGTGTGTGGAGTGGGGCATAGAGCCTGGGATCATTCCTCACACTAACACTTTTTGTAGTATTCTATCTTAACATGCTTGGTATGGGTGGGGCATCAGGGGGAGGTCGTGGTACGGTGGTCTCCGATGTTGATGCTGGCATGGCCATGGTTATGTGGCACTGTGATCTCCGAGGTCGACGCTGGCTTGTCCACGATGCTTTAGCTCTATCTCTATGCCATAGGAAGTTATGTTGGGATAGGGTCTACCTGTGTATTGTTCTATCCTAGTGGGTTAGTTGCGGATGGGGTATCAGGGGAGGTACGGGGATGCCTTAGCTCTATCTCTATGCCGTAGACGGCTGTGCTGGAATAGAGTATACATTGATGACATATAGGATTGGTTAGTTGCGAGCCTAGTTTGCAAGCCCTAGCCAGTAGGGGCTTAGGTACTGCTATGGGTAGAGCATTAGGGGAGGTATGGGGGTATCTTAGCTCTAACTCTATTCCATGATGGGTGCATGTGGGCCAATGGGGGTGTGATCCATAAGGTGCCACACACTCGTGTATAGAGGTGCGGGGGCCACCAAACCATTCTATAGCACATTGCAGACTTAAACCAGACCACAACATAAAATGATTGTTACTCATGCATAATATTATGAAACTATCTGATTGTCTTACTGAGCTAAGTTGTGAGCTCACCCTTTGTACGTACATTGTTTTAGATGTTGATGCAGGTTGCACAGTGGACGAGTTTATGAACGCTCCGGCGTATGGTGATGTTGCTGCTCTAGGTGTACAGGCAGGAGAGGACGAGCATGACGCTTCATGCAAGTGCCCTTTCTGCGTGTACCTTTGATTTTAGTTTTATTTATTTTTCAGTTATTTTCAGTTGGATTAAAGTGAATGTAAGAATATTATATTTTATGTTTAAATCTGAATAATTGGATATTTTATTTACATTTATCAATAGATTCTCAGTTCATTCTATTTAAAGACTTCCGATGTATTATTTATATTCTGATTGTGGTTATGTGTAATGGTTTTTTTGAGTGGACACGGCCTATTCGAGATCCTGGTGTGAACCATTGGTTCAATGATGGTTCACTCACACCATTCTGGTTGGATCAGAATTGGGGTGTGACAACTTGGTATCAGAGCTCTCGGGCTCTGTCCAACAGACCATATTGCACTTAACTAAGTCGATGAACTGAGTTAGGAAAAATTTAAAAATCTTAATACAAACACACCCTAAGCATTGTTTGATACCTGAGACGGACTAAGAAAGAGAATAATGTACTATATTAAATGTAGAACTTAACATTTACACATACACTAGTTAGGAAAAACCATGAAAACTTTCATTTAAACAGGAAAAAGGAAGTATCAGATAAAATAGTGCTACAGGGTACAGTCCACAAACCGGACAGTTATCCTGTTATATAAACAGTCAAAAGAGAAGAAAATAAAATAATCATGGGGAAGGGGGCCTAGGAGGATTAGGGTCCGCTATGTCATAGTCTCGCTCGTATGCGACCCTAAGCCAGTGCACCTGGTCCTGAGTCACCCGTAGGCTACGAGCCAGACGTCCCAACTCCTGACTCATCTCTCGCTGAGACTCTATGATGACCCTCTGGGTGTCCCTGATCTCAGCGAACATAATCAACACCGGGTCTGGAGAGGGATGAGATGGTCCAGCTATAGAGGTAGATGGTGGTGCTGCAGGTGTAGGCTGTGGAGCTGACGCTGGTACACTCTCTACCCTATCCTCCTCATCATCATGCTCGACCTCTGCTGCATAGGCCGCATTGGCTGCTGCTGCTGCTGGTGCGGCTGCTACCCTCCTGAGTGGGTGAGGGCGAGCCTCCAACTCGTCGTCGCTAACGGGCAGATCAACCATCTGCATCCTCTGAATAGCATCCCAGCCAATTTCGGATGTCATGGTATCCTCAACAGTCACCTCGCCTCTCATGCTCACCCCTAGGCGACGTAGAAGGAAGGTGATGAGATGACCGTATGGAAGGTTAGTGGCCTGATCGGCCAGGGTCGCCTGATGCATGGTCCGGATGATGACGTAAGGGAGAGAGACCCACTCCCCGGGGCAGACACAGTAGGTGATGTACTGAGTGAGCTGAGATAACTCACTGTAGTAGCCGCTCTGGGGCACAATGTCGTGCTTGATAATGCGGCTATAGACTCGAGCTAGGGGCTTCAGACTAGCCGCCTTCATTGGAGCCCCATGATTTAGGATCTGCTCTGCGATCTCTCGACGTAGGTCCTTGCTCAGATAACCCTTCACTTTTGGAGGGCAGTATACTAAGTCTCCATCATTGGGTACCCCCAGTAGGTCAGCCAATTGGTGGGTGTTGAAGGAGATAGGGACACCCTTGACATAGCTGGTAATGCGCAAGTCCCCACCCTGGAAGGGATCGTTGACATCCCCATGAAGCTCCAGGTTAGCATAAAAATGCTTAACCAGGTTGGGACAAGTGGTATCTGTATAGGAGATTACAGGCACCCACCCAAGCGCGTCAAAAGCTGCTCGCACATCGAACCTCTCCGACTGATCCAAGTTGACTCGTCGCCCAGATTCGATGTTTTTGCTATCAAACCAGGGGAAACGAGCTTGTGCCTTCGAGGATCGGAACCAATGCACGTCGAGTTGTGGAGCGGGTGGCTGGGAAGCGTGCACGCTCGAGCCATGGGGACGTTTGCCAAGAGCACGTCATGGAGCCATTAAACTGCAAAAACAAAAAAAAACAAGAAGAAAAGGTTAGAAATTATCGAAATTTTGGCAGCATAACGACAGTAAATTGGGAAAAAGCCTCGAACTCACCCAAAAACTTGGGGAGAAGGACTTACGTAACCCCCACACTCTTCAACAAACCAATCACAGGAAATTACAATAAGAAATTTCAGAAAATTTAGGAAAATAAAAAAAAATTTGAATTTTTTTGAAAACCTAGGTCAAAACTTGTAAAATTCTATTTTTTATGGAAACCGTTCAGTGAAACCTCAAATTAGTTGAGGGCTTTTGCTCTTAGGGGTCCCTAAACCCTTTCTAAGACGAAGGAAAAGAGTTCCTACGGTTAGAATCTCTCAATCAAAGAAAAATACAAAATTTTTAGGTAAAGACGATATGAAAATTTATAAAAACTTGATAGAGGGGGAAGAGACTTACCTGGAGACGATATGCCAAGTCCGAATCGCAAGAAAACCACTCTTAGTGTGACCGGTCGGACTGTAGAAGCTTGGAAACCAAAGGGAAACGCCACCGGAGAAGAAAAGGAATGGGAAAAGTGAGATTTTTTCTCACTTTTCGCGATTTTAAAGCCCATTCTGGGCATACCGGTCGACCGGTACCCCTACAGGGCTGCGACCACTATGTCTCGGTCAGAATTTTAATTCTGACTGGTCGACTATACCGGTTGCAGCATATTCTACAGTGGTGCGACCGGTATGTTGCGACCGGTCAGCACCAGAATAGCCAGAAAAATCTCAGAAAAATTTTAAATTTTGTAAATTTAAGTATTCCTTTTTGCGACTGTTTCGCCTTATATTGTTCAAGACTAACACCACTATTGCTTCATTCTCATGTGTTATTTCTTCTTCTCAGATCCAAACAGAATAGTCTGAGATGGTGGGAGGAAACGGTCGTAGGGGTCGAAAGCGTCACCAGGCTAGGATGCGTCTCGAGGAAGAAGAGCAGGTTGAACAAGGCCATGTTAGGGAGCCAAGCCCAGAAGTTGAGGAAGAACAGGTTCCAAGGGTACCGAAAAATTTTCCAGGCCCACCTCACAGGAATTTTGAGACCATCATTACAAACCTGGTCTATCAAATGCAAGCCCAGCAGAAAGAATTCCTGAGCGTGATATTGAAGATGATCAGGCCACCGAGTACTGTTCCCACTGGAGGTATGCCCGAGTCTAGAGGGAATAATACAACACAGCTGACGCATGGTAGTCCAGGGCCGATGGGCCAACCCCAGAATGTACCACCACCGCACCAGTTTCCGTCATCTTCTGCTTATCAGGGAACATATCCATATCCACCACCATGGTACGGAATGAATACACAGGGACAGCACGATCTGAGCAAGGCGGTGGATAGATTCCTAAAGTTGAAGCCTTCATCATTCATAGGTAAGACAGGGAAACCATTGTGACCAGCACAGTGGGTTGCAGAGATGGAGAAGAATTTCCGACTGATGAGTTGTACCGAGGATGAAAAGGTCCTATTTGCCACTCACATGCTGAAAGAAGATGCAAATGCTTGGTGGAATTCTACACGAGCATATTTGGAGACAAAGCATACACAGGTGGATTGGGAAGTGTTCGAGGTTGCCTTCTTCGATAAGTATTTTCCGAAGAGCTTCAGAGATCAGATGGAGAAGGAGTTCCTTAATCTATAGCAGTCTCAGCCGACTGTGGATGCTTATCAACAGAGGTACGAGGAGTTATTTTTCTTCGCACCGGTAAGTATGGAAGAAGAAGAGACCAAGACACGTAGGACCATGGGACTACGTGGAAGCATCAGAGAACACATCTTGGGTCTGGACAAGAAAATCTATAATGAGGCTGTGTAGGTTGCGAGGGTGATATAGTCCAGTCAGCGGGACAGCTTCTTCGCACAGAACAGGGGAGTGAAGAGACCCACTATTGAGAGTTCTGGTGGCGGTAACAATAGACCCTTCCGCCCATACAGGGCACAGACCGGTATAGTACCTGCTAGGAACAACACGGCACCACCAGTGCCACAGAACGCCGGATACAACCCGAATATTGAATGTTTCAACTCTCAGCAAGTGGGTCATATTGCAAGGACCTGCACTCTAGCTAGGAAGCAACCTCCCCAGCAAGGAAAAGTATATGCGGTCACCACTGAAGAGGCAGCCGCATCACCTGATGTGGTCACTGGTATGACTCTATCCCTTACGATTTAGCTTACTATTTCATTGTGTGTGTGAGCATGTAGAACTAAGGGGCATTAAATTTCAGGAATTATAAATGTAGCCGGTATACCTGCCAGACTACTATTTGACTCTTGGGCCACGCACTCCTTTGTTTCTATTTCCTTTGGGAAGTGAATGGAGTTACCAATTAAGCACTTGAACCCAAGCTTGATAGTTCGCTCTCCACTAAGGGTCGAAGTGGCTTTGACTGAATATTATGGACCATGTACTGTATGTATTGAGGGCCGAGACTTAGAAGCAAGTCTAGTACTACTCAAGATGGCAGACTTTGATGTCATCTTGGGAATGGATTGGCTAGGCCATCATTCAGCTATTTTACTATGTGGTGAGAAGAAACTTGTGCTTACAGACAAAAAGGGAAAGGAGTATAGCTTCACTGGGATCAAGCTACCTAGGAAGCGGAAGTTGATCCTCTCCGCCCTAAAAGCTAAGCGATGCTTAGAGAAAGGGGGAGTGGGGTATCTAGTATCTGTAGTCACATCAAGGCAGAGTCACACAAGATGGAAGATATAGATGTGGTTCGAGAGTTCTCAGATGTATTTCCGGAGGAGCTTCCAGGTCTACCATCGGACAGGGCTACAGAGTTTGTAATTGAACTTATGCCAGGTTCGGCGCCAGTGTCCAAAGCACCATACTGGATGGCCCCTACCGAGTTAAAGGAGTTGAAGACCCAGTTACTAGAATTGTTAGATAAGGGTTTCATATGACCTAGCATATCGCCTGGGGGAGCACCTATATTATTTGTCAAGAAGAAAGACGAAAGTGTAAGACTATGCATAGACTACCGTGAACTGAACAAGTTGACTATCAAGAACCGGTATCCTTTGCCTGGGATCGATGATTTATTCGATCAGTTATAGGGTGCAAAGGTCTTCTCAAAGATTGATCTCCAATCGGGGTATCACTAACTGAAGATCAAAGCCGAAGATATTTCGAAGACTTCTTTCAGAACAAGGTATGGGCATTATGAGTTTCTAGTTTTGTCATTCGGGCTGACCAACGCCCCAGCGTCGTTTATGGAACTGATGAATCGAGTGTTTCTTGATATGTTGGACACTTCGGTCATCGTATTCATCGATGACATATTGGTCTACTCAAAGGACATGGAGGCTCATACAACATACTTAAGAGCAGCCCTACAACGGCTAAGACAAGAGAAGCTTTATGCTAAGTTCAAGAAGTGCAAGTTTTGGCTGAAGGAAGTGGCTTTCTTGGGACATGTAGTATCTGAAGACGGTATCAAGGTTGATCCAAGTTAGATAGCTGCTATAGTAGGATGGGAAGCACCAAAATCTGTTGCGGAGATTCGTAGTTTCCTTGGGTTGGCTGGTTATTATAGAAGAGTCGTGGAAGATTACTCCAGGATCGCTGTTCCACTCACCAGGTTGACCAAGAAGGGAGAGAAATTCAAATGGACAGATGAGTGCGAGAAGTGCTTTCAGACTTTGAAGTCAAGACTAGTCTCTGCACCTATCTTGACCATCCCAGAACCAAGCGTACTATTTACTTTATATACGGATGCTTCAGGGTTGGGTATCGGGTGTGTATTGATGCAAGGAGAACAGGTGATTGCTTACGCATCAAGACAGTTAAAAGAGCATGAAAAGAACTATCCTACGCATGATTTGGAGTTAGCAGCGGTCATACATGCAATCAAGACTTGGAGACTACTTGTACGGTGAGAAGTTTCAGATTAAGTCAGATCACAAGAGTTTAACTTATCTTTTCACTCAGAAGGATCTTAATATGAGACAGAGGAGATGGCTGGAATTGTTGAAAGATTATGATTGTGACATCCAGTACCATCCGAGCAAAGCAAATGTTGTGGCTGACGCCTTAAGCAGAAAGTGGGCATCGAAACCTGAGGCCGGGCCAAGTACAAATGCTGCATTGTGTGCTGCAGCCTCAAGTTCAATGGAAATTGATGAAGAACATATTATAGAGACTGCAAAAGATCCAGTTGAGCAAGGCTTAATTCATAAGTTCACCATGATGTTCGCCACTTTGAAGATCTCACCGGATCTAGTTGATGAAGTCAAGATAGCAATCCTACAGGATCCACATCTCAAGACAGTACAAGAGGACCTAGAGAAGGGTACGAGCAATCCTGACTTTACCTTGGATTCAGACAAGGTACTCAGGTATCGTGGACGTTATGTATACCTGAGAGTGAAGACTGCAATATCAGAGATTGAGTTATGACTGAAGCTCATTACACTCCATATTCGGTACATCCAGGAAGTACCAAAATGTACCATGATTTAAGAAGACTTTATTGGTGGAGGGGTATGAAAGCAGATATAGCTCGTTTCGTGTTCCAATGTCTAAATTGTCAACAAGTTAATGCAGAAAGGCAGAGACCTGTAGGTTTACTACAGCCATTACCGGAACCTACATGGAAGTGGGATTGTATCACCATGGATTTCATCACTGGCCTACCTTTGACACCAAGGTCAGTGGATGCAGTTTGGGTTATAGTCGACCGACTCACCAAGACTGCTCGATTGCGGTCAGACCTCAGTATACCATGGAGAAATTGGCCAAGTTATATGTTGATAATATAGTCAAACTTCATGGCTTCCCAGAGAGTATAGTATCTGACAGAGATCCTCGTTTTACATCAAAGTTCTGGGAAGGATTACAGAAAGCTATGGGAACCAAGTTGAAGTTTAGTACAGCTTTCTACCCTCAGACAGACGGGCAGTCAGAAAGGACTATTCAGATTTTAGAAGATATGCTCCGAGCTTGTGCATTAGATTTCAAGGGAGCTTAGGATGAGAAACTATCACTCATCGAGTTCACTTATAACAACAACTATCAGACTACGATTCAGATGGCCCCCTATGAAGCACTCTATGGGAAGAAGTGTCATACACCTCTGTTATGGAACGAGGTCGGAAAAAGAATAATTGTGGGATCGGAGTTTGTTGAAGAAACTTGTCGAGTGATTGATCAGATCAAGGAGAGAGTAAAGACAGCTCATGTTCGACAGAAGCACTATGCGGATAATCGACATCGAGATCTGAAGTTTGCAGTGGGTGACAAAGTATTCTTGAAGATATCACCGGTGCGAGGCCTGAAAAGGTTTGGTAAGAAAGGGGAAGCTATGCCCCAGGTATGTGGGACCATATGAGATATTGGCTGGACGTGGTAACGTAGCATATCAATTTGCTCTACCACCATCTATGTCAAGTGTTCATGATGTGTTTCATGTATCATTGTAGAAGAAGTATGTCAGAGATCCATCGCACATCTTGACAGCAGACCCCCCAGATTTGACTGAAGACTTAACATTCGAAGTGGTGCCTGTGATGCTCTCAAGACGAAAGGTATAGCAACTTCAAACCAAGGATATCCATTATGTGAGGTGCATTGGAGAAGTCAAAATGTCGAAGAAATTACTTGGGAAGAGGAGAGCTCAATGAGGAAGGAGTATCCTAATCTTTTTGACGATCAAGGTAAGTTCAAATTTCGGGGCTGAAATTTCTTTGAAGGGTGGGGGAGTTGTGAAACCTACATGCAAATTTCGGGACGAAATTTCTTTTAAGGGTGGGGGAGTTGTAAGACCCGCACTCCGTAAACCCGGTCTAAACCTTTGTTTTATGTCGTAGCAGGTCATCCGATCATCACCGGGCCAGACAGGACGAGCGGATGACAAACAGGTACGAAATCGGACCAAAGACGATCAAATCAACATGATTTTATGTTGACCGGTCGATGGTACCGGTCTTGGTACCGTTCGACCGGTCAGCTCTACGCAGCTGAGTGCGGAGATCCAGAATTTGACTTCTGAGGGTCTCACTTTCCTGATTTCGAATCCTAAGACTTTCCTAATCCTCATAGGGTTACTAAACCCTAATTCTAGCCAACAAATACACCATTAAACCTCCTCAAATCCTTTCCATTGTCTCTCACAAACCCTAGAGAAGAGAAAGAGGTTGGAAAGGAGAAGGAGCTAGGAAGAAGAAGGAGGTGCCGCCATTATCGTTTGACGATGCTCACGTTACGCCAGTCAACGGTAAGTGTTTTAACCACTCTTCTTACCCTATGACTATAGAATAGCTGTATGGGTGGATCAATACCTTGCAAAGTAGGTATTGATCTAAAACCCTAACTGGACCTTAAAACCCTAATTTGCCGTCAAACCCTAGATTCGAGTTCCGAGATGATATTCATAGAAACTAGACTTGAATGAGTTGGAGTTAACTCTAACTCAAAGCTCAGACTTATAATGGATAGGAGAAACCCTGGAAATCCATGGAGATTGATCAACGGTGGTCGAAAAACCCAAAGTATGGTCTTTCGGAGCATACTGGTCGACTATACCGGTTGCACCCTGTGTGACCGGTATGTTGCCACCGGTACCTTCCGGGGGGCTGGTCTGTGGGGACCGACTGACCATACCGGTCGCCAGTCTTCCCCACAGAGCTGCGACGGGTACATGCCACCAGTCAGTTCTGTTAGGGTATTTTGTAACCTTGTTGGTTTCTGACCAACATGAAACTCTAAGAAAAATATTATAATGAAACCCTAATAATATTGTAGGACTTTGTGAAAGCACGTTTGGATCTTGCGACATGGAGCAAGCTAACAAACGAGCGTCAGGTAAGGGAATCTGACCTAAACCTAATAATTAATGGACAGTAAATATTTGTTAATGACATTGAATATATATGATGTGTTGTTTGTGCATATTTACATGCCATCCTTTACTTTCAGTTATTATTATTGTTTATGCATTGATAGGATGTGATGGTTAGGCATGTGATTGTTTTTGTGAGTGTGTGGAGTGGGGCATAGAGCCTGGGATCATTCCTCACACTAACACTTTTTGTTGTATTCTATCTTAACATGCTTGGTACGGGTGGGGCATCAAGGGGAGGTCGTGGTACGGTGGTCTCCGATGTTGATGCTGGCCTGGCCATGGTTATGTGGCACTGTGGTCTCCGAGGTCGACGCTGGCTTGTCCACGATGCTTTAGCTCTATCTCTATGCCGTAGGAAGTTATGTTGGGATAGGGTCTACCTGCGTATTGTTCTATCCTAGTGGGTTAGTTGCGGATGGGGTATCAGGGGAGGTACGGGGATGCCTGAGCTTTATCTCTATGTCATAGACGACTGTGCTGGGATAGAGTATACATTGATGACATATAGGATTGGTTAGTTGCGAGCCCAGTCTGCGAGCCCTGGCCAGTAGCGGCTTAGGTACTGGTATGGGTAGAGAATCAGGAGAGGTACGGGGGTATCTTAGCTGTATCTCTACTCCATGATGGGTGCATGCGGGCCAATGGGGGTGTGATCCATGAGGTGCCACACACTCGTGTATAGAGGTGCGGGGGCCACCAAACCTTTCTATTGCACATTGCAAACTTAAACCAGACCATAGCATAAAATGATTGTTACTCATGCATAATATTGTGAAACTGTCTGATTGTCTTACTAAGCTAAGTTGTGAGCTCATCCTTTGTACGTACATTGTTTTAGATGTTGATGCAGGTTGCACAGTGGACAAGTTTATGAACGCTCCGACGTATGGGGATGTTGCTGCTCTGGGTGTACAGGCAGGAGAGGACGAGCATGACGCTTCATGCGATTTCCCTTTCTGCGTGTACCTTTGATTTTAGTTTTATTTATTTTTAGTTATTTTCAGTTGGAATAAAGTGAATGTAAGAATATTATATTTTATGTTTGAATCTGAATAATTGGATATTTTATTTACATTTATCAATAGATTCTCAGTTCATTCTATTTAAAGACTTCCGCTGTATTATTTATGTTCTGATTGTGGTTATGTGTAATGGTTTGTATGAGTGGACACGGCCTATTCGAGATCCTGGTGTGAACCGTTGGTTCAATGGTGGTTCACTCACACCATTCTGGTTGGATCAGAATTGGGGTGTGACATGTATGGTCACATGATATGTGACCGCACATAGCGACCACACACTCAATATTCGCAGAAACTGAGACCATATGTGCAGCCACACCTGCGACCACTCAACTTCTGGAAGTTTGAATGATTCAATATGGGACATTTAAACACTATAATTGATGGAAATAAACTCTAATTTATAATCTATAAATTTGTTAGGTTTCTGAGTGGTCTAAAAGTGATTTACAAAGCTTGGACGAGGAACAACCATCGACCAAAGGTGAGGGAACAAGACCTAAACTAATTGGCTAATAATAAACTGTTTTACTTATTGAGTCCAATGCCATGAATGATTCTATGCTTGTATGCTTGTAATGTGTATTTCTCATCCAATATTCCTACTATTACTGCTCATGCATATTTAATTTTGTTTATTTAAACATGATGATGATGATGACGTTAGGAATTGGCATGTGAATATATGCATGTGGTTAGTGTGCTTGATGCGAGTGGAGCATCAGGAGGAAGACGTGATATTGTGGTTCATCCTGGTCACCAGACTATAGCTCTATCTCTACTCAAGTCTTTCCCACTAACATAGTCGTATCGCTATTACCTTAGCAGAACTATTACGTCGTAGGAAATCAGGGGAGGTGGTCTCGGACCATGTAGTCTCTGACTCTTCTGGGGGGCCTTAGCTCTATCTCTATGGACGTATTGAGGGATGCTGGGGTGAGGCCTTGGATACACTATTTGGCATTAGGATTGGTTAGTTGCGAGTCCAGTTTGCAAGCCCTCATTAATAAGGGCTTACTTGTTGGTATGGGTAGGGCATCAGGGGAAGTGTTATGTAGTGCTTGATCCGAACACTTTAGCTCTATCTCTATTCCATGATGGGTGCATATGGGATGGAAATGGTGTTTGATCCATTTGGTGGATTCACACACACGTGTATAGAGGTGCGGTGGCCCCCAATCTTTTCTATAGCACATTGCAAACTTATAAACCAGACCAAAGATATGAATTGAATGCATGCATATGTTTGTTGCATTTTTTTGTTTGCTCACTGAGCCATGATGTGTGCTCATCCTTTCGACATCGCATATTTTTAGTTGATGATGGAGGTCCTACCGTGGAAGATTATATTAATGCACCAATGTTCGGATATGTTGCTGCAATAGATGTGGAAGCTATGGTGGAGTCGCATAATTCACCATGCGAGTGAAACTCATGTGTTTTTTTATTAGATTTAGTTGTTGGATTATCAGAACATGTAATTGATTACTTTATTTTATTTTATGTCTTGAGTCATTTGAAGATAATTGGATAATTAATTATGTTATCACTATTAGATACTCAGTTTATTAATATTAATGATTTTCGCTATTGTTTATTTACTCTGAATATGGTTACGGTTTCTGGTTTTATCAATGGGCACGGCCTATTCGAGATCCTAGTTGAACTCTTGGTTCATAGACGGTTCATCACACCATTCTAGTTGGTTTAGAATTGGGGTGTGACATTTTCTTCCTACGGTAGACACCCTACTGTCTTCCCGTATGCCTATGGTCGATCCTCTAGTCATGCTGGTCATGCTATGGTTGACCGTAGCTACGGCCTTGAGATTTCTAGTCGTAGACTATATGCAATTTGTGTTCTTCCTAAGTCAATATCTTCTAATCTTCAATCGGGTTTATTCTAAGGACATCCTATGGCCATCATTAGTAGTTTCTTATCAACCCTACACATCAAATTCACTCCTCGTGGTTCTCCTTGGGATTTTCTCAAGGAAATCACATAGATCATAATAGGTTGATATTGCCTATCTTCCATAAAAATGTTATTCCTTAGATTTACATCTCCAGAGATTCGTTTCATACCTTTGCCTGTGATAGAGAGCCAATCTCTTCTCAGCAAATTCCTCTCCTTAGCTTTTTCTTCTTCTCCTTTTCGTCCTTCTCTTCCTTCTCTTTCTCTAGGGTTTACTAATGTTCTAAAAGAGTGAAAAAGAGCTGAGGGATGTCATTTATATAGAAGAAAATTCCCCATATAGAGTCCTCTTTCAATTAGGAAAGCAATCCCTTAGTTTAAGAAAATTTCCAAAACTCGGAGTCTGATCTGAGGTCTCATGGTCGGTCATACGGTCTCTAAACCATCGACCATAGGGTTGAAACATCAACCATGGGGTTATGGATTTGAGATTTTTGTTCCCTTCCTTATGGTCGACCATACCTACCCAGGTATGCGACCTTAGGTATGTTTTTAGTGTTTTTAACTCGATTCTCATACCTAGTTTGTGATCTACCTTCACACGCTGGGTCAAATTAGTCTAGGAATGATGGGAAGACCTGGCATGACACGGTTAGACCAAGTTAGTGGAGTGCGGGACTTACAACTCTCCCCTCTTATATAAATTTTGTCCTCTAAATTTACACATACCTTTCGAGTCAAATAGGTGAGGATATTGCTTCCGCATAGCGTTTTCTCCTTCCCATGTAACTTCTTCTACATTTTGGTTTCGTCTGGTTACCTTCATATAATAATTATCTCAGCTTTGGAGATGTTGTACCTTCTAACCAGTGAACTAGGCTGGTACCACTTCAATAGTTAACTCTTCTATCTAATCCAGTAGGTCTGTGGTCAATACCTTTATATAGATCTCCAACGTACTTCTTCAATAGAGACACGTGAAATACGTCATGCACACTAGACATGGACAGCTGTAACGCTAGTTGATATGCAACTTTTCTACGTCTCTCTAAAATTTTATAAGTTCCAAAACATATATAGGACACAAATTTCCCTTCTTGTCGAAACCTTTTCAAACCACGCATAGAAGATATTTTCAGAAATACCTTATAACCTATGGTGAATTCGAGATCTCTGCGTTGATTATCTACATATTGCTTCTGACGGTTATGAGCTATTCAGAATCTTTCCTTGACAATGTTTACTATTCGACAAGTCTCTTCAACAAACACTGATCTAACAATACTCCATTCTCTAACTTCATTCCAAAATAATGGAATTCGACATTTCCTACCAACAGTGCTTCTTAGGGTGACATCTGTATAGTCGCTTGATAGTTGTTGTTATAAGCGAACTCAATCAATGGTAATTTCTCATCTCATAATCCTTTGAAATCAATGACACAAGCTCGAAGCATGTCTTCTAAAATCTGAATAGTAAGCTCCGACTGTCCGTCTATCAGAGGATGGAATGCATACTAAACTTCAATGTTGTACTCATAGCCTTCTGTAATCCTTCCCAAAACTTTGAGGTAAAGCATGGGTTTTTGTCAAACACAATGCTTTCAAGTGCATCATTCAATCTGACAAAATTATCCATATATATCTTAGTTAATCGCTCCAAAGCACACCGAGGTCGTATAGCAATGTAATGAGCTATCATCATAAGGCAATCAACAATCACCCAAACTGCGTCAATCGATCTAGGAGTCAGTGGCAAATTGGTGACATAGTTCATTGTAATGCAGCACTTCCAGACTGGCTCCAATAGTGGTTGTAGTAAGCATGCTGGTCTTTGTCTTTCAGCCTTTACTTGTTGATAATTCAGTCACTGAAACATGCATCTAGCCACAACTACTTCCATTCCCTTCCACCAAAATAATCTCTTCATGTTTTGGTATATTTTGTACTTCTAGGATGTACCCAATACGGAATAGAATGGGCTTTTAGCATTATCTTGTATCTATGATCAGTGTTTTTCACTTTCAAGTATGGATAATTTTCCTCTGTATCTTAGGACCTTTTTTGCATCCGAAGTAAGTCAGGGTTAGGTTTTGCCTTTCTCTAAATCTTCTTGCACAGCTCTCAGATACGATCTAACAAAATTGCTACTTTTATTTCGTCCATCAAATCAGAGATAATCTTTATGTTGTGAACGCAAGTGAGTAACTATTGCTCCATAAGTTCATCCATAAGTTCTCACTCAACTAGATCATCACAAGTTTTTATCATATGCGGCTCTTCCTCTAAATTTGAATCTGTTGCTACGGAACAGAAGATAGCATTTTGTATTAGGTCCTCCTTTTGGCTTCATAATTCCTTGTTTCTCAAAACCTCAGCTACCATATTAGCCTTACTCGAGTGACAATACATATTACGGTCTTAATCCTTCAGGAGTTCCAATCATCTCCTTAGCCTCATGTTTAACTCTTTCTGGGTGAAGAGATAAGTAAGACTCTTGTAATCCGATTTAATCTGAAATTCTTCTCTGTATAGATAATGTCTCCAAGTCTCGATTGCATGAATCACCGCCGCTAACTCCAAGTCATGAGTAAGGTAATTCTTTTCATGCTCTTTCAATTGTCTTGAAGCATATGCAATCGCTTGTTCTTCATGTATCAACACGCATCCTGGACCTAATCCGAAAACATCGTGTATAGGGTAAAAAGTTTCCCTGGTGTAAGAACGATCAAGATGGGAGTTGATATCAACCTTGTTTTTTGAGTCTGAAAATATTCTTTACACTTTTTAGTCCAAATAAACTCCTCTCCCTTCCTGGTTAGCTTGGTAAGAGGTATTGCGATCCTAGAGTAGTCCTCTATGAATCGTCTATAATAACCAGCTAATCTCAAGAAACTTTTGATCTCTGCAATGTTCTTTAGGTGTTTCTCACCATACATTACTTCTATCTTAATAGGATCCACATTTATTACTTTTGATGATACTATGTGACCCAAGAAGATCACTTAGTTTAACCAAATCTTATACTTCTTGGACATAGCATAAAGCTTCTCCCCTCTCAACTGTTGTGAGGCTGCTCTAAAATTCATCATAGGACTTTCTTCATCTTTGGAATAAACCAATATATAGTCTAAAAAAACTATGACTAACGTGTCCTATACATCGTGGAATACCCGGTTCATAAGTTCTATAAAAGATGTAAGGGCATTGGTTAATCCAAAAACATAACCAAGGACTCACAATGCTCATTCCCGGTTTTAAAAACTATCTTTAGAATATCGCTGTCCAAATTCTTCAGCTGATGATATCTTGACCGAACATCAATCTTAAAAAATATTTTTGCTCCTTGCAACTGTTTAAACAAGTCATCGATCTGAGGTAGTGGATATTAATTCTTGATGGTGAGCTTGTTCAATTCCCAATAGTCTATACATAACCGAACACTACCATCATTTTTCTTTATGGGTCATACTAGTGCTTCCCAGGTGGTATAGTAGACTGGATTAAACCTTAGTTTAGTAACTCTTGTAGTTGAGTCTTCAATTCCTTCAATTCTATATGAGCTATTCTACAGGGTGCCTTAGACATAGGTGTCGCCCCTGGTAACAAATTAATAACGAACTCGATTATACGATCAGGTGGTAACCCCGGTAAGTCTCTTACAAACACATCAGCGAATTTATGCATCACATCAATATCTTCCATCTGTAGTGCTTTTTTAGTAGCATTTACCACAGATACCATTTATCCAACTCCTTTCTTTTCAAAACATCTCTTCCCCTATCGTGCAGAGAGGATGAGCTTTCGCTTCCTAAGCAATATGCTTCCAATAAAACTAAATTATGTGCCATCTTTGATCTTAAATGATAACCTCTTCTATGCACATAACAACTTTATAGAGTGTTGAGACAATCAATCCATCGTCAAAATGACGTCAAAGTCTGTCATCTCAAGTCAATTTAGGTTGCATCCAAATTATGTCCATCCATATGATTTAGACAATGTTCATAACACTTACCCACTACAACATCTAGTCCAAAAGAGCTTGACCTAGTGAAATCTGGTATAAATGCCTTAAGAGCTTGTCTAGTTCCTTCATCTCTTATGATTTTTCGAAGACTATCGTTAAAAATCTCATATTGTACTCAGTAGCTTACATCTCATTATCATTGCTATTCTACCATGATCTCTCTTTCATATACCTCAAAAAATATCTAGTGATTGTTACTTCATATCCCAAGTCTACCTATAAGCATTAGGGTATATGCTTATAAATTCATTAATTCTGCCAAACTCTTTTGGTCTTTACTTAATCATCTCACTTGACATTGGGCATAACTCAGTATTACTTGTACTAATCCGAATACTATCAATGCCATAATTTTTTTTACTTCATCCTTGTATCTACTCTTAGATCTACCTTTAGAAAAATTCATACCGATATAGCCATCTTTAACTCTACTTGAGTGCTATCTATTATTTACTAGCCGCTTTTGATAGTTCTCACTTTTTGCTCATGCACTCTTTTACAGACCATGACTCAAATCCTTTCATTCAGCAATCTCTGAATAGATTCTCCTTACTTCATCTGAGGTTTTCTTGGTTATCGAATCTAATCTGAATTCAATCATCTTCCTCCAATAATTTCGTTATTAACTATCAACGGATGTCAAGGAATATAAAAATCAGAATGCTTATCCAAAAGTAATTCATTTTCTTCTTTCAAATTCAGTAGGATGAAGAATACTTGTTTTATCTAGTGAACCTAGGTTTAAAGGATTAGGAGTATATCTATGGTAATCCAACTGGCATCGAAAGGTCGTTAGGTTGCACGGTGGTCTAAATACATGGAAGTAGAGATTTTATAGCTCTTAGTCTCATGGTTATAGGTTCTATCAAGTATATAATGCCGTTGGTGAAGGCATTACAAGAGTAAATCTAGAGAAAGTTTTGGTACATCAATAAATCAGGTATAAAATCGAAAAGATGTACATTCGGAATAATTAAACCTTTAAATGTTCATTTGGTTCATATCTCTATTCATGGTGTCAATCATGGGAGTAGCTTAGATTAGTATAATCAGGACTAATTCTAAGAAAATAACATTTATAACTCCAATTGACAGGTTGAATCAAAAAGGTATTTTGTCAAGGTACGAGAATTAGAATCAGGTATGTGCATCCTCTATAATCATAAGAGTAAGTCAATGATGCACCGCATCCTAAATAAACCTCTCTAGTTATATGGTCACAATAGATTTAATCTTTTCATGAGAATGTTTGAGGCTTCATCTTCAGAAAATATTCCTCAACCCTTGTCGGATCATTCTGCCATGATGCAGCTATCTCATACATTGGTGGCTGATAAGGGTAACCACCTTGATACACTGTTTGTTGTGCACCAAGCTTCTACACTGGGGTGTGCATTACTGGGACATACAGTATGGTAGGCACTGTGTTATGACTAACATGTGCTGGGGTACAATGTTAATACCAATCGATACCGTACTTGGTTTGACTCAAAGGTGTTGGGGTAGCATTGACAACTTAAATAGTGATTTCCATGGCAACTTGCATAGTCAGTCTCATCTGTTGTTGCTCTTGCATTTTTGTCAGGCCAAGTTTATTACCCGTTCTCGACCCAGATAGTGGTGGGGTCAAGTTGCAACCTCTTCTTAATGCTCAGCGGGCAATGGATCAGCGTGTGCTGGATCTCACTCTGAGTCTCCACATCACCCAGGAGTATAGCTTTATCTTATTTTATAGTTACTTTGTTTTTGGTGTATAGCCATGGTTTTCTTATCTCTCACAGATTTAGCTCGAGATCTTTCCCTTTACCTCTACAGGGATTTAGGCATTACTAGCCATTTTTCTTCTTCCTCTGTCATACATCAAGTTTCACATCTTATGACTACCAACTCGGTATTCTAATTTTTTGCTTTATAGATGCTCCCTTCTTGCTACTGTACTATATCCTTTATATACTTAAACAACTGCCCGACTTATAGATTGTATCCTATATTATTTGTTTATCAAGATACATGTAGATTTTCTTTTTCTGTATGTGTAAACATATGGTTTCACCTTTTATATGTACATTATTGTCTTGTTTAAGTTCTGCCTTAACCAACACTTGTGCTTATGGTGTGTCTATATTAAAGATTTTAATTTATCCTAACTCAGTAAATGGACTCTAGTGGAAGTATTCAAGTTTGAGGGGCAAGGCCTGAGAGCTCTGACACCAAGTTGTCACACCCCAATTCTGGACTAACCAGAATAGTGTGATGAACCATCAATAAACCAACAGTTCAATTAGGATCTCGTATAGGCTATGCCAACCATGTTAAACCAAAACACATTCCACTTTAATCAGAGATAATAAAGTAAATAGCGGAAGTCTTATTAATAATGAACTGAGGTCTAACCATGATAAATAATTAATATTCTAGTTATCTCCAAGTAACCGAAACATAATTTAATACATATTTCAAATATCAAAATACGAAAGTTAAACACTAAGCATATCCATAGTTGAAACGCTCACTTAACGAATCATAATAGTCCACTACTTATTCATATGTTGGCGTGTCGACATAATCCTCAACTGTAATACCTACAACATCAGAAACTAAAAAGAATTATGTGTGCGAGGGTTAGCTCTCCAACTTGAGCTCAGTGAGTAAACAAAACAATGCAACAAACATATGGATGCATTCAATTCATATCTTTAGTCTGGTTTATAAGTTTGCAATGTGCTATAGAAAGGTTTGGTGGCCGCCGCACCTCTATACATGAGTGTGTGAATCCGCCCACGGGACCAAACACCATTGTTGTCCCACATGCACCCACCATGGAATATAGATAGAGCTAAAGTGTTAGGATCAAACACCGCCAACACTTCCCCTGATGCCCTACCCATACCAACACGTAAGCTCGTATTGGCGAGGGCTTGCAAACTAGGCTCGCAACTAACCAATTCTAATGCCAAATAGTATATCCAAGGCCTCACCCTAGCATCCCTCAATATATTCATAGAGATAGAGCTAAGGCCCCCCGATAGAGTCAGAGACCACACGGTCCAAGGCCACCTCCCCTAATGCCCTACGACGTAATAGTTCTGCTAAGGTAATGTCGGTATGATGATGTTAATGGGCAAAACTTGAGTAGAGATAGAGCTAGAGTCTGGTGACGAGGTCGAACACCACCATGCCATATCCTCCCCCTGATGCTCGCTCGCATCCAACACGCTAACCACACACACATACATTCACATGCCTATTCCTAGCATCATCATCATCATGTTATAAATAAATAGAATTAAATATGCATAAATAGTAATAGCAGTAATATTGGATGACATGTGAGATGCACATTACAAGCATAGAATCAATCATGGCATTGGACTCAATAAAAATAAATAGTTTGTTATTAACTAATTAGTTTAGGTCTTGTTCCCTCACCTATTAGCAGTACTCGTTCTCCTTTCAAGCCATAAAATTCTCTTTAAATTGCTTTAACAACCTAAAAGTTATATGAATTTAAGTTAGGATTCATATTTGACATGTTACAGTAGTCAAAAATCAAAACAGAGCACTGATAGATGTCTAATTGATCCTATGGTCTCATACTGTATCGACTTTACTGCCTACGGTTGTGATACCCTACGGTCACATATGGTGCGACCGTAGCTGTGACCATATGGTTTCTGAAATCTTCTCGAATGCCTTTGGTAGTTCCTCTGGTTAGGCTGGTCATGCTATGATCGACCGTAGCTGCGACCATGAGATTTCTGGTTACAGACTATATGCAATTTGAGTTCTTCCTGGGTCAATTCTTCTGATCTTCAATGGGGTTTATTCTAAAGTCATCCTATGGCCATCATTGGTAGTTTCTGATAAACCCTAACCATCAAATTCACTCCTCATGGTTCTCCTTGGGATTTTCTCAAGGAAATCACATAGATCATAATAGATTGATATTGCCTACCTTCTATAGAAGTCTTATTCCTTAGAGTTTACATCTCCGAAGATTTTTTTCATACCTTTGCCTGGGATAGAGATTCAATCTCTTATCAGCAAATTCCTCTCCTTAGCTTTTTCTTCTTCTCCTTCTCTTCCTTTTCTTCCTTTTTTCTCTAGGGTTTACTAATATTCTAAAAGAGTGAAAAATGGCTGAGGGACATCCTTTATATAGAGGAAAACTCTCCATATAAAGTCCTCTTTCAATTAGGAAAGCAATCCCTCAGTTTAGGAAAGTTTTCAAAACTCAGAGTCTGATCAGGGGTCTCATGGTCAATCATACAGTCGCATAAACCATCGACCGTAGGGTTGAAATCATCGACCACGGGTTCTCGATTTGAGATTTTTGTTCCCTTCCTTATGGTCGACCAAACTGTGAGGACAAAGATGGATGTATTTGGATGTCACAACCTAGATTAAAGTCTAGGACCTTAGAAATGTGAAATCTCACCTGAAGGTAAGACTTCAATTGACTTATGACCCTTAGATCAACTTTTTGGTCCATTAGAGATTGGGTAAGCATCAAGTTACGATTATGGAAAGGGGTTAGGCACCCAAACCTCCTGATCGAAATCGATCTCCTATACCTTTCCTATGCTAGACTCTATCAATTAAACCGAATCAAACCAAGTGGTTTGATAACATTGAACCAAATCTGGATCCATCAGATTGCCTACGTATCAGGGATTTCTTCCAAAAATCAGGTTCACCATCGTAGTTCAGGTGTGATTAAAGTTTATGACTGTGATTTATGCTTGTGCATGATTAAGTTTATTGTTCAAGTTGAAGTTTATGCTTGAAATGATGAGAAACCTATGGGTTAGGATTTGGATAGTCTGTGCGGATTGAAAAATAGTCCTAGTGGATATAAAAATGGATAACCCATGCGGTTTGAACTTGGTATCCCTAGTAAGTGAGTGGATAGTCTAGGTGGACCATGGATCCAAATTTTGAAATCTGGATAACCCTTTCTAGGTCTGAATATAGATAACCCTATCTGGGTCAAAATATGGATAACCCTTTTCGGATCGAAATGTGGATAACCCATTCTGGGTTGGAATGTGAATAACCCTATCTGGGCTGAAATGTGAATGGATATCCTTGTGGATCTATGGATAGTCCGAATAGACTAAGGTGTGGATCCGAATTTGGGATTATCCCAAATGCCCTTCGTATCCTAGGGTTTGCCCTAGGAATCAAAATCCGTGTAGTTCAGAATGGTAGGATAACCTGTTCTAGGCTAAAGATTTAGAACCTGTTCTAGGTTGAGAATTTAGAACCTATTCTAGGTCTAAGGAGCAACCAGTTCCAGGTTGAAGTACGCTGAGGGGCAGGGATCATCCTGAACTACCCTTTCATCCTAAGCTCTAATTTTGGAAGGTTTGGCAAGGCATTCTCATTCTTTGTTAAGACTTTTATTATTTTTCATTATACCCTTCCCAAGTATGTGGGTGCCTAAATGCACGTCCCCATGCCTAGATTGTCTTCTAGAAGTTTGCATATATGGCAGTTCAATTAAGGTATTGCGAAAATGAAGTTATTTCCAAAAATAGAATATTCTATCTAAGCATGGCATGTATGATGTTTATGGTAACTAACACAATATATAGTAAGATTATGAAAATATCCCTAACATGGCATATCATACCATAAAAATCTATTTAAACATGGTAAAACTTACTATGCTATATTCTAAGCATGGCAAGTGTAAGACCCGCGTCAATCTAACCTAGTCTTACCACCTTGAACTAGGTTTACCCGTCATGGTCGAGTCAAATGGATCAAGGGCGTGAAGGAGATCGAGATCCCAGGTATCAAATCGACCCAAAAACACTTAAAATAGGGGAAGGGTCGCATACCAAACTAAGCAGGGTCAGACCTCCCAAAACAGAAAGTCAGACCCTCAGTTTTGAAGGGAGGGTCAGACCGCTTAAGACCCTAGGGTCGAGGGGATCATCGACCCTCCCATCGACCCTCGGATTCTGTCGAAATAGAAATTAGGAAAATTTCCTAATTTTTGATTGGATTCTTTCCTAATCTCAAAGGGAATTATTTTAGGATGTTCCTACTCTATTTAAAGGATGTCCCTAGGCCACTTTCACTCCTTTCACAACCCTAATTGAATTGAGAGAAAGAGAAGATAAGGAAAAGAGGAAGAAGAAAGGCAAGGAAGAGAACTTAGCAAAAAGGAAAAGAATTTCAGAGGAAAAGTAATCCTCTCAGGTATGGATACTAATTCCATAAGTTTCTATAGATCTTAGGTTAGTTAATGTTGAGAGTGTGATCTCGAAGAAACCCAAACCATCAATATATGGTTAAGTTTTCATGGAAAACCATAGGAGAATGCATGAAAACTATTTAGAGGGACTATACATGGTTCCAGACCATGGAATGAATGTTAAATGGAATGTAGAAGCAAGCCATAGGACCCCAAACACAAGAATGGATTAAAGAGGGGGAATTGGACCAAAGTGCACAGAGGGTCGCACCGAGGGTCGATGACCATCCGATCCTAGGTGTTCCTGACCATCGACCCTCAGTGTTCAGGAAGTTCAGAGTTAAGGGAGGGTCGCACCCAGGGTCTATCCTGACTCCGACCCTACCTTCGACCCTCAGTTAACAGAGTAGTTTTTAAATCTGGAATTAAATCTAATTAAATTCTATCGACTTTGTTAGGTCTTCTAGCAATATAATAACACTGTAAAGGTGATTCTAAAGCTTGGAAAAGTATCTTATAGCAAGTTAAGGTGAGGAACCAGAACTTCAAACTAAATTGGTTAATAACGAAAACTATTTTCTATTTCTTGAGTCCTTTGCTATGCTTGATTCTATGCGAATATGTTTGTAATGTGCATACAGCATGCCATCCAATATTTCTATTACTTGTTCATGCATATTTACTTTATTGTTTATAACATGATGATGATGATGATGATAGGAATAGGCATGTGCTTGTATGTGTGTGGTTGGTGTACTTGATGCGAGCGAGTATCAGGGGAGGTGTGATGAGAACGTCAATAAACGTTAACCTTTGGCGGGTCTCAGCACTTTAGCTCTATCTCTAACTCAAGTCTTGTGCATTAGCATCGTCGTATAGCCATTACTTTAGTATAACTATTATGTCGTAGAGTATCAGGGGAGGTGGTCTCGGTCCTTGTAGTCTCTGACTCTACCGGGGGGACTTAGCTCTATCTCTATGGACATTCTGAGGGATGCTGGGGTGAGGCCTTGGATAAACTTTTTGGCATTAGGATTGGTTAGTTGCGAGCCTAGTTTGCAGCCCTCGCCAACAGGGGCTTACGTGTTGGTATGGCACTATATAGCAATAAACGTAATCTTTGTTATATAATCTTCATGGTTGGGTGCATGTGAGTTGACGATAAACGTGATCTTCGGGTAACGTCACACACTCGTGTATAGAGGAGGGGTCAATAAACGCGACCTTTGACTACCTAAACCTTTCTATTGCATACTGCAAACTTTGAACCGGACCAAAGATATAAATTGATTTGCATGCATATGTATTGTTGCATTGTTTTGGGTACTCACTGAGCCGTGATGTGTGCTCACCCCTCGACGTCGAATATTTTTAGTTGAGGATGCAGGTTATACCGTTGAAGACTATATGAATGCGTCTGCGTACGGGAACGTGGTAGAGATGGAAGTTGAAGCTGAAGCGGATACACACGACTCCTCTTGCGAGTGCAACTCGTGTGTATTTGATTAGATATTTTATAGGTTTCTCTATTTGGATTTATTAAAGACTTGTATCGATATTTACTTATGTCTCGGTTGATACAAAATAAATTGTTATTTAAATTTTAATATCACATAGATTCTCAGTTCATTTATTTATAAGATTTCCGCTATTGTGTATTTACTCTGATTATGATTACGGATGTGTGTAAGTTTGGATAACGCGGGGATAGCCTATTTGAGATCCTGGTTGAACCGTTGGTTTATTAGCGGTTCATCACATCATTCTGAATAGTGCAGAATTGGGGTGTGACAACTTGGTATCAGAGCCTCTCAGGCCTTGCCCGTCGAACTAACATACATTCAAGACCATTGTAAACTGAGATAGGATAAAAGTAAAAACGGTAATATAAACACACTATAAGCACAAGTGATGATTGAGACCAAATTAAAAAGAGAATAATGCATCTATTGAAGGGGAAACAAGTTACATACAATGAGTGAGAGAAACAAAAACGTATATACATAATGAAAGCAGAGTACACTCCATAACCCGGACAGTTACTCTGAAGTACAAGGAAAATAAATGCAATCATGAAGCTGGAGGTGAAGGAGGAGGCGGTGCCTCACGATCTAGGTCATAATCCTCACCATAGGCCCTAGTTAACCAAGCCACCTGGGTCTGGGTCGTCCGGAGACTAGCTGTAAGATCGGCTACTCTCTTATCAGTCGCCCGTTGGACCGATAACAGCTCATCCACCCTCATACGCTGGGCGTCTAGCAACTCCTCCATCCTCAGATCAGATCTGCGCTGAGCCTCCCTGATCTCCTGCAGCATCTCCATCATGTCAGAAGGTGGGAGTGAAGGACCAGCCGCATGAGAAGGACCAGCCTCAGGTATTGGATCCGCAGCAGAAGAAGTACCAACACCAGCCGCGGGTGTGGGTGAAGGCGGTGGTATCGAGTCGACATCCATATACATACGGTCGTCATCGTCGATAGGATCCACATAAGCTCTAGCAGCCTCAGCATCAGCCATCTCAATACGAGTGTGAGGGCGCACCATCGCGTTTCTCTCCTCATCACTAACCTGGGCATCCCGCATACCCATCTTGCAGATTGCCTCCCAATCTAGAGGCGACGAGAAGGTCTTCTCCTGGATCTTCTCATCGAACAGGTCAACCCCCAGACGGGTCAGTAGCACTGTAATCATGCATCCATAGGGTAGATTACCCCTATGACCAGACAATGTAGCACTAATCATAGTCCGCATGATAATGTATGGAAGGCAGACAGGCTGGCGAGTGCAGATGCAATAGATCAAAAACTGGGTCAACTGAGAAACCCTCTCATAGTGCCCACTTTGCGGGATCAGATTATGCTGGATAATCTTCCAGAAGACCCGTGGAGCTGGACGCAAGTAACAGGCTCTCATCTGCCATCGATCAGGACGGAGCAATTGATTGTCGATCTCTGCCCTCATCTCCATCTCGACAAACTGTGGCTCTCCAGGCACACAGTACACCAAGGGGCCATCGTAAGGTATGCCTAACAGATCGGCCAGTTTCTGATAATCAAAAGAAATGTGCACCCCCTTGACGTAGTTGGTGATGCACAACTCCTGACCATGCTCAATGTCATTGTAATTCCCCACCACCTGGAGATTACAATAGAACTGGCGCACCAAATCCGGACATGTGCACGCATCGTAGGTGATGACAGGAAGCCACCCCATGTCACCAAAGGCTCCCTCTACGTTGAACAAGGCTAGCTCAGCCAAGTTCACCATACGACCCCCTTCCACTTTCTTATGGGCATAGTCGGCATACTGTGCCTCGGCTTCATTGGAACGGAAGTGAAGTGGATCACGCACTCTGGGTATTTTGGTACGAGCCATGGTATCTGCAAAATAAGAAAGAGAATGAAAAATAAGGAATTAGTAGGATAAAAATCCAAAATTCGATGTAATAACGACGTAAGTTGACCACAAAGCCCCATTTCTCACCATACAAGTGGGCATGAGAACTTACGTAGGTTTAAACATCCCCTACAACCCACATGCAGTAGGAAATTTTAACTAACGATGTCCAATTTGAAGAAATTCAAGAAAAATCAAAAATTTCCACAAATTAGGGCAAAAAGGGAAAAATTCAAATTTCTCGACAACCAACCAATGAAATTCAAAAATTTTTGAGGGCTTTCGTTCCTCGAGACACCAATAACTAAAGCCCCCAATAAAAATCAAATTTTTACGGTTGGAAAAAGTTTAATTTGGAAAATACAAGTTAAAGGTGTAAAAACCTAGAAATGGAAACCTAGAAACAGGTTAAAATGAGAGAACATACCTGTATGGATGACGTGGACGTCGAAACTCAGACTAAAATCGACCAACAACAGTAGAGTAGCACTGTAGCAACTCAGAGAGGAGAGACGAGTCAAAACGGAGGAGGAATAGTGAGAAATGACCCAAAATGGGATCTTAAAAATCTGATTTTTGGTCCGAGGGTCGGACAACTCGACTAGAACCATCGACCCTCGAATCGACCCTCCCATCGACCCTCGGCTCTCGGGAATCTGACAGAAAATCAAGGGTCGGAACTGAGGGTCGGACACCCATCGACCCTCGCATCGACCCTCAGCTCTCGGGAAGAACAGGTCATTCCCAGGGTCGGACACCAAGGGTCGGACATACCATCGACCCTCACCATCGACCCTGCATAGAAAAGACAGTATTTTTTTATAGAATGAGCTAAAATTGGAATTGATTATCGGTTTGCATGCCTTCATGAAATATAAATGACTTCTCACCTATTTTGATAATTTTCAGGCACCACCAATCATCGAAAGGAATTATTTCTGGACGTAGAGTGACCCGACAGACCCGAAGTTGACGCAGTTTGGGTGATTGTGGACCGTCTGACTAAAACAGCTCGCTTCATACCTATACGACCTCAGTATACACTGGAAAGGTTAGCGAAGCTGTATGTGGATAACATTGTTCGATTACATGGTGTTCCAAAAAGCATTGTGTCTGATAGAGATCCACGATTTACTTCCAAGTTTTAGAAAGGATTGCAAAAGGCTATGGGTACAACGCTAAAGTTTAGTACTGCATTCCACCCACAGACAAATGGACAGTCAGAGCGTACAATCCAGATTCTAGAAGATATGCTACGAGCATGTGTGATTGATTTTAAAGGATCATGGGACGAAAAGTAACCATTGGTCGAGTTCGCTTATAACAATAGCTATCAGGCTACTATACAGATGTTACCTTATGAAGCACTGTATGGCAGGAAGTGTCGAACTCCTTTGTTCTGGAATGAAGTTGGAGAACGTAGTATTGTTGGACCGGAATTTATTGAAGAGACCTGTCGAGTGGTCGACATCATCAAGGAAAGAGTGAAAATAGCTCAGAACCGTCAGAAGCAATATGCATATACTCGACGAAGAGATCTGGAGTTCACAGTAGGTGATAAAGTATTTCTGAAGGTATCGCCCATGCGAGGATTGAAGAGGTTCGAACAGAAAGGGAAGCTAAGTCCAAGATATGTCGGGCCATATGAAATTCTAGCTAAGCATGGAAAAGTGGTTTATCAGTTAGCACTACCACCATCTATGTCAGGTGTGCATAACGTATTTCACATTTCTGCTATTGTGTATTTACTCTGATTATGATTAAGGATGTGTGTAAGTTTGGATAACGTGGGGATAGCCTATTTGAGATCTTGGTTGAACCGTTGGTTTATTAGCGGTTCATCACATCATTCTGAAAAGTGTAGAATTGGGGTGTGACAACTTGGTATCAGAGCATGTGTTGACAGTGGACTTGCTGGAATTGACTGATGATTTGACGTTTGAAGTAACACCAACAGAAATCTCTAGTCGAAAGGTTCAACGTCTACGCAACAGAGATATCTACTATGTTAAGGTCACATGGAAAAGTAGAGACATGGAAGATGTTACATGGGAAGAAGAGAATGCTATGCGAAACCAATACCCTCATTTATTTGATTCAGAAGGTACGTACAATTTCGAGGACGAAATTTTTATAAGTTGGGGGGAGTTGTAAGACCCGCGTCATTCTAACCCGGTCTTACCACCTTGAACCAGGTTTACTTGTAATGGTCGAGTCAAATGGACCAAGGGCGTGAAGGAGATCGAGATCCCAAGTATCAAATCGACTCAAAAACACTAAAAATAGGGGAAGGGTCGCGTACCCAACTAAGCAGGGTCGGACCTCCCAAAACAGAAAGTCAGACCCTCAGTTTTGAAGGGAGGGTCGGACAGCTTAAGACCCTAGGGTCGAGGGGATCATCGACCCTCCCATCTACCCTCGGATTCTGTCGAAATAGAAATTAGGAAAATTTCTTAATTTTCGATTGGATTCTTTCCTAATCTCAAAGGGACTTATTTTAGGATGTTCCTACTCTATTTAAAGGACGTCCCTAGACCACTTTCACTCCTTTCACAACCCTAATTGAATTGAGAGAAAGAGAAGAGAAGGAAAAGAGGAAGAAGAAAGGTAAGGAAGAGAACTTAGCAAAAAGAAAAAGAATTTCAGAGGAAAAGTAATCCTCTCAGGTATGGATACTAATTCCATAAGTATCTACAGACCTTAGGTTAGTTAATGTTGAGAGTGTGATCTCGGAGAAACCCAAACCATCAATCTATGGTTTGGTTTCCATGGAAAACCATAGGAGAATGCATGAAAACTATTTAGAGGGACTATACATGGTTCCAGACCATGGAATGAATGTTTAATGGAATGTAGAAGCAAGCCATAGGACCCCAAACACGAAGAATGGATTAAAGAGAGGGAATTGGACCAAAGTGCATAGAGGGTCGCACCGAGGGTCGATGACCATCCGACCCTAGGTGTTCCTGACCATCGACCCTCAGTGTTCGGGAAGTTCAAAGTTATGGGAGGGTCGCACCCAGGGTCGATCCTGACTCCGACCCTACCTCCGACCCTCAGTTAACAGAGTAGTTTTTAAATCTGGAATTAATTCTAATTAAATTCTATCGACTTTGTTAGGTCTTCTAGCAATATAATAACACTGTAAAGGTGATTCTAAAGCTTGGAAAAGTATCTTATAGCAAGCTAAAGGTGAGGAACCAAAACTCCAAACTAAATTGGTTAATAACAAAAACTATTTTCTATTTCTTGAGTCCTATGCTATGCTTGATTCTATGTGAATATGTTTGTAATGTGCATACAGCATGCCATCCAATATTTCTATTACTTGTTCATGCATATTTACTTTATTGTTTATAACATGATGATGATGATGATGATAGGAATAGGCATGTGCTTGTATGTGTGTGGTTGGTGTACTTGATGCGAGCGAGTATCAGGGGAGGTGTCATGAGAACGTCAATAAACGTTAACCTTTGGTGGGTCTCAGCAGTTTAACTCTATCTCTAACTCATGTCTTGTGCATTAGCATCGTCGTATCGCCATTACTTTAGCAGAACTATTATTTCGTAGAGTATCAGGGGAGGTGGTCTCGGTCCTTGTAGTCTCTGACTCTACCGGGGGGCCTTAGCTCTATCTCTATGGACATTTTGAGGGATGCTGGGGTGAGGCCTTGGATACATTTTTTGGCATTAGGATTGGTTAGTTGCGAGCCTAGTTTGCAGCCCTCGCCAACAGGGGCTTACGTGTTGGTATGGCACTATATAGCAATAAACGTAACCTTTGTTATATAATGTTCATGGTTGGGTGCATGTGAGTTGACGATAAACGTGATCTTCGAGTAACGTCGTACACTCGTGTATAGAGGCGGGATCAATAAACGCGACCTTTGACTACCTAAACCTTTCTATAGCATACTGCAAACTTTGAACCGGACCAAAGATATAAATTGATTTGTATGCATATGTAATGTTGCATTGTTTTGGCTACTCACTGAGCCGTGATGTGTGCTCACCCCTCGACGTCGAATATTTTTAGTTGATGATGCAGGTTATACCATTGAAGACTATATGAATGCGTCTGTGTATGGGAACGTGGCAGCGATGGAAGTTGAAGCTGAAGTGGATACACACGACTCCTCTTGCGAGGGCAACTCGTGTGTACTTGATTAGATATTTTATAGATTTCTCTATTTGAATTTATTAAAGACTTGTATCGATATTTACTTATGTCTCGGTTGATACAGAATAAATTGCTATTTAAATTTTAATATCACATAGATTCTCAGTTCATTTATTTATAAGATTTTTGCTATTGTGTATTTACTCTGATTATGATTACGGATGTGTGTAAGTTTGGATAACGCGGGGATAGCCTATTTGAGATCCTGGTTGAACCGTTGGTTTATTAGCAGTTCATCACCTCATTCTGAATAGTGCAGAATTGGGGTGTGACAGCAAATCTAAACATGGCATGTCTAAATATGGCAATTATCAAGATATTATTAAATATGGCAAAAAAAAATCTATTTATTCTACCAAATATAGCAACACATGGATATGGCAAACATGGTATGTGAACAATCCAAACAAAACATGTGAGCACTCTAAATGTGGCAATTTATCCAAATGTGACATGTGGATACTCTAAATGTAGCAAGTGTGCAATCATACATGATAGTGATCATCTAAACATGATAGTGAGCATCTAAACATGACAGTGATCATCCAAACATGCCAGTGAGCATTTAAAAATGGCAATGAGCATCCAAATATGACAGTGAGCATCCAAACATGGCAATGGTTCTAAATATAGCATGTATAAACAATCCAACATAGTAGTGTGCCTCCAAATGTAACAATGATCATGTGAGTCAATCAAAGCATCGATCATCATCAATGTGACCAAGATCATATTTGATCGACTACTCAAACTTGATGTAATCGATCATCATCAATGTGACTAAGATCATATTTGATCAGTGATTCAGATTCACTTAAAACATTCATGAAGTCAATCCAACCGTTCAAATTCAATTAAATCATTCAAAAAAATAATCCCGCGGTTCAAATCACTCAAGATGGTAGTCCAACCATTCAAATCACTCAAAATCAATCCTGATGAAAATCCAATGGTTCGGATCACTCAATATCATAATCTAACGGTTCAAAATCAAATTTGACATTCGATGGTCCATATTCAAGTCAACCAAAAAGAATCCAAGATCAATGGTTATATTTTAATCATATTAAATCCCAAGATCAGATGGTTATAATTATCAATCATCACATAATTCAACCCATGGCCAAAATTTATCACCATCATATAATTCAACCAATGGCAAAAATTTCATCATCATATATATGGGTCAATTGTCAAGATTATCATCATCACATATAGATCAATGGCCAAATTAAATCAGTCTTCACATAATCTAATTTCATGATAATTATCAATCAATAGTTCTAATTTAGTGAGGCAGATCAGGATTATGATGGGGTGTTGATCAAAGGGTATGGCACAGTGGTACAGATCAGATCAATGGTCATGGTTGGATCAAAGGCTATGGGCAAATCAAAGGATTGTGATTAGATCAACGATGGAGGAGGGGTGAAGTTAAAGCTGTAAGACCCATGTCAATCTAACCCGGTCTTATCACCTTGAACCAGGTTTACCCATCATGGTCGAGTCAAATGAACCAAGGGCGTGAAGGAGATCGAGATCCCAGGTATCAAATCGACCCTAAAACACTTAATATAAGGGAGGTCGCATACCCAGCCAAGGAGGGTCGGACCCCCCAAGACAGAAAGTCAGACCCTCAGTTATGAAGGGAGGGTCGGACAACTTAGAAAACCTAGGGTCCACGGGATCATCGACCCTCTCATCGACCCTCAGTTGCCGCCGAAACTGAAATTAGGAAATTTCCTAATTTTCGATTTGGATTCTTTCCTAATCTCAAAGAGACTTATTTTAGGATGTTCCTACTCTATTTAAAGGACATCCCTAAGCCTCTTTCACTCCTTTTACAACCCTAATTGAATTCAGAGAAAGATAAGAGAAGGAAAAGGAGAAGAAGAGAAGCAAGGAAGAGAAGAAAGCCAAAACAATAAGAGTTGCAGAGAAGGAGTAATCTTCTCAGGTATGAATAATAATTCCATGAGTTTCTATAGACTCTAGATTAGATAATGAAGAGAGTGTGATCTCGGCGAAACCCAAACCATCAATCCATGGTTAGATTTTCATGGAAAACCATGGGAGAATATACGAAAGCTATATAGGTGGATGCTTCATGATTCTAGACCATGGGGTGAATGTTGAATGGACTGTAGGAGGAAGCCATAGGACCCCAAACACGAAGAATGGACTAAAAAGAGGGAAATTTACCAAAATACACCGAGGGTCGCACAGAGGGTCGATGACTATCCGACCCTAGGTGATCCTGAGTATCGACCCTCAGTGTTCGGGAAGTCCAGATTGGGGAGGGTCGCACCCAGGGTCGATCAGGACTCCGACCCTACCTCCGACCCTCAGTTAATAGAATGGTTTTAAAAATTAGAATAAATTCTAATTGAATTTTATCGACTTTGTTAGGTCTTCTAGCAATATAATAGAAATATAAAGGTGATTCTAAAGCTTGGAAAAGTATCTATTAGCAAGCTAAGGTGAGGAAACAAAACTCTAAACTAATTGGTTAATAACAAACTGTTTTCTATTTTCTTGAGTCCAATGCCATGCTTGATTCTATGCGACTATGTTTGTAATGTGCATACAACATGTCATCCAATATTTCAATTACTTGTTCATGCATATTTACTTTATGGTTTATAACATGATGATGATGATGATGATAGGAATAGGCATGTGATTGTATGTGTGTGGTTGGTGTACTTGATGTGAGCGAGTATCAAGGGAGGTGTGATGAGAACGTCAATAAACGTTAACCTTTGGTGGGTCTCAGCACTTTAGCTCTATGTCTAACTTAAGTCTTGTGCATTAGTATCGTCGTATCACCATTACTTTAGCAGAAGTATTATGTCGTAGAGTATCAGGGAAGGTGGTCTCGGTCCTTGTAGTCTCTGACTCTACCAGGGGGCCTTAGCTTTATCTCTATGGACATTCTGAGGGATGCTGAGGAGAGGCCTAGGATACACTTTTTGGCATTAGGATTGGTTAGTTGTGAGCCCAGTTTGTAGCCCTCGCCAACAAGGGCTTACGCGTTGGTATGGCACTATATAGCAATAAACGTTACCCTTTGTTATATAATGTTCATGATTGGGTGCTTGTGATTCGACGATAAACGTTACCTTCGGATGGCGTCACACACTTGTGTATAGAGGCGGGGTCAATAAACGTTACCTTTGACTACCTAAACCTTTCTATTGCATATTGCAAACTATAAACCAGACCAAAGATATGAATTGATTGCATGCATATGTACTGTTGCATTGTTTTGTTTGCTCACTGAGCCGTGATGTGTTCTCACCCCTCGAAGTCGAATATTTTTAGTTGATGATGTAGGTTTCACAGTTGAAGAATATATAAATGCTCCAGTGTACGGGAATGTAGCAGCGATGGAGGTTGAAGCTGAAGTGGATACACATGACTCCTCTTGCGAGTGCAACTCATGTGTATTCGATTAGATATTTTTCTAGTTTTCCTTATTTGGATTTATTAAAGACATGTATTTGATATCTATTTATGACTCAGTTGATATAGAATAATTTTCTATTTAAATATTAATATCACAATAGATTCTCAGTTCATTTTATTATAAGACTTCCGCTATTGTGTATTTACTCTGATTATGATTATGGATGTATGGAGTTTAGATAACACGGGTATAGCCTACTCGAGATCCTGTTGAACCGTTGGTTTATTAGCGGTTCATCACACCATTCTGAATAGTGCAAAATTGGGTGTGACAACTTGGTATCAGAGCATCTCAGGCCTTGTCCGCTGAACTAGCATATATTCAAGACAGTAGTGAACTGAGATAGGATAAAAGTAAAAACAGTAATATTAACACACTGTAAGCACAAGTGATGGTTGAGACCGAATTTAAAAAAGAGAATAATGCATCTACTATAGGGGAAACAAGTTTACATACAACGAGAGAGAAACAAACGTATAGAAAAACTAAAGCAGAGTACAGTCCACAACCCGGACAGTTACTCTGTAGTACAAAGAAAACAAATACCATCAAGAAGCTGGAGGTGAAGGAGGAGGCGGTATCTCACGATCTTTGTCATAGTCCTCAGCATAGACTCTAGTCAACCAGGCTATCTGAGTCAGGGTCGTCTGTAGACTAGCTGTGAGATCGGCTACCCTCCGATCAGTCGCATGCTGAACCTCTATGAGCTCTCCCATCCGCGTGTCTGATATGTGCTGGGCGACTAACAGCTCATCCACTCTCACACGCTGAGCATCTAGTAACTCCTCCATCCTCAGATCACATCTGCGCTAAGCCTCCCTGATCTCATGCAACATCTCCATCATATCAGAAGGTGGGTGTGAAGGACCAGCCGCATGAGAAGGACTAGTATCAGGTGCAGGATATACCGCAGAAGAACTACCAACTCCAGCCGCATGCATAGGTGAAGGTGGTGGTATCGAGTCGACATCCATGTACATGCAGTCATCATCATCGGCAGGATCCACATGAGCTCTAGCAGTGGCAGCAGCAGCCTTAGCGTCACGCATCTCGATACGAGTGTGAAGGCGCACCATCTCGTTCCTCTCCTCGTCACTAACTTGGGCATCCCGCATGCCCATTTTGTAGATAGCCTCCCAATCTAGAGGTGACGAGAAGGTCTTCTCCTGAATCTTCTCATCCACTAAGTCAACCCCCAGGTGGGTCAGCATAACAGTAATCATACGTCCATAGGGTAGATTACCCCTTTAACCAGACAATGTAGCACTAATCATGGTCCGCATGATGATGTAAGGAAGGCAGACGGGTTGCCTAGTGCAAATGGTGTACAGAAGATACTGGGTCAGCTAAGAAACCCTCTCATAATGGCCACTCTACGGAATCAGATTATGCTGGATAATCTTGCAGAAGACCCGTGGAGCCGGACGCATATAACAAGCTCTCATCTGCCAGCGATCAGGTCATAACAACTGATTGTCGATCTCTGCCCTCATCTCCATAGAAACAAACTGGGGCTCTCTAGGCGTACAGTACACCATGGGGCCATCATAAAGAATGCCCAATAGGTCGGCCAGTTGCCGATAGTCAAATGAGATATTCACCCCTTTGACGTAGCTGGTGATGCACAACTCGTGACCCCTCTCGACATCATTGTAATTCCCCACCACCTGGAGGTTACAATAAAATTGTCGCACCAAATCTGGGCAGGTGCAAGCGTCGTAAGTGATGATAGGGAGCCATCCCATATCACCAAACGCCCTCTCTACATTGAACAGGGCTAGCTCAGCCAAGTTCACCATACGACCACCCACTACCTTCTTACGAATATAGTGGGCATACTGTGCCTCGGCTTCATTGGAGCGAAAGCGAAGCGGATTACGAACTTGGGGTACCTTGGTACGAGCCATGGTATCTGCAAAGAAAGAAACAGGGAGACAAGGAGTTAATAGGATAAAAATCCAAAATTTGACATTATAACGTCGTAAGTTGGCCAAAAGCCTCACTTTTCACCCATACACGTGGGCAGGAGGACTTACGTAGGTTCCAACATATCCTACAACACTTACACAGTAGGAAATTGGAACTAATGAAGTCCAATTTGAAGGAATTTTAAGAAATCAAAAAAAATTCGACAAATTAGGGCAAAAAGAGCAAAAATCCAAGATTCTCGATAACCAACCGATGAAACTCGATAATTTTTTAGGGCTTTCGTTCCTTGAGGCACCAATAACAAAGCCCCCAATAAAAATCAAATTTTTACGGTTGGAAAAAGTTCAATTTTAAAGATACAAGTTAAATGGACAAAAACCTAGAAAAGAAAACCTAAAAACAGGGGAAAATGAAAAAACATACCTGTAGGGATGATGTGGACGTCGAAACCCGGATCCAAACTGACCAAAATAGTGGAGTGGCACTGTAGCAACTCAGAGGGGAGAGACGAGTCGAAATGGGAGGGAAATAACAAAGAATGAACCCAGAATCGGATCTTAAAAGTCTGATTTTTGGTCTGAGGGTCGGACAATTCGACCAAAACCATCGACCCTCGGATCGACCCTCCCATCGACCCTCGGCTCTCGGGAATCTGACAGAAAACTAAGGGTCGGATACTGGGGGTCGGATACCCATCGACCCTCACATCGACCCTCAGCTATCGGGAAGAACAGGTCATTCCCAGGGTCGGATACTGAGGGTCGGACATACCATCGACCCCTACCATCGACCCTGCATAGAAAAGACAATATTTTTCACAGAATGATCTGAAAATTTTGAAATTTTACATCGGTTAACATGCCTACATGAAGTATAAATGATTGTCTCACCTATTTTGATGATTTTCAGGCACCACCAATCTCAGAAGAAAAACATGTCTGGACGTAGAGTGACCAGGCAGAGTCGGAATGCAGTTCCACCACCACCACCTATAGAGGAGACCAGTTAGGAAAATATATATGTACCAGGAAATCCAAATCAGGCAAATCCTACCAACTTGCCACCTCCACCACCGGAGTTTGCAACTTTGGTAATGAATTTAGCACAGCAGCTGCAACAGATGCAACATGCACAGGCTCAAATGCAAGTTGCAATGGGAATTATGTTCCAAGCCGCTTATGCTACACCCATGCAGACCGGACAAGCCAGTGCAGCACCGGTGGGTAACCACCCAACACCTCAAACACCTCAACCACCAGCTGCACAGATTCCAGTACCAGGTCTGAAAGCAGCTCAGGTTAAGTATCAGTATCCACCACCTATGTTTGGGGCATACCCCCAAAATCAGATGGATCACTCTCGACTGGTTGAGAGATTTTTGAAGATGAAGCCCAGGGAATTTAACGGCAAACCGTCTGATCCGTTATGGCCAGCACACTGGATCGACGAGATGGAGAGAAACTTTCTTATGATGACTATTACAGAAGAAGGAAAGGTATTATGTGCCACCTTCATGCTCAAAGGCGATGCACATCATTGGTGGAAATCTACCCGGGCCTATCTATTGACCAAGCACGCCCTATTGACTTGGGCTATTTATAAAGAAGCTTTCTTTGAGATGTATTTTCCACGAAGCTTCAGAGATTCTATGGAGAAGGAGTTCCTGAGTTTATATCAGGGACAGATGTCAGTGGATGCATATCAACAGCATTACGAAGAGCTGTTTTTCTTTGCACCACTCAGTATGCAAGAAAAAGACACTAAGACCCATGGGTTTCTCACAGGGTTAAGAGGAAGCATCAGAGAACACGTTCTGGGCTTGGAAAAGAAGGTATATAATGAAGCTGTCCAAATTGCTCGAGTTATAGAATCGAGCAAGAAGGAGAGTTATTTCACACAGATCAGAGGTATAAAAAGGCCAGCTGGAAATACTTACAACGGAGGGAACAACAAGACATTGAAACCCTTCCGTGCTCAGGGCTTTACTGCTGCACCCAGGACTACTCCAGTTTCTCAACATCAGCCAAAGCCAAATTCTGAAGGCCCAAAGTGTTTTAACTGCAACCAAATGGGACATATGGCAAGGGAGTGCCCTAAGCCCAAGAAGCAATTACATCAGGGACGAGTATATGCTGTTACATCTAAGGATGCTGCCGCATCACCCGATGTGGTCACAGGTATGACTGAAACCTTTTAAAGTTGTAATTACATTGTATGAGCCTATAGATTAAGTAAAATAAATCACAGGTATCATACCTATAAATGGCGTACCCGCCAGAGTACTCTTTGATTCAGGAGCTACTCATTCCTTTATATCGGTGTCATTCGGAAAGAAGCTAAATTTACCCATCAAAACATTAGACTACAATTTACTTGTACGGTCACCGATGGGGTTAGAAGTGGAATTAGAGAAAGGATATGGACCATGTCCAGTTCTCATTGGCGAGAAAACCTTAGATGCAACCTTGATACAACTGGAAATGGCAGACTTTGACGTCATCTTGGGAATGGACTGGTTAGCTCGGCATTCTGCAAACCTAGTATGCGCCGAAAAGAAGCTAACATTTAAAGACAAAGAAGGAGCAGAATTCAGTTTTGTGGGAACCAAACTTCCCTGTAGACGCAAGCTCATACTCTCAGCACTAAAGGCTAAGAAGTGCCTTGAGAAGGGGGCAGTCGGGTATCTAGTATCAGTGGTCGACCTAACCAAGGAAGCACCATGAATGGAAGACATTGATATCGTGCGGGACTATCCCAACATATTTCCAGAGGAACTACCAGGATTACCACCCGACCGAGCCACAGAGTTTGTGATAGACCTTATACCTGGAGCCGCACCAGTATCAAAAGCACCTTATAGAATGGCTCCTACTGAACTGAAGGAACTGAAAGTGCAACTACAGAAACTGCTGGACAAGGATTATATTCGACCCAGTATATCACCATGGGAAGCACCGGTATTATTTGTAAAGAAGAAGGACGGTAGCATTCGATTATGTATCGACTATCGGGAGTTGAATAAACTGACAATCAAGAATCGATGTCCACTACCTCGGATCGATGACTTGTTCGATCAGTTGCAAGGAGCAAAGGTATTTTCTAAGATCGATCTTCGATCAGGCTATCATCAGTTGAAGATTAAAGAAGGTGATATTCCTAAGACAGCTTTCAGGACCAGATACGGACATTATGAGTTCTTGGTCATGTCTTTTGGATTAACAAACGCACCAGCAACTTTCATGGAACTTATGAACCGGGTCTTCCACAATATGTTGGATACGTCGGTTATAGTATTTATTGATGATATATTGGTATACTCCAAGGACAAGGAAACCCATATCAAGAACCTAAACGCCGCTCTACAACGTTTAAGGAAAGAGAAGTTATATGCCAAATTTTCAAAGTGTGAGTTTTGGCTAAGTGAAGTCGCCTTCCTAGGCCATGTAGTATCCGCTGAAGGCATCAAAGTGGACCTCAGCAAGATCAAGGCTATTGTAAAGTGGGAAGCACCAAAGAGCGTTGCAGAAATTAGAAGTTTTCTGGGTCTCGCCGGTTATTATCGAAGATTTGTAGATGACTATTCCCGGATTGCTGTACCTCTCACCAGTCTGACTAAGAAAGGTGAAAAGTTTATGTGGACAGATAAATGTGAGTAGAGCTTCCAAACATTGAAGACCAGATTAATATCCGCTCTGATTTTGACTATTCCTGTTACAGGACAGACATTTACCTTATACACTGATGCGTCGGGACTGGGATTAGGATGTGTGCTTATGCAAGGAGAGCAAGTAATTGCTTATGCCTCGAGACTGTTGAAGACACATGAGAAAAATTACCCCACTCATGATTTAGAGTTAGCAGCAATAGTACATGCTGTCAAGATATGGAGACATTACCTATACGGAGAGAAATTTCAGGTTAAGTCGGACCATAAAAGTCTTACTTATTTATTTAATCAGAAGGAGTTCAATATGAGACAAAGAAGATGGTTGAAACTATTGAAAGACTATGATTGTGATATCCAGTATCATCCGGGGAAAACGAATGTAGTAGCGGATGCGTTGAACAGAAAGGCAATGATAAAATCGCAAGGAGAGGTTAGCAGGTTAGCACGACTGCAGCAATGTGTACTACCGGAATGGTATTCAATCACGGCAATGAGCAGTATGTGATAGATACAACGGATGGATCAGCCAATCAAGGGTTTATTCATCGGTTTTCAAATATGTTCACAGCATTGAAGATTATACCGTATATAATGGATGAAGTGAAGACAGCTATCAAATCAGATCCTTATCTAAGAACAGTACAAGAAGATATCAAGAAAGGTAGGACTAACCCTGAGTTCACCTTGGACGAAGAGAAAGTACTGAAATACAGAGGAAGAATATGTGTACCCAAAACAGAAAGTGCACACCGACTGATGAAAGAAGCCCATACCACCATCTATTCGATACATCTTGGGAGTACAAAAATGTATCATGATCTAAAGAAACTATATTGGTGGAGAGGAATGAAAGCAGATGTAGCTAAGTTCGTGTCTCAATCCCTAAATTGTCAGAAAGTAAAGGCTGAACGACAAAGACCCGCAGGACTGTTACAGCCATTACCGAAACCGGCATGGAAATGGGACTGCATCACTATGGACTTCGTCACGGGATTACCACTGACTCCTTGAGTAGTTGACGCAGTTTTGGTGATTGTGGACCATCTGACTAAAACAGCTCGCTTCATACCTATACGACCTCAGTATACTCTAGAAAGGTTAGCAAAGCTGTATGTGGATAATATCGTTCGATTACACGGTGTACCAGAGAGCATTGTATCCGATAGAGATCCACGATTTACTTCCAAGTTTTGGAAAGGATTGCAAAAGGCTATGGGTACAACATTGAAGTTCAGTACTGCATTCCACCCATAGACAAATGGACAGTCAGAGCGTACAATCCAGATTTTAGAAGATATGTTACGAGCATGTGTAATTGACTTCAAGGGATCATGGGATGAAAGGTTACCACTGATCGAGTTCTCTTATAACAATAGCTATCAGGCTACTATACAGATGTCACCTTATGAAGCACTGTATGGCAGGAAGTGTCGAACTACTTTGTTTTGGAATGAAGTTGGAGAACGTAGTATTGTTGGACTGGAATTTGTTGAAGAGACTTGCCGAGTGGTCGACATTATCAAGGAAAGAGTGAGAACATCTCAGAACCGGCAGAAGCAATATGTAGATACTCGACGTAGAGATTTGGAGTTCGCTATAGGTGATAAAGTATTTTTGAAAGTATCGCCTATGCGAGGATTGAAAAGGTTCGGACAGAAAAGGAAACTAAGTCCAAGATATGTCGGGCCGTATGAAATTCTAGCTAAGCGTGGGAAAGTGGCTTATCAGTTAGCACTACCACCATCTATGTCAAGTGTGCATAACGTATTTCACATTTCCCTATTGAAGAAGTATGTCAAGGATCCAACGCATGTTTTGACAGTGGATTTACCGGAATTGACTGATGATTTGACATTTGAAGTAACACCAACAGAAATCACCAGTCGAAAGGTTCAATGTCTACGCAACCGAGATATCTATTATGTTAAGGTCACATGGAAAGGTAGAGACATGGAAGAAATTACATGGGAAGAAGAAATGCTATGCGAAAGCAATACCCTCACTTATTTGATTCAGAAGGTACATACAATATCGAAGACAAAATTTTTATAATTAGGGGGGAGTTGTAAGACCCGTGTCAATCTAACCCGGTCTTATAATCTTGAACCAGGTTTACCCATCATGGTCTAGTCAAATGGACCAAGGGCGTGATGGAGATCGAGATCCCAGGTATCAAATCGACCCTAAAACACTTAATTTAAGGGGAGGGTCGCATACCGAGCCAAGGAGGGTCGGACCCCCTAAGATAGAAATTCAGACCCTCAGTTTTGAAGGGAGGGTCGGACAACTTAGAAAAACTAGGGTCGACGGGATCATCGACCCTCCCATCGACCCTCAGTTGCCGCCGAAACTGAAATTAAGAAATTTCCTAATTTTTTATTTAGATTCATTCTTAATCTCAAAGAGACTTATTTTAGGATGTTCCTACTCTATTTAAAGGACGTCCCTAAGCCTCTTTCACTCCTTTTACAACCCTAACTGAATTAAGAGAAAGAGAAGAGAAGGAAAAGGAGAAGAAGAGAAGCAAGGAAGAGAAGAAAGCCAAAACAAGAGGAGTTGCAGAGAAGGAGTAATCTTCTCAGGTATGAATAATAATTTCATGAGTTTCTACAGACTCTAGATTAGATAATGAAGAGAGCGTGATCTCGGCGAAACCCAAACCATCAATCCATGGTTAGGTTTTCATGGAAAACCATGGGAGAATATACGAAAGCTATATAGGTGGATGCTTCATGATTCTAGACCATGGGGTGAATGTTGAATGGACTGTAGGAGCAAGCCATAGGACCCCAAACACGTAGAATGGACTAAAAAGAGGGAAATTGACAAAAATACACCGAGGGTCGCACAGAGGTTCGATGACCATCCGACCCTAGGTGATCCTGAGTATCGACCCTCAGTGTTCGAGAAGTCCAGATTGGGGAGGGTCGCACCCAGGGTCGATCAGGACTCCGACCCTACCTCCAACCCTCAGTTAATAGAATGGTTTTAAAAATTAGAATAAATTCTAATTAAATTTTATCGACATTGTTAGGTCTTCTAGTAATATAATAGCAATATAAAGGTGATTCTAAAGCTTGGAAAAGTATTTATTAGCAAGCTAAGTTGAGGAAACAGAACTCTAAACTAATTGGTTAATAACAAACTATTTTCTATTTTCTTGAGTCCAATGTCATGCTTGATTCTATGCGACTATGTTTGTAATGTGCATACAACATGTCATCCAATATTTCTATTACTTGTTCATGCATATTTACTTTATGGTTTATAACATGATGATGATGATGATGATAGGAATAGGCATGTGATTGTATGTGTGTGGTTGGTGTACTTGATGCGAGCGAGTATCAGGGGAGGTGTAATGAGAACGTCAATAAACGTTAACCTTTGGTGCGTCTTAGCACTTTAGCTCTATCTCTAACTCAAGTCTTGTGCATTAGCATCGTCGTATCACCATTACTTTAGCAGAACTATTATGTTGTAGAGTATCAGGGAAGGTGGTCTCGGTCCTTGTAGTCTCTGACTCTACCGGGGGGCCTTAGCTCTATCTCTATGGACATTCTGAGGGATGCTGGGGTGAGGCCTTAGATACACTTTCTGGCATTAGGATTGGTTAGTTGCGAGCCCAGTTTGCAGCCCTCGCCAATAGGGGCTTACGTGTTGGTATGGCACTATATAGCAATAAACGTTAACCATTGTTATATAATGTTCATGATTGGGTGCTTGTGAGTCGACGATAAACGTTACCTTCGGGCCGCATCACACACTTGTGTGTAGAGGCGGTGTCAATAAACGTTACTTTAACTACCTAAACCTTTCTATTGCATGTTGCAAACTATAAACCAGACCAAAGATATGAATTGATTGCATGCATATGTACTGTTGCATTGTTTTGTTTGCTCACTAAGCCGTGATGTGTGCTCACCCCTCGACGTCGAATATTTTTAGTTGATGATACAAGTTTCACAGTTGAAGAATATATAAATGCTCCACCGTACGGGAACGTAGCAGCGATGGAGGTTGAAGCTGAAGTGGATACACATGACTCCTCTTGCGAGTGCAACTCATGTGTATTCGATTAGATATTTTTCTAGTTTTCCTTATTTGGATTTATTAAAGACATGTATTTGATATCTATTTATGTCTCAGTTGATATAGAATAATTTTTTATTTAGATATTAATATCACAGTAGATTCTCAGTTCATTTTATTATAAGACTTCTGCTATTGTGTATTTACTCTGATTATGATTATGGATGTATGGAGTTTAGATAACACGGGTATAGCCTACTCGAGATCCTGGTTGAACCGTTGGTTTATTAGCGGTTCATCACACCATTCTGAATAGTGCGGAATTGGGGTGTAACAAAAGCTGTGGGGCAGCAAGGTGTAGCAGGACAAAGTTGTAGGCAGTAAAGGGGATTTGGTGACATTGTGAGTAAAGTGAGGTGGAAGGGAATCATGGTTTAGGTATGTTGATGGAACTATAGTTAGGTCTGTTGCGTTTGAGTGTGCTGGAGTGATGAGTGAAGTTGTTGTAGGTGTTCGGTCCAAAGGTAGCTGCAGCGGGTGATGATAGGGTGTATTTCAGGGATGATCCAGGTGTATATGAGGAGGTTTTGTAGCAAGAGATAATTTCATGTGGGGGTATTCTTGGTATGGTTTTGACAGGTGGGTAGATAAGCTGTGTGATCTATTGAGGTTTCGGTGAGCGGTGTCACAAGCAGGGGTTGCATGGTGGAATGGTGGTTTTGATGGGGGTGTGAGGGACTATGAGCAGGTTTGGTTGGATTACTTGGTTGCAGGTAGTGTGGGTTGTGGTGATGGCTGCAAGTGGTGATGATGGTGTGGCTTGCTGTGATGGGGAAGTGTGGCTTGTGGTAGCATGATCTGGATTCGATGATACAAAGGCTGGTGACCAGATTGGTGATCGGTTCAGATGAAGTAGTGGGGGTGTGTTCGGTGGGATTACATGAGATGTTGTTGGACAGGTGGGGCGATGTGCATGTGAGTTTGATTGGGGGTTGGTGAGTGGTGTGGCGATGAAGGTTTGTGGGGATGGCTGTGAATGAAGTTGCAGGGTTCGGTGATGATAGTAGTAGGTTAATGGAGGTGCAAAGGCTGATCTGATCTGATGAGTAACCGCAGGTTCAGTGTTGCAGGTAAGTTCGTCCTTCCTCGGGTCTCTCTTTCTTCTTCTTCTTCTTCTTCATCTTCTGTTCCTTCTTCTCCCTCTGTTTTCTTTTTTTTCTCTCAGATTTCTTTCTTCCTCCAGTCTCAGACCCTTTTCCTTTTCTCTCAACTCTCTGTTTTTTTTAGATCTCTCCGATCTATCTCTATTCCCGTGTCTCTCTGTCCCTCCCTTTGCTCTCGATCTCGTCCCTCTTTTTTTCCCTCCTTGCTGCCTTTCTAACCGCTTTCCCTACTTTCCTTATTTTATTTTTGTTTTGAGATCTCCTTCCTTAATATTCTTTCCATCTCTCCACCTTCTCAATCTTGTCTATTGTTAATTTTTCTTTTTCGGTTTAGAGCCCAGCTCCCTCGATCCTCTTTCTTTGGATTCTCTTTTTTTGCTCTCTTTCCTATTCTTCTCTTATTTCCATTTTTCTTCGAAAATTCCGCTTCTCTATTTTTTTTCTTCCAATTATTTCCCTTTTTCTTTTTCCAATCGGATCTTGTTTGCCCTCTATATATAATATATAGAACAACAATAACAACAAAGCCTTATCCCAACTATATAGGGTCGGCTACATGGATTCTTGTCCGCCAATCAGCTCTATTCGACGTCAAACTTGAAGCAAGGCCTAAGCTATACATGTCTTTCTTCACTACCTCCCCTAGGGTCATCTTAGGTCTACCCCTAGCTCTCTTAACCCCGTCAATCTGAATCAAATCACTCTTCCAAACGGGAGCATCTAACGGCCTCCGTTGAACATGGCCATACCATCTCAAATGACCTTCTCATAAGTTATCATGCATTGGCACTACTCCCAAATCAGCTCTAATACGGTCATTCCTTACCTTATCCTTCCTAGTTTTGCCACACATCCATCTTAACATCCTCATTTCAGCTACACTAAGTTTATCAATATGATGCTTCTTGACTGCCCAACATTCAACACCATACATCATAGCCGATCGAATAACTGTCCTATAGAATTTTCCTTTAAGTTTTAAAGGAATACACCGATCGCACAACACTCCAGACGCACTTCTCCACTTCATCCATCCTATTTTAATCCTCTATGAAACATCATCATCTATAACACTTTTTTTGTTTATGATTGAACCTAAATACCTAAAATGATCACTTTGCTGTATTTCCCTCTCAAGAATGTTTACCACCTCATTATCTATCCTTGTGTGACTAAAGTTGTGCACCATAAACTTCGTCTTCATTCTACTTATCTTAAAACCTTTTGATTCCAATGATGATCTCCAAAGCTCTAACTTTGCATTAATCCCTGCTTTGGTCTCATCTACCAAAACAATATCATCAGTAAAAAGCATACACCAAGGAACTTCATCTTGAATGTCTCTGGTAAGATCATCCATGATGAGGGTAAACAAATAAGCGCTTAAAGCTGATCCTTGATGTAACCCAATTGTAATTGGGAATTCACGACCTTGACCCCCTACGATTTTCACACTAGTCACCACATTATAATACATATCCTTAACTATGTCCACATATTTTCTTGAAATGCATATCTTCTCTAGTACTTTCCAAATTAACTCCCTAGGGACTATCATAAGCCTTTAATAGATCGATGAAAACCATATGGAGGTCCTTCTTGTCTTCTCTACATCTTTCCATGAGTCTTTTAAGTAAGGAAATAGCCTCTGTTGTGGATCTACCTAGCATAAAACCAAACTGGTTGTCCGTAATGGTAGTTTCTTTTCTCAAGCGGGTTTCAATAACTCTCTCCCACAGCTTCATAGTATGACTCATTAGTTTTATACCTCTATAATTATTGCAACTCTGAATATCGACTTTGTTTTTGTAGATCGGGACCACAATACTACTTCTCCATTCATTTGGCATTTTTCCTGAGCTCATAATTTTATTGAACAACATAGTTAGCCAAGATACTCCATACATTCCTAGGCTCTTCCAAACTTTTATTGGGACCTCATCTGGGCCAGGTGCTTTGCCTACTTTGATCCTCCTTAAAGCCTCTATCACTTCTGTCACCCTAATTTTACGTATATACCTATGACCTGTGGTGTCATGGTGAGTAATGGAGCAATCTAGAGAACTATTTCCTGAGACGTCTTTATTTAGTAGGCTATAAAAATAATTGTTCCATCTCTCTTTAATGTCCTTATCCCTTACTAGAACTCTACCATCTGTACTTTTAATACATCTAACATGATCTAAATCTCTACTCTGCCTTTCCCTCATCTTAGCTATTTTATAGATAGCTTTTTCTCCTTCCTTAGTGCTTAGATTGATATAAAGATCTTCATATTTATTCGCCTTTACTTGTCCCACAATCTTTTTGGCTTCATTTCTAGCAAATATATATCTTTTTAGATCCTCTATATCCTTAGTCTTTTGCCATGCCTTAAAACTATCTTTCTTAGCTTTAATGGCTGCTTGAACCACATCATTCCACCACCAAGACTCTCTAGGAGAATGACATTTTCCTTTTGATACAACTAGAACCTCTTTAGCAACTTTTTTAATACAAGCAGTCATCTCATTCCACATTGTATTAGCGTCTCCTTCAAAGTTCCACATTCCTTGTCTAATCACATTATCAGTAAAATTTTTTAAGGTATTTCCGTTTAAGCACCACCACCTTATCCTAGGGCACAAAACCTGACCTTTCCTAATACTCGACGTAGTGAGACATATATCTAAGACCAATAATCTATGCTGAGTGATTAGACTCTCCCTAGGCATAACTTTATAATCCTTACATAACAATCTATCTGACCTTCGAGTTAGAAAGAAATTTATTTGGCTTTTATGGTGCCTACTTTTGAAGGTGACCAGATGCTCCTCTCTCTTTTCAAAGTATGTGTTTACGATGGATAAATCATAAGCTGTAGAAAAATCTAGAATTGAGGTCCCCTATTCATTCCTTACTCCAAAACCATATCCCCATGCACATCTTCATAACCTCTACGATCTCCCCCTACATGTCCATTCAAATCACCCCCTATTATAATCTTTTCACCTTGTCCTAAACCTTGTACTAATCCATCCATGTGTTCCAATCCTACTTGGGGTGTGTAAGCGCTAATTATATTGACTATCTCTTTCCCCATCACTAGCTTGATGGCTATAATCCTATCACCAAATCTTTTTACATACACCACATCATTCTTTAAATCTTTATCCACTATTATACCCACTCCATTGCTATTATTTTTATCCCCCGTATACCAAAGTTTAAAGCCATCCAACTCCTTAGCTTTATTACCCTTCCATCTAGTCTCTTGTATGCAAGCTATGTTAATCCTTCTTCTCCTCATAACATCTATCAATTCTAAACTCTTACCTGTTAAAGATCCTATGTTCCAAGATGCTATTCTAATCCTATGTTTATGGACTAGCTTCTTTGCCCACACTCGTCCACAGTACGAGAACCCTTGCCAATTTATCACCGCACCCGGGCACCGATGCGGAAGCCCTAGCAAACTTTTCACCTCATTCAGGTAATGCGGCATCCCTTGCCCATTTTCTCTACACCATGGACTAGGTGTAACGCGTCGTATACAGAGAACGCCCTAGCATTATGCTAATTATCTTTTGTTTGTGAATCCATGATAAGGGTTTGGCTGTGTTTTTAGTGGTACCAGCTGCCAACCTGACGTACCAACCCTCCTCCTTTATCCAGGCATGGGACCGATAGCATACCACTAGCGGAGTTCTTTTTATATAATATATATAAATATATAATATATTAATATTATTAATATATATAATATAATATACATATAAGACATATGTATATATTATATGATATATAATAATATATTATACATTATAAAAGAAATACATGTATATGGGCCGACGTGACTTGGTCCGGACTAGCAAGACTAGTCAAAATTGATAGGACTGAACTAGCTTAGGTCAACCGGGTTGGGCCAAGACTGGGTTGACTGGGTTTGGCTTAGATCATCTCTTCTCTCTCTCTTTGACATCTCATGAGCCATTTCGGCTTGCAACTCTGCATGGGACCTTTGGTGGCCCCTGTCTTGAATTTTCCATGTCCACTTTGAAGAGTATCAAAAATGGAGAATAGTGGCACTAGAATCACCTGATTCGGATGTAGGACGGCCAAGATATGAAGAATGGAAGTTCTATTGATAATTCTGCATGAAAGCTCGCATGGGACCCACCAGTGACTTTTATCCAGAATTCATCACGTCCATTTTGAAGATGATTGAAAATAAAACACAATGGCACTAGAATCACCTGATTCAGGCGTCGGATGATCAAGATATGATGATTTGAAGTTTGACGATAATTCATGCATGCATCTTGCGATAATTACATAAATACCATTGTACTTTTAAACCGACAAAAACTATGATACCTTCCTCATTTAATGTATGAATTAGGTGATTCTGGTATCATTTTGAAGATAATTTCATGACCTATACACCCAAGTAGTAGTCCGTGACCCTGTTGTGTGGCCCATTTAAGAATCACAAAATCTTGAATTAAAAGCCAGAAACTTGTCACATGGATTCACTTATGCTTGGGACGGCAAAAATGGGGTGCTTATAGATGCCCCTCTTTAGCCGAGATTGTTACCAATTGAAGGCTAAAGATAAAAGAACCACATTTTTTATATGAGTGAGATTGCTTATTGGGTTACACTTAGGATAATTTATCCTAAACTGTCTACGTATTCTAGGGGTGTCCTAGAAATGAAGCCCAGAACGTAGTTCGACTGGCAAGAAGGTGTGCTCTTCTTTAAAAGTTGGTGATTGTTCTTCTTGTATGAAGCTAGGCTGTGAATACATGGTTTATTTGTAGGCTGGGAACCACTTCTTGCTGAGGTGGGATTCATGATGCAAGGTACGCACGGGCTTGAACCCGACTTGATCCATTTGTTCGTTGATGAACCTCTTCTTGTATAAAGCTAGGCTGTGAATACAAGGCTTATTTGTAGGCTGTGAACCTCTTCTTGCTGAGGTGGGACTCATGATGCAAGGTTTGTGCGGGCTTGAACCCGACTTGATCCATTTGTAGGCTGATAAACCTCTTCTTGTATGAAGCTAGGCTATAAATACAAGGTTGGTTGCATGAGCTTGAGCTCGGCTTTGATTTGTTTAGATGGAGGACTTGCTGTCTTTTCTTTGATTGAACTGAGGCTCTTTTGATTGAGATTCTGAGATTGATTTTCTGAATAAGCTAGTGCTCTGCATTTGATTCACTTATAGGCTGAGATTGACTTGACCTTTAAATGAGCTAGGGCTCTACATTTGATTCACTAATAGGCTGAGATTGATTTAAACATTGGATGAGCTAGGGCTCTGCATTTGATTCACTTATAGGCTGAGATTGATTTGATCTTTGGATGAGCTTGGGCTCTACATTTGATTATGAAATGAGCAAGAACTCAGAAGGTCACTTTTAGGGTGAGGAATTTGCTATTGATTCTGAAATGAGCAAGAACTTAGAAGGTCACTTATAGGGTGATACTGAATGACTCATCTTTGAAGTTCCTACCAACTTTGGACCTTCGGGGTTGAAAATTGGAATATCCTTCTTGGAAGCTTTATGGCTATGAACCTTTGGGAATGGAAAATAGAATATCCTCTTAAATAGCTTTGTTGCTATGAACCTTTAGGATGCTCGAAAGTGACCCATGCAGGAAATCTTTGTTGACTTTGAACCTTTAGGGTTGAAATCTGATCCATCTTGGAAGTCTCTTGACTTTGAACCTGTAGAGTGCTGGAAATATTTGAAATAATGATGGTAAATGCCTTGGCAGCTTTCCAAGTTTTTTTTTTTTTTGGCCCTATTTTGTTGGTGAAGGCATAAAACATGGCATCAATGGAAATGGTGTCATGGACTTTGCTAGCATGATACCTAGATTTTAAATTTTCCATATATGACCTGGTACTAAAAGTTTGACTCAATTTCAAGACGGTAGTGATGACTTGGTTGCTCCCTTGGAAGGATTCCATGTAATTTCAAAGTGATGATTTTCTTTAGCCAACATTGGTGTTGTTGGATTTTGGATTGAAAGAACTCTAGCGAGGATTTTGGACAAGAATGAGGGGAGCTTGACAGTCTCTAACTAAAGTGATTTTATTGATTGACCTTGGTGTTAAATTGTCGAGGGACATCTTGTCAACTAAGATCTTTGGCTATGCACTATGGTAGACCAAATTGGTAAAACAGCCAAGCGGCGATGAAATGTGACATGGGTTTGGCCCTTGATCTAGGCTCATGAAAAGCTCAGGGCTTTGCAACATTATTGTGCTAATTTTAAAAGATGAATGAACCATGGCCACAAAGTAGCACGAGGGACAAAGGATTCAAAGTGTTCCTTCAGAGAATTTGGTGACCAAATCCTAACAGGTGGGCGACCACATTGGATTTTCTTCATCAACAGGATTGGAAGAACTGAGAAATTGGCAAAAACCAACTTGGACAGACCTACTTCTATTGACTAGTAAAGTTAATGACTTCATACTAGACAATGGATCCTAGATGTAATGCACATGATCAAGTTCAATTCCTCTACATAGGGTATATCTATGCCCCAATGTCTGCATGTTGTGACAGACTGCTACTATAGTGTGCTAGGGGCAAGATAGAAGGAAACGGGCAATCTAATAGAGTTAGAACTAGGATGAATCTGGATTGCATCAAGAATTTGACCATGCTTCCAAGGTCAAAGGAAGATTGACAGATTGATTGCAAAAAGTGAATTCTTAGATAAACCCTTCTTGAATCTTGAAAAATGAGGGAACTGATGATTTGATGAATTTGGCTACATCCGTAACCAGGTCATGAGAATTTGCTCTCTCCCTAATGTGACAAAAGGATTTGAAGATAGAATTTTGTTGAAAGGCAATGCTATGGAGGCCAAAAGGCAATAGATGATGGTTTGTTTAACTCCTCTGAGTATGATTCACTTGAGAGCAAGAGGGGTTATTTTTCTTATGGAGGGTAGACTGGGTATGACACTTGTCCACATAAACCACTGAATTTTTCTATGAAGGGCCAATGAGGGCAATGCTTTAGGGTTGCATCAGGTCACCTATCCCCACTAAGGTATTATGGGTTACCCATTGAGGTTTCTTGGGGTGCTTTTCCTTGCTGAGGTTTCTTTTCTTCCCCTTTTTTTTTCTTTGAATTTTTTTCTTTCTTTTTTATTTATTTATTTATTTTTGCAAATCCCATCTTGGGTTAAATAAACTGTCCTAATATGATGAGGATATTGCCAAAATTATGGTTCTATCCAATTGTTTGAAACCTTTAGGGGAAGTTTGAAAGGCATGACTTTCGTGACAAATGGGTAGCCTTACCCCACTGTTTAAGTTGGCACCTACACGCATTGACAAGTGAGCAGCTATTTGAATCATCACTAAAAGCGACCTTAGGGAAATGTAGTCCCACACCAAAATTATAACAGTGCCAAATTATGTTTTCCTTTCTTGGAGATGTTTAGATGGAGTACATGTCTCAACAAGCTACATCAAGATGCCGAATCAGTCGTGATCATATCTGGGCTTGAAACCTCTAAGTTTGTTGATAAGTATTAATGTTGAAAGTTTGGGAGGACTAATGTAAAACTGTCCACATGGGTCTACCATTGGGAGAGTGTTTGGTTGTTTATGTAGAATGGGCTTATCTTACCGAAAAGATCCCATTTTATTGGCTTGAGAAATGAAGGGCTTATAGGAACCTTGGGAAGCCGTTGGATGTAATAAGCGACATATGAAATTTCCAGCCAAATTCATGAATTTGTACATAAAATGATGACATACTCACAAGATACATTGCGATAAAAATTGATAATCAAAAGAAGGGCTTGTGATGGAGACTCTTTGGAAGGCCGTCGAATTGATGGATGGGAGAGAGAGTCCAATGCTGATGAGAAAACTTTCTCTGATGATGAAGAAGTGATGAGATCATCTCCTATAAAGGCGGGATGTAATTGGCCAAAATCAAAAGTCCATTCCAACATGCTGTGAATCTCGAAGAACGATCACACTTGCTATTGGGATTTAATTGGAACTACCATCTTCTTGATGAGAGGAACAATTGGCTTACTGTCGAGCTCCAATGCCATTCAACATCTTACTATTTTCTTTTCTTTTTTTTTTAATTTTTTTTTATGTGGAGGCCACATAATGTAGTGCTTCCCTTGATCGCAAAGTTGAATCATGACTTTCAATATTGGATTTGAATCTTCTTCTTCCAAACATTTCCAATCAGATAGAACATCTTTGCCCCAGTTAGTACTCTGATCTTTTGTAAACTTTATGAACATTTGTGACTACTCATCTAGATCTGATTTGATCTGAATGGTGAATCCCTATGCTGTCCTCTAGAAGTTAATCATCACATTCTGTCTGATGTGACGACCTCCCATTATTGATGTAGATAAAATGTAGGCTTGAATCTTTTTTTTTCTTTTTTTTTTCTTGGGTATTCCAATGAACTCATTCTTTGATTTTGGGATTGGTCATTCATCATGTATCTTTTGCTTGCAGATGGTGTACTTTAAAAGAACTTTGGTATTTCCATCTTCTTCTTTTTTTTGGCACATCTGTCAACTGCTAATTTGTACTAACTAGATGACTTACTGATATGATCTGTTACTATCTGATGCTTTCCTTGTAATCATTTCACAAGTCAAGGAAATTGGTAGCTTTTTCAATACATGTTTCTTGAGAGTACTCTTATGTCTCTCAGTTGATCATTTAAAGCTTTCCCAGATGGGTTGGACCTTTGTTTCTCAAGAGGACGGGTGGCGTAGAAGTTCTGGATATGGTTCATCATTTCAATCATCTTTAGAGTTAGAATTGACTACGCACATGGAATAGGAGGATGTATGAAACTGGGAGGAAATGTATAGAAGAGACAAGCCACAGAGTTTGAAATCCTAAACCGGGTGATTTCGTTTTACTTACAGGGTAGATTGGACTAGACTTGTCAATAAGCATATCAATCTTCGACCCAGACATGGATGACCTATCGAATACCGATAATAGTAAGTTAAAACAACTAGTTTGTCTAAGTGGCTCCAGTTGGGCATAACACCTTCAACGACCACCTTCTATCGTTGTGGGGATAAATCTTCCTTCAGACATTTAACAGTAGGACTCATCATGCCCCTCTATCAATAGGTGCAAGATACCTACCTTTAGGATTCAATATAATTATCTCTTTTTTTTTTCTTTTTCTTTTTTTTCTTCAGTTTGGGATTCATTCATAACCAGACTATTACTTTTTAAGCTCAAGGTTATTCTGGTTCATGCCCTAGTTTGGGGTTCAATGGATTCATCAATGGACCGGTTCTAGTTGAGTTCAAAATCATTCTAGCTTATGCACCAGCTTAGGGAGCAAGGGGTATCACCATTGCAGTACACCATTTTCAGTCCAGGATTTGACTAGTTTATGCCTCGACTTAGGGGTTTCAATGGATTTCTTCATTAGACCACTCTCAGTTTGGGTCTAAGGTCAATTTGGTTCATGCCCTAGTTTAGGGCACAACGACTTTCCTCATTGGACCATACTCAATTTGGGTCCAAGTTCAATCTGGTTCATGTCCCAGTTTATGGGTTAAGGGTTTCATCATTGGGCCACACCCTAGCCATGATTCTAATTCTTATCCTAGTCTGGGGCATATTGGATCTCATCTTTGTCTACCCTACTGCTCGGGAAAATTTCATTCCCTCTCTTTGATCAATGAGAAATAAGAAGGCAACTCTTTGGATTCTGGCATTTCCTTGGCCAATGGGGCAGAAATGCCCATGATGGGATAGCAATTTTATAGCTGAAGGTTCATGGTTTATGATGACTCCAGAATCTGGAACTAATCTTATCGACAAGCAATGGGGAATGCTTCTCATTCACCATTCCTAACAAGCGTTGCTAACTTGTAGCACTGGGCTATGATAGACATGGATCGGGCTTTAATTGACGAGCCAGAGGTGGATTTTGAATTGATCTCCGATTAATAGAGACAAGTTTGACTTTAAACTAGTCTATAATTGATAAAGATGAAGATTGACTTTGAATTGGTTTCTGATTGATAGATATCATGATTGATAGTCATGGACTGGGCTCTAATTGCTAGAGACAAGGATTGCTTGAGTTAGGCTTCGATTGATAGAGGCCAAGGATGACAATCATGGATTGGACTCTAATTTCTAGAGATGATGGATTGATTGAGTTGAAATGACTGAAATTCTCTTCGATTCCTTCATGAAATGGAACATAGACCAGAGGTAATGGTTGAACGGACCTAGAGGCTAACTCATGCTCACATTGAGTTCATATGAATGGAACCTTTCTTAGTTCCAACTTGAATCGGAACCTAAACCGGAGTTGACGGTTGGACAAGCCTAGGGGCTAATTAAATTCAAATAAATGGAACTCTTCTTAGTTCCAACATGAATCAGAACCTGCACCAAAGTTGATGATTGGATAAGCCTAGTAGCTAATTGAATTCAGATAAATGGGACTCTTCTTAGTTCCAACATGAATCAAAACCCAAACCAAAGTTGATGGTTAGACAGGCCTAATGGCTAAATGAATTCAGATGAACGAAACTCTTCTTAGTTCCAACATGAATCAGAACCTGAACCAAAGTTGAAGGGTGAAGAAGCCTAGAGGCTGAATGTCTTCTCCATTTTAACATGATCTGGGAGTGATGATTGAACCTGCCTTGGGGTTAAAACTTTCTTCAGTTCTGAGATGAACCAAAAATGGTGGTTGAATCTGGGGCTGAATATTTCTTGAGATGAACTGGATGTGATTGAATCTGACTAGGAGCTGAATCTTTCCTTTATTCTAGATGAACTGAAATGATGATTGGATCTACCTAGGCGCTGAATCTTTCTTTAATTCAAAGGTAAATCGGGAATGGTGATTGGATTTCCCTAGGGGCTAAATCTTTCCTTAATTATGAGGTAAATTGAGAACGGTGATTGGATTTGCGTAGGGGCTGAATCTCTCCTTATTTCAGAGGTAAATCGAGAAAGGGTGATTGGATCTGCCTAAGGGTTGAATCTCCCCTTAATTCAAAGGTGCATTGAGAATAGTGATTGGATTTGCCTAGGGACTAAAACCCTCCTTGATTATGAGATGAACTGAATATGATATTTGAGTAGGCCCAGGGACTAACTGTACAGGAATATTGTAAACTTTTTCAAGTATAGGTTATTGTCGCTGCCTAAATTGAATGCTCTATTGCACCAGATTGACTGAGTTACGGATGTGTTCCCAAATATTGTTTCCTCCTTTCTTACAAAATTTGATGTTCAATCAAGATCTAGATTCATGGCTTCCATTGATTCATTTAGAAAGATAACATGGATGGATCTCAAGGTTGGAGATCAAGACAATTCCCTAGTTGTAGGGGCCTCTCACCCTAAAAGGGTGGATAGGGTTGCAGTTTGATTCTCTTTTCCAAAGGCATTGAAACTCAATAGAGGAATATCAAGATTCTAGACATCTAGAGGAATGAAAGAAGTCACATGCACAATCAAAGATGACTTAAGCAAACAAAGTTAGCTCCCTCATAAGGGCCATTGGGTAAATATTATCTGAGTTAATTTAGTTGGGTTTGGTTAAGCTATGTATTCAATCTTGGGACCTCGTGATTCTAAAAATTGATAGTCTGTGATACCAAGGTTTGGCCACTTAGGTTACCCAATTCAATGAAATTGAAATGGATATATTAATCCGTTCTCCTTATTAGGGGTGGTTAGCAAAAGTGGTTCATGGATGAACAAACTAATAAATTTCTTCTTGACCATAGTATCTATGTCTTGACAGGGATTTTCTGCTCATTCTTTTGAAATTGATATGTTAACAATGAGAGATTCGACACATCGGGCTTACTTAATGGAAGGTGTATAGTGACCGTCCACTATGATGTGGAACAGGTGTGTACAAACCTCACACTCCCAATGGATGAGAGTTCAAGATGCTCATCGTGGAGATTCTAACATGTTGACCAATCGAGGATAAAAAGGGGTAAAACTTCGACGTCTCAGACATGGATGTCATGGTTAAGCAGATTTTATTGGGTCGGTTCAGAGATGAACCAAAAATTACAAACATTGGGCTACAATCTGGGTTAGGTTAAAAATGGTCACCTTGACAAGGATGGGGTAACCTATCAACGAATGCACGATGAATAATGGGCCCCCAATCCCTTTATATAATATGTTGCAAGAATCAAGCGACGTGGAGTACCACAATGCATTCCCAAGCGGACCCAAGAAACGCTCGTTAAAGGCTGCTCGCCGATCGTGATCTCACAAAGTACAGGCCAAGGTTGTGTGTTTCGCCTAGCAGGCAGCCCCATATGCTTAGGACCCAATTCGGCTACTTGCAGGAATGTATTACTGAACCCATTCCCACCAAAACAATATTATACAAGCATAACTATAGTATCTTGAGAGCTAGCATCTAATTCACACAAGGACAGTTTTCATTTCGGAGTCTGACGTTTATATCCCCAATGAAGTCGCCACTGTGAGGACAAAGATGTATGGATTTGGATGTCACCACCTAGATTAAGGTCTAGGACCTTAGAAATGTCAAATCTCACCCCAAGGTAAGGCTTCAATTGACTCATGACCCCTAGATCAACTTTTTGGTCCATCAAAGATTGGGTAAGCGTCAGGTTACGGTTATGGGAAGGGGTTAGGCACCCAAACCGCCCGATCAAAATCGGTCTCCAATACTTTTCCTATGCTAGACTCTATTTGTTAAACCAAACCAAACCAAGTGGTTTGATATCATTGAACCAAATCTGTATCCATCAAATTGCCTACGTATTATGGATTTATTCTGAAAATCAGGTTCACCATCGTAGTTCATTTGTGATTAAAGTTTATGGATGTGATTTATGCTTGTGCATGATTAAGTTTATTGTTCAAGTTGAAATTTATGCTTGAAAGGCTGAGAAAACCCTATGGGTTAGGATCTTGATAGTCCATGTGGACTGATAGATAGTCCTAGTGGATCCAAGAATAACCCTATTTGGGTCAAATATGGATAACCCTATCTAGGTTGGAATGTGGATAACCCAATCTGGGTTGAAATGTGGATAAATATCCTAGTGGATTAATGGATAGTCCAAGTGGACTAAGATGTGGATCCAAATTTGGGATTCTCCCAAATGGCCTACGTATCCAAGGGTTTGCCCTAGGAATCAGAATCCGCGTAGTTCAGGCTTGATTTGAAATGGATGGATATCCTAGTGGATCTATGGATAGTTCGAGTGGACTAAGGTTTGGATAACCCTTTTTGGGTTGGAATATGGATAGATATCCTAGTGGATCTATGGATAGTCTGAGTGGACTAAGGTGTGGATAAATATCCTAGTGGATCTATGGATAGTCCAAGTGGGCTAAGGTTTGGATCCGAATATGGGTTTCTCCCAAATGGCCTACGTATCCTATGGTTTGCCCTAGAAATCAGAATCCACGTAGTTCAAAAATGGATATAAATATCCTTGATCATGAGACATATTTGGGTCAAAATGGGGCTTGGATTGAAATGGTTGAATATCCTAGCGGATCTATGGATAGTCCAAGTGGACTGAGGTTTGGATCCGAATTTGGGATTGTCCCAAATGGCCTACGTATCCTAAAGTTTTCCCTAGGAATCAGAATCCGTGTAGTTCGAACTGGATAACCCTATTTGGGTCAAAATGTCGGTAAGTATCCTACTCGATCTATGGATAGTCCGAGTGGACTAAGGTTTGGATAACCCTTTTTGGGTTGGAATAAGGATAGATATCCTAGTGGATCTATGGATAGTCCGAGTGGACTAAGGTTTGGACAAATATCCTAGTGGATCTATGGATAGTCCGAGTGGACTAAGGTGTAGATCCGAATTTGAGATTCTCCCAAATGGCCTACGTATCCTAGGGTTTGCCCTATGAATCATAATCCACGTAGTTCGAACATAACCTGTTCTAGGTTATAAAGTGAGAACTTGTTCTAGGTTTGGGATTGAGATCCTATTCTAGGTTTAGGGTTTAAAACCTATTCTAGGTTTAGGGTTTACCGAGGGGCAAAATCCTCCAAAATTACCCTTTTCATCATGAATTCTAGTTTTGGAAGGTTTGGCAAAGCATTTTTCTTTCTTTATTAAGTTTTTTATTATTCCCATTATGCCCTTCCCAAGTATGTGAGTGCCTAAATGCATGTCTCCACACCTAATATGTTTGCTAGGTGTATAGATATGGCAGTTCGACTAGGGTGTTGCATAAATTAAATTATTGCCCAAAATAAAATATTCTATCTAAATATGGCTTATAAAATATTTATGGCAAGAAATTCACATGTAGTAAGATTGTTTAAAATCTCTCAAATATGGCATGTATTGCAAATAAGGCAAGAGCCTAATATGGTAAGATCTAATATGCTAAGATCTAATATGGCAAGATCTAAGCATGGCAAGATCTAATATGGTAAGATCTAATATGCAAGATCTAATATGCATCTATATATCAATATGGTAAGGACCAATCATAGAATGCATATATGACATGAATTTTTCAAAAAAAAGGAATGATCTTATTGCTATTTTCTAAGCATAGTAAGACTTAAAAAAAATTAAGATTTTGCTAAAATATGGTAAAAATTTATCTATTCTACCAAAAATAGCAATACATGGAATGTGGCGAACATGGTATCCACAATCCAAACAAAGCATATGAATGCTCCAAATATAGTCATTTATCCAAATATGGCAGAATTCATTTAAACAATCATTGATGTTATAATGAATGAGACATCAATGAAATTTTTTTTGAAAAGTGCAAAATTATCAAAACAAATATATGTTTAATGTTCTTTGAAAAATTATTATTTTTATGAAGAGATTTGGGAAGATTAATGACTCAAAACTATGAAAATTGTGACACAAGGTTCCAGAAAATTGACAAAACTGTGAACTGTATCCAGATTTATCACATTATACAAGAATGACCATAAGAAGGTCTTTCGAAACTCAAATCAAGCTCAACTATTTTTCATAGAAAGATGACTTAATATATTATATTTCATATGAAGGACATGAATCCCAACAGAAAGCAAAAATAGGTCAAAGATATGCTCTAAGACCGAACATGTGCACTGGTCAAATCTGTTCCAGATTTTTGACCAGTTGCACCATAAATTCCATATAAAATTTTATTCTTAATGAAAATTAAATACAGATATATGTCTATGTAGATAACTATCTGATCTAAAATTTTATTAAGAAAAACAAGTTAAAACAGTATATTTTCTTTGTGAAAAATGACACTTTTCAATTATGCAAATCAGTATATCATGACAGATATAAAATCAGAGCTCTATGCACTTAAAAATTTATATCAATTCAATAAAAAATGGAAAAAATATGCAACTAGTGCCATTTTTTAGAAGACTTTCATGTCTAAAAAATTAATGTTAAGTGGATTTTCTGACTATTGTCATAAGGCCTTTGTCTAGAGACTTTCTTATGGAGGATTGCATTACATCCGAAAAAAATAGCAATGCCAAAGACAAATTTTTTTGATATATTTCCCCAATTCCAGATGGCACGAAATTTATAGGGTAGTCTTCTAACATATCAGAGAGACTCCCTTAAAATGTTGGGCTTTAAAAGCTTAGAAAAAATACATATGATGTACGTCCTAAGTTTGAACCCTAAATCTAGAATTTTCAAATCAGAAAATCACTTTATGAAATTTACAAAAAACATCAAACATCATTGTATATCATTCAAAAATTCATCATTGAATAGCTTAGACAAATTATCATTCATGAAAAATGTTAGGCATAGGCATCCTAACATTAACAAGCATGTAATAGAGCATTCATGATTGAGATTTCATGGAAATTAGCCTTTTTCAAGCAAAATTGGCATTCGAGCATTCTAACGACCTCTAAATTTGTTTAGAGTACTAATCTTGGGCTCAAATCGAGCGAAACCATTGATGAAGGGTGGTTGGAGGTTGTATCAACCCCTTTTGAATGTGAATCCTCCTTCTCCTCTCTTCTGCTTCTCTCTCTCTTCTCTTTCTCTCTTTTCTTCTTCTCCTTTCTTTCTTTTCTCTTTTCTCTCTCTTTCTTTCTCCCTCTCTCGTGTTTTCTCTCTCTCACTCACATTTTCCTCTCCCTCAGTCACGTTCTCCTCTTTCTATGGTCTGGAAAAAGAGACCCTCCTCTCTCTTCTCTTGCCTATTTATAATTTTTCTCTCCTTTTCTAGAAGATTATTCTTTCCTTTCTTCTTCTTTTCTAGAAAATCTTTTTTTCTTCCTTTTTCTTCTTTCCTTTCTTCTTTTCCTTCCCTTTTCTCTTCTCCTTCTCCATTCCACACGTTCTCTTTCTCTCCCTCTTCTAGAAAATCCTCTCCTCCTCTTTCCTTCTTCTCTCTTCCTTCCTTTTCTTCTTTTTTCTAAATTTTTTTTCCATTTTTTCTTCTTTCCTTTCTTTTCTTCCTTCCCACATTTTTTTTCTTCTTCCTTTATTTCCTTTTTCTCCTTCTTCTTCTAGAAAACCCCTTCTCTCTTTCCTTTTTCTCCTTCCTTCTTCTCGAAAAATCCTTCTTTCTTTCTTTTCTTTCTTCTTTCCTTTTCTTCTTCCATCTTTTCCTTCCTTTTTTCTTTCCTTTTTTCTTTTCTCCCTCTCTTTTCACATTTTCTTTCTTAGAAAACATTTCCTTTTTTTTTCTTTTTCTCCCTTTTTCTTTTTTTCTTTCCTTTTTCTTTCCTTCCTTTTTTCTTTCTTTCTTTCTCCCTCTCTCTTTCACGTTTTCTTTCTAGAAAATGTGAAGGGGAATCTTTTCCCCTTTTTTTTCTTTTCTTTTTTTCTTTTGTTTCTCTCTCTTTCCTTTTTTTTCTCCCATTCTCTTTCCTATGGCCTCACTTTCCTCTTTCTTTCCACGGCCTCACTTTCCTCTTTCTTTCCTTATATATATATATATATATATATATATATATATATATATATATATATATATATATATATATATATATATATGTATAAACGTATTAATACATATAATATATCCATAAGATATGTATATCTATATATGTATACATATATATATATATATATATATATATATATATATATATATATATATATATATATATATATATATAAATATATTAATAAATATAATATATCCATAAGATATATATATATGTATTATATATAATAATATATTATACATTATACATATATAAAAGAAATGCATGCATACGGATAGACATAACTTGGTCTGGATTGGTCTGAGCTGGGCCGAGCTAAGTTAGACTAAGCTGGATTAAGCTAGTTTGGATTAAGGTTGACATTTCATAGTCTATTTCTGTCACCCTTCCATATGAAATTTTTTGATAGCATCTGTTCCAAATTTTCTACGTTCACTTTGTAGAACATTAAAAATAAGGAATATTGGAGCTTGAATCATCTCATTTGGAAGTGAAATGACCAACTTATAAATTTTTAAAGATTAAATAATCATTTCCATGTGTAATCTTTCATGGGACCCACTGGTGACTTCTACTTGGGATTTATTTATGTCCACTTTGAAGAGGAGTGAAAATATGGAATATTGGCCTTTGAATCATCTGATTCCGATATCAGATGTCCAAGATATGATGTCTTGAAGTTTGAATGGTAATGCATGCATGATACAATAATTACGTAAATGCCCTTGCATTTTCAAACTACGATATCTTCCTTGTTTGATGTTAGAATTTGATGATTTCGGTCTCATTTCAAAGATAATTTCACGACATATTCATCCAAGTAGGTAATAGCCTATGACCCTACTGTGGGGTTCATTAGAGAATCACCAACCTTTGGGTTAAAGGTCGGAAACCTACCATATTGGTTCACTTATGCAGAGGGTGGCAAAAATGGGGTGCTTACAGATGCCCCTCCTTAGCCGAGACTGTTACCAATTGAAGGCTGAAGATAAAAGAACTACATTTCTGGGATATGAGTGAGATTGTTTATTGGGCTGCACTTAGGGTAATTCATCATAAACAGCCTACGTATTCAAAGGGTGTCCTAGAAATCAAGCCCAGAACGTAGTTCGACTGGCAAGAAGGTTTGCTCTTCTTGGAAGATTGGTGACTGTTCTTCTTATATGAAGCTAGGCTGTGAATACAAGGCTCATTTGTAGGCTGGGAACCTCTTCTTGCTGAGGTGGAACACATGATGCAAGGTATGTGCGGGCTTGGACCCGGCTTGATCCATTTGTAGACTAATAAACCTCTTCTTGTACGAAGCTAGGCTATGAATACAATACTCATTTATAGGCTGGGAACCTCTTCTTGCTGAGGTGACTCATGATGCAAGGTATGTGCGGGCTTGGACCCGACTTGATCCATTTTTAGGCTGATAAACCTCTTCTTTTATGGAGCTAGGCTGTGAATACAAGGCTCATTTGTAGGATGGGAACCTCTTCTTGCTGAGGTGGAACTCAATGTAAGGTTTGTGCGGGCTTGGACCCGGCTTGATCCATTTATAGGCTGATAAACCTCTTCTTGTATGGAGCTAGGCTGTGAGTACAAGGCTCATTTGTAGGATGGGAACCTCTTCTTGCTGAGGTGGAACTCAATGCAAGGTATGTGGGGTTTGGACCTGGCTTGATCCATTTGTAGGCTGATAAACCTCTTCTTGTATGAAGCTAGGCTGTGAATACAAGGCTCATTTGTAGGCTAGGAAGCACTTCTTGCTGAGGTGGAACTCAGTGCAAGGTATGTACGGGCTTGGACCCGGCTTGATCCATTTGTAGGCTGATAAACCTCTTCTTATATGAAGCTAGGCTGTAAATACAAGGTTGATTGCATGACCTTGGGCCGGCTTTGATTTGTCTCGATGGAAGACTTGATGTCTTTTCTTTGATTGAACTGAGGCTTTTTTTATTGAGATTCTGAGATTGCTTTTCTAAATAAGCTAAGGCTTTGTATTTGATTCACTTATAGGCTAAGATTGACTTGATCTTTGAATGAGCTAGGGCTCTACATTTGAGTCACTAATAATCTGAGATTGATTTGATCCTTGGATGAGCTAGGGCTCTGCATTCACTTATAGGCTGAGATTGACTTGATCTTTGAATGAGCTAGGGCTCTACATTTAATTCGCTAATAATCTGAGATTGATTTGATCTTTGGATGAGCTAGGGCTCTACATTAACTTATAGGCTGAGATTGACTTGATCTTTGAATGACCTAGGGCTCTGCATTTGATTCACTAATAATCTGAGATTGATTTGATCTTTGGATGAGCTAGGGCTCTGCATTCACTTATAGGCTGAAATTGGCTTGATCTTTGGATGAGCTAGGACTCTGCATTTGATTTACTTATAGACTGAGATTGATTTGAACTTTGGATGAGCTAGGTCTCCGCATTTGATTCTGAAATGAGCAAGAACTCAGAAGGTCACTTATAAGGTGATACTGAATGACACGTCTTGGCAGTTCCTACCAGCTTTGGACCTTCGGGATTGAAAATAAGAATATCCTTCTTGGAAGCTCTATGGCTATGAACCTTTAGGATGCTTGAAAGTGACCCATACAGGAAGGCTTTGTTGACTTTGAACTTTTAGGGTTAAAATCTGACCCATCTTGGAAGTCTCTTGACTTTGAACCTATAGAGTGCTGGACATATTTGAAATGATGGAGAATTCCTTGGCACTTTTCAAAGTTTTTATTTTTTTATTTTTTTTATTTTTTTATTTTTTGCTCCTGCTTTATTGGTGAAGGCACAAAACATGACATCAATGAAAATGGTGTCATGAAATATGACATGGGTTTGGCCCTTGATATAGGCTCATAAAAGCTTAGGGCTTTGCAACATTGTTGTGCCAATTTTGAAAGATGAATGAACCATGGCCCCAAAGTAGGTATGAGGAGCAAAGGATTCGAAGTGTTCCTTCAGAGAATTTGATGACCAGATCCTAACAGGTGAGCTACCACATTGGCTTTTCCTCATCAACGTGATTGGGAGAACTGAGAATTTGGCAAAAACCAACTTAGACGGATCTACTTCTATTGACTAAGAAATTCAGTGACTTCAGATTAGACAATAGATCCTAGATGTAATGCTCATGATCAAGTTCAATTCCTCTGCATAGGGTATATCTATGCCCCAGTGTCTGCATGTTGTGACAGACCACTACTGTAGTGTGCTAGGGCTTAATAGAAGGAAATAGGCAATCAAACAGAGTTAGAACTAGGTTGAATCTAGATTGCATCCAGAATTTGACCATGCTTCCAAGGTCAAGGGAAGATTGATAGATTGATTGCAGAAAGTGATTTCTTAGATAAACCCTTCTTGAATATTGAAAAATGAGGGAATTGATGATTTGAATGAATTTGGCTACATCCGTAACCAGGCCATGAGAATTTTCTCTCTCCCTAACATGACCAACAGGATTTGAAGATAGAATTCTATTGAAAGGCAATGCTATGGAGCCCAACAGATGATGGTTTGTTCAACTCCTCCGAGTATGATTCACTGGAGAGCAAAAGAGAGGTTCCTTATGAAGGGTAGACTGGGTATGACACTTGTCTACATGAACCACTAGATTTTTCTATGAAGGGCCAATGAGGGCAATGCTTTAGGGTTGCATCAGGTCGTCTATCCCTACTAAGGTATTATGGGTTGCCGTTGAGGTTTCTCGGGTTGCCTTTCCCTGCTGAGGTTTCTTTTCTTCCTTTTATTTTTTATTTTTTCTTTTTGCAAACCCCATCTTGGGTTGAATAAAGCGTCCTGATATGGTGAGGATATTGCCAAAATTATGATCCTATCCAATGGTCTGAAATCTTGAGGGAAAATCCAAACGGCATGACTTTCATGACAAATGGGTAGCCTTACCCCACTGTTGAAGTTGACACATACACACATTGATAGGCAGGCAGCTATTTGAATCATCACCAAAAGCGATCTTAGGGAAATGCAGTCCTACACTAAAATTAAAAATGGTGCCGAATTATGTTTTCCTTTCTTGGAGATGTTCAGATAGAACACGTGTCTCAACAAGCTACATCGAGATATCGAATCAGTCACGATCATATCTAGACCTGAAACCTTTAAGTTTGTTGACAAGTATTGATGTTGAAGGTCCGAGAGGACTGATGTGAAACTGTCCACATGGGTCTACCATTGGGAGAGTGTTTGGTTGTTTATGTAGAATGGGTTTATCTTACTGAGAAGATCCCATTTTATTGGCTTGAGAAATGAAGGGCTTATAGGAACCTTGGGAAGTCGTCGGATGTAATGAACGACAGATGAGAGTTCTAGCCAGATTCATGAATTTGTACATAAGATGATGGCATGATCATTAGATACAATGCCATAAAAAATTGATAATCAAAAGAAGGGCTTGTGATAGAGACTCCTTAGAAGGTTGTCAGAATGATAGATGGGAGAGAGAGTCTAATGCCGATGAGAAATCCTTCTCTGATGATGAAGAAGTGATGAGATCATCTCCTGTAAAGACGGGATGTAATTGGCCAAAATCAAAAGTTTGGTCCAACATGCTATGAATCTCGAAGAACGATCGCACTTGCTTTCAGGCTTTAGTTGGAACTACCATCTTCTTGAAGTGAGAGGGCCAATTGGCTTACTTTCAAGCTCCAATGCCATTCAACATCTTGCTATTTTCTTTTCTTCTCTTTTTTTTTCTTTTTTCTTTTTTTTTTTGGATGTAAAGGCCACATAATGCAGTGCTTCGCTTGATCAAAAAATTGAATCCTGACTTTCAATATTGGATTTGAATCTTCTTCTTCCAAACTTTTCCAATCAAATAGAACATCTTTGCCCCAATTAGTACTCTGATCTTCTGTAAACTTTATGAGCATTTGTGACTGCTCATATAGTATCTAATTTTATCTGAATAGTGAATCAGTATGCTATCCTCTAGAAGTTACTCATCACCTTCTATCTGATGTGACTACCTCCCATTATTGATGTAGATAAAACATAGGCTTCAATTTTTTTTTTGGGGGTATCCCAATGACCTCATTCTTTGATTTTGAGATTGATCATTCATCATGTATCTCTTCCTTGCAGATGATGTACTTTGCAAGAACTTTGGTATTTCTATATTTTTGGTGGCACATCTGTCCTCCACTCATTTGTACTGATTGGCTGACCTATTGATATGATCTGTTATTATGTAATGCTTTCCTTGGAATCTTTTCACAGATAGAACAAATGGTAGTTTTTCCAATACATGTTTCTTGAGACTACTCTTATGTCTCCCGATTGATCATTTAAAGCTTTCCCAGACGGGTTGGACCTTTCTTTCTCAAGAGGCCGGGTGGCGTAGAAGTTCAGGAGATGGCTCATCATTTCAATCATCTTCAGAGTCAGAATTAACTGCGCACGTAGAATAGGAGGATGTATGAAACTGGAAGGAAATGTATGGAAGAAACAAAGCACAAAGATTGAATTCCCAAATGGGGTGATTTTTCCCGGGGGCGTTGAATGACTTGTCAACAAGCTATTGACTTGGACCCAGACATGGATGACCTATCAAATACCGATAATAGAAAGTTGAAACAACTAGTTCGTCCAAGCGGCTCCAGTTGGGCATAACGCCTTCGACGACCACCTTCAGTTGTTGTGGGAATAAGTCCTCTTTCAGATTTCTAATAGCAGGACTCATCATGCCCCTCTATCAATAGGTGCAAGATACCTACCTTTTAGGGTTCCATACAATTCTTTTCCTCTTTTTTTTTTCAGTTTGGGATCCATTCAAAACCAGACTATTGCTTTTTAAGCTCAAGGTTACTCTGGTTCATGCCCTAGTTTTGGGTTCAATAGATTCATCAATGGACCGCTTCTAGTTGAGTTCAAATCATTTTAGCTTGTGACCCAGCTTGGGGAGCAAGGGGTATTGCCATTGCACTACACCATTTTAAGTCCAAGATTAGACTAGTTTATTGCTCATCTTGGGGGGTTCAATGGATTTCTTTATTAGACCACTCTCAGTTTGGGTCCAAGGTCAATTTGGTTCATACCCCAGTTTAGGGCATAATGGCTTTCCTCATTGGACCACACTCAATTTGGGTCCAAGTTCAATCTGGTTCATGCCCCAGTTTATGGGTTAAGGGTTTCATCATTGGACCATTCCCTAGCTATGATTCTGGTTCCTATCCTACCCTGGGGCATATCGGATCTCATCTTTGGTCTACCCTACTGCTCGGGAAAATTCCATTTCTTCTCTTTGAATAATGAGAAATGTGAGGGCAAATCTTCGGATTCTAGTATTTCCCTGGCCAATGGGGTAGAAATGCCCATGATGGGATAGCACTATTATAGCTAAAGGTTCATGGTCTCTTGATGATTCCATAATATGGAATTGATCTTTACTGACAGGCATTGAGGAATGCTTCTCATTCACCAGTCTTGACGACCTATCCTAACTTGTAGCACTGGGCTATGATAGACATGGATCAGGCTCTAATTGATAGAGCCAGAGATTGATTTTGAATCGGTCTCCGATTGGTAGAGACAAGATTAACTTTGAATTGGTCTCTAATTGATAGAGATAGAGTGGACTTTGAAATGATCTCTGATTAATAGAGACAGAGTTGACTTTAAATTGGTCTCTGATTGATAGAGATCAAGATTGACTTTGATTTGGTCTCTGATTGATAGAGATCAAGATTGACTTTGAATTGGTCTCTGATTGATAGAGATCAAGATTGATTTTGAATTGGTCTCTGATTGATAGAGATCAAGATTGATTTTGAATTGGTCTCTGATTGATAGAGATCAAGATTGATTTTGAACTGGTCTCTGATTGATAGAGATCAAGATTTCCAGTTGTGGACTAGGCTCTAATTGCTAGTGGCAAGGATTGCTTAAATTGTTGATAGAGGCCAAGGATGACAATCATGGGTTGGACTCTAATTGCTAGAGATGGTGGATTGATTGAGTTAAAATAACTAAAATTCTCTTTGATTCCTTTATGAAGTGGAATATGGACCAGAGGTAATGGTTGAACAAGCCTAGAGGCTAACTCATGCTCACATTGAGTTCATATGAATGGAACCTTTCTTAGTTCCAACATGAATCGAAGCCTGAACTGGAGTTGACTGTTGGACAAGCCTAGGGGCTAATAAAATTCAAATGAATGGAACTCTTCTTAATTCCAACATGAATTAGAACATGAACCACAGTTGATGGTTGGATAAGCCTAGTGGCTAAATGAATTCAGATGAAATTGAACTCTTCTTAGTTCCAACATGAATCAGAACCTGAACAAAATTGATGGTTCGATAAGCTTAGTGGCTGATTGAATTCAGATGAAAGGAACTTTTCCTAATTCCATCATGAATCGGAACCTGAACCAAAGTTTATGATTGGACCGGCCTAGTGGCTAATTGAATTTAGATGAATCATAACTTAAACCACAGTTGATGGTTGGATAAGCCTAGTGGCTAAATGATTTAGATGAATGGGACTTTTCCTAGTTCCGACATGAATCAGAACCTAAACAGGAGGTGAAGGGTGAAAAAAAAAGCCTATGGACTGAATGTCTCATCCACTATAACATGATTTGGGAGGTGATGATTGAACCTGCCTAGGGGTTAAACCTTTTTTCAGTTCTGAGATGAACCAAAAATAGTGGTTGAATCTGGGGTTGAATATTTCTTTGATTTTGAGATGAACTGGATGTGATTGAATCTGCCTAGGGGCTGAATCTTTCCTTAATTCTGGATGAACCATAATGATGATTGAACCTGCCTAGAAGCTTAACCTTTCTTCAGTTCTGAGATGAACCAGAAATGGTGATTGAAACTAGGGCTGAATATTTCTTTGATACTGAGATGAACTGGATGTGATTGAATCTTCCTAGGGGCTGAATCTTTCCTTAATTTTGGATGAACCGAAATGATGATCGGACCTACCTAGGGGCTGAATCTTTTCTTAATTCAAAGGTGAATCGAGAACTATGATTGGATTTGCCTAGGGGCTGAATCTTTCCTTAATTATGAGATGAATTGAGAAGTATGATTGGATTTGCCTAGGGGCTGAATCTTTCCTTAATTCAGAGATGAATCGGAAACTATGATTGGATTTTCCTTGGTACTGAATCTTTTCTTAATTCAAAGGTGAATCGAGAACTATGATTGGATTTGCCTAGGGGCTGAATCTTTCCTTAATTCAAAGGTGAATCGAGAACTATGATTGGATTTGCCTAGGGACTAAATCTTTCCTTAATTCAGAGATGAATCAGCAACTATGATTGGATTTTCCTAGGGGCTGAATCTTTCCTTAATTCAGAGATGAATCGAGAACGGTGATTGGATTTGCCTAGGGGCTGAATCTTTCCTTAATTATGAGATGAATTGAAAACAGTGATTGGATTTGCCTAGGGGCTGAATCTTTCCTTAATTCAGGGATGAATCGAGAACAATAATTGGATTTGCCTAGGGGCTGAATCTTTCCTTAATTCAAAGATGAATCGAGAACTATGATTGGATTTGCCTAGGGGCTAAATCCTTCCTTAATTCAGAGATGGATCAGGAACTATGATTGGATTTGCCTAGGGGCTGAATCTTTCCTTGAGTATAGGATGAATTGAATATGATATTTAAGTAGTCCCAAAGACTAACTATACAGGAATATTTTAAACTTTTTCAAGTATAGGTGCTTGTTGCTGCCTAAACTGAATGCTCTATTGCACCAGATTGACTGAGTTACTGATTGTGTTCCCAAATCTGGTTGCCTTCTTTCTTACACAATTTGATGTTCAATAAAGATCTAAATTCATGACTTCCATTGATTCATTTAGAAAGATAACATAGATGGATCTCAAGGTGGGAGATCAATACAATTTCTTAGTTGTAGGGATCTCTCACCCTAAAAGGGTGGATATGGTTGCAGATTGATTTCTTTTCCAAAGGCATTGTAACCCAATGGAGAAATATCAAGATTCTAGACATCTAGAGGAGTAGAAGTCACATGCACAATCAAGGATGACTCAACCAAACAAGAGCTAGATCCCTCATAAGGGCGATTGGGTAAACATTATCCAAGTCAACTTAATTGAATTTGATGAAGCCATGTGTTCAGTCTTGTAACCTATCACCGAATGTTCGATGAATAATGGGCCCCCAATCCCTTTATATACTATGTTGCAAGGATCCAAGCGACGTAGAGTAGCATAACGCATTCTCAGGCAGACCCAAGAAAAGCTTGTTAGAGGCTGCTCGCCGGTCGTGGTCTCACAAAGTACAGGCTAAGGCTGTGTGTTTCGCCCAGTGGACTGCCCCATATGCATGGGACCCGGTTCGGCTACTCGCACGAATGTGTGACAGAACCTATTCCCCCCAAAGCAATATTATACAAGCATAAATATAGTATCCTAAAATCTAGCAACCAATTCACTCAAGGAAAGTTTTCATTTAGGAGTTTGACATTTATATCCCCAGTGAAGTCGCCACTTTGAGGACCTAGATGGAAATCTTTAGAAGTCGCCACCTAGATTAAGGTCTAAGACCTTAGAAATGTGAAATCTCACCCCAAGGTAAGACATTGATTGACTCATGGCCCTTAGATTGGATTTCTGGTCCATCAGAGATTAGGTAAGCATCAGGTTACGATTATGGGAAGGGGTTAGGCACCCAAACCGCCCGATCAAAATTGGTCTCCTATACCTTTCCTATGCTAGACTCTATTTGTTAAACCAATGCAAACCAAGTGGTTTGATATCATTGAACCAAATCTGTATCCATCAGATTGCGACGTATTATGGATTTATTCCAAAAATCAGGTTCACCATCGTAGTTTAGGTATGATTAAAGTTTATGGATGTGATTTATGCTTGTGCATGATTAAGTTTATTGTTCAAGTTGAAATTTATGCTTGAAAGGCTGAGAAAACCCTATGGGTTAGGATCTGGATAGTCCACATGGACTGATAGATAGTCCTAGTGGATCTAAGAATAACCCTATTTGGGTCAAATATGGATAACCCTATTTGGGTTGGAATGTGGATAAACCATATCTGGGTTGAAATGTGGATAAATATCCTAGTCGATCTATGGATAGTCCAAGTGGACTAAGATGTGGATCCGAACTTGGGATTCTCCCAAATTGCCTACGTATCCTAGGGTTTGCCCTAGGAATCAGAATCCGCGTAGTTCGGGCTTGAGTTGAAATGGATGGATATCCTAGTAGATCTATGGATAGTCCGAGTGAACTAAGGTTTGGATAACCCTTTTTGGGTTGGAATATGGATAGATATCCTAGTGGATTTATGGATAGTCCGAGTGGACTAAGGTGTGGATAAATATCCTAGTGGATCTATGGATAGTCCAAGTGGACTAAGGTTTGGATCCGAATTTGGGTTTCTCCCAAATGTCCTACGTATCCTATGGTTTGCCCTAGAAATCAGAATCCACGTAGTTCAAAAATGGATAACCCTATTTGGGTCAAAATGGGACTTGGATTGATATAGTTGAATATCCTAGTGGATCTATGAATACTCCAAGTGGACTGAGGTTTGGATCCAAATTTGGGATTATCCCAAGTGGCCTACGTATCCTAGGGTTTGCCCTAGGAATCAGAATCCACGTAGTTTAAACTGGATAACCCTATTTGGGTTAAAATGTGGGTAAGTATCCTAGTGGATCTATGGATAGTCCGACTAGACTAAGGTTTGGATAACCCATTTTGGGTTGGAATATGGATAGATATCATAGTGGATCTATGGATAGTCCGAGTGGACTAAGGTTTGGACAAATATCTTAGTGGATGTATTGATAGTCTGAGTGGACTAAGGTGTGGATTCGAATTTCGGATTCTCCCAAATGGCCTACATATCCTAGGGTTTGCCCTAGGAATCAGAATCCGCATAGTTCGAACATAACCTGTTCTAGGTTATAAAGTGAGAACCTGTTCTAGGTTTGGGATTGAGAACCTATTCTAGGTTTAGGGTTTAAAACCTATTCTAGGTTTAGGGTTTACGGAGGGGCAAAATCATCCTAAATTACCCTTTTCATCCTGAATTCTAATTTTAGAAGGTTTGGCAAAGCATTTTTCTTTCTTTATTAAGGTTTTTATTATTCCCATTATGCCCTTCCCAAGAATGTGGGTGCCTAAATGCACGTCTCCACACCTAATATGTTTGCTAGGTGTATAGATATGGCAGTTCGACTAAGGTGTTGCATAAATTAAATTATTACCCAAAATAGAATATTCTATCTAAATATGGCATATAAAATATTTATGGCAAGAAATTCACATGTAATAAGATTGTTTAAAATCTCTCAAATATGGCATATATTGCAAATAAGGCAAGAGCCTAATATGGTAAGATCTAATATGGCAAGATCTAAGCATGGCAAGATCTAATATGGTAAGATCTAATATGCAAGATTTAATATGCATCTATATATCAATATGGTAAGTACCAATCATAGAATGCATATATGACATGAATTTTTCAAAAAAAAGAAAGATCTTATATTCTATTTTCTAAGCATAGTAAGACTTAAAAAAAATTAAGATTTTGCTAAAATATGGTAAAAATTTATCTATTCTACCAAAATAGCAATACATGGAATGTGGCGAACATGTTATGCACAATCCAAAGAAAGCATATGAATGCTCCAAATATAGTCATTTATCCAAATATGGCAGAATTCATTTAAACAATCATTGATGTTATAATGAATGAGACATCAATGAAACTTTTTTTGAAAAGTGCAAAATTATCAAAAAAAACATATGTTCAATGTTCTTTGAAAAATTGTAATTTTTATGAAGAAATTTGGGAAGATTAATGACTCAAAACTGTGAAAATTGTGACACAAGGTTCCAGATAATGGACAAAACTATGAACTGTATTCAGATTTGTCACATTATACAAGAATGACCATAGGTAGGTCTTTCGGAACTCAAATCATGCTCAAATATTTTTCATAGAAAGATGACTTAATATATTATATTTCTTATGAAGGACTTGAATCCCTACAGAAAGCAAAAATACGTCAAAGATATGCCCTAAGACCGAACATGTGCATTGGTCAAATCTGTTCCAGATTTTTGACCGGTTGCACAATAAATTCCAAATACAATTATATTCTTAATGAAAATTAAATGCAGATATATGTCTATGTAGATAACTATTTGATCTAAAATTTCATTAAGAAAAACAAGTTAAAACAGTATATTTTCTTTGTGAAAAATGATTCATTTCAATCATGCAAATCAGTACATCCTAACAGATATAAAATCAGAGTACTATGCACTTAAAAATTGATATAAATTCAAAAACAAATGGAAAAAATATGAAACAAGTGCCATTTTTTAGAAGACTTTCATGTCTAAAAAATTCATGTTAACTGGATTTTCTGATTATTGTCATAAGGCCTTTGTCTAGAGACATTCTGATGGAGGATTCCATTACATCCGAGAAAAATAGCAATGTTAAAGAAAAACATTTTTGATATATTTCCCCAATTCTAAAGGGAACAAAATTTTTAGGGTAGTCTTCTAACATATCAGAGAGACTCCCATAAAAGTTTGGGCATTAAAAACTTAGAAAAAATACATATGATGTACATCCTAATTTTGAACCCTAAATCTAGAATTTTCAGATCAGAAAATCACTTTATAAAATTTACAAAAAAATCATACATCATTGTATATCATTCAAAAATTCATCATTGAATAGCTTAGACAAATTATCATTCATGAAAAATGTTAGACATAGGCATCCTAACATTAACAAGCTTGTAATAGAGCATTCATGATTGAGATTTCATGGAAATTAGCCTTTTTCAAGCAAAATTGGCATTCGAGCATTCTAACGACCTCTAAATTTGTTTAGAGTACTAACCTTGGGCTCAAATCAAGCGAAACCATTGATGAAGGATGGTTGGAGATTGTATCAACCCCTTTTGAATGTGAATCCTCCTTCTCCTCTCTTCTGCTTCTCTCTCTCTTCTCTTTCTCTCTTTTCTTCTTCTCTTTTCTTTCTTTTCTCTTTTCTCTCTCTTTCTTTCTCCCTCTCTCACGTTTTCTCTCTCTCACTCGCGTTTTCCTCTCCCTCACTCACGTTCTCCTCTCTCTATGGTCTGGAAAAAGAGACCCTCCTCTCTCTTCTCTTGCCTATATATAATTTTTCTCTCATTTTCTAGAAGATCCTTCTTTCCTTTTTTTTTTTTTCTAGAAAATATTTTTTTCTTCTTTTTTCTTCTTTCCTTTCTTCTTTTCCTACCTTTTTCTCTTCTCCTTTTTCATTCCACATGTTCTCTATCTCTCCCTCTTCTAGAAAATCCTCTCCTTCTCTTTCCTTCTTCTCTCTTCCTTCATTTTCTTCTTTTTTCTACAAAATTATTTTTTTCCATTTTTTCTTCTTTCCTTTCTTTTCTTCCTTCCCATGTTTTTTTCTTCTTCCTTTCTTTCCTTTTTCTCCTTCTTCTTCTAGAAAACCCCTTCTCTCTTTCCTTTCTCTTCTTCCTTCTTCTAGAAAAATCCTTCCCTTTTTCTTTTCTTTCTTCTTTCCTTTTCTTCTTCCATCTTTTCCATCCTTTTTTTCTTTCCTTTTTTCTTTTCTCCCTCTCTTTTCATGTTTTCTTTCTTAGAAAACATTTCCTTTTTTTCTCTTTTTTTCTTTTTATCATTTTTTCTTTTTTTTCTTTCCTTTTTCTTTCCTTCCTTTTTTCTTTCTTTCTTTCTCCCTCTCTCTTTCACGTTTTCTTTCTAGAAAACGTGAAAGGGAATCTTTTTCCCTTTTTTTTCTTTTATTTCTCTTTCTTTCCTTTTTTTTCTCCCATTCTCTTTCCTATGGCCTCTCTTTTCTCTCTCTTTCCACGGCCTCACTTTCCTCTCTCTTTCCTAATATATATATATATATATATATGTATTAATACATATAATATATCCAGAAGATATGTATATCTATATATGTATACACATATATATATATATATATATATATATACACATATATATATATATATATATATATATATATATATATATATATATATATATATATATATATATATATATATATGTGTGTGTAAATATATTAATACATATAATATATATCCATAAGATATATATATATGTATTATATACAATAATATATAATACATTATACATATATAAAAGAAATGCATGCATACGGACTGACATAACTTGGTCTGGATTGGTCTGAGCTGGGCCGAGCTAAGTTAGACTAAGCTGGATTAAGCTGGTTTGGATTAAGGTTGACATTTCATAGTCCATTTCTGTCACCCTTCCATATGGAATTTTTTGATAGCATCTGTTTCAAATTTTCTACGTTCACTTTGTAGAACATTAAAAATAAGGAATATTGGAGCTTGAATCATCTCATTTGGAAGTGAAATGGCCACCTTATGAATTTTTGAAATTAAATAATCATTTCCATGTGTAATCTTTCATGGGACCCACTGGTGACTTCTACTTGAGATTTGTTTACATCCACTTTGTAGAGGACTGAAAATAAGGAATATTGGCCTTTGAATCATCTGATTTCGATATCAGATGACCAAGATATGATGTCTTGAAGTTTGAATGATAATGCATGCATGATACGATAATTAGGTAAATGCCCTTGCATTTTCAAACTACGATATCTTCCTTGTTTGACGTCAGAATTTGATGATTCCGGTCTCATTTCAAAGATATTTTCACGACCTATTCATCCAAGTAGGTAATAGCCTATGACCTTACTGTGGGGTTCATTAGAGAATCACCAACCTTTGGGTTAAAGGCCGAAAACCTGCCATATTGGTTCACTTATGGAGAGGGTGGCAAAAATGGGGTGCTTACAGATAGTCCTAGTGGATATAAAAATGGATAACCCATGAGAGTTGATCTAAGTATTCCTAATAGGTTAGTAGATGGTCCAAGTGGACCATGGATCCAAATTTTGAAATCTGGATAACCCTTTCTGGGGCTAAATGTAGATAACCCTGTCCGGGTCGAAATATGGATAACCCTTTCTGGGTCAAAATGTGGATAATCCATTATGGGTTGGAATGTGAATAATCCTATCTGGGTTGAAATGTGGATGGATATCCTAGTGGATCTATGGATAGTCCGAGTGGACTAAGGTGTGGATCCGAATTTGGGATTATCCCAAATGACCTAGGGTTTGCCCTAGGAATCAGAATCCGCGTAGTTTGGAATGGTGGGATAACCTGTTTTAGGTTAATGATTTAAAACTTGTTCTAGGTTGAGAATTTAAAACCTATAGTAGGTCTAAGGAGCAACTTGTTCCAGGTTGAAGTACTCTAAAGGGCAGGGATCGTCCTGAACTACCCTTTCATCCTAAGCTCTAATTTTGGAAGGTTTGGCAAGGCATTCTCTTTCTTTATTAAGACTTTTATTATTTTTCGTTATACCCTTCCCAAGAATGTGGGTGCCTAAATGCACGTCCCCAAGCCTAGATTGTCTTCTTAAAGTGTGCATATATGGTAGTTCAACTAGGGTGTTGCAAAAATGAAGTTATTGCCAAAAATAGAATATTCTCTCTAAGCATGTCATGTAAGATGTTTCTGGTAACTAACATGATATATAGTAAGATTATGAAAATCTCCCTAACAGGCATATGATACCATAAAAATCTATTTAAACATGGTAAAACTTACTATGCTATATTCTAAGCATGGCAAGTCTAAACATGGCATGTCTAAATATGGCAATTATCAAGATATTGCTAAATATGGTAAAAAAAATTTATTTATTCTACCAAATAAAGCAACACATGGATATGGCAAACATGGTATGTGGACAATCCAAACAAAGCATGTGAGCACTCTAAATATGGCAATTTATCCAAATGTGACATGTGGATACTCTAAATGTAGCAAGTGTGCAATCATACATGACATTGATCATATAAACATGACAGTGAGCATCTAAACATGATAGTGATCATCCAAACATGACAGTGGGCAAACATGGCAATGAGCATCCAAACAGGGCAATGGTTCTTGATATAGCTTGTATAAATAATACAGCATAATAGTGTGCCTCCAAATGTAACAATGAGCATGTGAGTCAATCAAAGCATCGATCATCATCAATGTGACCAAGATCATATTTAATCGATACTCAAACTTGATGTAATCGATCGTCATCATATGACCAAGATCATATTTGATCGGTGATTCAAATTCACTTAAAACATTCATGAAGTCAGTCCAACCGTTCAAATTCAATTAAATCATTCAAAAAGGTAATCCAACGATTTAAATCACTCAAGATGGTAGTCCAACCATTCAGATCATTCAAAATCAATCCTGATGAAAATTCAATGGTTCGGATCGCTCCTTAATCTAACGGTTCAAAATCAAATTTGACATCCGATGGTCCATATTCAAATCACCCAAAAAGAATCCAAGATCAATGGTCATATTTTAATCATATTAAATCCCAAGATCATATGGCTATAATTATCAATCATCACATAATTCAATCCATGGCCAAAATTTATCATCATCATATAATTAAACCAATGGCAAAAATATCTTCATCATATATATGGTTCAATTATCAAGATTATCATAATCACATATAGATCAATGGCCAAATTAAATTAGTCATCACAAAATCTAATTTCATGATTATTATCAATAAATAGCTCCAATTTAGTGAGGCAAATAAGGATTATGATGGGGTGTTGATCAAAGGGTATGGCACAGTGGTACAGATCAGATCAATGGTCATGGTTGGATCAAAGGCTATGGCCAAATCAAAGGATTGTTATTAGATCAACGATGGAGGAGGGGTGAAGGCAAAGCTGTGGGGCAGCAAGGTGTAGCAGGACAAAGTTGTAGGCGGTGAAGGGGATTTGGTGACATTGTGAGTAAAGTGAGGTGGAAGGGAATCATGGTTTAGGTATGTTGATGGAACTGCAGTAAGGTGTGTTGCGTTAGAGTGTGTTGGAGTGATGAGTGAAGTTGCTGCAGGTGTTCGGTCCAAAGGTAGCTGCAGCGGGTGATGATAGGGTGTATTTCAGGGATGATCCAGGTGTATATGAGGCTGGTTTTGTAGCAATAGATAATCGCATGTGGGGCTGTTCTGGGTATGGTTTTTACAGGTGGGTAGATAAGTTGTGTGATCTATTGAGGTTTAGGTGAGCGGTGTCACAAGCTGGGGTTGCATGGTGGAATGGTGGTATCGATGTTGGGTGTGAGGGACTATGAGCAGGTCAGGTTGGATTACCTGGTTGCAGGTAGTATGGGTTGTGGTGATGGCTGCAAGTGGCGCTGATGGTGTGGCTTGTGGTGATGGGGGAGTGTGGCTTGCGGTAGCATGATCTGGATTCGATGATACAGAGGCTAGTGAGCAAATTGGTGATTGGTTCAAATGAAGTAGTGGGGGTGTATTCAGTGGGATTACTTGAGATGTTGTTGGACATGTGGGGCGATGTGCATATGAGTCTGATTGAGGGATGGTGAGTGGTGATGACGATTAAAGTTTGCGGGGATGGCTGTGAATTAAGTTACAGGGTTCGCGGATGACAGCAGTAGGTTAATGGAGGTGCAGAGGCTTACCTGATCTGATGAGTGACCATAGGTTCAGTGTAGCAAGTATGTTCGTCCTTCCTCGAGTGTCTCTTTCTTCTTCTTCTTCTTCTTCATCTTCTGTTCCTTCTTCTCCCTCCATTTTTTTCTTTTCTCTCAAAGTCTTAGACCCTTTTCCTTTTCTCTCAACTCTCTATTTTTTTTAGATCTCTCTGATTTATCTCTCTTCTCGTGTCTCTCTATCTGTCCCTTTGCTCTCAATCTCATCACTTTTTTTCCCTCCTTGTTGCCCCTCTAATCCCTCTCTCCCACTTTCCTTATTTTCTTTTTGTTTTGAGATCTCCTTCCTTAATATTCATTCCATCTCTCCACCTTCTCAATCTTGTCAATTGTCAATTTTTCTTTCCCAGTTTAGAGTCCAGCTCCCTCGATCTTCTTTTTTTGGATTCTCTTTTTTTGCTCTCTTTCCTATTCTTCTCTTCTTTCCTTTTTTTCTTCCCAAATTCCGCTTCTCTATTCTCTTTCTTCCAATTCTTTCCCTTTTTCTTTTTCCAATCGGATCGTGCTTGCCCTTTATATATAATATATATAAATATATAATATATTAATATATTAATATATTAATATATATAATATAATATACATATAAGACATATGTATATATTATATGATATATAATAATATATTATACATTATAAAAGAAATACAAGCATATGGGTTGACCTGACTTGGTCTGGACTGGTTAAGGCTAGGTCAAGCAAGACTTGTCAAAATTGATAGGACTGGACTAGCTTAGGTTAACCGAGTTGGCCCAAGACTGGGTTGACTGGGTTTGGCTCAGACCAGCTCTTCTCTCTCTCTTTGACATCTCATGAGCCATTTCGGCTTGCAACTCTGCATGGGGCCTTTGGTGGCCTCTGTCTAGAATTTTCCATATCCACTTTGAAGAGTATCAAAAATAGAGAATAGTGGCACTGGAATCACCTGATTTGGACGTAGGACGGCCAAGATATGAAGAATGGAAGTTTTATTGATAATTCTGCATGAAAGTTTGCATAGGATCCACCAATGACTTTTATCTAGAATTCTTCACATCCATTTTGAAGATGATTGAAAAGAAACAAAATGGCACTGGAATCAGCTGATTCAGGCGTCGGATGATCAAGATATGATGATTTGAAGTTTGACGATAATTCATGCATGCATCTTGCACTTTTAAACCGACAAAGACTATGATACCTTCCTTATTTGATGTCTAAATTGGGTGATTCCGGTCTCATTTTGAAGATAATTTCACGACCTATACACCCAAGTAGTAGTCCATGACCCTGCTGTGGGGCCCATTGAAGAATCACAAAATCTTGAATTAAAAGCCAGAAACTTGTCGCATGGATTCACTTATGCTAGGGATGGCAAATATGGGGTGCTTGCACATACCTACCAAGGTATGCGACCTTAGGTATGTTTTCATTATTTTTAACTCGACTCTTGTACCTGGTTTGTGATCTCTCTTCACACGCTCGGTCCACTTGGTCCAGGAATAATGGGAAGACCTGGCACGACACGGTTAGACCAAGTTAGTGGAGTGCGGGTCTTACAGTGACTGTCGGTCTCTAATTTCTTGTTTTGGGGTGAGAAATATCTTTCTCATCATGAAGAGTTCTTCGGTAATAGCATAGAGCACTTCTCCATCTTCTTTATGATCTTTATCTAAAAGATATTCCTTATTTACATCCTCAGTGTCAAATTCATCTTCTTGGTCTTCAAAACCTAATAAGGCACCTTTACCATTATGAAAGTTTTTGGCTTTTCGATAACTACTCGCTCAGTGGAGTAGTTGTTAGACCCGTACTTTACTAATCCAGTCTTACCACCTTGAATTAGGTCTTCCTATCATGATCGGACCAAGCGGACCATGTGTGTGAAGAAACCACAAGGCTAGGTATGTAATTCGAACCAAAAATCATCTAATTGAGACGTGTAGTCGTATACCTAAATAGCTGTGGTCGACAACACCTTAGAATATTGAGACCACTAGAGTCTGGGAAGTGTGGTCCTAGTTTTGAGACATGTGGTCAACGGATTCTACGACCCCATGTGCCACCAAACGATGGAATAACTGACTCCGTAATTAGGAAGCCTTCCTAATCTAAGGGGGGTTCTTTCCTAATCAAACTGGGACCTTATATGGATGTTTTCCTCTACATAAAGGACGTCCCTTAGTCTCTTTCACTCTTTTAGAATCCAAATTGAAAGAAAGAGAAAGAGAGGAGTGGGAAGAGAAGGAAAATTGAAGAAGAAGACTAAAAGAAGGAATTGCAGAGAAAGCTCTGATTCTCCAGCAAGTTTAAGGTATGGAATCATTCCCTACATTAGTTGAATGCCTAGAATTGATTAGGGAGGAAATATTGATTTAAAGTAAGATCTCAATCCTAAGACCATGAACAAAACTCTAAGGAAATCCATGAAGAATGGATTAAGGTGAAGGACTATGTAAAAGTGTGAATTTTATGCCATAGAATAATCATAGGAAGGATCATAATGTTAGCCATGAAATCAAGTTATGAAAGGATGTAGCTGAGAGTAAAAGTTGACCAAAAACTCATGTGGTCACAAGTTGATCGACCACACTAGACACATATGTCCGACCATACGCCCTTGAGAAGTTTTCGAAGAGGGTGTTGTCGCATGTGTGTGGTCGCATGATATGCGACCCAGTATCAACCACACACCCTGTGGTCATAGAAACTGTGACCACAGGTGCAGTCACACCTGCGACCACTCAGTTTCTGGAGGTCTATTTGATGCTAGTAAGGACCATTGGCTACTGTAAATTGATGAGCTTGAACCATAACTTAGAACTTACAAATTTCTTAGGTTTCCAAGAGGTTCAAGAGTGAGTTAAGAACCTTGCAAAAGATTGAACATTTCTAGCAGGTGAGGGAACAGAACCTAAACTAACTGGCTAATAATAAACTGTTTACTTTTATTGAGTCCAATGCCATTACTGATTCTATGCTTGTATGCTTGTAATGTGCATCTCACATGGCATCTAATATTCCTGTTATTACTGCTCATGCATATTTATTTATGTCTATTAATAATATGATGATGATGATGATGCTAGGAATAGGAGTGTGATTGTGTGTCTGTGGTTAGTGTACTTGGTGCGATTGGAGCATCAGGGGGAGGATGTGACATTGTTGTTCATCCTGGTCACCAGACTCTAGATTTATCTTTACTCAAATCTTGTTCACTAACATTGTCATCTCGCCATTACCATAGCAGAACTATTATGTTGTAGGGCATCAGGGGAGGTGGTCTCGGACCGTGTAGTCATCGACTCTACCGGGGGCCTTAGCTCAATCTCTATGGACGTATTGAGGGATGATGGGGTGAGGCCTTGGACACACTGGATGACATTTAGGATTGGTTAGTTGCGAGCCCAGTTTGCAAGCCCTCTCCAATGGGGGCTTACGTATTGGTATGGGTAGGGCATCAGGGTAAGTATTGGCGGTGTTTGATCCGAACACTTTAACTCTATCTCTATTCCATGGGGTGCATGTGAGACGACAATGGTGTTTGATCCATTGGGTGGATTCACACACTCGTGTATAGAGGTGCGATGGTTACCAATCCTTTCAATAGCATATTGCAAACTTAAAAACCAGACCAAAGATATGAATTGAATGCATGCATATGTTTGTTGCATTGTTTTATTTACTCACTGAGCTCAAGCTGGAGAGCTGACCCTTGCGCACGTAATTCTTTTTAGTTTCTGATGTTGCAGGTGTTACTGTTAAAGACTACATGGATACGCCAATGTATGGACATGTAGCGGCTATGGATGTGCAAGCTATGGAGGATGAGCAACACTCGTCAAGCGAGTGTTTCCACTGTGGTTACACTTAGTATTTAACTTTCGTATTTTGATACTTGTAATATGTATTAATTATGTTTTGGTTAATTAGAGAAAACTGGATCATTTAGTTATTTATCATATAAAACATAGTTCATCATTAATAAGACATCCGCTAATTACTTAAATATCTCTGATTATTACTGTAGAATGTGTTTTGGTTTAACATGGTTGGCATAGCCTATACAAGATCCTGGTTTGAACCATTGGTTTTCATGACAGTTCATCACACCATTGGTTAATCTAGAACTGGGGTGTGACAACTTGGTATCAGAGCTCTCAGGCGTTTCCAATCAAACCTGAATACTTCCCCAAGAGTCTATGAACTGAGTTAAGTTAAAATTAAAAACCTTAATACAAACACACCATAAGCACCTGTGCTAGTTGAGATAGAACTTAAATAAGACAATAATGTACATATAAAAGGTGGAACCATATATATATATACAGATAGAAAAAGAAGAAAATCTAAACGTATCCTGATAAATAAATAACATAGGGTACGGTTTACGAGTCGAACAATTGCTTGAGTATACGAAGAATATAGTTCAGTAACAAGAATGAAGCATCTATAAAGCAGAAAATTAGAATACCGAGTTGATACTCACAAGATGTGGAACTCGAAGTATGACAGAGGAAGAAAGAAAATGGCTAATAACGCCTAAATCCTTGCAGATGTAATGGGAAAGATCTCGGGTCAAATCCAATAGAGATAAGAGAACAATGGACATACACCAAAAACAAGAGTAGCTATAAAAGAAGATAAAGCTATACTCCTAGGTGACATGGAGACTCAAAGTGAGATCCGCCACATGTTGATCCATCATCGTTGAGCATTAAGAAGAGGTTGTAACCTGACCCCACCACTATCTGGGTTATGAACGGGTAATGAGAACCCATATGATCAAATGCCAAATAATGATAATCAGACTAGAGCAAATCAAAGGGGGTGAACAACCTGGCCACTCCAGCCAATCTACCTGGACTACCAAGTGCCTTGGCTAGGGTTGTAATAAACTGGGCCCGGTAAAATGCAAAAGCAACAACAGTTGTTACTGGCTATGCAAGTTGCTATGGGAATCACTACCCTAGTTGTCAATGCTACACCAACACCTCCAAGACAGACCAAGTACAATACCAGTCTATAGCAATACTGTATCTCCAGTACTTGTTATTCGTAACACAGTGCCTACCATACAACAGGTCCCAGTAACGCATAACCTAGTGCAGAAGCTTGGTGCACAACAAACAGTATATCAAGGTGGTTACCCTTATCGACCACCGATGTATGGGACAGCTGCATCATGGCAAAATGATCCGACAAGGGTTGACGAATGTTTTCTGAAGAAGAAGCCTCAGATGTTTTCAGCAAGGAATCAAATCTAATATGGCCATTTATCTAGACAAGTGAATATAGGATGCGGTGCATCATTGATTTACCTTTATGATTATAGAGGATGCACATACCTGATTTTAAATTCTTGTGCCTTAACAGGATACCTTATCGATTTAACCGGTCAATTGGAATCATAAATATTGTTTCCTTAGAATTAGTCCTGATTATGTCAATCCAAGCTACTCTCATGATCGACAACAAGAATACAGATGTGATTGAATGATCAGTTAAGGGTTTAATCATGTTGAACGTACATCTTTCTAATTTATACCTGATTTATTGATGTACCAGAACTTTCACCAGATTTATTCCTGTAATGCCTTGACCAATGGCATTATATACTTGATAGAACCTGTAACCATGAGATCAAGAGCTGTAGAACCTTTATTTCCATGTATTCAGACCACCATGCAACCTAACGAACTTTTAATGCCGGTTGGATTACCATAGATTTACTCCTGATCCTTTAAGCCTAAGTTCACTAGATAAAACAAGTGTTCGTCATCATACTAAACTTGAATTAAAGAAATAAATTGCTTTTTGATAAATATTTTGATTCTTACATTCCCCGACCTCCATTAATAAGATACCTAGTTTATAAGGAAATTATTGGAGGAAAGACGATTGGATTCAGATAAATTTCTATAGCCAGGAAACCTCAGATGATGTAATGGATAATCTACTTGAGATTGTTGGATATATGGATTTGAGTCATGATCTACAAAAGAGTGCATAAACAGGAAGTGAGAATTACCAAGAGTAGCCAGTAGGGAGTAGATAGCACTCAAACTGAGTCAAAGATGGTTATATCGGAATAAATTTTGACAAGGCAAAAGATTTCTATAAGCATATCTAAAAGTGGATACAACGATGAAATTGAAAATGGTGGTATTGTTAGTACTCAGTTTAGTTCAATTACTATTGAGTTATTCTCATTGTTGAACAAGAGGATTGAGTAAAAACCAAGAGAGTTTGGTGGAATTAATATGAATATAAGCATATATCCTAATGCTTATAGATAGACTTGGGATATATAATGAGTAAACAATCAAAAGATGCTTTTTGGGTTATATAAAAGAGAGGTCAGGGTAAAATAGCAGTGATAAAAGAGATGTAAGCTAGTGAGTGCAATATGAGATTATTGACGATAGTCTTTGAACAACCAAAAGAGATGAAGGAGCTAGATGTGCTCTTAAGACCTTTAAACCAGATTTTTTTAGTTCAAGCCCTTTTGGATTAAATATTGTATTAGATGATGTTATGAAAAATATTCGAATCATATGGATGGATGAAACTTGGATGCAACCTAATTCGACTTAAGATGGAAGACTTTGACGTCATCTTGGGGATAGAATAGTTGTCTCAACACTGTACAAGTGATTATGTGCATAAAAGAGGTTATCATTTAATAACAAAGATGGCACATAATTTGATTTTATTAGAAGCATATTGCTTAGGAAGCGGAAGCTCATCCCCTCTGCACTAAAGGCCAAGAGATGCTTTGAAAAGAAAGGAGTTAGATATATGGTATTTGATGTAGACGTTACCAAAGAAGCACCATAGATGGAAGATATTGATGTGATGTATAAATTTCCTGATGTGTTTCCAAGAGACTTACCTGGGTTGCCACCTGATCGTGCGACCGAGTTCATTATCAACTTGTTACCAAGGATGGCACCCATGTCAAAGGAACCCTATAGAATGGCTCCTATTGAATTGAAGGAACTGAAGGTACAACTATAGGAATTGCTGGACAAGGGTTTTATCTGACCAAGCATATCGTCTTAGGGAGCGCCAGTGTTATTTGTTAAGAAGAAGGATGGTAGTGTCAGATTATATATAGACTGTCAGATTATATATAGACTATCGGGAACTAAACAAGCTCACGATCAAGAATCGATATCTACTACCTCAGATCGATGACTTATTTAGTCAGCTTCAAGGAGTAAAGGTATTTTCTAAGATTGATCTTCAGTCAAGATATAATCAACTGAAGAATTTGGACAGCAGTATTTCGATGACAGCTTTCGAAACCAGGTATGGACATTATGAGTTCCTGATCATGTCTTTTGGTTTGACCAATGCCCTTACATCTTTTTTGGAGCTGATGAAATAGGTGTTTCTTTACATGTTGGACACGTCGGTCATAGTTTCCATAGACTATATATTGGTTTATTCCAAAGATGAAGAAAGTCCTGTAATGGACCTTAAAGCAGCCTTACAATGGTTATGAAGGGAGAAGTTGTATGCCAAATTTTAGAAATATGAGTTTTTATTGAATGAAGTATAATTCTTAGGTCACGTTGTATCCTCAGAAGGAATAAAGGTAGACCCCAGCTAGATAAAAGCTATTATGGGGTGAGAAGTGCCTAAGAATATTGCAGAGATTAGTAGTTCCTTGGGTTTAGCTGGTTATTACAAACGATTCATGGAGGACCACTCTAAGATCGCAATACCTCTTACCAAGTTAACCAGGAAAGGAGAGAAGTTTATTTAGACTGATAAGTGTGAAGAATATTTCCAGACTCTAAGAGCAAGGGTGATATCAGCTCCCATCTCGATCATTTCGGCACCAGGGGAAACCTTTTACCCTATATACTGATGCTTTCAGATTGGGTCTAGGATGCGAGTTGATGGAAGGTAAACAAGTGATTGCATTTGCTTCAAGATAACTAAAGGAGCATCAAAAGAGTAACCTTACTCATGACTTGGAATTAGCGACAGTGATTAATGCAATCGAGACTTGGAGACATTATCTATACAGAGAGAAATTTCAGATTAAATTGAATTATAAGAGTTTTATTTATCTCCTCAATCAGAAAGAGTTGAACATGAGGCAAAGGAGATGGTTGGAACACCTAATGGATCAAGACTGCAATATTCAATGTCACTCAATCAAGGCTAATGTGGTAGTTGAGGCCTTGAGCAAAAAGGGCAATATGAAGTCTGAGGAAGGATCCAGTATAAAAGTCATCTTGTGTTCCGCAGTAACATATTCAGATTTAGAAGAAAAGAAACATATAATAGAAACTCATGATGATCCAATTGAGTGAGAACTTATGGATGAAATTATGGAGAAATATTTTTCTCGCTTGATTCTTAGCGTTAAAGATCATCTCTGATTTGATGGATGAAGTAATGGTAGCAATTCTGTTAGATCCATATCTGAGAGCGGTACAAGAAGATTTAGAGGGAAAAAAACCTAACCCTGACTTACTTCAAATGCAGAGAAGGTCCTGAGATACAAAGGATGATTATGCATACCTGAAAGTAAAAACTCGGATCTTAGATACAAAATAATGCTAGAAGCTCATTCCATACCGTATTCGATACATTTCGGTGGTACAAAAAACATACCAATACGTATGATGACCTAAAGAGATTGTACTAGTAAAGATGAATGATAACAGATGTGGCTTAGTACGTGTTCTAGTATCTAAACTATCGATAAGTAAAGGCTGAAAGACAAAAACCGATAGGCTTATTACAACCACTATCGGAGCTAGTTTAGAAGTGGAACTGGATTACAATGGACTATGTCACCGATTTACCACTGACCCCCAGATAAGTTGACGTAGTTTGGGTGATTGTTGATCGCCTTATAAAGATAGCTCGTTTCATTGCTATACGACCTCGGTATGCTTTGGAATGGCTAGCTAAGCTGTTGTAGATAATATTATCTGATTGAATGCTATGTCTGAGAGCATGGTATCGGATAGAGGCTCACATTTTACCTTAAAGTTTAGGAGAGACTATAGAAAATGATGGGAATAAAGTTAGAGTTTAGCACTGCATTTCACCCTTAAACCGACAGACAGTTGGAGCGGACTATATAGATCCTAGGAGGTATTCTCTGAGCCTGTGAGATTGATTTTAAAGGAGCATGAGAAGAAAAGTTGTCATTGATCGACATTGCTACCAAGCTACCATGTAGATATCACGTACGAAGGGTGGTATGGTAGGAAGTGTCGAACTCCTTTGTTTTGGAATGAAGTCGAAGAGCGAAGAATTGTAGGCCCTGAAGTTGTGGAAGAAACATACAAAGTAGTAGACATAATCACGGAAAGAGTTAGTACATCTCAAAATCGTCAGAAACAGTATGCAGATAATTGACGCCGAGACCTTGAGTTCGTCGTGGGTGATAGAGTATTCCTGAAAATATCACCTATGTGAGGTTTAAAAATGGTTCGGACAGAAAGGAAAATTAAGTCTGAGGTACGTCGGGCCATGTGAAATTTTAGCTAAACGTAAGAAGGTGGCGTATAAGTTAGAACTAGCCCCATCCATATCCAATGTGCATGATGTATTTCATATCTCGTTACTGAAGAAGTAAATCTGAGATCCAATACACGTCCTAACAGCCGATCCACCAGGTCTAACTGAAGATTTGGCATTCGTAGTAGTACCATTTAAAATTACCAGCCGGAATGTTTAACATCTACGCAACCGTGACATCTACTATGTTAAAGTTACTTGGAGAGGCCAAGAAGTGAAAGAAATCACATGGGAAGAAGAAAATTCTATGCTAAAGCAATATCCTCACCTTTTCAACTCGAAAGGGATGTGCAAATTTTGAGGACGAAATTTATATAAGAGGGGAGGAGTTATAAGACCCGTACCTTACTAACCCGGTCTTATCACCATGTATTAGGTCTTCTTATCATGGTCAGACCAAGTGCACCAAGTCCTTAAAGAAAACACAAGGCTAGGTGTCACACCCCAATTCCACAATGTTCAGAATGGTGTGATGAACCGCCAAATAACCAACGGTTCAACCAGGATCTCTAATAGGCTATCCCCACGTTATCCAAACTTTACACGCATCCACAATCATAATCAGAGTAATACACAATAGCGGAAAATTTATAAATAATATGAACTGAGAACTAAAATTATACCCATAAATAATAGCAAATTATTCTATGTTTAACTAAGACATAAATATTTAAATACCAAATACATGTCTTATAAATCCAATAAAGAAACCTACAAAAAATCTAATCGAATACACACGAGTTGCACTCACAAAAGGAGTCGTGTGTATCGTCTTCCGCTCCAACTTCCATAGCTGCAACGTTTTCGTATGCCGACGCGTTCATATAATCTTCAACTGTATAACCTGCATCATCAACTAAAAATATTCGACGTCGAGGGGTGAGCACACAACACGGCTCAGTGAGTAGCCAAAACAATGCAACATTACATATGCATGCAAAAAGTCAATTCATATCTTTGGTCTTGGTTTATAGTTTGCAATCTGCAATAGAAAGGTTGGGTGGTCAAAGGTTAAAGTTTATTGACACCGCCTCTATACACAGGGTGTGGAAGCCCGCCCGAAGGTTAACATTTATCGTCGTCCCCATCCACCCTACCATAACATTATACAACAAAGGTTAACGTTTATTGCTATATAATGCTATACCAACACGTAAGCCCCTGTTAGCGAGGGCTTGCAAACTGGGCTCGCTGCTAACCAATCCTAATGCCAAACAGTGTATCCAAGGCCTCACCCCAGCATCCTTCAGAACATCCATAGAGATAGAGCTAAGGCTCCCCGGTAGAGTCAGAGACTACAAGGACCGAGACCACCTCCCCAGATACTCTACGACATAATAGTTCTGCTAAGGTAATGGCGATACGACGATGTCAATGCACAAGACTTGAGTTAGAGATAGAGCTAAAGTGCTGAGACCCGCCAAAGGTTAACATTTATTGACGTTCTCATCACACCTCCCCTGATACTCGCTCGCATCAAGCACATCAACCACACACATACAATCACATGCCTATTCCTATCAACATCATCATCATCATGTTATAAACAATAAAGTAAATATGCATGAACAAGTAATAGAAATATTGGATGGCATGTTGTATGCACATTACAAACATATTTGCATAGAATCAAACATGGCATAGGACTCAAGAAATAGAAAACAGTTTATTATTAACCAATTTAGTTTGGGGTTAAGGTTCCTCACCTTAGCTTGCTAATAGATACTTTTTCAAGCTTTAAAATCACCTTTATAATGTTATTATATTGCTAGCAAACCTAACAAAGTCGATAGAATTTAATTAGAATTAATTCAGAATTTAAAAACCATTCTGTCAACTGAGGGTCGATGCTAGGGTCGATGCTAGGGTCGATGGGTCTATCGACCCTCCCTCCATTCTGAACTTCCCGAATGCTGAGGGTCGATGGTCAGAAACACCTAGGGTCGGATGGTCTATCGACCCTCGGTGCGACCCTTGGTGCACTCTGGTCCAATTTCCACTTTTTAATTCACTCTTCGTGTTTAGGGTCCTATGGCTTGCTTCCTACATTTACTCTACATTCATTCCATGGTCTAGAACCATGTATAATCCATCTAGATAGCTTTCGTGCATCCTCCTATGGTTTTCCATGAAAACCTAACCATGGATGGATGGTTTGGGTTCCTCCGAGATCACTTTGTCTTCCATTACTAACCTAAGTTCTGTAGAAACTCATGGAATTAGTATCCATACCTGAGAAGATTACTTTTCTTTGCAATTTCTTCTCCTCTTTGCTAAGCCTTCTTCCTAGCCTCCTTTCTTCCTCTTTTCCTTCGTCTCTCTTTCTCTCAATTCAATTAGGGTTGTGAAAGGAGTGAAAGTGGCTTAGGAACGTCCTTTAAATAGACTAGGAATGTCCTATAATAATCCCATTGAGATTTGGAAAGAATCAACCGAAAATTAGGAAATTTCCTAATTTCAATTTTCGTCAGAAACCGAGGGTCGATGGGAGGGTCGATGATCCCGTCGACCCTAGGGTCTTAAGCTGTCCGACCCTCCCTTCAAAACTGAGGGTCTGACTTTCTATTTTGGGAGGTCTGACCCTGCTTTGCTGGGTGTGCGACCCTTCCCTTAAATTAAGTATTTTTGGGTCGATTTTATACCTGGGATCTCGATCTCCTTCATGCCCTTGGTCCATTTGACTCGACCATGATGGGTAAACCTGGTTCAAGATGGTAAGACCGGGTTAGTTTGACACGGGTCATACAACTCCCCCCAACTTGTAAAAATTTCGTCCTCAAAATTATACGTACCTTCTGAATCAAACAAGTCAGGGTATTGCTTTCTCATAGCATTTTCTTCTTCCTATGTAATCTCTTCCATATCTCTACTTTTCCATGTGACCTTAACATAGTAGATATCTCTGTTGCGTAGACGTTGAACCTTTCGACTAGTGATTTCCGTTGGTATTACTTCAAATGTCAAATCATCCGTCAGTTCCGGCAAATCTCATCGCAACACATGTGTTGGGTCTTTGACATACTTCTTCAATAAGGATATGTGAAATACGTCATGCACACTTGACATAGATGGTGGTAGTGCTAACTATTACGCTACTTTCCCACGCTTAGCCAGAATCTCATATGGTCCGACATATCTTGGACTTAGTTTTCCTTTCTGTCTGAACCTCTTCAATCCTCTTATAGGCGATACTTTCAGAAATACTTTCACCTACGGCGAACTCTAGAACTCTTCGTCGAGTATCTGCGTATTGCTTTTGATGGTTCTGAGCTACTCTTACTCTTTCATTGATGATGTCGACCACTCGACAAGTCTCTTCAACAAATTCTGGTCCAACAATACTACGTTCTCCAACTTCATTCCAAAACAAGGGAGTTCGACACTCTCCGTGCCTCCCCGACCTTCCTCATGGTAACTTTTCATCCCATGACCCTTGAAATCAATCACACTGCTCGTAGCATATCTTCTAAAATCTGAATTGTACGCTCCGACCGTCCGTCCGTCCGTGGGTGGAATGCAGTGCTGAACTTCAATGTTGTGCCCATGGCCTTTTGCAGTCCTTTCCAAAATTTGGAAGTAAATCGTGGATCTCTATCGGACACAATGCTTTCTGGAACACCATGTAGCCGAACAATATTATCCACATACAGCTTTGCCAACCTTTCGAATGTATATTGGGGTCGTATCGATATGAAGCGAGCTGTTTTGGTCAGACGGTCTACAATCACCCAAACTGCGTCAACTACTCGAGGAGTCAGTGGTAGTCCTGTGACGAAGTCCATAGTGATGCAGTCCCATTTCCATGCTGGTTCCGGTAATGGTTGTAACAGTCCTGCGGGTCATTGTCGTTCCGCCTTTACCTTTTGACAATTTAGGCATTGAGACACGAACTTGGCTACATCTGCCTTCATTCCCCTCCACCAGTATAATTTCTTTAGGTCATGATACATCTTTGTACTTCCAGGATGTACCGAGTAGATGGTGGTGTGGGCTTCTTTAATGAGTCGGTGACTAATGTCCACACTTTCTGTTTCGGGTACACATATTCTTCCTTTGTATTTCAGTACCTTCTCGTCATCCAAGGTGAACTCAGGGTTAGTCCTACATTTCTCAATATCTTCTTGTACCGTTCTCAGATAAGGATCTGCTTTGATAGCTATCTTCACTTCATCCACTATATCCGGTATTATCTTCAATGCCGCGAACATATTTGAAAACCGATGAATGAATCCTTGGTTGGTTGGTCCATCCGGTGTATCGATCACATACTGCTCGTTACCGTAATTGAAAACCATCCCAGTAGTACACATTGCTGCAGTTGTGCTAGTTTCTCCTTGAGATTTTATCATTGCTTTTCTACTCAATGCATCTGCTACTACGTTCGCTTTTCCCGGATGATACTGGATATCACAATCATAGTCTTTCAATAGTTCCAGCCATCTTCTTTGTCTCATATTTAACTCCTTCTGATTAAATAGATACGTAAGGCTTTTATGGTCCGACTTAATCTGAAATTTCTCTCCGTATAGGTAGTGTCTCCATATCTTGACAGCATGTACTACTGCCGCTAACTCCAAATCGTGAGTGGGGTAATTCTTCTCGTGTACCTTCAACTGTCTCGATGCATATGCAACTACTTGTTCTCCTTGCATAAGCACACATCCTAATCCCAATCCCGATGCATCAGTGTATAAGGTAAATGTCTGTCCTAGAACGGGAATGGTTAAAATTGGAGCGGATATCAATCTGGTCTTCAGTGTTTGAAAGCTCTTTTCACACTTATCCGTCCATACGAACTTTTCTCCTTTCTTGGTCAAACTGGTGAGAGGTATGGCAATCCGAGAATAGTCTTCTACGAATCTCTGATAATATCCAGCTAGACCCAGAAAACTTTTAATTTCTGAGATGCTCTTTGGTGCTTCCCACTTCACAATAGCTTCGATCTTACTGGGGTCCACTTTGATTCCTTCCGAGGATACTACATGGCCTAGAAAGGAGACTTCACTTAGCCAAAACTCACACTTTGAAATTTGGCATATAACTTCTCTTTCCATAAATGCTGTAGGGCTGCGTTTAGGTTCTTGACATGGGTTTCCTTGTCCTTGGAGTATACCAATATGTCATCAATAAATACTATCACCGACGTGTCCAACATATCGTGGAAAACTCGGTTCATAAGTTCCATGAACGTTGCCGGTGCATTAGTTAGTCCGAAGGACATCACTAGGAACTCATAATGTCCGTATCTTGTCCTGAAAGCTGTCTTCGGAATGTCACCTTCTTTAATCTTCAGTTGATGATAGCCTGATCGAAGATCGATCTTTGAAAATACCTTCGCTCCTTGTAACTGATCGAACAAGTCATCGATCCTGGGTAGTGGGTATCGATTCTTGATGGTCAGTTTATTTAACTCTCGATAGTCGATGCATAATCGAACACTACCATCCTTTTTCTTTACGAATAACAACGGTGCTCCCCATGGGGATATTCTGGGTCTAATATAACCCTTATCCAGCAGTTCTTGTAATCGCACTTTTAATTCCTTCAGTTCAGTAGGAGCCATTCTATAAGGTGCTTTTGATACTGGTGCGGCTCCAGGTATAAGGTCTATTACAAACTCCATGGCTCAGTCGGGTGGTAATCCGGGTAATTCCTCTGGAAATACATCAGGAAAATCCCGCACGACATCAATATCTTCCATTTGTGGCACGTCCTTAGTTAGGTCGACCACTGATACTAGATATCCGACCGCTCCTTTCTCAAGGCACTTCTTAGCCTTTAATGCTGAGAGTATGAGCTTGCGTCTCCGGGGAAGTTTGGTTCCCGAGAAACTGAATTCTGCTCCTTCTTTGTCTTTGAACGTTAGCTTCTTCTCGGCGCATAACAGATTTGCAGAGTGCCGAGCTAACCAGTCCATTCCTAAGATGACATCAAAGTCTGCCATCTCAAGTTGTATTAAGGTTGCATCCAAGGTCTGCTCTCCGATGAGAACTGGACATGGTCCATAACCTTTCTCTAATTCCACTTCTAATCCCATCGGTGACCGTACAAGTAATTTGTAGTCTAATGTTTTGATGGGCAGATTGGTCTTCTTTCCAAACGACACAGATATAAATGAATGACTAGCTCCTGAATTAAAGAGTACTCTGGCGGGTAAGCCATTGATAGGTACGATACTTGTGATCCGTTTTTACTTAGTCTACATACTCAATCAGTGTAATTATAATCTTAAAAGTTTTGGTCATACCTGTGACCACATCTGGCGATGCGGCTGCATCCTCTGATGTAACAGCATATACCCGTCCTTGCTGTAACTTCTTCTTGGGTTTTGGACATTCTCTTGCCATGTGCCCTGGTTGGTTGCAGTTATAACACTTCGGGGCTTCGGAATTTGGCTTTGGGCTGTGGTTGAGCTGCTGCGGTAGACTTTGGTGTAGTTGCAAAATTCCGAGGACGGAAAGGTTTATACGTCCTGTTATTGCCTCCGTTATAAGAATTCCCAGCTGGCCTTTTTATGCCTTTGTTTTGAGTGAAATAACTCTCTTTCTGGCTCGATTCAATCACTCGAGCAATCTGAACAGCTTCGTTGTATATGTTCTTCTCTAATCCCAAAACATGTTCTCTTATACTTCCTCTTAATCCCGCGACGAATCTACGGGTTTTTGTATCTTCTTCTTGCATACTCAGTGGTGCGAAGAAAAACAGCTCTTCATAACGCTGTTGCTGGTCGATTTCCACCAATGATGTGTGTCGACTTTGAGCATGAAGGTGGCACACAATACTTTCTCCTCTTCAGTAATAGTCATCATAAGAAAATTTCTTTCCATCTCGTCTATCTAGTGTGCTGGCCACAGTGGATCAGACGGCTTGCCATTGAATTCTCTTGGCTTCATTTTCAAAAATCTCTCTACTAGCCGGGAGTGATCCAGTTGATTTTGGTATGCCCCAAACATAGGGGTGGATACCGATAGTTCCCCGGGGCTGCTTCGGGACTTGCACCTGGAATTGGTGCATCCGGTTGTTGAGGTGTCTCGTTGAGCTGGGTGGTTACCCACCGGTGCTGCACTAGCTTGCCTGGTGTGCATGGCTGCAGCCTGAGTGGCTTGAAACATAACTCCCATCGCAACCTGCATTTGAGCTTGTGCATGTTGCATTTGTTGTAGCTGTTGTGCCAAATTCATCACCACTGTTGTTAGCTCTGGTGGTGGTGGTGGCAAATTTGTAGGGTTTGCTGGCTCGGGATTACCCTGTGCGTAATTGTTCTCTGGACTAGTCTCATCCACCGGTGGTCGTGGTGGGACTGTGTTTTGGGTCTGTCGGGTAACTCTACGGCCAGACATATTTACTTTTGAGATGGGTGGTGCCTAAAAATCATCAAAATCAGTGAGAAATCATTTATACTTCATGTAGGCACGCTAACCGATATAAAATTTGAATCCTCAATTCATTCTGGAAAAAAAAATACTATCTTTTCTATGTAGGGTCCATGGTGAGGGTCGATGGTATGTCTGACCCTTAGTATCCGACCCTGGGAATGTCCTGTTCTTCCCGAGAGCTGAGGGTCGATGCGAGGGTCGATGGGTGTCCGACCCTCAATCCGACCCTTGAATTTCTGTCAGATTCTCGAGAGCCGAGGGTCGATTGGAGGGTCGATCCGAGGGTCGATGGTGTCAGTCGAATTGTCCGACCCTCGGACCAAAAATCAGATTTTTAAGATCCGATTCTGGGTCAATTCTCACTATTCCTCCTCCGTTTCGACTCGTCTCTACTCTCCGAGTTGCTACAGTGCTACTTCACTATTGTGGATTGTTCTTAGTCCGAGTTTCGACATCCACATCACCTCTACAAGTATAATTTCCCAACTTTCCCTATTTTTAGGTTTTTATTTCTAGGTTTTTACTCATTTAGCTCGTCTATTCCAAATTAAACTTTTTCCAACCGTAAAAATTCTATTTTTATTGGGGGCTTTTGTTATTGGGGTCTTGAGGAACGAAAGCCCTCAAAAAAATTTTCAGTTTCATCGGTTGGTTATCGAGAAACTTAAATTTTTCTCTTTTTGCCCTAATTTATCGAAATTTTTAATTCTTCTTCAATTTCTTCAAATTGGACATCGTCACTTAAAATTTCCTTCTGCATGTGGGTTGTAGGATATGTCTAAACCTGCGTAAGTCCTTATGCCCACTTGTATGGAAAGAAATGGGGCTTTATGGTCAACTTACGTCGTTATTTACTCAAATTTTGGATTTTTATCCTACTAACTCCTTATTTTTTTTCTCTTTCTTATTTTGCAGATACTATGGCCCGTACCAAAGTGCCAAGATTTCGTGATCCACTTCGCTTCCGTTCAAATGAAGCCGAGGCACGCGATATGCTGACTATGCCCGTAAGAAAGTGGAAGGGGGTCGCATGGTAAGCTTGGCTGAGCAAGCCTTGTTCAATGTAGAGGGAGCATTCGGTGACATGGGGTGGCTCCCTGTCATCACATACGACACGTGCACATGTCCAGACTTGGTGCGCCCAGTTCTATTGTAATCTCCAGGTGGTGGGGGATTACAATGATGTCGAGCGTGGTCAGGAGTTGCGCATCACTAGCTACGTCAAAGGGGTGCACATCTCCTTTGATTATCGACAGCTGGCCGATCTGTTGGGCATTGCCTATGATGGCCCTATGGTGTACTGTGCGCCGGGAGAGCCACAGTTTGTTGAGATGGAGATGAGAGCTGAGATCGACAATCAGTTGCTCCGTCCCGATAGATGGCAGATGAGAGCTTGCTACTTGCGTCCATCTCCACGAGTCTTATGCAAGATTATCCAGCATAATCTGATTCCGCGAGTGGGCACTATGAGAGGGTGTCTCGGCTGACCCAGGTTCTTGATCTACAAGCATATGCACTTCGATAGCCGGTCTCGCCTTCCTAACATCATCATGCGGACGATGATCAGTGCCACATTGTCCGGTCATAGGGGTAATCTACCCTATAGACACATGATTACAGTGCTACTGACCCGTTTGGGGGTGGATCTGGTTGATGAGAAGATCCAGGAGAAGACCTTCTCGTCGCCTCTAGATTGGGAGGCTATTTGCAAGATGGGGCTACGAGATGCGGAGGTTAGTGATGAGGAGAGGAACGTGATGGTGCGCCCTCACACTCGGGTTGAGATGGCTGATGCTGAGGCTGCTGCTAGGGCTCGTGGGGATCCGGTCGACGATGATCGCTTTTATATGGATGTCAATGCGATACCACCGCCATGACCTACGCATGCGGGTCGGGCTGGTAATTCTACTGCGGCGGCTTCGATACTCGAGACCAGTCCTTCTCATGATGCTGGTCCTTCACGCCCACCTTCTGATATAATGGAGATGTTCCGCGAGATCAGAGAGACTCAGTGCAGATCGGACCTGAGGATGGAGGATTTGCTAGATGCTCAGCGTATGAGAGTGGATGAGCTGTTGGCTGATCAGCACACATCTGACGTGCTGATAGGTGAGCTCATGGAGATCCAAATGCGGCCCGACGGGAGAGTAGCCGATCTCACGGCTAGTCTACGGACGACCCGGACTCGGATAGCCTGGTTGACTAGAGTCTATGCTGAGGACTACGACAGAGATCGTGAGGCACCGCCTCCTCCTTCGCCTCCAGCTTCCTGATTGTACTTTACTTTTCTTGTAATACAGAGTAACTGTCCGGGTTGTGGACTGTACTCTGCTTTAGTGATGTATATACGTTTTGTTTCTCCTACTCATTGTATATAACTGGTTTTCTCTTTAATAGATACATTATTCTCTTTTTAATTCAGTTTCAATCATCACTTGTGCTTACAATGCGTTTGTATTAAAGCTTTTAATTTATCCTATCTCAGTTCACAATGGTCTTGAATGTGTGTCAGTTCGGCGGGCAAGGCCTGAGATGCTCTGATACCAAGTTGTCACACCCCAAATTCTGCACTGTTCAGAATGGTGTGATGAACCGCCAAATAACCAACGGTTCAACCAGGATCTCTAATAGGCTATCCCCACGTTATCCAAACTTTACACGCATCCACAATCATAATCAGAGTAATACACAATAGCGGAAAATTTATAAATAATATGAACTGAGAACTAAAATGGTACCCATAAAGAATAGCAAATTATTCTGTGTTTAACTAAGACATATATTTAAATACCAAATACATGTCTTATAAATCCAATAAAGAAACCTATAAAAATATCTAATTGAATACACACGAGTTGCACTCGCAAAAGGAGTCGTGTGTATCGTCTTCAGCTCCAACTTCCATAGCAGCAACGTTTCCGTATGCCGACGCGTTCATATAATCTTCAACTGTATAACCTGCATCATCAACTAAAAATATTCGACGTCGAGGGGTGAGCACACAACACGACTCAGTGAGTAGCCAAAACAATGCAACATTACATATGCATGCAAAAAGTCAATTCATATCTTTGGTCTTGGTTTATAGTTTGCAATGTGCAATAGAAATATTGGGTGGTCAAAGGTTAACGTTTATTGACACCGCCTCTATACACAGGGTGTGGAAGCCCGCCCGAAGGTTAACGTTTATCGTCGTCCCCATCCACCCTACCATAACATTATACAACAAAGGTTAACGTTTATTGCTATATAATGCTATAACAACACGTAAGCCCCTGTTAGCGAGGGCTTGCAAACTAGGCTCGCTGCTAACCAATCCTAATGCCAAACAGTGTATCCAAGGCCTCACCCCAGCATCCCTCAGAACATCCATAGAGATAGAGCTTAGGCCCCCCGATAGAGTCAGAGACTACAAGGACCGAGACCACCTCCCCAAATACTCTACGACATAATAGTTCTGCTAAGGTAATGGCGATACGACGATGTCAATGCACAAGACTTGAGTTAGAGATAGAGCTAAAGTGCTGAGACCCACCAAAGGTTAACGTTTATTGACGTTCTCATCACACCTCCCCTGATACTCGCTCGCATCAAGCACATCAACCACACACATACAATCACTTGCCTATTCCTATCATCATCATCATCATCATGTTATAAACAATAAAGTAAATATGCATGAACAAGTAATAGAAATATTGGATGGCATGCTGTATGCACATTACAAACATATTCGAATAGAATCAAACATGGCATAGGACTCAAGAAATAGAAAACAGTTTATTATTAACCAATTTAGTTTGGGGTTAAGGTTCCTCACCTTAGCTTGCTAATAGACACTTTTCCAAGCTTTAAAATCACCTTTATAATGTTATTATATTGCTAACAAACCTAACACCGTCGATAGAATTTAATTAGAATTAATTCAGAATTTAAAAACCATTCTGTCAACTGAGGGTCGATGCTAGGGTCGATGCTAGGGTCGATGGGTCTATCGATCCTCCCTCCATTCTGAACTTCCCGAATGCTGAGGGTCGATGGTCAGAAACACCTAGGGTCGGATGGTCTATCGACCCTCGGTGCGACCCTTGGTGCACTCTGGTCCAATTTCCACTTTTTAATTCACTCTTCATGTTTAGGGTCCTATGGCTTGCTTCTTACATTTACTCTACATTCATTCCATGGTCTAGAACCATGTATAATCCATCTAGATAGCTTTCGTGCATCCTCTTATGGTTTTCCCTGAAAATCTAACCATGGATGGATGGTTTGGGATCCTCCGTGATCACTTTCTCTTCCATTACTAACCTAAGGTCTGTAGAAACTCTTGGAATTAGTATCCATACCTGAGAAGATTACTTTTCTCTGCAATTTCTTCTCCTCTTTGCTAAGCCTTCTTCCTAGCCTCCTTTCTTCCTCTTTTCCTTCGTCTCTCTTTCTCTCAATTCAATTAGGGTTGTGAAAGGAGTGAAAGTGGCTTAGGAACGTCCTTTAAATAGACTAGGAATGTCCTATAATAATCCCATTGAGATTTGGAAAGAATCCCAACCGAAAATTAGGAAATTTCCTAATTTCAGTTTTCGTCAGAAACCGAGGGTCGATGGGAGGATCGATGATCCCGTCGACCCTAGGGTCTTAAGCTGTCCGACCCTCCCTTCAAAACTGAGGGTCTGACTTTCTCTTTTGGGAGGTCCGACCCTGCTTAGCTGGGTGTGCGACCCTTCCCTAAAATTAAGTGTTTTTGGGTCGATTTTATACCTGGGATCTCGATCTCCTTAATGCCCTTGGTCCATTTGACTCGACCATGATGGGTAAACCTGGTTCAAGATGGTAAGACCGGGTTAGTTTGACACGGGTCTTACACTAGGTATGTTATTCGAACCAAAAATCATCTAATTGAGACGTATAGTTGCATACCTAATCAGGTGTGGTCGACGACACCTTAGAATATTGAGACCACTCGAGTCTGGGAAGTGTGGTTGTAGTTTTGAGACGTGTGGTCGACGGATTCTATGACCCCATGTTCCACCACACGATGGAATAACCGACTCCGTAATTGGAAACCTTCCTAATCTGAGGGGGGTTCTTTCCTAATCAAAGTGAGACTTTATATGGATGTTTTCCTCTACATAAACGACCTCCCTTAGTCTCTTTCACTCTTTTAGAATCCGAACTGAATGAAAGAGAAAGAGAGGAGTAGGAAGAGAAGGAGAATTAAAGAAGAAGACTAGAAGAAGGAATTGTAGAGAAAGCTCTGATTCTCCAACAAGTTTTAAGGTATGGAATCATTCCCTACATTAGTTGAATGCCTAAAATAGATTAGGGAGGAGATAGTGGGTCAAAGTAAGATCTCAATCCTAAGACCATGAACAAAACTCTAAGGAAGTCCATGAAGAATGGATTAAGGTGAAGGACTATGTAAAAGTGTGAATTTTAAGCCATAGAACAATATTAGGAAGGATCATAATATTAGCGATGAAATCAAGTTATGAAAGGATGTAGCTGAGAACATACAAATTTCTTAGGATTCCAAGAGGTTCAAGAGTTATTTAAGAAGCTTAGAGAAGATTGAACATTTCTAGTATGTGAGGGAACAAAATTTAAACTAACTGGCTAATAGTAAACTGTTTACGTTTATTGAGTCCAATGCCATGATTGATTCTATGCTTGTATGCTTGTAATGTCCATCTCACATTACATCTAATATTCTTGTTATTACTGCTCATGGATATTTATTTATGTCTATTTATAATATGATGATGATGATGATGCTAGGAATAGGCATGTGATTGTGTGTGTGCGATTAGTGTACTTAATGCAATTAGAGCATCAGGGGGAGGACGTGACATTGTGGTTCATCTTGGTAACCAAACACTAGCTCTATCTCTACTCAAGTATTGTTCACTGACATTGTCGTATCGCCATTACCATAGCAGAACTATTAAGTCATAGGGCATCAGGGGAGGTGGTCTCGGACCATGTAGTCTTCGACTCTGCCAGGGGGCCTTAACTCTATCTCTATGGGCATATTGAGAGATGCTAGGGTGAGGCCTTGGATACACTGGATGACATTTAGGATTGGTTAGTTACAAAGCCAGTTTATATGCCCTCTGCAATAGGAGCTTACGTGTTGGTATGGGTAGGGAATCAGGGGAAGTATTGGCGGTGTTTGGTCCGGACACTTTAGCTCTATCTCTATTCCATGGTGGGTGCTTGTGGGACGACAATGGTATTTGATCCATTAAGCGGATTCACACACTTGTGTACAAAGGTACGGTGGCCACCAATCCTTTTCTGTGGCATATTGTAAACTTAAAAAGCAGACCAAAGATATGAATTGAATGTGTTGCATTGTTTTGTTTACTCACTATGCTCAAGTTGGAGAGCTGACCCTCGCGTGCCCAATTCTTTTTAGTTTCTGATGTTGCAGGTGTTACTGTTGTAGACTACATGGATACGCCAACATATGGACATGTAGCGGCTATGGATGTGCAGGCTGTGGAGGACGAGCAATACTTGTCAAGTGAGTGTTTCCACCGTGGTTATGCTTAGTGTTTAACTTTCATATTTTGATACTTGTAATATGTATTAATTATGTGTTGGTAAATTGTTGATAACTGGATCATTTAATTATTTATCATATAGACCTCAGTTCATTATTAATAAGACTTCTGGTAATTACTCAAATATCTATGATTATTACTGTGGAATGTGTTTTGTTTTAACATAGTTGGCATAGCCTATACAAGATCCTGTTTTGACCCATTGGTTTTCATGACGGTTCATCACACCATTGGTTAGTCCATAATTAGGGTGTGACATAATCTCTCTACAAGAATAACATTTTATACTGGCGGAGGAACTGAAACTAGTTTGGGCAATAGGATTAGTAACCTTTTGTTGAGTAGACAACTTTTCCAAATTAGAGGAACGATCAAGAGAATAGCTTGGTTTAGTAGTACTTACCGGATTCCAATTTAATCAATTGAAGGTGAAAATGGATTGCTGTTTTGGGCTTTGAGAACATTCTACTTTAAGGGCTCTTTGTTGTGCATCTCCCACATCCCAAATGTCAAAGACTTCAAGGGCCTCTTGAATGTATTATTGTAGACCATTCAAGTATTTGTTCCCAAGTATATCTTCCAGATCCATGATGTTATTACGAATCACCAACTCATTGAACTCATTAGTGTATTGGTCTACCGACACGTACCTTGTCTCAAATTTTGGGACCATTAATAGACCTCTCTCTTATATCCCTTATGAATGATACTTTCTTATCTTGTCTTCTATCTTTCTTCATGAACTGATGGGTGTTTTGCCAATGGATTTTTTTTTGCTTCTCAGGTCGCCACCAAGCGATGGCCTTGCCTCGAAGTCACATGGAGATGATGCCAACCTAACAATTGTTCGGGACATTTCAATGCTAAAAAACTTCACTTACAGGAGTTAGCCAATCAAGAATTTCATCAGGAGGATCAGTACCTGAGAACTCCAGAATATCCCTATTGACTTCCTTTTTCCAGTCCCGTTCTTAACCTCTTTGAGGGTAGTTTGGACGAAACCCACTTGTTATGGATTGGAAACCTTTTGAAGCGAAGTCATCGGATTAATATCCTCTTGAATTTTGTGGATCGTTACCTTCTCTTAGTCTCTGAACCTCGCAAGTAAGGTTCTCAATTTTTTCTTGCATTTGTTGTTGTATTTGCAAGGCTTGTGCTAATGCATCAACATTGATGATGGTAATGTAGCCACCTCTATCACACCCTAATTCTGGATAAACCAAAACTGTAATTGAACCATCATACTAACCAACGGTTCACGTTAGGATCTCGTAAGACCATGCCAACCATCAAACCATACACTTCACACAATCAGAGTAAATAAATAAATAGCAGTATTTTATTAATAATGAACTAAGTATCTAATGTGATAAATAAATACTAAACCAATTATCTCCAGAAACCAAAACATAAATATAACAAACTATTACAAATCCCATAAGTCAAATACGAAAATGAAACACTAAAACGTGAACATAGTGGAAACACTTGCATGATGAGCCATGCTCGTCTTCCACCGCTTGCATGTCCACAGCCACCTCTCGTCAATACATTGGCAAATTTACAATTATCTTCGATCGTAACACCTGCATCATCATAAACTAAAAAAGAATGGCACGCGTAAGGGTCATCTCTCCAACATGAGCTCAGTGAGGAAAAAAAAACAACGTGCAACCATATGCATGCATTTAATTCATATCATTGGTTTAGTATAAGTTTTCAAATGTGCATGGTAAGGACAGGCGGCCACCGCACCTCTATGCACGAGAGTGTAAACACGCCCAACGGATCACATACTACTATGGCCCCACATCACTCACTACAAAATAGAGATAGACCTAGAGTTCCCAGATCACATGTCACACCCCAATTCTGGACTAACCAATCGTGTAATGAACAGTCATGGAAACCAACGGTTCAAACCAGGATCTCGTATAGGCTATGCCAACCATGTTAAACCAAAACACATTCCAGTAATAATCAGAGATATTTGAGTAAATAGTGAAAGTCTTATTAATAATGAACTGAAGTCTACATGATAAATAATTAAATGATCCATTTATCTCCAATTAACCAAAACATAATTAATACATATTACAAGTATCAAAATACGAAAGTTAACACTAAGCGTAACCACGGTGGAAATACTCGCTTGACGAGTCTTGCTCGTCCTTCAAAGCTTACACATCCATAGCCGCTACATGTCCATAAGTTGGCGTATCAATGTAGTCTTCAATAGTAACACCTACAACATCAGAAACTAAAAAGAATTACACGCGCGAGGGTCAGCTCTCCAACTTGAGCTCAGTAAGTGAACAAAACATTGCAACAAACATATGCATGCATTCAATTCATATCTTTGGTCTGGTTTTTAAGTTCGTAATATGCTATAGAAAGTGTCACACCCTAATTCTGAAACAACCAGAATGGTATGATGAACCGTTAATAAACCAACGGTTCAACTAGGATATCGTACAAGCTATGCCAATCATGTTAAACCAAAACACATTCCACATTAATCAGAGATAATAAAGTAACGGAAGTCTTATTAATAATGAACTGAGGTCTAATCATGATAAATAATTAATATTCTAGTTATCTCCAAGTAACCAAAACATAATTTAATACATATCACAATTATCCAAATACGAAAATTAAAAACTAAGTGTAACCATAGTTGAAACGCTCGCTTAACAAGCATAATAGTCCTCCACAGCTTGCTCATCCATAGCCGCCACCTGTTCATATGTTGGCGTGTCGACATAATCTTCAACCGTAATACCTGCAACATCAGAAACTAAAAAGAATTATGCGTACAAGGGTCAACTCTCCAACTTGAGCTCAGTGAGTTAACAAAACAATGCAACAAACATATGCATGCATTCGATTCATATCTTTAGTCTGATTCATAAGTTTACAATGTGCAATAGAAAGGATTGGGGGCCGCCGCACCTCTATACACGAGTGTGTGAAGCTGCCCAATGGATCAAACACCATTGCTGTCCCACATGAACCCATCATGGAATAGAGACAGAGCTAAAGTGCCCAGATCAAACACCGCATAACGCATCCCCTAATACCCTACCCATACCAACACGTAAGCCCCTATTGGAGAGGGCTTGCAAACTGGGCTCGCAACTAACCAATCCTAATGCCAAATAGTGTATCCAAGGCCTCACCCCAGAATCCCTCAATACATCCATAGAGATAGAGCTAAGGCCCCCTGGCAGAGTCAGAGACTACACGGTCTGAGACCACCTCCCCTGATGCCCTACGTCGTAATAGTTCTGCTAAGGTAATGGCGATACGACGATGTCAGTGGACAACACTTTAGTAGAGATAGAGCTAAAGTCTGGTGACTAGGATGAACCACAGTGACATGTCCTCCCCCTGATGCCCCACTTGCATCAAGTACACTAACCACACACAAACATTCACACGCCTATTTCTAGCATCATCATCAACATCATATTATAAATAAATGGAATTAAATATGCATGAACAGTAATAACAGGAATATTAGATGACATGTGATATACACATTACAAGCATACAAGCATAGAATCATTCATGGTATTGGACTCAATAAATATAAATAGTTTTTTATTAGCCAATTAATTTAGGTGTTGTTCCATCACCTTTGGTTGATAGTAGATCTTCGTTCAAGCTTTGTAATTCACTCTTAGACCACTTGGAAACCTAACAAATTTATAGATTTTAAATTAGAATATTTTCCCATGAATTTAGACTAACAGAAACTGAGAGGTCACAGGTGTGGCAGCACCTGGGGTCGCAATTTCTACGACCACAGGGTGTGTGGTCGCAAGGTGTGGTCGCATATCCTACGACCACACATGCGACCACATCCTCCCTGGAAACTTCCCGAGGGCCTGTGGTCACAAGGTGTGGTCGCATATCCTGTGACCATACATGCGACCACACCCTCCCTGGAAACTTCTCGAGGGTGTGTGGTCGAATATGTGAGTCTCGTGTGGTCGCATGATGGTGCGACCACACGTGTAATGGTCAGCCTTTCACTCTCAACTCCAATTCCTTCATGCTTAGATTCCTTGGCTTATCATTGTGGCCATTCCTATGATTGTTCTTTGGCTTAGAACTAGTATTTTTATACAAAATCCACATCCACATAAATTCCCTCCTTGGATTCTCTTGGAATTTGTCCACGGATTGATGATTTGGGTTTCACCTAAATCCTATCTTCTTCATGAACTATTCTAGGCATTCAATTGAGATGGGGAATATTTTCATACCTTAAGCTTACTGAAGATTCAGAGTTTTCTCTGAATTTTCCTCCTCTTAGTCTTCCCCTTTAATTCTCCTTTTCTCCCTCCTCTTCTCTTTCTCTCACTTTCAGTTTGAGTTCCAAAAGGATGAAAGAGGCTAAGGGATGTCCTATTTATAGACGAAAACCCTCTATAATAAGCCCTACTTAGTTTAGGAAAGAACCCCCTTCAGATTAGGAAGGTTTCTTAAACTCAATTCTGTCTGGGTTCCGTGTGGTCGGAGGTGGGGTAGCAGAACCCATCGACCACACCCTTTGAAACATGCGACCACATGACCTAATTTCCTGTGGTTGCATTATTTCAAGGTGTGGTCGATCACACCTGTTAAGGTATGCGACCACACACTCATAATTGTCTGTTTTTGGGTTAAATTTCATACCTTGTCTTATGGTTTCTTCATGCACTTGGTCCACTTGAGCCGATTATGATGGGAAGACCGGTCACGACACAAGAATGTAAGATTAGACCGGGTTCGTGGCATGCAGGTCCTATAACTCCACCACCCTTAAAAGAAATTTTGTCCTCGAAATTTTAACGTACGGATCATACAACTCCCCCATCCTTAAAATAAATTTGTCCTCAAAATTTGAATTTACTTCGAAGTCAATATGTGGGAATTCTGTTTCTGCATTGCATCTTCTTCTTCTCATGCAATCTTCTCCACTTCTTGTCTTCGTCAGGTTACCTTCATATAATAATTATCCCAGCTTTGGAGTTTTTGTACCTTCTAACCAGTGAACTAGGCTGGTACCACATCAATAGTTAAATCTTCTATTTAATCTAGTGGATCAGTGGTCAATACCTTTTATATAGATCTCCAACGTACTTCTTCAATAGAGATACGCAAAATATGTCATGCACACTTGACATGGACAGTAGTAATGCTAATTGATATGCAACTTTTCTACATCTTTCCAAATTTTTATGAGGTCCCAAAACATATATAGGATACAACTTTCCTTTCTTGTCGAATCGTTTTAAACCATGCATAAGTGATATCTCCAAAAACACTTTGCCACTTATGGCGAACTCGAGGTCTTGGTGTCTCTTCTGAAAAACTTGAGCTATCTTGGCCCTTTTCTTTGATCTTGTCTGCCACTCGACAGGTTTCTTCAATAGACTCAGGTCTTATAATTCTTCGTTCAACAACTTTATTCCAAGACAAAGGAATTCGACATTTCTACCGTACCATGCTTCATAGGTGACATCTACATAGTAACTTGGTAGCAAATTCAATCCACATATAACTTAGTTAGCCACTCCAAAGCATATCGAGGTCGTATAACAATGGAATGAACTATCTTCGTAAGGCGATCAACAATCACCCAAACTGGGTCAACCTATCTGGGAGTTAGTGGTAAACCGGTGACATAGTTCGTTGTAATGCAGTTTCACTTCTAGACCGGCTCCAATAGTGGTTGTAGTATGCCATGTTGGTCTTTGTCTTTTAGTCTTTATTTACTGATAATTCAGACACTTGAACACACACTAAACCACATCTGTTATCATTCCTCTTTACCAGTACAATCTCTTCAGGTCATGATACATATTGGTACTCGAGGATGTCCTGAATATAGAGTATAATGGGCTCTTATCATTATCCTATTCATGATATTAGAGTCTTTACCTTCAGGTATTCAGAATCTACATTTGTATCTGAGTACAGTCTCTGCATCCAAAGTAAGTGAGGGTTAGGTTTTTCTTTTCTCTAAATCTTCTTACACAGCTCTTAGATATAGATCTAACAAAATTACTACCTTTACTTCGTCTATTGAATCAGAGATGATCATTAACGCTACAAACGTAAGTAAGGGACTATTGCTATATAAGTTCATCCATAAGTTCTCACTCAACTGGATCATCACAAGTTTTTATCATAGGCGGTTCTTCTTCTAAATTTGAATCTCTTGCTGCGGAACAGAAGGCGGCATTCATAATAGATCCTCCTTCTGGCTTCATTATTCCCCTTTTTACTCAATGCTTCAGCTACCAGATTAGCCTTGCTCGAGCGACACTGCGTTTCACGGTCTTAATCCTTCAGGAGTTCTAACCATCTCCTTAGCTTCATGTTCAACTCTTTCTAGGTGAAGAGATAAGTAAGACTCTTGTAATCTGATTTAATTTGAAATTCTTCTCTATATAGATAATGTCTTCAAGTCTTGATTGCATGAATCACAGTTGCTAATTCCAAATCATGAGTTGGGTGATTCTTTTCATGTTTATTCAATTATCTTGAAACATATGCTATCGCTTGTTTATCATACATCATCCCGCATCCTAAACCCAATCCGAAAGTATCAGTGTGTAGGGTAAAAGGTTCCCCTGGTATCAGAATGGTCAAGAAGGGAGCCGATATCAGCCTTACTTTAGAATCTGGAAACATTCTTCACACTTGTCAGTCCAATTAAACTCCTCTCCCTTCCTAGTTAGCTTGGTAAGAGATTTTGCGATCTTAGAGTGATCCTCCACAAATCGTCTGTAATAACCAGCTAAACCCAAGAAAGTTCTGATCTTCGCAATATTCTTTAGGTGTTTCTCACCATATGAATACTTCTATCTTAATAGGGTCCACTTTAATCCCTTTTTATGATGCTACGTGATCTAAGAAGATCACTTTGTTTAATCAGGTCTCATATTTCTTGGACTTGGCATAAAGCTTCTCCCTTCTCAACTGTTGTGAAGCTGATCTAAAGTTTATTATAGGACTTTCTTCGTCTTTCGAATAAACCAATATATAGTCTATAAAACTATGACCGACGTGTCCAACATATCATGAAACACCCGGTTCAAAAGCTTCATAAAATATGCTGGAGCACTGGTTAATCCCAATGATATACCTAGGAACTCATAATTCTCATTCCTGGTTTTAAAAACTATCTTCAAAATATCGGTCCAAATTATTCAGCTGATGATATCATGATCGGAGGTCAATCTTAGAAAATACCTTTGCTCCTTGCAACTGTTTAAATAAGTCATTGTTCTGAGGTAGTAGATATCGATTCTTGATCGTGAGCTTGTTTAGTTCCTGATAGTCTATACATAATCATCCTTCTTCTTCACGAATAGCATTGGCGCTCCCCGTGATGCAATACTTAACCGATTAGAACCCTTGTCTAATAACTCCCGTAGTTGAGTCTCAGTCCCTTCAACTCCATTGGAGCTACTCTATAGGTGCCTTTGACACAGGTATCGTCCTTGGTAACAAATCGATGATGAACTCACTCGCACGATCAGATGGTAACCCAGGTAAGTCTCCTGAAAACACATCAGGAAATTTATGCATCACTTTAATATCTTCCATCTGTGGTACTTCTTTGGTAACGTATACCACAGATACTATATATCCAACTCCTTTTTCTTCAAAGCATCTCTTTGCCTTTAGCATAGAGAGGATCGGCTTTCACTTCTTAGGCAACATGCTTCTAATAAAAACTAAATTATATGCCGTCTTTATTCTTGAATGATAACCTCTTCTATGCACATAACAACTTTGTAGAGTATTGAGACAACCATTCTATTCCCAAGATGACGTCAAAGTCTGCCATCTCAAGTCGATTTAGGTTGCATCCAAATTTTGTCCATCCATATGATTCGAACATTGTTCATAACACTCATCTAATACAACATCTAGTCCAAAAGGGCTTGAACTAGCAAAATTTGATTTAAAGGTCTTAAGAGCTTGTCTAGTTCCTTCATCTCTTAGTTTTTCAAAGACTATCGTTAATAATCTCATATATTGAAAAACTCATTAGCTTATATTTCTTTTATCTTACTGTTCTACCTTGATCTCTCTTTCATATATCTCGAAAAATATCTTGTGATTGTTACTTCATATCCCAATTCTAAATATAAGCATTAGGGTATATGCTTGTAAATTCATTAATCCAGCCAAACTCTTTTGGTCTTCACTCAATCATATCACTTGACATTGGCATAACTCTATAGTAATTGTGCTATACCAAGTACTATCCATACCATCATTTTTTATTTCATCATTATATCCACTCTTAGATCTGCCTTTAGAAATCTTCTTCCTTGTTAACTTCATACCAATTTAACTTTACTTGAGTGCTATCTACTCTTTCCTAATTACTCTTGATAGTTCTTACTTCTTGCTCATGCACTCTTTTATAGACATGACTCATATCCATCCATTCACTAATCTCAAAATAGATTCTCCATTACTTCATCTGAGGTTTCTTGGCTATAGATATTTATCTGAATCTAATCATCTTTCATAATTTTCCTTATCACTAAACATCTTATCAATGGATGTCGAGAAATATAAGAATCAGAATGTTTATCCAAAAGTAATTCATTTCCTTCTTTTAAATTCAGTATGATGAACACTTATTTTATCTAGTGAACGTGAACTTAGATTTAAAGGATCAGGAGTAAATCTATGGTATTTCAACCAGCATTAAAAGGTCGTTAAATTGTACGATGGTCCAAATACATGGAAATAGAGGTTCTACAGCTCTTAACCTCATGGTTATTGGTTATATCAGGTATATAATGCCATTGGTCGAGGCACTATAGGGGTAAATCTGAAGAAAGTTTTGGCACATCAATAAATCAGGTATAAATCGAAAAAATGTACGCTCTACATGATTAAATATTTAACTATTCATTATGTTCATATCTCTGTTCATGTTATCGATCATGATAGTGGCTCAGATTGGTATAATCAGGACTAATACAAAAGAAACAATATCTATAACTCCAATTGACAGGTTGAATTGAGAAGGTATCCTGTCAAGACATGATAATTTAATAATCAGGTATGTGCATCCTCTATAATCACAAAAGTAAATCAATAATGCACCACATCCTATATAAACCTATCTAGTTATATGGCCACAATAGATTTGATCCTTTGCTGAAAACGTCCAAGGCTTCATGTCACACCCCAATTCCGCACATTTCAGAATGGTGTGATGAACCGCCAAATAACCAATGGTTTAACCAGGATCTCTAATAGGCTATCCCCGCGTTATCCAAACTTTACACGCATCCACAATCATAAACAGAGTAAATACACATTAGCGGAAATCTTATAAATAAATGAACTGAGAACTAAAATGATATTCATAAATAATAGCAAATTATTCTATATCAACCGGGTCATAAGTAATTAAGTACCAAATACATGTCTTATAAATCCAATAAAGAAACCTATAAAAATATCTAATCGAATACACACGAGTTGCACTCGCAAAAGGAGTCGTGTGTATTGTCTTCAGCTCCAACTTCCATAGCTACTACAGTTCCGTACGCCGACGCGTTCATGTAATCTTCAACTGTATAACCTGCATCATCAACTAAAAATATTTGAAGTCGAGGGGTGAGCACACAACACGGCTCAGTGAGTAGCCAAAACAATGCAACATTACATATGCATTCAAAAAGTCAATTCATATCTTTGGTCTTGGTTTATAGTTTGCAATGTGCAATAGAAAGGTTGGGTGGTCAAAGGTTAACGTTTATTGACACCGCCTCTATACACAGGGTGTGGAAGCCCGCCCAAAGGTTAACGTTTATCGTCGTCCCCATCCACCCTACCATAACATTATTCAACAAAGGTTAACGTTTATTGCTATATAATGCTATACCAATACGTAAGCCCCTGTTAGCGTGGGCTTGGAGACTGGGCTCGCTGCTAACCAATCCTAATGCCAAACAGTGTATCCAAGGCCTCACCCCAGCATCCCTCAGAACATCCATAGAGATAGAGCTTAGGCCCCCCGGTAGAGTCAGAGACTACAAGGACCGAGACCACCTCCCCGATACTCTACGACATAATAGTTCCCGCTAAGGTAATGGCGATACGACGATGTCAATGCACAAGACTTGAGTTAGAGATAGAGCTAAAGTGCTGAGACCCGCCAAAGGTTAACGTTTAGACGTTCTCATCACACCTCCCCTGATACTCGCTCGCATCAAGCACATCAACTACACACATACAAGCACATGCCTATTCCTATCATCATCATCATCATCATGTTATAAACAATAAAGTAAATATGCATGAACAAGTAATAGAAATATTGGATGGCAAGTTGTATGCACATTACAAACATATTCGCATAAAATCAAACATGGCATAGGACTCAAGAAATAGAAAATAGTTTATTATTAACCAATTTAGTTTGGGGTTAAGGTTCCTCACCTTAGCATGCTAATAGATATTTTCCAAGCTTTCGATTCACTGTTATAACGGTATTATATTGCTAGCAAACCTAACAAAGTCGATAGAATTTAATTAGAATTAATTCAGAATTTAAAAACCACTCTGTCAACTGAGGGTCGATGCTAGGGTCGATGGGTCTATCGACCCTCCCTCCATTGTGAACTCCCCGAATGCTGAGCATCGATGGTCAGAAACACCTAGGGTCGGATGGTCTATCGACCCTCGGTGCGACCCTTGGTGCACTCTGGTCCAATTTCCACTTTTAACCCATTCTTCGTATTTGGGGTCCTATGGCTTGCTTCCTACATTCATTCAACAGTCAATCCATGGTCTAGAACCATGTATAATCCATCTAGATAGCTTTCGTGCATCCTCCTATGATTTTCCATGAAAACCTAACCATGGATGGATGGTTTGGGTTTCTCCGAAATCCTACACTCAACCATATCTAACCTAAGGTCTGTAGAAACTCATGGAATTAGTATCCATACCTGAGATTACTTTTCTCTGCAAATTCTTCTCCTTTTTGCTAAGCCTTCTTCCTAGCCTCCTTTCTTCCTCTTTTCCTTCTTCTCTCTTTCTCTCAATTCAATTAGGGTTGTGAAAGGAGTGAATGTGGCTTAGGGACGTCCTTTAAATAGACTAGGAATGTCCTATAATAATCTCATTGAGATTTGGAAAGAATCCCAACAAAAAATTAGGAAATTTCCTAATTTCAGTTTCGTTAGAAACCGAGGGTCGATGGGAGGGTCGATGATCCCATCGACCCTAGGGTGTTAAGCTGTCCGACCCTCCCTTCAAAACTGAGGGTCTGACTTTCTGTTTTGGGAGGTCTGACCCTGCTTAGCTGGGTGTGCGACCCTTCCCTAAAATTAAGTGTTTTTGGGTCGATTTTATACCTGGGATCTTGATCTCCTTCATGCCCTTGGTCCATTTGACTCGACCATGATGGGTAAACCTGGTTCAAGGTGGTAAGACCGGGTTAGTTTGACACGGGTCTTACAACTCCCCCCAACTTATAAAAATTTCGTCATCGAAATTGTACGTACCTTCTGAATCAAACAAGTCAGGGTATTGCTTTCTCATAGCATTTTCTTCTTCCCATGTAATCTCTTCCATGTCTCTACTTTTGCATGTGACCTTAACATAGTAGATATCTCTATTGCATAGACGTTGAACCTTTCGACTAGTGATTTCCGTTGGTATTACTTCGAATGTCAAATCATCAGTCAATCCTGGTAAATTCACTATCAAAACATGTGTTGGGTCTTTGACATACTTCTTCAATAAGGATATGTGAAATACGTCATGCACACTTGACATAGATGGTGGTAGTGCTAACTGATAAGCTACTTTTCCACGCTTAGCCAGAATTTCATATGGCCCGACGTATCTTGGACTTAGCTTTCCTTTCTGTCCGAACCTCTTCAATCCTCTCATAGGCGATACTTTCAAAAATATTTTATCGCCCACGGCGAACTCTAGATCTCTTCGTCGAGTATCTGCGTATTGCTTCTGACAGTTCTGAGCTACTCTTACTCTTTCTTTGATGATGTCGACCACTCGACAAGTCTCTTCAATAAATTTTGGTCCAACAATACTACGTTCTCCAACTTCATTCCAAAACAAGGGAGTTCGACATTTCCTACCATATAGTGCTTCATAAGGTGACATCTGTATAGTAGCCTGATAGATGTTATTATAAGCGAACTCAATCAATGGTAACTTTTCGTCCCATGATCCCTTGAAATCAATCACACATGCTCATAGCATATCTTCTAGAATCTGGATTGTACGCTCCGACTGTCCGTTTGTCTGTGGGTGGAATGCAGTACTGAACTTCAATGTTGTACCCATAGCCTTTTGCAGTCCTTCCCAAAATTTGGAAGTAAATCGTGGATCTCTATCGGACACAATGCTTTCTGGAACACCATGTAACCGAACAATATTATCCACATACAGCTTTGCTAACCTTTTCAGTGTATACTGGGGTCGTATTGGTATGAAGCGAGCTGTTTTAGTCAGACGGTCTACAATCACCCAAACTGCGTCAACTACTCGAGGAGTCAATGGTAGTCCTGTGATGAAGTCCATAGTGATGCAGTCCCATTTCCATGCTGGTTCCGGTAATGGGTGTAACAGTCTTACTGGTCTTTGTCGTTCCGCCTTTACCTTCTGACAATTTAAGCATTGAGACACGAACTTGGCTACATTTGCCTTCATTCCCCTCCACCAATACAGTTTCTTTAGATCATGATACATCTTTGTGCTTCCAGGATGTATCGAGTAGATGGTGGTATGGGCTTCCTTCATCAGTCGGTGTCTAATGTCCATATTTTCTGTTTCAGGTACACATATTCTCCCTTTATATTTCAGTACCTTCTCGTCATCCAAGGTGAACTCAGGTTTAGTCCTACCTTTCTCAATATTTTCTTGTACTGTTCTTAGATAAGGATCTACTTTGATAGCTGTCTTCACTTCGTCCACTATATCCGGTATAATCTTTAATGCCGCGAACATATTCAAAAATCAATGAATAAACCCTTGGCTAGCTGATTCATCCATGGTATCTATCACATATTGTTCATTGCCATGATTAAACACCATTCCGTTGGTATACATTGCTGCAGTCGTGCTAACTTCTCCTTCAGATTTTATCATTGCTTTTCTGCTCAATGCATCCGCTACCACGTTCGCTTTTCCCGGATGATACTGGATATCACAATCATAGTCTTTTAATAGTTCCAGCCATCTTCTTTGTCTCATATTCAACTCCTTCTGATTAAATAGATAAGTAAGACTTTTATGGTCCGACTTAATCTGAAATTTCTCTCCGTATAAGTAGTGTCTCCATATCTTGACAGCATATACTACTGCCGCTAAATCCAAATCATGAGTGGGGTAATTCTTCTCATGTACCTTCAACTGTCTCGAGGCATACGCAACTACTTGCTCTCCTTGCATAAGCACACATCCTAATCCCAATCCCGATGCATCAGTGTATAGGGTAAATGTCTGTCCTGGAACGGAAATGGTCAAAATTGGAGCGGATATCAATCTGGTCTTCAATGTTTGAAAACTCTTTTCACATTTATCCGTCCATACAAACTTTTCTCCTTTCTTGGTCAAACTGGTGAGAGGTACGGCAATCCGAGAATAGTCTTCAACGAATCTCCGATAATATCCAGCTAGACCCAGAAAACTTCTAATTTCTGAAACACTCTTTGGTGCTTCCCACTTCACAATACCCTCGATCTTACTGGGGTCCACATTGATTCCTTCTGCGGATACTACATGGCCTAGAAAGGCGACTTCACTTAGCCAAAACTCACATTTTGAAAATTTGGCGTATAACTTCTCTTCCCTTAAACACTGTAGGGCTGCGTTTAGGTTCTTGACATGGGTTTCCTTGTCCTTGGAGTATACCAATATGTCATCAATAAATACTATGACCGACGTATCCAACATATCGTGGAAAACCCGGTTCATAATTTCCATGAATGTCGCCGGTGCATTAGTTAGTCCGAAGGACATCACTAGGAACTCATAATGTCCGTATCTTGTCCTGAAAGCTGTCTTCGGAATGTCACCTTCTTTAATCTTCAGTTGATGATAGCCTGATCGAAGATCGATCTTTGAAAATACCATCGCTCCTTGTAACTGATCGAACAAGTCATCGATCCTGGGTAGTGGATATCGATTCTTGATTGTCAGCTTATTCAACTCTCGATAGTCGATGCATAATCGAACGCTACCATCCTTCTTCTTTACGAACAACACCGGTTCTCCCCATGGAGATATACTGGGTCTAATATAACCCTTATCCAGCAGTTCTTGTAATTGCACTTTTAATTCCTTCAGTTCAGTAGGAGCCATTCTATAAGGTGCTTTTGATACTGGTGCGGCTCTAGGTATAAGGTCTATTACAAACTCAGTGGCTCGGTCGGGTGGTAATCCGGGTAGTTCCTCCGAAAATACATCAGGAAAATCTCGCACGACATCAATATCTTCCATTCGTGGTACGTCCTTGGTTAGGTCGACCACTGATACTAGATATCCGACCGCTCCTTTCTCAAGGCACCTCTTAGCCTTTAATGCTGAGAGTACGAGCTTGCGTCTCCTGGGAAGTTTGGTTCCCGAGAAACTGAATTCTGATCCTTCTTTGTCTTTGAACGTTAGCTTCTTCTCGGCGCATAACGGATTTGCAGAGTGCCGAGCTAACCAGTCCATTCCCAAGATGACGTCAAAGTCTGCCATCTCAAGTTGTATTAAAGTTGCATCCAAGGTTTTCTCGCCAATGAGAACTGGACATGGCCCATAACCTTTCTCTAATTCCACTTCTAATCCCATCGGTGACCGTACAAGTAATTTTTAGTCTAAGGTTTTGATGGGCAGATTCGTCTTCTTTCCGAATGACACAGATATAAATGAATGAGTAGCTCCTGAATCAAAGAGTACTCTGGCGGGTACGCCATTGATAGGTACGATACATGTGATTCATTTTTACTTAGTCTACATGCTCAATCAATTCTAATTATAGCCTTACAAGTTTCGGTCATACCTGTGACCACATCGGGCGATGCGGCAGCATCCTCTGATGTAACGGCATATACCCGTCCTTGATGTAGTTGCTTCTTGGGTTTTGGGCACTCTCTTGCCATATGCCCTGGTTGGTTGCAGTTATAGCACTTCGGGGCTTCAACATTTGACTTTGGTTGTGGTTGAGCTGCTGCAGTAGACTTTGGTGCAGCTGTAAAATTCTGAGGATGAAAAGGTTTATACGTCCTATTATTGCCTCCGTTGTAGGAATTTCCGGCTGGCCTCTTGATTCCTTTGTCTTGAGCGAAATAACTCTCTTTCTGGCTCGATTCAATCACTCGAGCGATCTGGACCGCTTCATTATATATGGTCTTTTCTAATCCCAGAACATGTTCCCTGATGCTTCCTCTCAGTCCCGAGACAAATCTACTGGTTTTTGTATCTTCTTCTTGCATACTAGCCGGTGCAAAGAAAAACAGCTCTTCGTAGCGCTGTTGATATGCGTCTACGGTCATCTGTCCCTGGTACAAACTCAGGAACTCTTTTTCCATTGAATCTTTGAAGCTTCTTGGGAAGTACTTCTCGAAGAATGCTTCTTTATATATAGCCCATGTAAGTAGGGCGTGCTTGGTCAATAAGTACGTCTTTGTAGATTTCCACCAATGGTGTGCGTCGCCTTTGAGCATGAAGGTGGCGCATAGTACTTTCTCTTCCTCGGTAATAGTCATCATAAGGAAGTTCCTTTCCATTTCGTCTATCCAGTGTGCTGGCCACTGTGGATCAGACGGCTTACCATTGAATTCTCTCGGTTCCATTTTTAAAAATCTCTCCACTAGCCGGGAGTGATCCAGTTGATTTTGGTATGCCCCAAACATAGGGGGTGGATACTGATAGTTCCCTTGGACTGCTTCTGGGACTTGCACTGGAATTGGTGCAGCCGGTTGTTGAGGTGTTTGTTGAGCTGGGTGGTTACCCACTGGTGCTGCACTAGCTTGCCCAGTGTGCATGGCTGCAGCCTGAGTAGCTTGAAACATAACTCCCATTGCAACCTGCATTTGAGCTTGTGCGTGTTGCATCTGTTGTAGCTGTTGTGCCAGATTCATAACCACATTTGCTAGCTCCGGTGGTGGAGGTGGCAAATTTGTAGGGCCTGCTGGTTCTCCCTGTGCATGGTTATTCTCTTGGCTAGTCTCCTCCACTGGTGGTGGTGGTGGGACTGTATTTCGGGTTTGTCGGGTAACTCTACGTCCAGACATATTTACTTTCGAGATGGATGGTGCCTGAAAATCATCAAAATCAGTGAGAAATCATTTATACTTCATGTAGGCACGCTACCCGATATAAAATTCAAAATCTCCAATTCATTCTGAAATAAATACTGTCTTTTCTATGTAGGGTCGATGGTGAGGGTCGCTGGTGTGTCCGACCCTGGGTATTCGACCCTGGGAATGACCTGTTCTTCCCGAGAGCTGAGGGTCGATGCGAGGGTCGATGGGTATCCGACCCTCAGTCCGACCCTCGATTTTCTGTCAAATTCCCGAGAGCCGAGGGTCGATTGGAGGGTCGATCCGAGGGTCGATGGTGTCAGTCGAATTGTCCGACCCTCGGACCAAAAATCAGATTTTTAAGATCCGATTCTGGGTCAATTCTCACTATTCCTCCTCCGTTTCGACTTGTCTCTACTCTCCGAGTTGCTACAGTGATACTTCACTATTGTGGATCGTTCTTAGTCCGAGTTTCAACATCCACATCACCTCTACAGGTAAAATTTCCCAACTTTCCCTGTTTTTAGGTATTTATTTCTAGGTTTTTGCTCATTTAGCTCATATTTTCCAAATTAAACATTTTCCAACCGTAAAAATTTTATTTTTATTGGGGCTTTTGTTATTGGGGTCTTGAGGAACGAAAGCCCTCAAAAAAATTTCAGTTTCATCGGTTGGTTATCGAGAAACTTAAATTTTTCTCTTTTTGCCCTAATTTATCGAACTTTTTGATTTTTCTTCAATTTCTTCAAATTGGACCTTATCCGCTAAAATTTTCTACTGCATGTAGATTGTAGGATGTATTTCAACCTACGTAAGTTCTTACGCCCACTTGTAGGGTGAGAAATGGGACTTTATGGTCAACCTACGTCATTATTAAATTGAATTTTTGGATTTTATCCTACTAACTCCTTGTTCATTTTCTCTTTCTTATTTTTGCAGATACTATGGCCCGTACCAAAGTGCCAAGATTGCGTGATCCACTCCGCTTCCGTTCGAATGAAGCTGAGGCACAGTATGCTGACTATGCCCGTAAGAAAGTGGAAGGGGGTCACATGGTGAACTTGGCTGAGCTGGCCTTGTTCAATGTGGAGGGAGCATTCGGTGATATGGGGTGGCTCCCTGTCATCACATACGACGCGTGCACCTGTCCAGACTTGGTGCGCCAGTTCTATTGTAATCTCCAGGTGGTTAGGAATTACAATGATGTTGAGCACGGCCAGGAGTTACACATCACCAGCTACGTCAAGGGGGTGCACATCTTCTTTGATTATCAGCAGCTAGCCGATCTGTTGGGCATTGCCTATGATGGACCTATGGTGTACTGTGTGCCGGGAGAGCCACAGTTTGTTGAGATGGAGATGAGAGCTGAGATCGACAACCAGTTGCTCCGTCCCGATAGATGGCAGATGAGAGCTTGTTACTTGCGTCCGGCTCCACGGGTCTTCTGCAAGATTATTCAGCATAATCCACGGGTCTCTCAGCTGACTCAGTTCTTGATCTACTGCATCTACACTCGTCAGCCGGTCTGCCTTCCTTACATCATCATGCGGACGATGATTAGTGCTACATTGTCCGGTCATAGGGGTAATCTACCCTATGGACGTATGATTACATGCTCACCGACCCGTCTGGGGGTGGATCTAGTAGATGAGAAGATCCAGGAGAAGACCTTCTCGTCGCCTCTAGATTGGGAGGCTATCTGCAAGATGGGGCTGCGAGATGCGGATGTTAGTGATGAGGAGAGGAACGCGATGGTGCCCCCTCACACTCAGGTTGAGATGGCTGATGCTGAGGCTGCTGCAAGGGCTCGTGGGGATCCGGTCGACGATGATCGGTTATATATGGATGTCGATGCGAGACCACCGCCATCACCCACGCATGCGGATAGGGCTGGTACTTCTGCTGCGGTGGCTTTGGTACCCGAGACCAGTCCTTTTCATGACGCTGGTCCTTCACACCCACCTTCTGATATGATGGAGATGCTGCAGGAGATCAGGGATGCTCAGCGCAGATCTGATCTGAGGATGGATGAGCTGTTGGCTGCTCAGCACGCATCAGATGCGCGGATGGGAGAGCTCCAAGAAGTGCAGTGTACGACTGATCAGAGGATAGCCAGTCTCACAGCTAGTCTCCAGACGACCCAGACCCAGGTGGCCTGGTTGACTAGGGTCTATGCTGAGGACTACGACAGAGATCGTGAAGCACCGCCTCCTCCTTCACCTCCAGGTTCTTGATTGTACTTTATTTTTCTTGTACTACAGAGTAACTGTCCGGGTTGTGGACTGTACTCTGCTTTAGCGATGTATATACGTTTTGTTTCTCTTACTCATTGTATGTAACTGGTTTTCCCTTTAATAGATGCATTATTCACTTTTTAATTCAGTTTCAATCATCACTTGTGCTTACAGTGTGTTTGTATTAAAGCTTTTAATTTATCCTATCTCAGTTCACAATGGTCTGGAATGTGTGTTAGTTCGGCGGGCAAGGCCTGAGATGCTCTGATACCAAGTTGTCACACCCCAATTCCACACATTTCAGAATGGTGTGATGAACAGCCAAATAACCAACGGTTCAACCAGGATCTCTAATAGGCTATCCCCGAGTTATCCAAACTTTACACGCATCCACAATCATAATCAGAGTAAATACACATTAGCGGAAATCTTATAAATAAATGAACTGAGAACTAAAATGATATTCATAAATAATAGCAAATTATTCTATATCAACCGGGACATAAGTAATTAAGTACCAAATACATGTCTTATAAATCCAATAAAGAAACCTATAAAAATATCTAATCGAATACACACGAGTTGCACTCGCAAAAGGAGTCGTGTGTATCGTCTTCAGCTTCAACTTCCATAGATGCTACAGTTCCGTACACCGACGCGTTCATGTAATCTTCAACTGTATAACCTGCATCATCAACTAAAAATATTCGACGTCGAGGGGTGAGCACACAACATGGCTCAGTAAGTAGCCAAAACAATGCAACATTACATATGCATGCAAAAAGTCAATTCATATCTTTGGTCTTGGTTTATAGTTTGCAATGTGCAATAGAAAGGTTGGGTGGTCAAAGGTTAACGTTTATTGACACCGCCTCTATACACAGGGTGTGGAAGCCCGCCCGAAGGTTAACGTTTATCGTCGTCCCCATCCACCCTACCATAACATTATACAACAAAGGTTAACGTTTATTGCTATATAATGCTATACCAACACGTAAGCCCCCCGTTAGCGAGGGCTTGCAAACCGGGCTCATTGCTAACCAATCCTAATGCCAAACAAGGTATTAAAGGCCTCACCCCAAAGCATCCCTCGGAACATCCATAGAGATAGAGCTAAGGCCCCCCGGTAGAGTCGAGAGACTACAAGGACCGAGACCACCTCCCCGATACCCTACGAGATAATAGTTCCGCTAAGGTAATGGCGACACGACGATGTCAATGCACAAGACTTGAGTTAGAGATAGAGCTAAAGTGCTGAGACCCGCCAAAGGTTAACGTTTATTGACGTTCTCATCACACCTCCCCTGATACTCGCTCGCATCAAGCACATCAACCACACACATACAAGCACATGCCTATTCCTATCATCATCATCATCATCATGTTATAAACAATAAAGTAAATATGCATGAACAAGTAATAGAAATATTGGATGGCATGCTGTATGCACATTACAAACATATTCGCATAAAATCAAACATGGCATAGGACTTAAGAAATAGAAAATAGTTTATTATTAACCAATTTAGTTTGGGGTTAAGGTTCCTCACCTTAGCTTGCTAATAGATATTTTTCCAAGCTTTAGAATCACCGTTATAACGTTATTATATTGCTAGCAAACCTAACAAAGTTGATAGAATTTAATTAGAATTAATTCAGAATTTAAAAGCCACTCTGTCAACTGAGTGTCGATGCTAGGGTCGATGGGTCTATCGACCCTCCCTCCATTCTGAACTTCCCGAATGCTGAGGGTCGATGGTCAGAAACACCTAGGGTCGGATGGTCTATCGACCCTCGGTGCGACCCTCGATGCACTCTGGTCCAATTTCCACTTTTAACCCATTCTTCGTGTTTGGGGTCCTATGGCTTGCTTCCTACATTCATTCAACAATCAATCCATGGTCTAGAACCATGTATAATCCATCTAGATAGCTTTCGTTCATCCTCCTATGATTTTCCATGAAAACCTAACCATGGATCGATGGTTTGGGTTTCTTCAAAATCCTACACTCAACCATATCTAACCTAAGGTCTGTAGAAACTCATGGAATTAGTATCCATACCTGAGAAGATTACTTTTCTCTGTAAATTCTTCTCCTTTTTGCTAAGCCTTCTTCCTAGCCTCCTTTCTTCCTCTTTTCCTTCTTCTCTCTTTCTCTCAATTCAATTAGGGTTGTGAAAGGAGTGAATGTGGCTTAGGGACATCCTTTAAATAGACTAGGAATGTCCTATAATAATCCCATTGAGATTTGGAAGGAATCCCAACAAAAAATTAGGAAATTTCTTAATTTCAGTTTCGTCAGAAACCGAGGGTCGATGGGAGGGTCGATGATCCCGTCGACCCTAGGGTGTTAAGCTGTCCAACCCTCCCTTCAAAACTGAGGGTCTGACTTTCTGTTTTGGGAGGTCCGACCCTGCTTAGCTGGGTGTGCGACCCTTCCCTAAAATTAAGTGTTTTTGGGTCGATTTTATACCTGGGATCTTGATCTCCTTCATGCCCTTGGTCCATTTGACTCGACCATGATGGGTAAACCTGGTTCAAGGTGGTAAGACCGGGTTAGTTTGACACGGGTCTTACACTTCATCTTCAGAGACATTCTTTAATCCTTGTCGGATCATTCTGCCATAATGCAACTATCCCATACATCGGTGGCTGATAAGGGTAACCACCATGATACATTGTTTGTTGTGCACCAAGCTTCTACAATGGGGTGTGCATTACTGGGACCTACGGTAAGGTAGGCACTGTGTTACGGCTAACATGTGCTGGGGGTAGAGTGTTACTACCAACCGGTACCGTACTTGGTTTGACCCGAAGGTGTTGGTGTAGCATTGGTAACTTGGGTTGTGATTCACATATCAACTTGCATAGTCGGTCTCATCTGTTGTTACTCTTGTATTTTGTCAGGCCAAGTTTATTACAACCATAGCCAAGGCACTTGGTAGTCCAGGTAGATTGGCTGGAGTGGTCTGGTTGTTTACCTCCGTGATTTGTTCCAATCTGATTATCATTATTTAGCATCTGCTCAGATGAATTTTCACTACCCGTTCTCGACCCAGATAGTGGTGGGGTCAAGTTACAACCTCTTCTTAATGCTCAATGGGCAATGGATCAGTGTATGGTAGATCTCACTCTGAGTCTCCACATCACCCAGGAGTATAGCTTTATCTTCTTTTTATAGTTACTTTCATTTTTTGTGTATGGCCATTGTTTTCCTATCTCTGTTGGATTTAGCCCGAGATCTTTCCCTTTACCTCTACAGGGATTTAGGCATTACTTGCATTTTTTTTCTTTCTCTATCATACATCGAGTCTCACATCTTGTGAGTACCAACTCGGTATTCCAACTTTTATGCTTTACAGATGCTTCCTTCTTGCTACTGTACTATATCCATTGTATACTCAGGCAACTATCCGACTTGAAAACCGTACCATATGTAATTTATTTATCGGGATACATTTAGATTATCTTTTTCTTTAGTCTATATATAGATATGGTTCCTCCTCTTATATGTACATTATTGTCTTGTTTAAGTTCTGTCTCAACCAACATAGGTGCTTATGGTGTGTTTGTATTAAAGCTTTTAATTTATCCTAACTCAGTTCATGGACAGAATCGTGAATGTATTCAGGTTTGATGGGCAAGGCCTGAGGGCTTTGATACCAAGTTGTCACACCCCAATTCTGAACCAACCAGAATGGTGTGATGAACCGTCAATAAATCAACGGTTCAACCAGGATCTCGTATAGGCTACGCCAATCATGTTAAACAAAAACACATTCCACATTAATCAGAAATAATAAAGTAAGTAGCAAAAGTTTTATTAATAATGAATTGAGGTCTAATCATGATAAATAATTAATATTTCAGTTATATCCAAGTAACCAAAACATAATTTAATATATATTACAAATATCCAAATACGAAAGTTAAACTAAGTGCATCCATAGTTGAAACGCTCGCTTAACAAGCATAATAGTCCTCTGCAGCTTGCTCATCCATAGTCGCCACCTATTCATATGTTGGCGTGTCGACATAATCTTTAACCGTAATACCTGCAACATCAGAAACTAAAAAGAATTATGCGTGCGAGGGTCAACTCTCCTACTTGAGCTCATGAGTAAACAAAACAATGCAACAAACATATGCATGCATTCAATTCATATCTTCGGTCTAGTTCATAAGTTTGCAATGTGCAATAGAAAGGATTGGTGGCCGCCGCACCTCTTTACACGAGTGTGTGAAGCCACCCAATGGATCAAACACCATTGTCATCCCACATGCACCCATCATTAAATAGAGATAGAGCTAAAGTACCCAGATCAAACACCGCATAACACTTCCCCTAATGCCCTACCAATACCAACACGTAAGCCCCTATTGACGTAGGGTTGCAAACTGGGCTCGTAACTAACCAATCCTAATGCCAAACAGTGTATCCAAGGCCTCACCCCAGCATCCCTCAATTCGTCCATAGAGATAGAGCTAAGGCCCCCCTATAGAGTCAGAGACTACACCGTCCGAGACCACCTCCCCTGATGCTCTATGACGTAATAGTTGTGCTAAGGTAATGGAGTTACGATGATGTCAGTGGACAAGACTTGAGTAGAGATAAAGCTAGAGTCTGATGACCAGGATGAACCACAATGTCACGTCTTCCCTCTGATGCCCCACTAGCATCAAGTACACTAACCACACACAAATATTTACATGCCTACTCCTAGTATCATCATCAACATCATGTTATAAATAGACAGAATTAAATATGCATGAATAGTAATAACAGGAATATTGGATGACATGTGATATGCACATTACAAGCATACAAGCATAGAATCAGTCATGGTATTGGACTCAATAATTATAAACATATTATTATGAGCCAATTGATTTAGGTCTTGTTCCCTCACCTTTGGTTGATAGTAGATCCTCGTTCAAGCTTTGTAATCCACTCTTAGACCACTTGGAAACTTAAGAAATTTATATACTTTAAATTAAAATTATTTGCCATGAATTTAGACTAATAGAAACTGAGGGGTCGCAGGTATGGCAGCACCTGTGGTCTCAGTTTTTGCAACCACAAGGTGTGCGGTCGCAAAGTGTGGTCGCATATCCTGCGACCACACATGCGACGACACCCTCCTTGGAAACTTCTCGAGGGCCTGTGGTCGCAAGGTGTGGTGGCATATCTTGCGACCACACATGCGACCACACCCTCCCTAGAAATTTCCCGAGGGTGTGTGGTCGAATATGTATGTCGCGTGTGGTCGCACATCATGCGACCACGCATGCGACCACACGTGTGATGGTCGACCTTTCACTCTTAACTCCAATTCCTTCATGCTTAGATTCCTTGGCTTATCATTGTGGTCCTTCCTATGATTGTTCTATGGCTCAGAACTAGTATTTTTATACGGAATCCACATCCACATAAATTTCCTCCATGGATTCTCTTGGAATTTGTCCATAGATTGATGATTTGGGTTTCACCAAAATCCTATCTTCTTTATGAAATATTCTAGGCATTCAATTGACATGGGGAATATTTTCATACCTTATGCTTGCTGAAGATTCAGAGTTTTCTTTAAATTTTCCTCCTCTTAGTCTTCCTTTTCAATTCTCTTTCTCTTCTTCCTCTTCTCTTTCTCTCACTTTCAGTTTGAGTTCTAAAAGGATGAAAGAGGCAAAGGGACGTCCTATTTAGAGAGGAAAACCCTCCATAATAAGCCCTACTTAGTTTAGGAAAGAACCCCCTTTGGATTAGGGTTCTGTCTGGGTTCCGTGTGGTCAGAGGTGGGGTCGCAAAACCCATTGACCACACCCTCTGAAACTTGCGACCACACGACCTAATTTCTCGTGGTTTCATTATTTTGAGGTGTGGTCGATCACACCAGTTTAGGTATGCGACCACACGCTCATAATTGACAGTTTTTTGGTTAAATTTTATACCTGGTCTTGTGGTTTCTTCATGCACATGGTCCACTTGAGCCGATTATAATGGGAAGACCGGTCACGACACAAGAATATAAGGTTAGACAAGGTTTGTGGCGTGCAGGTCTTTTAGAAAGGATTGACGGCCACCGCACCTCTATATACGAGTGTGTGAATCCGCCCAATGGACAAACACCCTTATCAGCCCACATGCACCTACCATGGAATAGAAATAGAGCTAAAGTGTCTGGATCAAACACTGCCAACATAGAGATAGAGCTAAGGCCCCCCGACAGAGTCAGAGACCACCCAGTCCAAGACCACCATGTCCGAGACCACCTCCCCTAATGCCCTACGACATAATAGTTCTACTAAGGTAATGGCGATACGACGATGTCAATGGGCAAGAATTGAGTAGAGATAGAGCTAGAGTCTAGTGACGAGGTCAGAGACCACCATACCACATCCTGCCTCTGATGCTCCACTCACATCCAACACATCAACCACACACATACAATAACATGCCTATTCCTAGCATCATCATCATCATCATGTTATAAATAAACAAAATTAAATATGCATGAGTAGTAATAACAGGAATATTGGATGACATGTCAGATACACATTACAAGCATACAAGCATAGAATCAATCTTGGCATTGGAATCAAAAAAGTAAATAGTTTATTATTTTCCCATTAGTTTAGGTCTTGTTCGCTCACCTGTTAGCAATACTCGATCTCCTTCCAAGCCTTAAAATTCTCTTTCAATCAATTTAACAATCTAAAAGTTATATGAATTTAAGTGAGGGTTCATATGTAACATGTTACAGTAGTTGAAAATTGAAACGGAGCACTGATAGGTGTCTAATTGGTCCTATGGTCTCATACTATGTCGACCTTACTGCCTACAGTCGATACCATACGGTAGCATATGGTGTGATCATAGTTGCAACCATATGATTCCTGAATCTTTCTGAATGCCTATGGTCGATCCTTTGATCAAGCTGGTCATGCTATGGTCTATCGTAGCTACAACCTTGGATTTCTGGTCACAGATTACATGCAATTCGAGTTCTTCCTGGGTCAAGTCCTCTAATCTTCCATTGGGTTTATTCTAAGGTCATCCTAGGACCATCATTAGTAGTTTCTTATCAACCATAATCTTCAAACTCATCCCTCATGGTTATCCTTGGGATTTTCTCAAGGAATCACATAGATCATAATAGGTTGATATCCTCTATCCTCCATAGAAGTCTTATTCCATAGAGTTTACATCTCTAGAGATTTGATTCATACCTTTGCCTGTGATAGAGAGCCAATCTCTTCTCAGTAAATTCCTCTCCTTAGCCTTTTCTTCTTCTCCTTCTCTTCCCTCTCTTCCCTTCTCTCTCTCCAGGGTTTACTAATGTACTAAAAGAGTGAAAAAAGCTGAGAGACATCCTTTATATAGAGGAAAACTCTCCATATAGAGTCCTCTTTTAATTAGGAAAGAAATCCCTTAGTTTAGGAAAGTTTCCAAAACTCAGAGTCTGACCTGGGATCACACAGTAGATGGCTACGGTCACAGAACCCGTCGATCGTGGGGTCAAAATCATCGACCATAGGAACCTGGATCCATGATCTTCATTCTTACCATATGGTCGACGATACCTATCCAGGTATCCGACCATATGCATACAGTTTTGGGTGTTGAGTCGATTTTTATACCTGGTTGTGATCCATCTTCACACGCTCGATCCACTTGGTCCAAGAATGATAGGAAGACCTGGCACGACACAGTTAAACAGGATTAGTGGAGTGCGAGTATTACATCACATACAATCGGATTAGTATATGCCCCTACTGGTGAGGGCTTGCAAACTGGGTTCATGACTAACCAATCCTAGATGTCATCAAAAGTTATATCCAAGGCCTTACCCCAACATCCCTCAATATGCCCTTAGAGATAGAGCTAGAGTCTAGTGGTCAGGCCAGACACCACAATACCGCCTCCTCCCCCTGATACCTCATGACATACTAGTTTTGCTAAAGTAACAGCGATGCTACGATGCCAATGTGGTAAATGGAATAGAGATAGAGCTAGAGCCTCATAGCGCACACACTGCTACACTCCCCCTAATATTCTACCCAATCCAATACATTGACCATACACACAATCACATGCCTATTTCTATAATCATCATCATCATAACCATTAAGAATAATAATAAAATATACATGAATAAGTATATAACAAGTATTGAATGACATGTGAAATTCTCAAACAATCATACAAAGCATGACATCATATTAAATAGCAGAAAATAAAAGGAAAGGATAGCTTGTAATTAACCAATTAGTTTAGGTCTTGTTCCCTCACCAGTGAATGATGTTTGTTCCACTTCCAAGTTACAAAAATCACTTTGAACTAGTTAAAAACCTAAAAAAATTAATGGATTTAGATTAGGATTTGATTTCTTCAAGTTACGATAGTCAAAATCCAAAATATGGCTGCTGACAATTGACTGGTTGACATTAACTGGTCACACATCATGCGACCAGTGATGCGACCAGAGAGAACTTGGAAACTCATCGAGAGTCACTGGTCGACTTTACTGGTCTACTATATAGTTGACCAGTGATGCTACCACACAAACTCTGGTCAGATTATTTTCCAGTCCAAATTCCCTCTTGAGTCAACACCTTGGCTCATCAATGGGGTTCATCCTAGGATCACTCTATGGCCATTACACATTGTTTAAACCCTTCCATTAAAACCCTAATCCTTGTAATGAATTTATATTAGAATCATCATTGATATTAGATCTGATTTGACATAGGTTTAGATATGATCTTTCCTTGCATCAAGGTCTCTAATCCACCATCCTAGTGTAACCTATCCTTTTACAAAGTCAAGGTACTTACCATTGATCTTTACTATGATAGGCTAAAGTTCTAATGGCAACTCCTCTGTCTATAACTCATTTCTCCTTCCTTCAAGCTTTCTTCCTCTCCAAGTCTCCTTCTCCTTCTCCTTTCCCTTTCTCTCTTAGTTTTAGGTTTTGGGAATAAGCAAAAGAGTAAAATAGAGTAGAGGGATGTCCTCTATATAGAGAGAAAGTCTCCATATAAAGTCCTTTCTAAATTAGAAGAGAGACCTCCTCAAATTAAGAAAGTTTCCTAAACACAGAGTCGGTTCTGGGCTTGACCGGTCTACTCACTGGTCTCATAATCTGTCGACCATACAACTTACCTGTCTTAACCACACAATTAAATTGGTCTCAACCATACAAACCAAAATAGTTGACCACATAAACTAAATTTGACTGGTTTATTTAATTTGACTGGTTGCTTACTTGGTCATGTGGTTTCTTAATATGATTGGTTCATTTGAGCGGATTACGATGAGAATATCGATCAGGACACGAGAACGTAAAGTTAGATCAGGTTTGTGGCATGTGGTTCTCACAACCTTACCACCCTAAAAGAAATTTCATCCTCAAAATTTACACATACAGATCTTACAACTCCCCCACCCTCAAAAGAAATTTTTTCCTCAAAATTTACACGTACTTTTCGAGTCGAACAGGTAAGAATATTGTTTTTGCATGGCATTTTTCTCTTTCCATGTAACCTCTTCCACATCATGGCTTCTTCAGCTCACTTTAACAAAATAGATATCCCAATTCCGAAGATGATGTACCCTCCGACTAATAAGTTCGATTGGTACCACATCAAGAGTTAAGTCTTCTATCAAATCCAATGGATCCGTGGTCAATACCCATGATGGATCTCTAACATACTTCTTCAATAGAGACATGCGAAATACATCGTGCACACTAGAAATAGACAGTGATAACGCAAGTTGATATACTACTTTTCCAAGTCTCTCCAAAATTTCATAAGGGTCCAATATATGTCTAGGACACAACTTCTCCTTCTTACCGAACCGTTTCAAACATCTCTACACTTTACCACTTATAGTGAACTCGAGGTCTCAGCATAGATTGTTCGCATATTGCTTCTGACGATTTTAAACTGTCTTTACCCTTTCTTGATTAGGTCTACTACTTGACAGGTTTCATCGACAAACTCAGGTCTTACAATTCTTCATTCTCCAACTTTAATCCAAAATAAAGGAGTTCGACGCTTTCTAATATATAATGCTTCATAGAGTGACATCTGTATTGTAGCTTGGAAGTTGTTATAAGCGAACTCGATCAATGGAAACTTCTCATCCCATGCTCCTTTAAAATCAATTGCACAGGCTTGGAGCATGTCTTCTAAAATTTAAATGGTCTACTCCGATTGTCCATCGATTTGAGGGTGAAATGTTGTACTAAACATCATCTTTATTTTCATTGATTCCTATAGACCTCCCCAGAATTTTGAAGTAAGGCATGGGTCTCTGTCAGATAAAACGCTTTCAGGTACACCATGTAATCTGACAATATTTGTAAGACCTGCACTCTACTAATCTGATCTTACCATGTCGTACCAGGTCTTCCTATCATGGTCGGACCAAGCGGACCAAGTGCGTGAAGGAACTACAAGGCTATGTATGTAATTTAAACCAAAATAAAATAATTAGGACTATATGTTCTCATACCTAAGTAGGTATGGTCGACCACACTTCAAAAAATGACACCACCCTATTCTGGGAAATGTAGTCACATCTTTAGAACATCTGGTCGATGGATTCTGCGATCCCATGTGCAACCACACTATGTCTTGATCGACTCTGAGTTTTATAAACTTTCCAAGACTTTGGGATTTGTTTCCTAGTTAGATTGGGACCCTATATGGAGAGTTTCTCTCTATATTAAGGACGTCCCATAGTCCCTCCGACTCTTTTAGAACCCAAATTAAAAGAGAGAGAGAGAGAGAGAGAGAGAGAGAGAGAGAGAGAGAAGAGGAAGAAAAGAAGACTTAAAGAGGAAGGCTAGGAGGAAGAATTGTAGAGACGGCTCTGGTTCTCTAACAAGCTAAAGTATGGAACCTCTCTCTATAGTAGTAGAACACCTAGCATAGGATTTCCCATCATATTTGAGATGTTAAGTCAAGCTAGGATCTCAACCACGAGACCCATGGATAAAAACTCAAAAGAGATCCATGAAGAGTAGGTTAGGGTAAAGAACTATGTAAATGGATGAATTTAAGGCCATAGATCAATCATAGGAAGGACCCTAATGATTAACTAAGGAATCTGATCATGAAGGGATTGGACTAAGAGTGAAAGTCAACAAAAACTCGTGTGGTCGCAACTATGGTCGACCACACGAGGCACACATGATCGACCACACGCTCTAGAAAAGGTTCCAGAGAGGGTATGGTCGCATGTGTGGTCGCGTGATACGCCACCACACGTATCGACCACACACCCTGTGGTCACAAAACTTGAGACCACAGGTGCAGCCACACCTGCGACCACTCGGTCTGTTTGATTCCAAATTGGACTTCTAACTACTATAATTGATAAACTTGAACTCTAACTTAGAATCCATAATCTTCTTAGATTTCCAAGGGGTTCAAGAGTGATTTACAAAGTTTGGAAAAGATCGAACGTCGTTAAAGGTGAGGGAACAAGGCCTAAACTAATTGGCTAATAACAAGGTGTTTTATATTATTGAGTCCAATGCAATAATTGATTCTATGCTTGTTTACTTGTAATGTGCATCTCACATGTCATCCAATATTCCTGTTATTACTGCGCATGCATATTTATTTATGTCTATTTATAACATGATGATGATGATGCTAGGAATAAGCATGTGATTGTATGTGTGTGGTTAGTGTGTTGGATTCGAGTGGAGTATCAGGGGAGGATGTGGCATTGTGGTTTAGCCTGGTCACCAGACTCTACCTCTATCCTTACTCAAGTCTTGTCCACTAACATCATCGTATCGTCATTACATTAATAGAACTATTACGTCGTAGGGCATCAAGGGAGGTGGTCTTGGACCGTGTGGTCTTTGGCTCTGTCAGGGGGCCTTAGCTCTATCTCTATGGACATATTGAGGGATATTGAGGTGAGGCCTTGGATACACTGGATAACAATAGGATTTGTTAGTTGCGAGCCCAGTTTGCAAGCCCTCGCCAATAGGGACTTATGTGTTGGTATGGGTAGGGCATCAGGGGAACTGTTGGTGGTGTGTAATCTAGATACATTAGCTCTATCTCTATTCCATGGTCAGGGCATGTAGGATGGTAATGGTGTTTGATCCATTGAGTGGATTCACACTCATGTATAAAGGTGCAGGGGCCACCAAACTTTTCTATAGTACATTGCAAACTTAATAACCAGACCAAAGATATTGAATTGAATGCATGCATATGTTTGCGCATTATTTTGTTTGCTCACTTAGCCATGATGTGTGCTCACCCTTTCGATGTCGAATATTTTTAGTTGTTGATGCAAGTCCTACTGTTAAAGATTACTTGAACGCACCGACATATGGACACGTAGCGGCGATGGATGTAGAAGCTATGGAAGAAGCGCATGATCTATCATGCTAGTGTGATCAATGTGTCTTTGACTAGTTTAGTTATTTGAAACATGCAATTGGTTATTTTATTTTATGTCTTGAGTTATTGGAGAATAATTGAATTTACTTATTTGCGATCACTATTAGATACTCAGTTTATTATTCTTAAAGACTTTCATTATTATTTATTTACTCTAATTATGCTTGTGGAATGTGTTTGGTTTAATTGGATGGGCATGGCCTAAACGAGATCTTGTTTGAACCATTGATTTCCATGATGGTTCATCACACCACTGGTTAGTCCAAAATTTGGGTGTGATAGCTTGGTATCAAAGCGTTCAGGCTCTACTCTATTAAACCAAAATATTTCCATGAGAGTCGTGAACTGAGTTAGGATAAATTAAAAACTGTAATACAAGCACACCATAAACACCTGGGTTATTTGAGACATAAATTAAGAAAGAGAATAATACACATATGCAAAAGAAAAACAACATGGATATATTTATATATAGACTCGAATATAAAAAAATGAAACGTACATCAAGGGCTAGAGTATAGTCTACAGTCTGAACAGTTACTCTATAATACAAATAAAAAGGAGAAATATACATGTCAAGGAGTGAGAGGAGGTGGTTCCTCTCGGTTTCGATCACGATCTTCGGCATACACCCTCGTGAGCCAGGCTACCTGTGCTTGGGTCATTCATGGATTCTCGATGAGACTCGCCACTCTCCCATCAGTAGCACGCTGAGCATCATGAATCTCACGTAGTAAAGCCATCATATCATCTGGTGGTGGACATGAAGGGCCAGCCGAATGAGAAGTCCAAGAAGGGCCAGCTCCTGTAGAGCTCTGCGGCGATGAAGGAGGGATGTCATCTACATCCATGTACTTCTGGTCATCATCCTCATCATCATCACTCTCTGATGCCTCTGTTGCAGCCACTGCTGCCTCCTCTGCATCTATTGCTGCCACCTAAGTGAGGGGATGTCTCATAGCGTTCCTCTCCTCATCACTAACATGCACATCATGTAGCCCCATCCTACAGATGGCCTCCCACTTAAGGTCAGCTGAAAAAGTTTCCACACAAATCCTCTCATGAACCAAGTCCACCTGCAGGCGAGTGAGTAGTGTAGTGATCAAGCGCCCACAGGGCAGGTTACCCCTCAAACCAGGTGTCGTGGCATGGTGCATAGTCCTGATAATGATGTACGAAAGGCAGATGGGCTGCCTAATGCAAATACAATAAAGGAGATACTGGGTTAACTGCGAAACCTTCTCATAGTGACCACTCTGGGGAATGAGGTTGTGCTAAATAATCTTATAGTAAACCCGAGGCTCTGGATGGAGATTGACCTCCTTCATCTTCCAGCTATCATCCCTAAGAAGCTGATTACTCACCTCTACGTGCATCACCACTAAAACAATTGGGGCTACTTTGGTTGTGCAGTAGATTAAGGGATAGTCATTTGAAATGCTCAGGAGATTAGCCAACTCTTAACAGTTGGATGAAATCGGTACACCATTTACAAAACTGGTGATCCGAAGCTCTCTACCCCTATCTATATCCTCTGGATGACCCTCCATCTGTAAATTGTAGTAGAACTGCTTCACCAACTCTGGACGGGTACAACCTTCGTATAAAAGCATGGAAAGTCAGCCCATATCATCGAATGCCTTCTCCACATCGAATAGAGCCAGACTGGCTAAGTTAACATGTTGACCCCCTTATACCTTCTCGCGATGGTACTAGGGATACTGTACCTCCACTTCGATAGACCTAAAGCGACGAGGGTCATGAACTCTAGGGACTTTGGTACTATCCATGTTACCTGCAAGGAGTATAAACCAACAGACAACTTGTCAGATATAGAGAATTCCAAAATTTTGGCATTATAATGGCGTGATTTGGCCAAAAGCCTCATTTTTATCCAAATCCTTGGACTAGAGGACTTACATACTTCACGAACCATCACACAATGATCAATCAAATGAGAATTTGCCACTGATTGAAACAAAATTAAAGAAATTTCAAAAATTGGGAAAAATCCCCAATTTCAAGGTCAGAAGATAAATTTTCTATTGATTGACCAAACCGACCTATGAAACCCAAATTCTTTATAGGGCTTTTGTCTGTTGGAAGCCCAAAAGAAAGGTTTACCAATAAGAATCGAATTTTTATGGTTATTGAAATTTAATTGGGAAAAAATTGAAATAGGCGATGAAAACCTATAATGAACCAAGAAAGAGAATAATGAGAATGTAGAACTTACTGTGGAGATGGAGAATAAGGTGGTTGATCGAGAAAATTTCACTCAAAGTGAGTGGTCGGACTGTAGCAACTCAGTGGAGGCGAGTTTAGTTTTGAACAGCAGAAGACAAAAGAGAAAATGAGAGAAAAGGGCTTGAATCAGGTTTAAAACCCTGATTCAGGGTCGCGTAGTGATAAGTGTATAATTTTATATTTTTTTAGTCCTTTTGCATTATGATTTTTGGGGTGTTTTATACCTTATTGAGCTTAATAGAATTTATTTTATGAGTTTGGTATATTTTAGAAATCTTGTTAATTAATTAATAAAAGATGAAAATTCTAGCACTCTTAATAATAACGTTTTGAATTTCATGTAGGATTCTGACATGGAAAGAGTTTGTTTGGGCTTCCAAATGTGGTTTTAAAATCTAATCTGAAAAATTGATCCAAATCTAAACCAGAGAAGGAAGGTTGCTACACACGGAAGCTTCACTATTGGAAGGCCTTGATTGATTATTGGAAATTTTGAGGAGAATATACACAACTATGGAATCTTATAAAATTTGGTAGATTTGGGGGTGACAATTGTTTAATAATGGAATTATTTTCATTTAATCTAGGAACGAAGATTTTGTTTAATTTTATTTCCATGTAATAAGGTTGTCAAATCTAGGCATACCAATTTTAGTCTTGTATTTTGGCTATTTAAACAATGTAAAGCCTATGTAAAGAGCATTCAAGAGTGATTGAGAAAGAAGACAATGGCTGAAGAACAACTCTCTTTCTTTTGTGTTCTTGAAGAAGTCATGTGTAGCTAACTTTCTTATCTTTGGTTAGACGGAGCTTAAGCCATCATTGTAAACTTGTGAGACTTGTTTTTATTTATTGATTTTTAATTGAATAATTGTTTTTCTTCCAATTTATGTGTATAATGATTGATGAATGGGTTGATTAGGAGTACTACTAATTGATTTATTTATTTAATCAATTGTTATATTAGAATTGAATTGCTATCAATTGATTCTATGTCAGTGGCAATGGGGATTGATGTTAATGGACAAGTTAATGTTATATTTCTAGGAGAAATCAGATTAAAATACTTAAACCACGCTGGTGTGTGCTTAACGTTTAATTTCAATCGTCTTTCCAATTGTTATTGTTATTCCTGAATCAAATCGAGAGCCTAGTCTTGAGATTGATTTAAGAGTAAGGGTGCTATTAATAAGCTATCTTTTAATAAACCAATCTTAAGGAAAGACTAAGGATTTTAGGCCTAGTCCTAATTTTCTTGATTGATTATTCAATTGGAATTGATTATCCTTTATGTCGATGAACAAGTTTATGAAGATGGTGTAAGTATCCTTTTGACCGAAGTTTTCTCTTATTGGTTTAATCTTTGATATTTGTATTACCTTGCTCTTTATTCTTGCATTTTAGATAATTAATTACTGTTCTTTTCTACTGCAAACATACCCCCCCTCCATACATAGAATAGCCAATGAAGTTGTGCTAATAAGATTAATCAGAATCTGTTTTAGTACAACAATTGGTTACTTTCTGAGTCTTATTTTATTTTCATTTATTTTTTTCTCTCTTTAGGTTAATTAAACATTTTAATCTTGATCATACAATCCTTGTGGGTTCGACTCTTACTTGCTACTATCTACATTTCAAAGTAAGGTAATTTAATTTGAGTGTTCGACACGCATCAAATTTTGGTGCCGTTGCCGGGGATTGTTTTGATTAAATTGATTTGTTTGGTTATATAATTGATTTTTTTATTTTTATTTTTTATTTTTATTTTTTATTATCTGCTTGTTCTCTTAAGTGAATGACCCGATCTTCTCGTTTGGGAGAGTTGCAATTTGATCCAGAAATAGAAAGAACTCTGCACAAGCTAAGGAGAGAAAGAAGAAAGACAGCAAAAAATTCTTCATCAGGCAACAACGTAGCCATTGATTTAGTTTCTGGCAGCACTAGTAATTCAGACTTTGAAGAAATGGCAGACAACAACAACTGCACTCTTAAGGAGTTAGCGGCTCCTAATCTGAACCAACAACCACTCTGCATCGAGTATCCTAATCTTGATGTTGCCTTTGAACTTAAATCTAGTCTAATCCATCTCCTTCCTACTTTTCATGGTCTTGTAGGTGATAACCTACACAAGCATCTAAAAGAATTCCATGTGGTATGTTTGAGCATGAAACCAACCGGAATTTCTGAGGAGCAAATCAAGTTGAGGGCGTTTCCATTCTCATTAGCGGACAATGCAAAAGATTGGCTTTATTACTTGCCATCAGGATCCATTACCACACGGAATGAGATGAGGCGGCTTTTCTTGGAAAAGTATTTTCCAGCTTCAAGGGCAGCCAATATTTGAAAGGAAATCTGCGGTATTAGGCAATATAATGGAGAAACACTTTATGAATACTGGGAGCGATTCAAGAAGCTTTGCGCCAGCTGCCCTCATCACCAAATTAGGGAGCAATTACTCATTCAATACTTCTACGAAGGGCTTTCTCATACTGATAGGGGTATGATTGACGCAGCGAGTGGAGGAGCATTAGTGGATAAAACTCCAAGGGCAGCCTGTAATTTGATTGCAAATATGGCTGCTAACTCTCAGCAATTTGGTGTAAGAAATGACCCTCCATCGAACAAGGTTAATGAGGTAAGCACTTCTTCTCTTGAATTAAAAATTGTAGAATGGTCTTCATTTGTTCGTCATTTGGCTGTGGATAAGGTGCAACAAGTTCAAACTTGTGGAATTTGCTACATCGCGGGACACCCAACTGATATGTGTCCCACGCTTCAAGAGGAATCTACAGAGCAAGCAAATACTGTGGGTGGATTTCCAGGACAACCTCAACATAAGTACGATCCATACTCAAATACTTACAATCCGGGATGGAGGAATCACCCAAATCTCAGCTATGGTAATCAAGATGGCCCCAATCGTCAGTATGGGTATCAACAAGGCCAACAACCTTTTCAATCCAGACAACAAGCACCTTCAAGTTCAGGTATGACCTTGGAAGATATTGTTAAAACACTTGCCAATGATTCATTACAATTTAAACAGGAAACAAGGGCAGGTATAAAAAACTTGGAGACTCAAATAAGCCAACTGGCCACTTCAATGAGTAGACTAGAGGCTCGAGGCTCGGGAAAGCTACCTTCGCAACCAATGGTGAATCCGAAGGAAAATGAAAATGCCATAATCTTGAGAAGTGGAAAAAAAGTAGAGAATATAGAAAAGGAAAAAGAGAAAGAGACCTCAAAATCAACTCCAACATCTATTTTCTCATCTGGGGTAAACTCTAAACCTTCTATTTAATCTATTCCTATTCAACCTCCTTTTCCTAGCAGGTTTGCTCAATCTAGAAAGGAAGAAAAAGAAAAGGAGTTGGAGATTTTTCGAAAGGTAGAGATAAATATACCTCTTATTGAAGCAATTAAACAAGTGCCACGGTATGCTAAATTTCTTAAGGAATTGTGCACATCCAAGAGAAAATTGAAAGGAGATGAAAAGGTAAGTATGGGTGAAAATGTCTCAGTTGTTATTCAACGGAAGCTTCCCCCTAAGTGTAAAGACCCAGGTACATTCACTATCCCATGCAAAATAGGCAACACCAATTTCAATAGAGCTATGTTAGATTTAGGAGCATCAATTAATGTCATGCCTTATTCAATATATGCTTCATTAAATCTAGAACCTTTAAAAGAAACTGGTGTAACTATTCAATTAGTTGATAGATCAAATGTATATCCTGAAGGTGTGATTGAGGATGTGTTAGTTCAAGTTAATGAATTGGTATTTCCTGTTGATTTTTATGTATTAAAAATGGAGGATGACTCATCTCATAATTCTACACCTCTTTTGTTGGGTAGACCATTTTTAAAGACTGCTAAAACAAAAATAGATGTTCATGATGGTACCTTATCTATGGAATTTGATGGCGAGATAGTTCGCTTTAATATTTTTGAGGCTATGAGGTATCCTAGTGATATAAATTCTGTTTTTGCTATTGATATAATTGATTCTATGGTACAACAAGTTTTTAAATTAAATGGTGAAGATGAGTTGATGGTAGCCATTAGCAAACATTTGAATAGCATGGATTTCAATTCAGAATTTGTGTTAAATGCTGAATTAGAGAAGATGTTGATGGCATTGCAGGCCTTACCCCCAATTCCAAAAAGATATGATGTTGCTCACATTGAGTTGCCTATATCTCATACAAGGTTGTTACCTTCCATTATGTAGGCACCTATCGTTGAGCTGAAACCACTTCCAGACCATCTCAAATATGTCTACTTAGGAGACAATGAGACGTTACCTATGATAATAGCAAGGGACTTGACCAAGCTACAAGAGGAGAAACTCATTCGAATTTTGAGAGACCATAAGACAGCCATTGGGTGGACAATAGCCGACATTAAGGGAATCAGCCCGGCCATGTGCATGCATCGCATACTTTTTGAGGAGGGAGCCAAACCGATTAGAGAAGCACAACGTAGACTCAACCCTCTTATGATGGAAGTTGTGAAGAAGGAGATATTAAAGCTCCTTGATGTTGGAATTATCTATCCTATCTCTGATAGTAAGTGGGTAAGTCCAGTTCAGGTGGTACCTAAAAAGACGGGCATAACTGTTGTTAAGAATCAAAATAATGAGTTAATCCCTACTAGGATACAAAATGGGTGGAGTATTTGTATTGATTATAGGAAATTGAATGTTTCAACTCATAAAGACCACTTTCCTCTTCCATTTATCGATCAAATGTTGGAGAGGTTAGCAGGTCGTTCGCACTATTGTTTTCTTGATGGTTACTCAGGTTACTATCAAATTGTGATTGCACCTGAAGATCAGGAGAAAACGACATTCACCTGCCCATTTGGTACCTTTGCTTACCGACGAATGCCGTTTGGTCTTTGCACCGCCCCAGCTACATCCAGAGGTGTATGGTTAGCATTTTTTCTGATTATGTAGAGAACATTATAGAAGTTTTCATGGATGATTTTACTATTTATGGAGACTCTTTTGATACATGCTTGGATAACCTTACACTTGTTCTTAAGAGGTGTATAGAAACTAACCTTGTTTTGAATTCTGAGAAATGTCATTTTATGGTAAAACAAGGAGCAGTTTTAGGTCATGTGATATCTTCTAGAGGTATAGAAGTTGACAAAGCAAAGATAGATCTTGTTCAATCTTTACCTTACCCCACAACTGTGCGGGAAGTGCGTTCCTTCCTTGGACATGCAGGCTTTTATCAGCGCTTCATCAAGGATTTCTTGAAAATTTCATTGCCCTTATGCAAGCTCTTACAAAAGGAAGTGGTGTTTGACTTTAATGATGAGTGCAAAAGAGCTTTTGACAAGCTCAAAGAACTGCAAACAACAGCCCCCGTGATTCAATTACCGAACTGGAAACTCCCATTTGAGATCATGTGTGATGCTAGCAATTATGCTATTGGGGCTGTTTTGGGTCAACGTGTTGGGAAAGTTGCTCATGCTATCTATTATGCCTCTCGGACACTAACTGAAGCACAGTGTAACTACTCCACAACGGAGAAAGAGCTATTGGCTATAGTTTTTGCTTTGGAAAAATTTAGATCTTATTTATTGGGAACTAAAGTTATTGTCTATTCTGATCATGCAGCTCTTAGGCATTTGCTGGCGAAAAAGGAATCTAAGCCAAGATTGATCAGATGGATCCTTCTTCTTCAAGAATTTGATTTGGAGATTAAGGACAAGAAGGGAGCTGAGAATTTAGTTGCAGACCATCTTAGTCGGGTGGTTAAGGAGGATGACGCGATACCATTACAAGATTTCTTCCCAGATGAACAACTACTTAAGGTGACAAATGTAGTGCCCTGGTATGCAGATTTAGTCAATTATTTGGCTACCAAAACATTACCACCAGAGCTACCTAGAGTACGAAGAGAGAAAATCAAGAGTGATGCTCGGTACTACATTTGGGATGACCCTTATCTTTGGAAACAATGTTCAGACCAAATGGTAAGAAGGTGCGTACCCAAAACTGAATTTGAATCCATTCTTATCTTTTGTCATTCATATGCATGTGGTGGACATTTCGGTCCTAAAAAAACAGCAAGAAAGGTGCTTGAATGTGGCTTCTTTTGGCCATCTTTATTTCATGATGCATATATATTTTGTAGGTCATGCATTCGTAGCCAATACTCAGGTAATGTGGCCCGTAGGGATCAAATGCCACAAACCCCCATACTTATTTGTGAAATTTTTGATGTTTGGGGCATTGACTTTATGGGTCCTTTTCCTAATTCTTTTGGCAATGTTTATATTTTACTTGTTGTTGATTATGTGTCAAAGTGGGTGGAAGCAAAAGCCACCCGAACTGATGATTCTAAAGTGGTTGCATATTTTGTCAAGTCTCACATTTTTGTTAGATTTGGGATCCCACGGGCAATGATCAGTGATAAAGGGACTCACTTTTGTAACCGCACTGTAACAAAGACTGCTTAAGAGGTATGCTGTGACCCATAAGATTTCAACTGCCTACCATCCACAAACTAATGGGCAAGCTGAGGTATCTAATAGAGAGGTGAAGTCAATTTTAGAAAAAAACAGTTAATCCGAATAGGAAAGACTGGAGTACAAGACTTGACGATGCACTATGGGCTTATAGGACTTCTTATAAGACACCTATAGGGATGTCTCCATATCAGTTGGTTTATGGAAAAGCATGTCATCTACCGGTAGAATTGGAGCACAAGGCATTCTGGGCAATTAAGCAGTGTAACATGGAGACGGATAAGGCAGGGGAGCAACGAAAGTTGCAATTGCAGGAGTTAGAGGAGATTCACAATGAAGCTTATGAGAACTCTCAGATTTATAAGGAAAAGACGAAGGCCTTCCATGATAAAATGATTTCTAAGAAGCAATTTGTTGTTGGACAAAAAGTGCTCCTTTATAATTCAAGGCTTCGATTATTTCCTGGTAAGTTGCAATCTCGTTGGATTGGTCCTTTTATTGTTATTAATCTCTTTCCACATGGTGCAGTTGAGATTCAAAGTTTGGATACTCAAAAGATTTTTAAGGTCAATGGATATAGACTTAAACCTTACCATGAAGGTTTTCAAGTTAACTCGTTGGTTGAGAAAGCTATGGACTTAGAAGATCCACTTTATTCAGATTGAGAAAAGCTGTAAAGTCGAGCGAACGACATTAAACAAAAGCGCTACTTGGGAGGCAACCCAAGAAATCAGATTTGCTTTCTTAACCCTTTCTCTTTTTATTTATTTATTTATTTTTTATCATAGATATTATGTTTGTATTTGTCTTTTTCTTTGCATTTAGTCTTACATTGGGGACAATGTAAGTTTTAAGTATGGGGGAATTCTACGATGTGTTTTGTTTTTATTTTTACATGTTGTTAGTATATATTGGTTGTATATAGTAACTGAAAAAAAAAAATTTGACTTCAAATTTTCTTCCAAAAAAAAAAAAAAAATTGACCAGTTACAAGTTTGGATTAATTCTCTAAAGTGACCATGTTGAAACTTTATAAATATGATTAAATTCTTGAGATTCTTGAACCTTAGATTAGATATGCAACTAAATTTGAATCACCATCTGAGATAAAGTTTTATTGTTATGTGTCTTTGTATTTCACGTTTGCACCAACTCTTAGTTGTGGGGAATAAACGGTAAATTTGAGAAATGACAATTACAAAAAAAAAATTAAAAAAGAATAAATAACTGCTTCAATGTCCAAAATACCTCAAAAACAAAAGAAAAATTGAGATGATGGTTATAAGCAGTTTAATTGACTAAGTCTAATTTTGTGGCCTTTGTTACTTGAGTTATTAAGTCCTAGGGGTGTTTCTACACCTAGTGCCCTAAAGCCAACTGGTTTGGGAGTCACTGACCCAACACTTGCGACATGGGTAACTTAGAAAGCCTAAGAAAATGGACATTGCACAAGTTAAAAAAAGAAAAGAAAAATTGAGATGATGGTTATAAGCAATTTAATTGACTAAGTCTGATTTTGTGGCCTTTGTTACTTGAGTTATTAAGTCCTAGGGGTGTCTCTACACCTAGTGCCCTAAAGCCAACTGGTTTGGGAGTCACTGACCCAACACTTTCTACATGGGTAACTTAGAAAGCCTAAGAAAACGGACATTGCACAAGTCAATAAAAAAAATGGTGTTATTTTTCTTGAAGTATACTGTAAAGCCCCTTACTAATTGAGTTACATCACTTCACACTTCACACTATAGATGCATATTAATATGAATTTGTTGAAGATGGTGACTAAAATAATGTTATTGTATCTTTGATAAGATTTAAGTTTCTATTGAGTTTAATTATGTTTATGAGTTATAATTATGGAGTACTTAAGATTTTATTTAATTCTTGTAATTTGTCAAATCTAAAAATATTTTTCTTTGAATTTTATGGGTAGATTCACTGCAAACCCTCACGAGACACAACTCGTCCACTAGGGGTAACCTAGGGGTTCAATGGCTTGTTGTACATGCTAAGTGCAATCGTGGTTCCTACGAAAGTGGAATAGTTTATGATTTTTTTATTTTATTTTGCCCGATGACGTGCAAAGGCTAAGTGTAGGGGAATTTGATAAGTGTATAATTTTATATTTTTTTAATCCTTTTGCATTATGATTTTTAGGGTGTTTTATACCTTATTGAGCTTAATAGAATTTATTTTATGAGTTTGGTATATTTTAGAAATCTTGTTAATTAATTAATAAAAGATGGAAATTCTAGCAGTACTCTTAATAATAACGTTTTGAATTTCATGTAGGATTCTGACATGGAAAGAGTTCGTTTGGGCTTCCAAATGTGGTTTTAAAATCTAATCTGAAAAATTGATCCAAATCTAAACCAGAGAAGGAAGGTTGCTACACACGGAAGCTTCACTATTGGAAGGCCTTGATTGATTATTGGAAATCTTGAGGAGAATATACACAACTATGGAATCTTACAAAATTTGGTAGATTTGGGGGTGACAATTGTTTAATAATGGAATGATTTTCATCTAATCTAGGAATGAAGATTTTGTTTAATTTTTATTTCCATGTAATAAGGTTGTCAAATCTAGGCATACCAATTTTAGTCTTGTATTTTGGCTATTTAAACAATGTAAAGCCTATGTAAAGAGCATTCAAGAGTGATTGAGAAAGAAGACAATGGCTGAAGAACAACTCTCTTTCTTTTGTGTTCTTGAAGAAGTCATGTGTGGCTAACTTTCTTATCTTTGGTTAGACGGAGCTTAAGCCATCATTGTAAACTTGTGAGATTTGTTTTTATTTATTGATTTTTAATTGAATATTTGTTTTTCTTCCAATTTATGTGTATAATGATTGATGAATGGGTTGATTAGGAGTACTACTAATCGATTTATTTATTTAATCAATTGTTATATTAGAATTGAATTGCTATCAATTGATTCTATGTCAGTGGCAACGGGGATTGATGTTAATGGACAAGTTAATGTTATATTTCTAGGAGAAATTAGATTAAAATAATTAAACCACGCTGGTGTGTGCTTAACGTTTAATTTCAATCGTCTTTTCAATTGTTATTGTTATTCCTGAATCAAATCGAGAGCCTAGTCTTGAGATTGATTTAAGAGTAAGGGTGCTATTAATAAGCTATCTTTTAATAAACCAATCTTAAGGAAAAACTAAGGATTTTAGGCCTAGTCCTAATTTTCTTGATTGATTATTCAATTGGAATTGATTATCCTTTATGTCGATGAACAAGTTTATGAAGATGGTGTAAGTATCCTTTTGACCGAAGTTTTCTCTTATTGGTTTAATCTTTGATATTTGTATTACCTTGCTCTTTATTCTGCATTTTAGATAATTAATTACTGTTCTTTTCTACTGCAAACATACCCCCCTCCATACATAGAATAGCCAATGAAGTTGTGCTAATAAGATTAATCAGAATCTATTTTAGTACAACAATTGGTTACTTTCTGAGTCTTATTTTATTTTCATTTATTTTTTTTCTCTCTTTAGGTTAATTAAACATTTTAATCTTGATCATACAATCGTTGTGGGTTCGACTCTTACTTGCTACTATCTACGATTCAAAGTAAGGTAATTTAATTTTAGTGCTCGACACGCATCATGTGGTCATAGAATTCGACCAAAAGTGCGACCACACGATCGACCCCACGATCAACCACAGGCTCTAGGTAAGCTGTCAGGGTTCGTGTGGTCTCAACCCTGTGGTCGCATATAGTGCGACCACACCTATTGACCACACGATGAAAATGCACTATTTTATTTGAATGACCCAAAAAAATCTAATTTTTGCTTCGTTTATTGTAAGACTAACATGAGATCATTATATTATACTTGTTTCACCTGTTCCCTTGACTTTTCAGACACTACTACAATTAAAAGTAGGCAATGGCTGGGCGTAGAGTAAACTGAAGAAGACGAAACCTGAGCCCACCTCCACCACCACTTGTGGAGGTAAATGCCAATGGAAACCATGAGGAAAAAGAGGAAAACATGGAGAACCAGAATGTAGCACCGCCAGGAGTCAACAATCAGGCCAACCTAATAAATTTGCCAACCCCACCAACGGATTTGGCTATGGTTGTTATGAACCTAGCATAACAGGTGCAGCAGATATAGAAAATGCAAGTGAACACGCAAGCTGCTATGGGAAGTGCTACTCCAGCTATAAAAACAACATATATGCCTGCAAGAAAAGCTAATACCATATCTGGGGGTAGCAATACTATGCCCCAAGCATCTGAAATAAACAACATGGTACCCCAAGCACCTCAAATGCCAATAGTACAAACTCAAGTGTAGAATCTTGAGGCACCGCCGGTGGATGTAACCAAGGTAACTATCAGTACCAACTGTATAAGACCCATATCGAATTAACCCGGTCTTACCACCATGAACCAGGTCTACCAATCATGGTCGAACCAAACGGATCAAGTGCGTGAAGGAGATCACGATCCCAGGTATTAAACGGACCCAAAAACACCAAAAATAGGGGGAGGGTCGCATACCCAGCAAGGGAGGGTCGGAACTCCCTAGTATAAAAGTCAGACCCCCAGTTTTATACCGGGGGTCGGACATTTTAAGAACCAGGGGTCGACGGGATCTCCAACCCCCCCATCGACCCCCGGTAATCGGTAAAAATAGCACGAACCTAAGCCTTATTTTTGGATTTTCTACTCTATAAATAGGACATCCCTAAGCCTCTTTCACTCCTTTTAGAAACCTAATTGGATTGAGAGAAAGAGAAAAGAAGGAGAAGAGAAAGAAAAGAGAAGGAAAGTGGAGAAGAAGATTAAGGAGAAGGCTTCTGATTCTCAGGTATGGATACTATCCCCATGAAATTCTACAGACCTTAGGATAGATAGAGAAGAGGGAATGATCTAGGAGAAACCCAAATCATCCACCCATGGTTAGGTTTTCATGGAAAACCATGGGGAAAATCATGAAAGCCATCTAGGTGAATGAACCACGGTTCTAGGCCATAGAACATGTGTGGAATGGATTGTAGAAGTAAGCCATAGGACCCCAAACATGATGAATGGACTGTAGGATGAAAAATTGATTAAACCCACAGGGGGTCGCACGGGGAGTAGATGGCCAATCGACCCTACCAGACCCTGATCATCGACACCCAGTGCTCGGGAAGTCCAGAATAGGGGTGGTCGCATCCAGTGTCGATGGAACCTCCGACCCTAGCATCGACCCCCAGTTAACAGCATGCTTTTTAAAATCATAATTAATTTTAATTAAATTTTATCGACTTGGTTAGGTCTTCTAGTGATATAATATCGATATATAGTTGATTCTTAAAACATGAAAGAGGATCTACGATCAAGTAAAGGTGAGGGAACAAGACCTAAACTAATTGGTTAATAATAAACTATTTTATTCTTGAGTCCATTGCCATGAATGATTTATGCATGTTTGATTGTTATGTGCATACAACATGTCATCTAATATTTTATTATTATTGTTCATGCATATTTATTTATTGTTATGATAATGATGATGATGATGATGATAGGAATAGGCATGTGGATGTATGTGTGTGGTTGGTGCGCTTGATGCGAGCGAGTATCAGGGGGAGGTGTCATAGGCGGGGCCTCAGCACTCTAGCTCTATCTCTAACTCAAGTCTTGTCCATTGACATCGTCGTATCACCATTACCTTAACAGAACTATTACATCATAGGGTATGAGGGGAGGTGGTCTCGGACCGTGTAGTCTCTGACTCTGTCGGGGGGCCTTAGCCCTATCTCTAGGGACGTATTGAGGGATGCTGGGGTGAGGCCTTGGATACACTGATTGGCATTAGGATTGGTTAGTTGCGAGCCCAGTTTGTGAGCCCTCGCCAGCAGGGGCTTACGTGTTGGTATGGGCAACGGGTATAGCAATAAGCGTGACCTTTGTGTGTACATTGTCCATGGTTGGGTGCATATGAGTCGACAATAAATGTTACCTTTGGGCGGCTTCACACACTTGTGTATAGAGGTACGGCATCAATAAACGTGATCTTTGGCCACCTATCCTTTCTATAGCACATTGCAAACTTATATACCAGACCAAAGATATGAATTGAATGCATGCATATGTTTGTTGCATTGTTTTATTTGCTCACTGAGCCATGATGTGTGCTCACCCTCTCGACGTCGAATATTTTTAGTTGATGATGCAGGTACCACAGTTGCAGATTATATAAATGATTCGGTGTATGCGCGTATTATTGCAATGGAGGCTGAAGACTTAGAGGATACGCATGACCCCTCATGCGAGCACAACTCATGCGTGTTCTATTAGGATTTTATTTGGATTTATAAATGATGTAATTGATATTTTATTTATTTATGTCTCAGTTGATACAACAATAATTTGATATTTTTAATTATGATTGTTACATTTAGAATGCTCAGTTCATTTAATATAAAACTTCCACTATTGTATATTTATTCTGATTATGGTTGTGGATACACATGGTTTTATTTTTAATGGATACCGCCTATTAGAGATCCTGGTTGAACCATTGGTTTATAGCGGTTCATCACACCGTTCTGAATGGTACAGAATTGGGGTGTGACAACTTGGTATCAGAGCATCTCAGGCTTTATCTATGAAACCATATACTTCCATAAAAAGGATGTGAACTGAAATAGGATAAAAATATAAAAGACATAATAATAACACACAATAAGCATCTGTGTTGTTTTAGACTAAACTGAAAGAGAATAATGCATCTATTAAATGAGAAACAAATATATATACAACCAAAAAGGAAGAACAAACGTTTATATATATAATTAAAGCAGAGTACAGTCCACAGTCCGGACAGTTACTCTAAAGTACAAAAGGAAAAATAAAAGGAGTACATCAAGAAGCTGGAGGTGATGGGAGAGGCGGTGCCTCACGGTCTCTATCATAGTCCTCAGCGTAGAATTTGGTCAACCAAGCTATCTGAGTTTGGGTCGTCTAGAGACTAGCTGTGAGATCAGCCACCCGTTGGTCAGTCACACGCTGAGCATCCCTCAACTCTCCCATCCGCTGATCCGATACGCGCTGAGCAACCAGAAGCTCTCCCACCCGCTGATCGGACGAACGTTGAGCTTCTAGAAGCTTTTCCATCCTCAGGTCAGACATACGCTGAGCCTCTCTTATCTCATGTAATATCCTCATCATGTCATCAGATGGAGTATACGAAGGACCAGCTGCATGCGAAGGACCAACTGAAGAAGACGGACCAGCTCCAGTAGCATGGGTAGGTGATGGAGGAGGTATGGCATCTACATCCATGTACAGCCGATCATCATCATCCCCAGGAACCCCTACTCCAGCGGCTGCTGCTGCGGCCTCAGCATCAGCCATCTCCACTCGAGTGTGAGGGTGCACCATCGCGTTCCTCTCCTCATCACTGACCTGGGCATCCCGCATGCCCATCTTGCAAATAGCCTCCCAATCCAGAGGTGATGAGAAGGATTTCTCCTGAATCTTCTCATCCACTAAGTCCACCCCCAGGCGGGTAAGCAAGGTAGTGATCATGAGTCCGTAACGAAGGTTGCCAGTGTAACTGGGCAACATGGCACTGATCATGGTATGGATGATGATGTATGGAAGGCAGACGGGCTGCCTAGTGCATATACAGTATAATAGATACTGGGTCAACTGGGAGATCCTCTCGTAATGACCACTCTGCGGTATCAGGTTATGCTGAATGATCTTGCAATATACACGTGGATCTGAGCGCAGACAACTCGCTTTCGTCTGCCAGTGATCAGGTCAGATGAGCTGGCTTTCGATCTCAGCCCTCATCTGTAGATAAAAGAACTGGGGCTCTCCAGGAGCACAGAACACCATGTGGCCAGCATAAGAAATGCCCAACAAGTCGGCCAGCTGCCGATAATCAAATGAAACGTCAACCCCCTTGACGTAGCTCGTGATGCGAAGCTCCTCACCCCTCTCCACATCATTGTAATCTCCCACCACCTGGAGATTACAATAGAACTGGCGTACCAAGTCAGGACGGGTACACGCGTCATAAGTGATGACAGGGAGCTATCCCATATCACCAAAGGCTCTCTCCACATTGAACAAGGCTAAGTCAGCCAAGTCTACTTTGCGGCCTCCCTCTACCTTCTTGCGAGCGTAGTGGGCATACTGTGTCTCGACTTCGTTGGTATGGAAGCGAAGACGGTCGCGAACTCTAGGTACCTTGGTACGAGCCATAGTATCTGTAAATAAGAAAGAAAAACAAATAATGGGTTAATAGAGAGGAAAAACCCAAGATTTCAACGTAATAACGAGGTAAATGGGCCAAAAACCTCACATTTCACCCATACACGTGGGTAGGAGGACTTACGTAGATCCTAAACTACCTTGTGAGACTCAAACAGTCGGCAATTTCAACTAATTGGATTGAATTGCAAGAAATTTTAAGAAATTCAAAATTTCGGCAAAATTAGGGCAATAAGTAAAAATTTTGAGTTTCTCGATAACCAACTGATGAAACTCAAATATTTTTGAGGGCTTTTGTTACTCGAGTCACCAACAGCAAAAGCCCCCAATAAAAATCAAATTTTTACGGTTGGAAAATATTTAATTTGAAGAATACAAGATAAACGAGCAAAAACCTAGGTTAAGAAACCTAGAAACATGAAAAGGTAGAAGAAATACCTATAGCAGAGGTGTAGACGACGAAACGAGAAGTGCAAACCACCAACGGATTGGAATGGGCACTGTAGCAACTCAGAGGGACGAGCTGATCGAAGCGGAGAAGAAAGAATGAGAATTGGACTTTGAATCGGACATAAAAATCAGATTTTTTGTCCGGGGGTCAGAAAATTCGATTAAAAAAATCGACCCCCGCATCGACCCTCAGCTCTCGGGAACCTGACAGAGAACCAGGGGTCGCACCCTAGGTCGGACATACTTCGACCCCCCATTGACCCCCGACTCTCGGGAAGAATGGGTGATTTCCCAGGGTCGAATACTGAGGGTCGGATACCCATCGACCCTACAGTGAAAACACAGCATATCTGACAGAATGATCTAAAAATTTGAAATTTGCATTTGTTAGTGGATTTAAAATATGAGAATGAAGTATTGTCTCTCGTGTTCAATGATTTCAGGAAATCCTACTAGCAGATTAATTAATGGAGGGATGCAGAGCAACTAGACAGAGTCGTAACTCTATCCCACCACCACCACCTGTGGGGAAAGATAACCACCCGGAACCACAGGGGGACAGGAACACTGCACCATCCGTCATAAATGGGCAGGCAAATCCTACCAATCTGCCAGCTCCACCTACAAACTTGGCCATAGTCGTAATGAACTTGGCCCAACAGCTTCAACAGATGCAACAGGCACAAGCTACTATCCAAGCGGCCATAGGCATAACTCTTCCAGCTGCACAAACACCTCCAATGCCAACTGGACAGGCAAGCACAGCACCCGGGGGAAGTAACACAGTACCCCATGCACATCAGACTCCTATCATGCAGGCTCAAGTACCGAATCCTAAAATAGCTCAAGGTGGATATCAATACCAACCACCTATATATGGAGCGTATGTTCTGTAGCCTCTAGACCACTCCAGATTGGTGGAGCATTTTCTGAAATTAAAGCTCAGAGAATTCAATGGGAAGCCAGTAGATCCTTTATGGTCGGCACACTGGGTTGACGAAATGGAAAGAATCTTTATGATGATGACATTAAATGAAGAAGAGAAAGTGTTGTGTGCCACCTTTATGCTGAAAGGAGATGCACACCATTGGTGGAGGTCTACCAGGATGTATTTACTTACAAAGCACGCCCAACTGACTCGGGATATTTATAAAGAGGCATTCTTTGAGAAGTACTTTCCAAGAAGTTTCAAAGATTCTATGGAAAGAGAGTTCCTGAGTTTATATCAGGGACAAATGACCGTGGATGCATATCAATAGTGTTATGAAGAGCTGTTCTTCTTTGCACCCACTAGTATGCAAGAGGAAAACACAAAGACCCGAAGGTTCATCATGGGACTTAGGGGAAGCATCTGCGAGCATGTTCTGGGACATGAAAAGAAAATCCATAATGAAGCAGCACAAATTGCTCGAGTTATAGAATCGAGCCAGAAGGAGAGTTATTTCATGCAAAACAGAGGTATAAAAAGGCCAGCTGGAAATTCTTATAACGGAGGGAATAACAAGACATTGAAACCCTTCCATTCTCAAGGCTTTACCGCTGCAACCAAGACTATCCCTATAGTTCAACAGCAATAGAAGCTAATTACTGAAGGGATAAAATGTTTTAACTGCAACCAAGTGGGACATATAGCAAGGGAATGCCCTAAGCCCAAGAAGCAGCTACATCAAGGACGAGTTTACGCGATTACATCCGAGGATGCTGCCGCATCGCCTGATGTGGTTTCAGGTATGACTTATATTTTGTTAGTTGTATTACATTGTATGAGCATGTAGACTAAACCAAAACAAATCACAGGTATCGTACCTATTAATGGCATTCCCGCCAGAGTACTCTTTGATTCAGGAGCTACTCATTCCTTTATATTTGTGACGTTTGGAAAGAAGTTAAATCTACCCCTTAAATCCTTAGACTACAAACTACTTGTATGATCACCTATGGGATTAGAAGTGGAGTTAGAAAAAGGTTATGGACCATGTCCAGTTCTTATTGATGAAAAGACCTTGGATGCAACCTAGATCCAACTTGAGATGGCATACTTTGACGTCATCTTGGGAATGGACTGGTTAGTTCGGGAGTCTGCAAACCTATTGTGTGCTGAAAAGAAGCTGACATTTAAAGACAAGGAAGGAGCCGAGTTCAATTTTACAGGAACAAAACTTCCCCGAAAACGAAAGCTCATACTCTCGGCGCTAAAGGCTAAGAAGTGCCATGAGAAAGGAGCAGTCGGTGATTTATTATCTGTGGTTGACATTACCAAGGAAGCACCACGAATGGAAGATATTGATGTCATGTGTGACTATCTAGATGTATTTCCTGAAGAATTACCAGGATTACCACCCGACCGAGCTACAGAGTTCGTTATAGATCTTATACTTGGAGTCGCACCAGTATCAAAAGAACCTTATCGAATGGCCCCTACTGAACTGAAGGAATTGAAAGTACAACTACAGGAACTGCTGGACAAGGGTTACATTCGCCCTAGCATATCACCATGGGGAGTGCCAGTAATATTCGTGAAGAAAAAGGACGATAGCGTTCGCTTATGTATAGATTATCGAGAATTGAATAAACTGACAATCAAGAATTGGTATCCATTGCCTTGGATCGATGATCTGTTCGATTAGTTGCAAGGTGCCAAAGTGTTCTCAAAGATTAATCTTCAATCAGGCTACCATCAGCTGAAGATTAAGGATGGTGATATCCCCAAGACAGCATTCAGGCCCAGATATGGACATCATGAATTTTTGGTCATGTCGTTTGGATTGACAAACGCACCAGCAACCTTTATGGAACTTATGAACCGGGTTTTCCATGACATGTTGGATATGTCGGTTATTGTATTCATTGATGATATATTAGTCTACTCCAAAGACGAGGAAACTCATGTCAAGAATCTAAACGCCGCTCTGCAGCGACTACGAAGGGAAAAGCTCTACGCCAAATTTACAAAGTGTGAGTTTTGGCTAAAGGAAGTCACATTTCTAGGCCATGTAGTATCCGTGGAAGGAATTAAAGTGGATCCTAGCAAGATCGAGGCTATTGTAAAGTGGGAAGCACCGTAGAGCATTGCAGAAATTAGAAGTTTTCTGGGTCTAGCTGGGTATTATCGACAATTTGTGGAAGACTATTCCCGAATTACCGTACCTCTTACCAGTTTGACTAAGAAGGGCGAGAAGTTTGTCTGGACAGACAAATGTGAGAAGAGTTTTCAAACCTTGAAAGCTAGATTGATATTAGCTCCAATCTTGACCATCCCGATCCCAGGACAACCATTCATCTTGTACACCGATGCGTCAAGACTAGGATTAAGATGTGTACTTATGCAAGGAGAACAAGTAACTGCAATGCCTCAAGACAACTGATGACGCATGAAAAGAACTACCCCACTCATGATTTGGAACTAGCGGCAGTAGTACATGCTGTCAAAATATGGAGACATTATCTGTACGGGGAGAAGTTTCAGACTAAATCAGACCATAAAAATCTTACTTATCTATTTAATCAGAAGGAGCTGAATATGAGACAAAGAAGATGGCTGCAACTATTGAAAGACTATGATTGTGATATCTAGTATCATCCAAGGAAACTAATGTAGTAGCCGATGCATTGAGCAGAAAGGCAATGATAAAATCTCAGGGAGAGGTTAGCACAACTGCAACAATGTGTACTACCAGAAAGGTATTCAAGCACAGTGCCGAGCAGTTTGTGATAGATGCACCAGATGGATCAGCCAACCAAGTGTTTATTCATCGATTTTCAAATATGTTCGTCGTATTGAAAATTATACCAGATATAGTTGATGAAGTGAAGACAGCTATCAAATCAGACCCTTACCTGAGAACGGTACAAGAAGACATCGAAAAAGGTAGAACTAACCCTGAGTTCACCTTGGACGAATAAAAGGTATTGAAGTACAAAGGAAGAATATATGTACCCAAAATAGAAAGTGTGGACATTAGACACCGATTGATGAAGGAAGCCCATACCACCATCTATTCGATACATCCTGGAAGCACTAAGATGTATCATGATCTAAAGAAACAATATTGGTGGAGAGGAATGAAAGCAAATGTAGCTAAGTTCGTGTCTCAATGCCTAAATTGTTAGAAAGTAAAGGCTGAACGACAAAGACCGGCAGGACTGTTACAGCCGTTACCGAAACCAGCATGGAAATGGGACTGCATCACTATGGACTTCGTCACATGATTACCATTTACTCCTCGAGTAGTTGACACAGTTTGGGTGATTGTAGACCTCCTAACTAAAACAGTTCGCTTTATACCTATACGACCCCAGTATACACTGGAGAGGTTAGCTAAGCTGTATGTGGATAACATTGTGCGATTACACGGTGTACCTGAAAGTATTGTGTCCGATAGAGATCGACGATTTACTTCAAAGTTTTGGGAAGGATTGCAAAAGGCTATGGGTACAACATTGAAGTTTAGTACTGCATTCCATCCACAGACAGATGGACAGTCGGAGCATACAATTCAGATTCTAGAAGATATACTTCGAGCATGTATAATTGACTTCAAAGGACCATGGGATGAAAAGTTACCACTGATTGAGTTCGCTTATAATAATAGCTATCAGGCTACTCTACAGATGTCACCCTATGAAGCACTGTATGGCAGAAAGTGTCGAACTCCTTTTTTTTGGAATGAAGTCGGGGAATGTAGTATTATTGGACCAGAATTTATTGAAGAGACTTGTCGAGTGGTCGACATTATCAAAGAAAGAGTGAGAACAGCTCAGAATCATCAGAAGCAGTATGTCGATACCCGACGCCGAGACCTTGAGTTCGTCGTGGGTGACAAAGTATTATTAAAAGTATCGCCTATGCGAGGATTGAAATGGTTCGTACAGAAAGGGAAATTAAGTCCAAGATATCTCGGGTCATATGAGATTCTAGCTAAGTGTGGGAAAGTGGCTTACATGTTAGCAATACCACCATCTATGTCAAGTGTGCATGACGTATTTCACATTTCCTTATTGAAGAAGTATGTCAAGGATCCAACACTCGTTTTGACAATAGACTTACCTGATTTGACTGATGATTTGACATTTAAAGCAACACCATCTGAAATCACCAGCCAAAAGGTTCAACGACTACGCAACCGAGATATCTATTATGTTAAGGTCACCTGGAGAAGTAGAGACATGGAAGAAATTACATAGGAAGAAGAGAATGCTATGCGAAAGCAATACCCTCACTTAATTGACTCAGAAGGTATGTATAATTTCGAGGATGAAATTTTTATAAGTAGAGGGGAGTTGTAAGACCCGTATCGAACTAACCCGGTCTTACCACCTTGAACCAGGTCTACCCATCATGGTTGAACCAAACGGATCAAGTGCTTGAAGGAGATCATGATCCCAGGTATTAAACGGACCCAAAAACACCAAAAATAGGGGGAGGGTCGCATACCCAGCACGGGAGGGTCAGAACCCCCCAGTATAAAAGTCAAACCCCCAGTTTTATACCGGGGGTCGGACATTTTAAGAACCAGGGGTCGACGGGATCTCCGACCCCCCATCGACCCCCGATAATCGGTAAAAACAGCACGAACCGAAAATTAGGAAACTTTCCTAATTTCAATGGGATTCCTTCCTAATCTCAAAGGGACTTATTTTGGGACTTTCTAATCTATAAATAGGATGTCCCTAAGCCTCTTTCACTCCTTTTAGAAACCTAATTGGATTGAGAGAAAGAGAAGAGAAGAAGAAGAGAAAGAGAAGAGAAAGAAAGTGGAGAAGAAGATTAAGGAGAAGGCTTCAGAGAAACAAGCCTAATTCTCAGGTATGGATACTAACCCCATGAAATTCTACTGACCTTAGGATAGATAGAGAAGAGGAAATGATATAGGAGAAACCCAAATCATCCACCCATGGTTAGGTTTTCAAAGAAAACCATGGGGAAAATCATGAAAGCCATCTAGGTGAATGAACCACGGTTCTAGGCCATAGAACATGTGTGGAATGGATTGTAGAAGCAAGCCATAGGACCCCAAACACGAAGAATGGACTGTAGGACAAAAAAATGACTAAACCCACAGGGGGTCGCAAGGGGGGTCGATGGCCAATCGACCCTACCAGACCCTGATCATCGACCCCCAGTCTTGGGGAAGTCCAGAATAGGGGTGGTAGCACCCAGGGTCGATGGAACATCCGACCCTAGCATCGACCCCCAGTTAACAGCATGCTTTTTAAAATCAGAATTAATTCTAATTAAATTCTATCGACTTGGTTAGGTCTTCTAGTGATATAATATCGATATATAGTTGATTCTTAAAGCTTGAAAGAGGATCTATGATCAAGTAAAGGTGAGGGAACAAGACCTAAACTAATTGGTTAATAATAAACTATTTTTATTCTTGAGTCCAATGCCATGAATGATTTATGAGTGTATGATTGTTATGTGCATACAACATGTCATCCAATATTTCTATTATTACTGTTCATGCATATTTATTTATTGTTATGATAATGATGATGATGATGATGATAGGAATATGTCACACCCCAGTTCTGCACTGTTCAGAATGGTGTGATGAACCGCTAAATAACCAACAGTTTAACCAGGATCTCTAATAGGCTATCCCCGCGTTATCCAAACTTACACGCATCCACAATCATAATCAGAGTAAATACACAATAGCGGAAATCTTATAAATAAATGAACTGAGAACTAAGATGATATTAATAATTTAATAGAAAATTATTCTGTATCAACCGAGACATAAGTAAATATCAATACAAGTCTTTAATAAATCTAAATAAAGAAACCTATAAAAATATGTAATCAAATGCACATGAGTTGAACTCGCAAGAGGAGTCGTGTGTATCATCTTCAGCTCCAGTGTCCATTGCTGCTATATTCCCATACGCAGACGCGTTCATATAATCTTCGACTGTGTAACCTGCATCATCAACTAAAAATATTCAACGTCGAGGGGTGAGCACACAACACGGCTCAGTGAGTAGCCAAAACAATGCAACAACACATATGCATGAAAAAATTCAATTTATATCTTTGGTCTGGTTTATAGTTTGCAATGCGCAATAGAAAGGTTGGGTGATCAAAGGTTAACATTTATTGACACCGCCTCTATACACAGGGTGTGGAAGCCCGCCCGAAGGTTAACGTTTATCGTCATCCCCATCCACCCTACCATAACATTATACAACAAAGGTTAACGTTTATTGCTATATAATGCTATACCAACACGTAAGCCCCTGTTAGCGAGGGCTTGCAAACTGGGCTCGCTGCTAACCAATCCTAATGCCAAACAGTGTATCCAAGGCCTCACCCCAGCATCTTTCAGAACATCCATAGAGATAGAGCTAAGGCTCCCCGGTAGAGTCAGAGACTACAAGGACCGAGACCACCTCCCCAGATACTCTACGACATAATAGTTCTGCTAAGGTAATGGCGATACGATGATGTCAATGCACAAGACTTGAGTTAGAGATAGAGCTAAAGTGCTGAGACTCGCCAAAGGTTAACATTTATTGACGTTCTCATCACACCTCCCCTGATACTCGCTCGCATCAAGCACATCAACCACACACATACAAGCACATGCCTATTCCTATCATCATCATCATCATCATGTTATAAACAATAAAGTAAATATGCATGAACAAGTAATAGAAATATTGGATGGCATGCTGTATGCACATTACAACATATTCGCATAGAATCAAACATAGCATAGGACTCAAGAAATTGAAAACAGTTTATTATTAACCAATTTAGTTTGGAGTTAAGGTTCCACACCTTAGCTTGCTAAAAGATATTTTTCCAAGCTTTAGAATCACCGTTATAACGTTATTATATTGCTAGCAAACCTAACAAAGTCGATAGAATTTAATTAGAATTAATTCAGAATTTAAAACCATTCTATCAACTGAGGGTCGATGCTAGGGTCGATGGGTCTATCGACCCTCCCCTCATTCTGAACTTCCCGAATGCTGAGGGTCGATGGTCAGAAACACCTAGGGTCGGATGGTCTATCAACCCTCGGTGCGACCCTCGATGCACTCTGGTCTAATTTCCACTTTTAAGTCCACTCTTCGTGTTTGGGGTCATATGGCTTGCTTCCTACATTCATTCAACAGTCATTCCATGGTCTAGAACCATGTATAATCCATCTAAATAGTTTTCATGCATCATCCTATGGTTTTCCATGAAAACCTAACCATGAATGGATGGTTTGGGTTTCTCCGAAATCCTACACTCAACCATATCTAACCTAAGGTCTGTAGAAACTCATGGAATTAGTATCCATACCTGAGAAGATTACTTTTCTTTGGAAATTCTTCTCCTTTTTGCTAAGTCTTCTTCCTTGCCTCTTTTTTTCCTCTTTTCCTTCTTCTCTCTTTCTCTCAATTCAATTAGGGTTGTGAAAGGAGTGAAAGTGGCTTAGGGACGTCCTTTAAATAGTGTTGGAATGTCCTATAATAGTCCCATTGAGATTTGAAAAGAATCCCAATCGAAAATTACGAAATTTCCTAATTTCTATATTCGGCAGAAACCGAGGGTCGATGGGAGGGTCGATGATCCCGTCGACCCTAGGGTCTTAAGCTGTCCGACCCTCCCTTTAAATATGAGGGTCTGACATTCTGTTTTGGGAGGTCCGACCCTACTTGGCTGGGTATGCGACACTCCCCTAAAATTAAGTGTTTTTGGGTCGATTTTATACCTGGGATCTCGATCTCCATCACGCCCTTGGTCCACTTGACTCGACCATGATGGGTAAACCTGATTCAAGGTGGTAAGACCGGGTTAGATTGACACGGGTCTTACAACTCCCCCCAACTTATAAAAATTTCGTCTTCAAAATTGTACGTACCTTCTGAATAAATTAAGTGTGGGTACTGCTTTCGCATAGCATTCTCTTCTTCCCATGTAATCTCTTCCATGTCTCTACTTTTCCATGTAACCTTAACATTGTAGATATCTCTGTTGCGTAGACGTTGAACCTTTCGACTAGTGATTTCCGTTGGTGTTACTTCAAATGTCAAATCATCAGTCAATTCTGGCAAATCTACTGTAAACACGTGCGTCGAATCCTTGACATACTTCTTCAATAGAGAAATGTGAAATACGTCGTGCACACTTGACATAGATGGTGGTAATGCCAACTGATAAGCTACTTTTCCACGCTTAGCTAGAATTTCATATGGTCCGACATATCTTGGACTTAATTTTCCTTTCTGTCCGAATCTCTTCAATCCTCTCATAGGCGATACTTTCAAAAATACTTTATCACCTACGGCGAACTCAAGATCTCTTCGTCGAGTATCTGCATATTGCTTTTGACGGTTCTGAGCTGTTTTCACTCTCTCCTTGATGATGTCGACCACTCGACAAGTCTCTTCCACAAATTCCGGTCCAACAATACTACGTTCTCCAACTTCATTCCAAAACAAGGGAGTTCGACACTTCCTGCCATACAGTGCTTCATAAGGTGACATCTGTATAGTAGCCTGATAGCTGTTATTGTAAGCGAATTCGATCAATGGTAACTTTTCGTCCCATGATCCTTTGAAATCAATCACACATGCTCGTAGCATATCTTCTAGAATCTGGATTGTACGCTCTGACTGCCCGTCTGTCTGTAGGTGGAATGCGATCTTGAACTTCAATGTTGTACCCATAGCCTTTTGCAGTCCTTCCCAAAATTTGGAAGTAAATCGTGGATCTCTATCGGACACAATACTTTCTGGTACACCGTGTAACTGAACAATATTATCCACATACAGCTTTGCTAACCTTTCTAGTGTATACTGGGGTCATATCGGTATGGCTGTCTTAGTCAGACGGTCCACAATCACCCAAACTGCGTCAACTACTCGAGGAGTCAATGGTAGTCCTGTGACGAAGTCCATAGTGATGCAGTCCCATTTCCATGCTGGTTCCGGTAATGGCTGTAACAGTCCTGCGGGTTTTTGTCGTTCCGCCTTTACCTTCTTATAATTTAGGCATTGAGACACGAACTTGGCTACATCTGCCTTCATTCCCCTCCACCAATACAGTTTCTTTAGATCATGATACATTTTTGTGCTTCCAGGATGTATCGAGTAGATGGTGGTATGGGCTTCCTTCATCAGTCGGTGTCTAATGTCCATACTTTCTGTTTCAGGTACACATATTCTCCCTTTATATTTCAGTACCTTCTCGTCATCCAAGGTGAACTCAGGGTTGGTCCTACCTTTCTCAATATCTTATTGTACTGTTCTCAGATAAGGATCTTCTTTGATAGCTGTCTTCACTTCGTCCACTATATCCGGTATAATCTTCAATGCCGCGAACATATTTGAAAATCGATGAATAAATCCTTGGCTAGCTGATTCATCTGTTGTATTTATCACATATTGTTTGTTGCCGTGATTAAACACCATTCTGTTGGTATACATTGTTGCAGTCGTGCTAACTTCTCCTTGAGATTTTATCATTGCTTTTCTGCTCAATGCATCCGCTACCACGTTCGCTTTTCCCGGATGATACTGGATATCACAATCATAGTCTTTCAATAGTTCCAGCCATCTCCTTTGTCTCATATTCAACTCCTTCTGATTAAATAGATAAGTAAGACTTTTATGGTCCGACTTAATCTGAAATTTCTCTCCGTATAGGTAGTGTCTCCATATCTTGACAGCATGTACTACTGCCGCTAACTCCAAATCATGAGTGGGGTAATTTTTCTCATGTACCTTCAACTATCTCGAGGCATACGCAACTACTTGTTCTCCTTGCATAAGCACACATCCTTGTCCCAATCCCGATGCATCAGTGTATAAGGTAAATGTCCGTCCTGGAACAGGAATGGTCAAAATTGGGGCAGATATCAATCTGGTCTTTAGTGTTTGAAAACTCTTTTCACACTTATCCGTCCATACAAATTTTTCTCCTTTCTTGGTCAGACTGGTGAGAGGTACGGCAATCCAAGAATAGTCTTCTACGAATCTTCGATAATATCCAGCTAGATCCAAAAAACTTCTAATTTTTGAAACACTCTTTGGTGCTTCCCACTTCACAATAGCCTCGATCTTACTGGGGTCCACTTTGATTCCTTCTACGGATACTACATGGCCTAGAAAGGCGACTTCACTTAGCCAAAACTCACACTTCAAAAATTTGGCGTATAACTTCTCTTTCCTTAAACGCTGTAGGGCTGCGTTTAGGTTCTTGACATGGGTTTCCTTGTCTTTGGAGTATACCAATATGTCATCAATAAATACTATAACCGACGTATCCAACATATCATGGAGAACTCGGTTCATAAGTTCCATGAATGTTGCGGTGCATTAGTTAATCCGAAGGACATCACTAAGAACTCATAATGTCCGTATCTTGTCCTGAAAGCTGCCTTTGGAATGTCACCTTCTTTAATCTTCAGTTGATGATAGCCTGATCGAAGATCGATCTTTGAAAATACCTTCACTCCTTGTAACTGATCGAACAAGTCATCGATCCTAGGTAGTGGATATCGATTCTTGATTGTCAGCTTATTCAACTCTCGATAGTCGATTCATAATCGAACACTACCATCCTTCTTCTTTACGAACAACACCAGTGCTCCCCATGGAGATATACTGGGTCTAATATAACCCTTATCCAGCAGTTCTTGTAATTGCACTTTTAATTCCTTCAATTCAGTAGGAGCCATTCTATACGGTGCTTTTGATACCGGTGCGGCTCCAGGTATCAGGTCTATTACAAACTCCATGACACGGTTGGGCGGTAATCTGGGTAGTTCCTCCGAAAATACATCTGGGTAATCCCGTACGACGTCAATATCTTCCATTCGTGGCGCATCCTTGGTTAGGTCGACCACTGATACTAGATATCCGATGGCTCCCTTTTCAAGGCACTTCTTAGCCTTTAATGCTGAGAGTATGAGCTTGCGTCTTCTGGGAAGTTTGGTTCCCGAGAAACTAAATTCTGCTCCTTCTTTGTCTTTGAACGTTAGCTTCTTCTCGGCGCATAACAGATTTGCAGAATGCCGAGCTAACCAGTCCATTCCCAAGATGACATCGAAGTCTACCATCTCAAGTTGTATTAACGTTGCATCCAAGGTTTTCTCGCCAATGAAAACTGGACATGGCCAATAACCTTTCTCTAATTCCACTTCTAATCCCATCGGTGACCGTACAAGTAACTTGTAGTCTTGATGGGTAAATTGGTCTTCTTTCCAAATGACACAGATATAAATGAATGCGTAGCTCCTGGATCAAAGAGTACTCTGGCTGGTACGCCATTGATAGGTACAATACCTGTGACCACATCACGCGATGCGGCTGCATCCTCTGATGTAATAGCATATACCCGTCCTTCATGTAACTGCTTCTTGGGTTTTGGACATTCTCTTGCCATATGCCCTGGTTGGTTGCAGTTATAACACTTCGGGGCTTCAGAATTTGGCTTTGGCTGTAGTTGAGCTGTGGAAGTAAACTTTGGTGCAGTAGCAAAATTCTGAGGACGAAAAGGTTTATACGTACTATTATTGCCTCCGCTGTAGGAGTTTCCGGCTGGTCTCTTGATGCCTCTGTTCTGGGAGAAATAACTCTCCTTCTGGCTCGATTCGATCACTCGAGCAATCTGGACAGCTTCGTTGTAGATTTTCTTCTCTAAGCCCAGAACATTTTCTCTTATGCTTCCTCTTAGTCCCGCGACGAACCTACGGGTTTTTGTATCTTCTTCTTGCGTGCTAGCCGGTGCGAAGAAAAATAGCTCCTCATAGCGCTGTTGATATGAGTCTATGGACATCTTCCCCTGGTACAGACTCAGAAATTCCTTCTCCATTGGATCTCTGAAGCTTCTTGGGAAATACTTCTCGAAGAATGCTTCTTTATATATAACCCATGTCAGTAGGGCGTGCTTGGTCAATAAATACGTCTTTGTAGATTTCCACCAATGGTGTGCATCGCCTTTGAGAATGAAGGCGGCGGATAGTACTTTCTCTTCCTCGGTAATAGTCATCATAAGGAAGTTCCTTTCCATTTCGTCTATCCAGTGTGCTGGCCACAGTGGATCAGACGGCTTGCCGTTGAATTCCTTAAGGTTTCATCTTCAAAAATTTCTCCACTAATCGGGAGTGATCCAGTTGATTTTGGTATGCCCCAAACATAGGGGGTGGATACTGATAGTTCCCTTGGGCTACTTCTGGGACTTGCACTGGAATTGGTGCAGCCGGTTGTTGAGGTGTCTGTTGAGATGGGTGATTACCCACTGGTGCTGCACTAGCTTGCCCAGTGTGCATGGTTGCAGCCTGAGTGGCTTGAAACATAACTCCCATTGCAACCTGCATTTGAGCTTGTGCATGTTGCATTTGCTGTAGCTGTTGTGCCAGATTTATAACCACAGTTGCTAGCTCCGGTGGTGGAGGTGGCAAATTTGTAGGGCCTGCTGGTTCTGGATTACCCTGTGCATGGTTATTCTCTTGACTAGTCTCCTCCACTGGTGGTGGTGGTGGGATTGTATTTTGGGTCTGTCGGGTAACTCTACGGCCAGACATAATTCCTTTCGGTGATTGTCGGTGCCAAAGTGCCAAGATTGCGTGATCCACTTGGCTTCCGTTCGAATGAAGCCGAGGCACAATATGCTGACTATGCCCGTAAGAAAGTGGAAGGGGGTCGCATGGTGAACTTGGCTGAGCTAGCCTTGTTCAATGTAGAGAGAGCATTTGGTGATATGGGGTGGCTCCCTGTCATCACATACGATGCGTGCACATGTCCCGACTTGGTACGCCAGTTCTATTGTAATCTCCAAGGGGTGGGGAATTACAATGACGTTGAGCACGGCCAGGAGTTGCGCATCACCAGCTATGTCAAGGGGGTGCACATCTCCTTTGATTATCGGCAGCTGGCCGATCTGTTGGGCATTACCTATGATGGCCCTATGGTTTACTGTGCACCGGGAGAGCCACAGTTTGTTGAGATGGAGATGAGAGCAGAGATCGACAACCAGTTGCTCCGTCCCGATAGATGGCAGATGAGGGCTTGCTACTTGCGTCCAGCTCCACGGGTCTTCTGTAAGATTATCTAGCATAATCTGATCCCGCAGAGTGGGCATTATGAGAGGGTCTCTCAGCTGACTCAGTTCTTGATCAACTGCATCTGCACTCGCCAGCCGGTCTGCCTTCCTTACATCATCATGCAGACGATGATTAGTGCCACATTGTCCGGTCATAGGGGTAACCTACCCTATGGACGCATGATTACAGTGCTACTGACCCGTCTGGGGGTGGATCTGGTAGATGAGAAGATCCAGGAGAAGACCTTCTCGTCGCCTTTAGATTGGGAGGCTATCTGCAAGATGGGGCTGCGAGATGCGGAGGTTAGCGATGAGGAGAGGAACGCGATGGTGCGCCCTCACACTCGGGTTGAGATGGCTGATGCTGAGGCTGCTGCTAGGGCTCGTGGGGATCCGGTCGATGATGACGATCGTATGTATATGGATGTCGACGCGATACCACCACCATCACCCACACATGCGGATAGGGCTGGTACTTCTGCTGCAGTGGCTTCGGTACCGGAGACCGGTCCTTCTAATGGGGCTGGTCCTTCACGCCCACCAGCTGATGACGTGTTGAGTATGTTTCACGAGATTAGAGAGGCTCAGCGTGCATCGGATCTGAGGATAGGGGGGCTCCTTGACGCCCAGCGCCGGACTGATGAGAGGGTGGCTGATCTCACAGCTAGTCTGCAGGCGACTCAGACCCAGGTGGCATGGTTGACTTGGGTCTATGCCGAGGACTATGACAGAGACCGTGAGGCACCGCCTCCTCCTTCGACTCCAGCTTCCTGATTTGTACTTTACTTTTCTTGTACTACAGAGTAACTTTCCGGGTTGTGGACTGTACTCTGCTTTAGCGATGTATATACGTTTTGTTTCTCTTACTCATTGTATGTAACTGGTTTTCCCTTTAATAGATGCATTATTCTCTTTTTAATTCGGTTTCAATCATCACTTGTGCTTACAATGTGTTTGTATTAAAGCTTTTAATTTATCCTATCTCAGTTCATAATGGTCTTGAATGCGTGTTAGTTCGGCGGGCAAAGCCTGAGAAGCTCTGATACCAAGTTGTTACACCCCAATTCTGCACTGTTCAGAATGGTGTGATGAACCGCTAAATAACCAATGGTTCAACCAGGATCTCTAATAGGCTATCCCCGCGTTATCCAAACTTACACGCATCCACAATCATAATTAGAGTAAATACACAATAGCGGAAATCTTATAAATAAATGAACTGAGAACTAAGATGATATTAATAATTTAATAGAAAATTATTCTGTATCAACCGAGACATAAGTAAATATCAATACAAGTCTTTAATAAATCCAAATAAAGAAACCTATAAAAATATCTAATCAAATACACACGAGTTGCACTTGCAAGAGGAGTCGTGTGTATCATCTTCAGCACCAGCGTCCATTGCTGCTATATTCCTGTACGCAGACGCGTTCATATAATCTTCGACTATGTAACCTGCATCATCAACTAAAAATATTCAACGTTGAGGGGTGAGCACACAACACGGCTCAGTGAGTAGCCAAAACAATGCAACAATACATAAGCATGCAAAAAGTCAATTTATATCTTTGGTCTGGTTTATAGTTTGCAATGCGCAATAGAAAGGTTGGGTGATCAAAGGTTAACATTTATTGACGCCACCTCTATACACAGGGTGAGGAAGCCCGCCCGAAGGTTAACGTTTATCGTCATCCCCATCCACCCTACCATAACATTATACAACAAAGGTTAACGTTTATTGCTATATAATGCTATACTAACACGTAAGCCCCTGTTAGCGAGGGCTTGCAAACTGGGCTTGCTACTAACCAATCCTAATGCCAAACAGTGTATCCAAGGCCTCACCCCAGCATCCCTCAGAATGCCCATAGAGATAGAGCTAAGGCCCCCCGGTAGAGTCAGAGACTACAAGGACCGAGACCACCTCCCCTGATACTCTACGACATAATAGTTTTGCTAAGGTAATGGCGATACGACGATGTCAATGCACAAGACTTGAGTTAGAGATAGAGCTAAAGTGCTGAGACTCGCCAAAGGTTAACGTTTATTAACGTTCTCATCACACCTCCCCTGATACTCGCTCGCATCAAGCACATCAACCACACACATACAAGCACATGCCTATTCCTATCATCATCATCATCATCATGTTATAAACATTAAAGTAAATATGCATGAACAAGTAATAGAAATATTGGATTGCATGCTGGATACACATTACAACATATTCGCATAGAATCAAACATAGCATAGGACTCAAGAAATTGAAAACAATATATTATTAACCAATTTAGTTTGGAGTTAAGGTTCCTCACCTTAGCTTGCTAAAAGATATTTTTCCAAGCTTTAGAATCACCGTTATAACGTTATTATATTGCTAGCAAACCTAACAAAGTCGATAGAATTTAATTAGAATTAATTTGGAATTTAAAACCATTCTGTCAACTGAGGGTCGATGCTAGGGTCGATGCTAGGGTCGATGGGTCTATCGACCCTCCCCTCATTCTGAACTTCCCGAATGCTGAGGGTCGATGGTCAGAAACACCTAGGGTCGGATGGTCTATCGACCCTCGGTGCGACCCTCGATGCACTCTGGTCCAATTTCCACTTTTAAATCCACTCTTCGTGTTTGGGGTCCTATGGCTTGCTTCCTACATTCCTTCAACAGTCATTCCATGGTCTAGAACCATGTATAATCCATCTAAATAGTTTTCATGCATCATCCTATGGTTTTCCACGAAAACCTAACCATGAATGGATGGTTTGGGTTTCTCCGAAATCCTACACTCAACCATATCTAACCTAAGGTCTGTAGAAACTCAGGGAATTAGTATCCATACCTGAGAAGATTACTTTTCTCTGGAATTTCTTCTCCTTTTTGCTAAGTCTTCCTCCTTGTCTCTTTTCTTCCTGTTTTCCTTCTTCTCTCTTTCTTTCAATTCAATTGGGGTTGTAAAATGAGTGAAAATGGCTTAGGGACGTCCTTTAAATAGAGTAGGAATGTCCTATAATAGTCCCATTGAGATTTGGAAAGAATCCCAATCGAAAATTAGGAAATTTCTTAATTTCTATATTCGGCAGAAACCGAGGGTCGATGGGAGGGTCGATGATCCCGTCGACCCTAGGGTCTTAAGCTGTCCGACCCTCCCTTCAAATCTAAGGGTCTGACATTCTGTTTTGGGAGGTCCGACCCTACTTGGCTAGGTATGCGACCCTCCCCTAAAATTAAGTGTTTTTGGGTCGATTTTATACCTGGGATCTCGATCTCCATCACGCCCTTGGTCCACTTGACTCAACCATGATGGGTAAACCTGATTCAAGGTGGTAAGACCGGGTTAGATTGACACGGGTCTTACAGAATAGGCATGTGGATGTATGTGTGTGGTTGGTGTGCTTGATGCGAGCGAGTATCAGGGGGAGGTGTCATAGGCGGGGCCTCAGCACTCTAGCTCTATCTCTAACTCATGTCTTGTCTACTGACATCGTCGTATCGCCATTACCTTAGTAGAACTATTACGTCATAGGGTATGAGGGGAGGTGGTCTCGGACCGTGTAGTCTCTGACTCTGCGGGGGGGCCTTAGCCCTATCTCTAGGGACGTATTGAGGGATGTTGGGGTGAGGCCTTGGATACACTGATTGGCATTAGGATTGGTTAGTTGTGAGCCCAATTTGCGAGCCCTCGCCAGCAGGGGCTTACGTGTTGGTATGGGCAACGGGTACAGCAATAAACGTGACCTTTGTGTGTACATTGTCCATGGTTGGGTGCATGTGAGTCGGCAATAAACGTTACCTTTGGGCGGCTTCACACACTTGTGTATAGAGGTGCGACGTCAATAAACGTGATCTTTGGCCACCTATCCTTTCTATAGCACATTGCAAACTTATTTACCAGACCAAAGATATGAATTGAATGCATGCATATGTTTGTTGCATTGTTTTGTTTGCTCACTAAGCCATGATGTGTGATCACCCTCTCGACGTCGAATATTTTTAGTTGATGATGCAGGTACCACAGTTGCAGATTATATAAATGATTCGGTGTATGCGCGTATTGCTGCAATGGAGGCTGAAGACTTAGATGATACGCATGACCCCTCATGCGAGTGCAACTCATGCATGTTCTATTAGGATTTTATTTGGATTTATAAAAGATGTAATTGCTATTTTATTTATTTATGTCTCAGTTGATACAACAATAATTTGATATTTTTAATTATGATTATTACATTTAAAATGCTCAGTTCATTTACCATAAGACTTCCGCTTTTGTGTATTTATTCTGATTATGGTTGTGGATGCACATGGTTTTATTTTTAATGGATACCACCTATTAGAGATCCTGGTTGAACCGTTGGTTTATAGCGGTTCATCACACCGTTCTGAATGGTGCAGAATTTGGGGTGTGACAAACTACCCATGTATGGAGCTTATGCACAGAATCAACTGGACCACTCTCGGCTGATCGAGCATTTTCTAAAGATGAAACCAAAGGAGTTCACGGGCAAGCTGTCGGATCCTCTATAGTCAGCTCACTGGATTGACAAGGTGTAAAGAAACTTTATGATGATGACCAGCAATAAGGAAGAGAAAGTATTATGTGCCACCTTTAGGCTAAAAGGAGATGCACATCACTGGTGGAAATCCAGTCGGGGTTATCTGTTGACGAAGCATACCCAACTGACCTGGGCTATCTTTAAGGAAGCTTTCTTTGAAAAGTATTTCCCCAGGAGCTTCAGAGACATGATGGAGAAGGAGTTTTTGAGTCTATGTCAAGGATAAATGACTATAGACACTTACCAGCAGCGTTATGAAGGGCTGTTCTTCTTTGCTCCCTCTAGCATGCAGGAAGAAGATACCAAAACTCGAAGGTTCGTCATGGGACTTAGGGGAAGCATCTGAGAGCATGTTTTGGGACTAAAAAAGAAGATTTATAATGAAGCTGTATAGATTGCTCGAGTACTAGAATCATGCCAAAGGGAGAGTTACTTTGCTAAAAATAGGGGTATTAAGAGGCCGAAAGGGAATACATTCAACAGAGGGAACTCAAGGACATTCAAATCCTTCTGTACTCAAGGCTTCAATGTTATAGCCAAGACTATTTCAACAATCCAACCATAACTAAAGCAAGGAAATGCGGGAGTTAAATACTTCAACTGCGAGCAAGTCGGGCATTATTCAAGGGATTTCCCGGAGCTAAGAAAGCAGCTGCAGCAGGGCAAGGTTTATGCGGTGACTGCTGAAGACGCTGCTGCATCACCTGATGTAGTCACTAGTATGACCTGACCTTTTTGTTTTATGATACCTTGTGTGAGCATGTAGATTAATTCAAGAGGAAAAATCTCAGGTATCGTACCTATAAATGGCATACCAGCCAGAGTACTCTTTAACTCTGGGGCCACCCATTCTTTTATATCTGTGTCTTTTGGGAAGAAACTAAGTCTACCCCTCAGATCTTTAGACTGCAAATTGCCTGTACGATCACCTATGGGATTAGAAGTAGAGCTAGACAAAGGTTATGGACCATGTCCAGTTCTTATTGGCAAAAAGAGTATGGATGCAACCTTAATCCAACTTTAGATGGTAGACATTGTTTTCATCTTAGGAATGGATTGGTTAGCCCAGAATTCTACAAACCTATTATGGGTGGAAAGGAAATTGACATTTAAAGGCCACAGCTGTGAAGAACACAGTTTTTCAAGGACCAAACTCCCACATAAATAAAAATTCATCCTCTCTGCACTAAAGGCTAAAAGATGTCTTGAGAAGGGTGGAGTTGGATATCATGTGTCTGTGTGGACCTTACCAAGGAAGCACCACAAATGGAAGATATAGAAGTTGTACGGGAATTTCCAGACGTGTTCCCTAAAGATTTACAAGGTTTGCTATTCGATAGAGCGACAGAGTTTGTTGTCGACCTATTACCAGGATCGACACCTATATCCAAAGCACCATACTTAATGGCTCCAACTGAATTGAAGGAATTGAAGGTTCCACTACAAGAGCTATTAGACAAGGGTTTTATCCAATTGAACATATCGCCTTGGGGAGTGCCAGTGTTATTTCTCAAGAAGAAGGACGGTAGTATCAGATTATGTATAGGCTATCGGGAACTAAATAAGCTCATGATCAAGAATCGATATCCCCTACCTTGAATCGATGATTAATTTGATCAGTTGCAAGGAGCGAAGGTGTTTTTCAAGATCGATCTTAGGTCTGGGTATCATCAGTTGAAGATCAAGGATGGTGACATTTCAAAGATATCATTTAGAACCCGATATGGACACTATGAGTTTCTAGTGATGTCCTTCAGATTAACAAACGCACCTGCATCTTTTATAGAACTTATGAATCGAGTGTTTCACAACATATTGGATACTTTAGTTATCGTTTTCATAGATGATATATTGATATACTCTAAGGATGTGGCAACTCCTACAACAGATCTTAGAGCAACTTTACAGAAAAATTCAAGAAGTGTGAGTTCTGGCTAAATGAAGTCACTTTCTTAGGCCATGTAGTATCCAGAAAGAATCAAAGTAGATCCTAGTAAGATTGAAGCCATTGTAAAATGGGAAGCACCTAAGAGTGGTGTGGAAATTAGAAGTTTTTTGGGTTTAGCTGGGTGCTATAGACGGTTTGTGGAGGAATACTCCAGAATCACAGTATCGCTCACCAGTTTGACGATGAAAGGAGAAAAGTTTGTTTGGACCAATAAATGTGAAGAGAGTTTTCAAACACTGAAGGTAAGACTGATATCTGCTCCCATCTTGACCATATCGGTACCAAGAGAGCCGTTTACCTTGTACATCGATACTTCTAGGTTAGGATTGGGATGTGTTCTTATGCAAAGAGAGCAAGTAATTGTGTATGCTTCAAGACAAATAAAGGCACACTAGAAGAACTACCCTACCCATGACTTGGAGTTATCGATAGTGGTACATGCCCTCAAGATATGGAGACACTACCTTTATGGGAAAAAGTTTCAAATTATGTCTGATCACAAGAGTCTGACGTATCTTTTTAACCAGAAAGAGTTGAACATGAGACAGGGAAGATGGCTAGAGTTACTAAAGGATTATGATTATGATATCCAGTATCATCCAAGAAAGGCTAACGTAGTCACTAATGCACTATGCCAAAAGGCAATGACAAGGTCAAAAGAAGAAGCCAACTTGAGTGCTGCCATGTGTATCGCAGCAAGAGTATTTAATTATGGTGATGAGCAATTCATTGCCGATAAACCAGGAGGTTTGACAAACCTATGGTTGATTCATAAGTTTTCAAATATGTTCACGGCACTGAATATTGTACCCGATTTGTTGGACGAAGTGAAAGTGGCAATCAAATCTGATCCCTATCTGAGGACAGTACAGGAAGATCTGGAGAAAGGAAGAACCATTCCTGATTTTACTTTGGATTCCGAAAAGAAATTAAGGTATAAAGGAAGAGTGTGCGTACCTAAAAGTGAGAATATAGATATTAGAAACAGACTAATGAGAGAAGCCCACTCCACATCCTATTCAATACACCTGGAAAGTACGAAGATGTACCATTATTTAAAGAAACTATATTGGTGGAGGGGAATGAAATCGGATGTGTCCCGATATGTGTCTCAATACCAAAATTGCCAATAAGTAAAGGTGGAAAGAGAAAGACCAGCAGGCTTATTACAATCGCTACCTAAACTAGCCTGGAAATGAGACTGCGTTACTATGGACTTCATCACTGGGTTACTGTTGACTCCCAGATCGATAGACGAAGTTTGGGTAATTATGGATTGACTTACCAAGACAGCTCGTTTCATTGCCATACGACCTCAATATACCTTGGAATGGGTAGCTAAGTTGTATGTGGATAACATTGTTAGATTATATGGAGTACCTGAAAGCATCGTGTCTGATAGAGACCTACATTTTACCTCAAAGTTTTGGGAAGGATTACAGAAAGCTATGGGAACAATATTGAAGTTTAGTACTGAATTTCACCCTCAGACCAATGGACAGTCGGAGCGTACTATTTAGATTTTAGAAGACATGCTCCGAGCTTGTGTTATTGATTTCAAGGGATCATGGGATGAGAGGTTACCATTGATCGAGTTCGTATATAAAAAAAACTATAAAGCTACTATACAGATGTCACCCTACAAAGCACTGTATGGTAGAAAGTGTCGAAGGCCTTTGTTTTGGAACGAAGTCGGAGAGCAAAGAACTGTAGGCCCTGAGTTTGTTGAAGAAATGTGCAAAGTAGTGGACGTAATCAAAGAAAGAGTTTGGATAGCTCAGAATCATCAAAAATAGTAAGTAGATAATCGACACATAGACATTGAGTCCATTGTGGGTGACAAAGTGTTCCTGAAAATATCACCTATGTATGGCTTAAAACAGTTCGGACAAAAAGGAAAGCTAAGTCCAAGGTACGTCGGGTCATATGAGATTCTAGCTAAACACGGGAATGTGGCGTATCAGTTAGCACTACCCCCATCCATGTCGAGAATGCATGATGTATTTCATATATCATTGCTGAAGAAGTACCTTCTGAGATCCAACACACGTCCTAATAGCGGATCCACCGGGTCTGACTGAAGATTTCACGTTCGAAGTAGTACCTTTTGAAATTACTAGTTGTAAAGTTCAACGGCTACACAACCGCAACATCTATTATGTTAAAGTTACTTGGAGAAGCCAGGATGTGGAAGAAATCACATGGGAAGAAGAAAACACTAAAGCAATATCCTTACCTTTTCAACTTGATAGGTACGTGCAAATTTTGAGGATGAAATTTATATAAAAGGGGGGGAGTTGTAAGACCCGAACTCTACTAACCCAGTCTTACCATGTAGTACCAGGTTTTCCTATCATGGTCGGACCAAGCGGACCAAGTGCGTGAAGGAACCACAAGGCTAGCTACGTAATTTGAACCAAAATCAGCTAATTAGGAGTGTATGGTCGCATACCTAAGCAGGTATGGTTAATCACACCTCAGAAAAATGAGACCACTCCATTCTGGGATGTGGGGTCGCAAATTTGGGACATGTGCCCTATGGATTCTGAGACCCCACGTGCTACCACACGATGTCATGACCGACTCTGACTTTTGGAAACTTTCCAAAACTTTGGGATTTCTTTCCAAGTTAGGTTAGGACCCTATATGGAGAGTTTCTCTATATATTAAGGATGTCCCATAGTCTCAAATACACTTTTAGAATCCAAATTAAGAGAGAGAGAGAGAGAGAGAGAGAGAGAGAGAGGGAGGAAAAAAAGGAGACTTGAAGAGGAAGGCTAGAAGGAAGAATTATAGAGAAGGCTCTGGTTCTCTAACAAGCTAAGGTATGGAACCTCTCTCTGTAGTAGTAGAACACCTAGCATAGGATTTCCCATCATATTTGAGATGTTAAGTCAAGGTAGGATCTCAACCACGAGGCCTATGGACAAAAACTCAAAAAAGATCCATGAAGAGTAGGTTACGGTAAAGAACTGTGTAAAATGATGAATTGTCTGGCGGCCCAAAGTATAATTCTGTATCGAACTGGGCAGCGAGGTTTTCTATTTCCAGATCCTCATCCTCATCTTCCCCGTCACTGATGAAGATGGTACTGATTATGGGAAGGATAGATCAATCATAGGAAGGACCGTAATGATAAACCAAGGAATTTGATCATGAAGGGATTGAACTGAGAGTGAAAGTTGACCAAAACTCATGTAGTCGCAGCTATGGTCGATAATACGAGGCACACATGATCGACCACACGCTCTCGGGAAGGTTCCAGAGAGGGTATGGTTGCATGCGACCACACGTATCGACCACACACCCTGTGGTCATAAAAACTGAGCCCACAGGTGTAGCTACACCTGCAACCACTCAGTCTATTTGATTCCATATTGACTTCTGACTACTGTAATTGATGAACTTGAACTCTAACCTAGAATCCATAAACTTCTTAGATTTCCAATGGGTTCAAGAGTGATTTACGAAGCTTGGAAAAGGTCAAATGTCATTAAAGGTGAGGGAACAAGACCTAAACTAATTGGCTAATAACAAGGTGTTTTATATTATTGAGTCCAATGCAATAATTGATACTATGCTTGTTTACTTGTAATGTGCATCTCACATGTCATCCAATATTCTCTTTTTTTGGGTAAATGTCATCCAATATTCTTGTTATAACATGATGATGATGATGATGCTAGGAATAGGCATGTGATTGTGTGTGTGTGGTTAGTGCGTTGGATGCTAGTTGAACATCAGGGGGAGGACGTGGCATTGTGGTTCAGCCTAGTCACCAGACTCTAGCTCTATCTCTACTCAAGACTTTCCCATTAACATCGTCGTATCACTATTACCTTAGCAGAACTATTACGTCATAGGGCATCAGGGGAGGTGGTCTCAGACCGTGTGGTCTTTGACTCGGCCGGAGGGCCTCAGCTCTATCTCTATGGACGTATTGAGGGATGCTGGGGTGAGGCCTTGGATACATAGGATGACATTAGGATTGGTTAGTTGCGAGCCCAATTTGCAAGCCCTCACCAATACGGGCTTACGTATTGGTATGGGTAGGGCATCAGGGGAGGTGTTGGCAGTGTATGATCCAAACACTTTATGTAAGACCCGCACTCCACTAACTTGGTCTAACTACGTCGTGTCAGGTCTTTCTATTATTCCTGGACCAAGTGGACTGAGCGTGTGAAGATAGATCACAAACCACGTATGAGAATCATGTTAAAAACACTAAAAACATACCTAAGGTCGCATGCCTGGGTAGGTATGGTCGACCATAAGGAAGGGAACCAAAAATCTCAAATCCAGAACCCTACGATCGATGATTTCAACCCTATGGTTGACGGTTTATGTGACCGTATGATCCACTGTGAGAACCTAGATCAGATAGACGTGGAAAAGGTATTTCTGAAAATATCTCCTATGCGTGGTTTGAAAAGGTTTGGACAGAAGGGAAAGTTGTGTCCCAGATATATTGGACCTTATGAAGTTCTAGATAGACGTGGAAAAGTAGCATATCAGTTAACACTACCACCGTCCATGTCAAGTGTGTATGATGTATTTCATATCTCATTACTGAAGAACTACGTCAGAGATCCAACACATGGGTGAACAACAGATCCACTGGATTTGACTGAATATTTGACGTTCGAAGTAGTACCTATTGAGATCACTAGCCGGAAGGTGCAACGTCTTCGCAACCATGACATTTATTACGTTAAGATTACTTGGAAACCTAAAATGTAGAAGAAATTACATGGGAAGAAGAGAACGCTATGCGAATGAAATATCCTCACCTATTCGACTCAGAAGGTATATGCAAAATTTCAAGGATGAAATTTATATAAGAGGGGGGAGTTGTAAGACCCGCACTCCACTAACTTGGTCTAACCGTATCATGTCAGGTCGTTCCATCAATCCTGGACCAAGTGGACCGAGCGTGTAAAGATAGATCACAAACCAAGTATGAGAATCGAGTTAAAAACACTAAAAACATACCTAAGGTCGCATGCCTGGGTACGTATGGTCGACCATAAGGAAGGGAACCAAAAATCTCAAATTCAGAACCCCACGGTTGATGATTTTGACCCTACGGACGACAGTTTATGCGACCGTATGATCGACTGTGAGAACCCAGATCACTCTGAGTTTTGGAAACTTTCCTAAACTAAGGGATTGCTTTCCTAATTGAAAGAGGACTCTATATGGAGAGTTTTCCTCTATATAAAGGACGTCCCTCAGCCTTTTTTCACTCTTTTAGAACATTAGTATACCCTAAAGAAAGAGAAGGAAGAGAAGGAAGAGAAGGAGAAGAAGAAATAGCTAAGGAGAAGAATTTACTGAGAAGAGATTGGCTCTCTATCATAGGCAAAGGTATGAAACGAGTCTCTAGAGATGTAAACTCTAAGAATAAGACTTCTATGAAAGATAGGCAATATCAACCCTTTATGATCTATGAGATTTTCTTGAGAAAATACCAAGGAGAACCATGAGGAGTGAATTTGATGATTATGGTTGATAAGAAATTACTAATGATGGCCATAGGATGACCTTAGGATAAACCCCATTGAATAACAGAAGAATTTACCCAGGAAGAACTCAAATTTCATGTAGACTGTGACCAAAAATCTCAAGGTCGCAGCTACGGTCGACCATAGCAAGACTAATATGACCAAAGGATAGACCATAGGAATTCGGGAAGATTTCAGAAATCATATGGTCGCAGCTACGGTCGCACCATATGCGACCGTAGGGTATCGACCATAGACAGTAAGGTCGATACAGCATGAGACCATAGGACCAATCAGACACCTATCAGTGCTCTGTTTTGATTTTCAACTACTGTAACATTTCACATATAAACCCTAACTTAAATTCATATAACTTTTAGGTTGTTAAATTAATTCAAACAGAATTTTAAGGCTTGGAAGGACATCGAGTATTGCTAACAGGTGAGGGAACAAGACCTAAACTAATTGATTAATGACAAATTGTTTATTTTTATTGAGTCCAATGCCATGATTGATTCTATGCATGTATGCTTGTAATGTGCATCTCATATGTCATCTAATATTCTTGTTGTTACTGTTCATTCATATTTAATTCTGTTTATTTATAACATGATGATGATGATGATGCTAGGAATAGGCATGTGAATGTATGTGTGTGGTTGGTGTGTTGGATGCGAGTAGAGCATCAGGGGGAGGACGTGGCATGGTGGTCTTCGACCTCGTCACCAGACTCTAGCTCTATTACTACTCAAGTCTTGCCCACTAACATCGTCGTATCGCCATTACCTTAGCAGAATTATTACGTCGTAGGGCATCAGCGGAGGTGGTCTCAGACCGTATGGTCTTTGACTCTGTCGGGGCCTTAGCTCTATCTCTATGGACGTATTGAGGGATGCTAGGTGAGGCCTTGGATACACTGTTTGGCATTAGGATTGGTTAGTTGTGATCCCAGTTTGCAAGCCCTCACCAATAGAGGTTTACCTGTTGGTATAGCTAGGGCATCAGGAGAAGTGTTGGCGGTGTTTGACCCAAACACTTTAGCTCTATCTCTATTCCATGGTGGGTGCATGTGGGACGACAATGGTGTTTGATCCATTGGACTGATTCACACACTCATGTATAGAGGTGTGGTGGCCACCAAACCGTTCTATAGCACATTGCAAACTTATAAACCAGACCAAAGATATGAATTGAATGCATGCATATGTTTGTTGCATTATTTTGTTTGCTCACTGAGCCGTGATGTATGCTCTCCCTTTCAACATCGAATATTTTTAGTTGATTATGCAGGTCCTATCGTTGAAGAATATATGAATACGTAGACGTATGGACATGTTGCTGCGATGGATGTAGAAGCTGAAAAAAATGCAAATAATTCATCATGCGAGTGCAACCATTGTGTTTTTGCTTAAGTTTAGTTATAATTTGAACATCGGTTATGTAATTGATTATTTATTTTTATGTCTTGTGGTTTAGAGATAATTGGATTAAATACTTATTTATCACTGTTAAAATCTCAGTTAATTATTTGTAAAACTTCTACTTATTTGTTAATTACCTCTGATTATTAATGTGGAATGTGTATATGGTTTGATAAGGTGGGTACGATCTATGTGAGATCCTGGGTGAACCATTGGTTTATTGGTGGTTCATCACACCATTCTGGTTGGACCAGAATTGGGGTGTGATAACTTGGTATCAGAGCATCTCAGGTTCAATCCATTGACCTAACTACTTCCACATGAGGCATGAAATGAGTTAGGATAAAATTTAAAAGCTGTAATAAGAACACAGCATAAGCACCTATGTTGTATGAGACATAAACTAAGAAAAAGAATAATGCACATATGTAAAGGAGGAACCAATTTGATATATATATATATATGGGAACAAGACAAATATACATCAAATTAGAGTGCAGTCCACAATCCGGACAGTTACTCTGTAGTATAAAAAGGAAAAAGATATAAAGGGCAATCATGAAGCTGGAGGTGCTAGAGGAGGTGGTGCCTCATGATCTCTATCGTAGTCCTCAGCATATACTCTCGTGAGCCAGGCCACCTGAGTCTGAGTCGCTCAAAAACTAGCTGCCAGATCTGTTACCCACTGATTTGTAGAGCACTGGGCATCTAGAAGCTCTCCTACTCTCCAATCAGTCATGTGTTGAGCCTCTCTAATCTCACGTAACAGCCCCATCATGTCATCTGGTGGTGGGCGTAAATGGCCAGCTAAATGAGAAGCCCTAAAATGGAAAGCTCCAGTAGAATGCTGTGGTGATGGAGGTGGGATGGCATCCACATCCATTTACATTCGATCATCATCCTCCTCATCACCACCCTCGAGTGCCTCTGCTACTACATTTGCTGTCGCTACCCGAGTAAGAGGACGTCTCATAGCATTCCTCTCCTCATCACTGACTTGTATCTCTCTCATACCCATCCTACTAATGGCCTCCCAGTCAAGGTCAGCTGAGAAGGTGTCCTCAACGATCCTCTCATCTACTAGGTCCACCTGTAGACGAGCAAGCAAGGTGGAGATCAGTCGCCCATAGGACAAGTTACCTCTCGAGTCAGGCAATGTAGCTCGGTGCATAGTCCGAAGAATAATATACGGAAGGTAGACAAGCTGCCTAGTATAGATACAGTACAAAAGGTACTGAGTCAGCTGTGAGATCATCTCATAATGTTCGCCTTGGGGAATCAGATTGTGCTAGATAATCATACAGTACACCCATGGCTCTGGATGCAAGTTGACTGCTTTTACCTCCCAGCGGTCATCCCGAAGAGTCTGGCTATCTAGTTCTGCACCCATCTGTGTAGGCAGAAACTGTTGCTCTCTAGGTGCACAGTAAACCAACTGCCCATCATTGGAGATACCTAGGAGATTAGCTAACTCCTGGCAGTTGAAAGAAATCGAAACCCTTTTCACCCAACTGGTGATCCGAAGCTCTCTGCCCCTCTCTACATCCCCTAGGTCACCCTCCACCTGAAGGTGACAGTAGAACTACTTAACCAAGTCTGGGCGAGTGCAAGCCTCGTATAGGATCACTGGAAGCCAACCCATGTTACTAAACGCCCTTTCCACATCAAACAGGGCTAAGTGGGATAGGTTCACACACCGTCCCCCTTCAACTTTCTTTCAGTCAAACCAGGGATATCGCACTTCTCCTTCCACAGACCTGAAGCGAAGTGGGTCATGAACTCGAGAAACTTTGGTGCGAACCATGATAGTTGTAAGAAAAGAAAATAAGAAAACAAGTTAGATAAATTTGAAAACTTTGATAGCATAACGACGCAAAATGGAAAAAGCCTCACTTTTCACCCAAACATTCGGGCAGGAGGAAAATTTAAACTATCCTGTAAGGCTCATACAATTGAAAATTTAAACTAGGTAGGTCGAATTTGAAGAAATTTTGACAATTGTAAAAAACCCCAAAAATTAGGTCAAAAATAGGCATTTTCGAGTTTCTACTAAACTAACTGATGAAACTCAGATTTTCTTGAGGGCTTTCATCCATTGGGTGGCCAATAGCAAAAGCCCCAATAAAAATCAAATTTTTACAGTTAGAAAAATATTAATTAAAAGAAAACCCTACAAATGGCAAAAACCCTAGGTATGAAAGCTTAAAAATGAAAGAGACTAGAGAACATACCTTGTGCAATGGAATGTAGGTCGTAGATCAAAGGAAAAATCACCAAGTTTGTATGGTCGACACTGCAGTAACTCACTAGTGGCGAGTTGAGTAGAGACCGTAGGAGGAAGAAGGAGAATGAGAGGGAAAATTTTGAAAAATAGGTTTAAAAACCTGATTTTGAATCATACGGTCGCACAACTCGACCAAAACCATCGACCAAATGATCGACCGTATGATCGACCATAGGGTCTCGTTAAGTTGCTAGGATTTTGAAGGTCGAACCTACGGTCGCACAACATGCGACCATAGGCCATCAACCGTATGAATGACTGTTGTCTGCATTTTGATTTTGCTCGAACTTTTACCTATTGATTTTGTTTTTCTCTTACCTTCCATTGTGAGACTAACCCAATACTACCATCATATCTTGTCTCACATGTACAGTCTTTCCAAGTATCATTCAACCAAGAGTTTAAATGGCTGGACGCAGAGAAAGTAGAAGGAGACAAAATGCAAACCCATCTCTACTACCTATGGAGACTAATGACAATGAGGGTCAGCAAGGACAGGAAGGAAATATTGGAACTCAGATGTTGTACTTCAGAATGTGTACACCCAAGCTAACCCAACCAACCTACCTACACCACCTACAGATTTGGCTACTACGGTGATGAATTTATCACAATAATTGCAGAAAATACAGCAAGTGTAAGCCAACATACAAGCTGCTATGGGAATTGCTTTCCCAGCTACAAACACAACACCTATACCCACTAGACAAGCTAGTACTGCACCTGGTGGTAGCAACACTGTACCCCAAGCATCGCAACCACCAGCAGTACATGGCCAAGTGCCAAACCCTCAAGCACCGCAAAATGGGTATAAGCAAGGAAATTATCAGTACCAATTGCCTATATATGGAGCATATGCACAGTATCAGCTTGATCACTCTAGACTGATCGAGCATTTCCTGAAGTTGAAGCCGAAGGAATTTACAAGAAGCCATCAGATCTGTTATGGCCAGCACACTGGATCGATAAAATAGAAAGAAACATTATGATGATGACTATAAATGAAGAAGAGAAGGTATTATGTGCCACTTTTATGCTGAAAGGTGATGCACACCATTGGTGGAAATCTTCTCGGAGTTATCTGTTGACAAAGCACGCCCAACTGACATGGCGTATCTATAAAGAAGCTTTCTTCGAGATGTATTTTCCTAGGAGTTTCAGATATCAAATGGAAAAGGAGTTTCTGAGTTTGTATCATGGACAGATGACTGTAGACCCATATCAACAACAATATGAAGAACTATTTTTATTTGCTCCCTCTAGCATACATGAGGAAAATACCAAAACTTGAAGGTTCGTCATGGGACTTAGGGGAAGCATCTGTGAGCATGTATCGGGACTAAAAAAGAAAATATATAATGAAGCAGATTGCTTAAGTACTGGAATCGAGTCAGAGGGAAAATTATTTTGCTCAGAATAGAGGTATTAAAAGGCCTAATGGAAACTCATACAACAGGGGGAACTCAAAGAAATTTAAGCACTTCCATACTCAAGGCTTCAATGCTGTAGCCAAGACTACTTCGATAGCCCAACCTCAACAGATGCAAAGTAATGCTGGAGTTAAATGCTTTAATTGTAATCAAATAGGACATTATTCGAGAGAGTGTCATAAGCCAAGGAAGCAGCTACAGCAAGGAAAGGTTTATGCAGTTACATCTGAGGATGCTGCCACATCGCCTAATGTGGTCACAGGTATGACCTAATTCTTTCATTTTGTACTACCTTGTCTAAGCATGTAGAATAAATTAAATAAAATCACAGGTATCGTACCTATTAATGGCTTAACCGCCAGAGTACTCTTTGATTTTGGAGCTACCCATTCTTTTATATCTGTGTCGTTTGGAAAGAAGTTAAATTTACCCCTCAGACCTTTAGACTACAAACTGCTTGTACGATCACCTATGGGATTAGAAGTAGAACTAGACAAAGGTTATGGACCATGTCCAATTCTTATCAACAAGAAGATTTTGGATGCAACCTTAATTCAACTTGAGATGGAAGACTTTGACGTTATCTTGGGAATGGATTGGTAAGCTCGACACTCCACAAACCTATTATGTGCAGAAAAGAAACTAACATTTAAAGACAAGGAAGGAGCAGATTTTAGTTTTGCCGGAACCAAACTTTTTCGTAAACAAAAACTCATTCCCTATGCATTGAAGGCTAGAAAATTCTTGAGAAAGGAGGAATTGGGTATCTAGTATCCATGGTCGACCTAACCAAGGAAGCACCACAAATGGAGGATATTGAAATTGTACGTGAATTTCTGAATGTATTTCCTGAGGAACAACCAGGACTACCACCCGATCGAGCAACAGAGTTCATTATAGATCTTATGCCCGGAGCCGCACTGAAATATCTAAAGCACCTTATCGAATGGCTCCTACTGAACTGAAGGAACTGAAGGTTCAATTATAGGAATTAATAGACAAGGGTTATATCAGTCCCAACATATCACCATGGGGAGCACCAGTATTGTTCGTGAAAAAAAAGGACGGTAACGTTCAACTGTTTATAGATTATCAGGAATTGAATAAGCATACAATCAAGAATCGATCCCCATTGCCTCGAATCGATGACTTGTTCAATCAGTTGCAAGGTGCCAAAGTGTTCTCCAAAATTGATCTTCGGTCAGGATACCATCAGTTGAAGATTATGGAAGGTGATATTCTGAAGACAGCATTGAGAATCAGATATGGACATTATGAATTTTTAGTCATGTCTTTTGGATTAACTAATGCACCCGTAACTTTTACGGACTCATGAATCGAGTATTCCATGATATGTTGGACACATCAGTCATTGTATTTATTGACGACATACAAGTCTACTCTAAGGACAAAGAAAATCATGTCACAAATCTAAGAGCCGCTCTACAGCAACTAAGAAAAGAGAAGCTTTACGCAAAATTTACAAAGTGTGAGTTCTGGCTAAATGAAGTCGCTTTCTTAGGCCATGTTGTATCCGCTGAAGGAATTAAAGTGGATCCTAGCAAGATTGAAGCTTTTGTGAAATGGGAATCACCTAAGAATGTTGCAGAAATCAGAAGTTTCTTAGGTTTAGCTGATTACTATCGATGATTCGTGGAAGATTACTATAAAATCGCTGTACCTCTCACCAGTCTGACAAAGAAAGGAGAAAAGTTTGTTTGGACCAATAAATGTTTTAAGAGTGTTTTCAAACATTAAAGGCTAGATTGATATCCGCTCCCATCTTGACTATTCCGATCCCAAGACAACCATTTACCTTGTACATCGATGTGTCTTGGTTAGGTTTAGGATGTGTGCTTATGCAAGGAAAACAAGTAGTTGCATATGCCTCAAGACAACTAAAGACACATAAGAAGAACTATCCCACTCATGACTTGGAAATAGCAGTAGTAGTACATGTTGTTAAGATATAGAGACATTATTTATATGGAGAGAATTTTCAGATTAAATCAGATCATAAGAGTCTCACTCATCTTTTTAATCAGAAGGAGTTGAACATGAGACAAAGAAGATGGCTGAAATTACGGAAGGATTATGATTGCGATATCCAGTATCATCTAGGAAAAGCTAATGTAGTTGCTGACGCACTAAGCAGGAAAGCAATGACAAAATCCCAAGAAGAAGTTAGTGCAAATGTTGTGACGTGTGTCATAGGGAGAGTATTTAATTATGGTAAAGAGCAGTTCATGATTGATATTTCGAATGAATCAACCGACCAAGGATTTATTCATCTATTCTCAAACATGTTTGCTACATTGAAGATTGTACCTGATCTATTATACGAAGTGAAAGCCACTATTAAATCAAACCCTTATCTAAGAACGGTGCAGGAAGACCTCAAAAAAGTTAGGACTACTCTTGAGTTTACCTTGGACGTTGAAAAGATACTAGAATACAAAGGAAGGGTATGTGTTCCTGAAAATGAAGACTTGGATATTAGACAAAAACTAATGAAGGAAGCTCACACCACTGCTTATTCGGTACATCCTGAAAGTACGAAGATGTATCATGATCTGAAGAAACTATATTAGTGGAGAGGAATGAAAGCGGACGTAGCTAAATTTGTATCTCAATGCTTGAATTGTCAGCAAGTAAAGACTGAAAGGCAAAGACCTACAAGATTGTTACAGCCACTGCCAGAACTAGCATGGAAATGGGACTGCATCACTGTGGACTTCGTCACCGGGTTACCATTGACTCCCCGAATAGTTGACGCGGTTTGGATGATTGTGGATCATTTGACCAAGACAACTCGTTTCATAGCTATACGACCTCAGTATACCCTAGAGAGGTTAGCTAAGCTTTATGTAGATAATATTATCCGATTACATGGTGTACCTGAAAGCATTGTGTCCGACAGAGACCCACGCTTTACCTCAAAATTTTGGGAAGGATTACAAAAGGCTGTGGGTACAACATTAAAGTTTAGTACTGCATTCCATCCTCAAACAGACGGACAGTCAGAAAGTACTATTCAGATTTTAAAAGACATGCTTCGATCTTGTGTCATTGATTTCGAAGGATCATGGGATGATAAATTACCATTGATTGAGTTCGCTTACAACAACAGCTATCAAGCGACTATACAAATGTCACACTATGAAGCATTGTATGGTAGGAAATGTCGAACACCTTTGTTTTGGAATGAAATTGGAGAACGTAGTATTGTTGGACCTGAGTTTTTTGAAGAGACTTGTCGAGTAACCGACATTATCAAGGAACGAGTCTGAATAGCTCAGAACCATCAGAAACAATATGCAGATAATCGATGCAGAGATCTCGAATTCACCATAGGAGATAAGGTATTTCTGAAAATATCTCCTATGCGTGGTTTGAAAAGGTTTGGACAGAAGGGAAAACTGTGTCCCAGATATATTGGACCTTATGAAGTTCTAGATAGACGTGGAAAAGTATTATATCAATTAGCACTACCACCGTCCATGTCAAGTATGCATGACATATTTCATATCTCATTACTGAAGAAGTACGTCAGAGATCCAACACACGTGTTAACAACAGATCCATCGAATTTGACTGAAGATTTTACGTTCGAAGTAGTACCTTTTGAATCACTAGCCAGATGGTGCAACGTCTTTGCAACCACAACATTTATTACGTTAAGATTACTTAGAGAAGCCAAAATGTAGAAGAAATTACATGGGAAGAAGAGAACGCTATGCGAAAGCAATATCCTCACCTATTCGACTCAGAACGTATGTACAAATTTCGAGGACAAAATTTATATAAGAGGAGGGAGTTGTAAGACCCACACACCACTAACTTGGTCTAACCATATCGTGTCAGGTCTTTCCATCATTTCTGGACCAAGTAGACCGAGCTTGTGAAGATAGATCACAAACCAGGTATGAGAATCGAGTTAAAAACACTAAAAACATACCTAAGGTCGCATGCCTGGGTAGGTATGGTCGACCATAAGGAAGGGAACCAAAAATCTCAAATCCAGAACCCCACGTTCGATGATTTTGACCTTAAGGACGATGGTTTATGCGACCGTATGATCGACCGTGAGAACCCAGATCAGACTCTGAGTTTTGGAAACATTCCTAAACTAAGGGATTGCTTTCCTAATTGAAAGAGGACTCTATATGGAGAGTTTTTCTCTATATAAAGGACGTCCCTCAGCCCTTTTTCACTCTTTTAGAACATTAGTAAACCCTAGAGAAAGAGAAGGAATAGAAGGAAGAGAAGGAGAAGAAGAAATAGCAAAGGAGAAGCATTTGCTGAGAAGAGATTGGCTCTCTATCACAGGCAAAGGTATGAAACGAATCTCTGGAGATGTAAACTCTAAAAATAAGACTTCTATGAAAGATAGGCAATATCAAACTATTATGATCTATGTGATTTCCTTGAGAAAATCCCAAGGAGAACCATGAGGAGTGAATTTTATGATTATGGTTGATAAGAAATTACTAATGATGGTCATAGGATGACCTTAGGATAAACCCCATTGAAGAACATAAGAATTTACCCAGGAAGAACTTGAATTTCATGTAGACTGTAACCAAAAATCTCATGGTCACAGCTACAATTGACCATAGCATGACCAGTATGACCAGAGGATTGGCCATAGGCATTCAGGAAGATTTCAGAAATCATATGGTCGTAGCTATAGTTGCACCATATGCGACCGTAGGGTATCAACCATGGATAGTAAGGTTGATACAGCATGAGACCATAGGACCAATTAGACACCTATTAGTGCATTGTTTTGATTTACGACTACTATAACATGTCACATATAAATCCTAACATAAATTCATATAACTTTTAGGTTGTTAAATCAATTCAAAGAGAATTTCAAGGCTTGGAAGGACATCAAGTATTGCTAGCAGGTGAGGGAACAAGACCTAAACTAATTGGTTAATAATAAACTATTTATTTTTATTGAATCCAATGCCATGATTGATTCTATGCGTGTATGCTTATAATGTGCATCTCATATGTCATCCAATATTTTTACTATTACTGTTCATGCATATTTAATTCCATTTATTTATAACATGATGATGATGATGATGCTAGGAATAGGCATGTGAATGTATGTGTGTGGTAGGTGTATTGGATGCGAGTGGAGCATCAGGGGGAGGACATGGCATGGTGGTATCGCTATTACCAGACTCTAGCTCTATCTCTTCACAAGTCTTGCCCACTAACATCGTCGTATCGCTATTACCTTAGCAGAACTATTATGTCGTAGGGCATCAGGGGAGGTGATCTCAGACTGTGTGGTCTCTGACTCTATCGAGGGGCCTTAGCTCTATCTCTATGGACGTATTGAGGGATGCTGGGGTGAGGCCTTGGATAAACTGTTTGGCATTAGAATTGGTTAGTTGTGAGCCCAGTTTGTAAGCCCTCGCCAGTATGGGCTTACGTATTGGTATGGGTACGGCACCAGGAGAAGTGTTGGCAGTGTTTGATCCGGATACTTTAGCTCTATCTCTATTCCATGGTGGGTGCATGTAGGAAGGAAATGGTGTTTGATCCATTGGGCGGATTCACACACTGGTGTATAGAGGTGCGGCGGCCACCAAACCTTTTTATAGCACATTGCAAACTTATGAACTAGACCAAAGATATGAATTGAATGCAAGCATATGTTTGTTGCATTGTTTTGTTTGCTTACTGAGCCGTGAAGTGTGCTCACCCTTTCGACGTCGAATATTTTTAGTTGATGTTGCAAGTCCTACCGTTGAAGAATATATGAATACGTCGACGTATAGACAAGTTGTTGCAATGGATGTAGAAGCTAAAGAAGATGCACATGATTCATCATGCGAGTGCAACCAATGTGTTTTTTCTTAAGTTTAGTTATAATTTGAACATCGGTTATGTAATTGATTATTTATTTTTATGCCTTGTGGTTTAGAGATAATTTTATTAAATACTTATTTATCACTGTTAAACTCTTAGTTCATTATCTGTAAGATTTCCACTATTTGTTTATTACTTCTGATAATTAATATAGAATGTGTGTTTGGTTTGATATGGTGGGTACGACCTATGCGAGATGCTAAGTGAACCGTTGGTTTATTGGAAGTTCATCACACCATTCTGGTTAGACCCAAATTGGGATGTGACACTTTAGCTCTATCTCTATTCCATGGTGGATGCATGTGTGACGACAATGGTGTTTGATCCATTGGGTGGATTCACACAATAGTGTATAGAGGTGCGGGGGCCACCAAACCTTTCTATAGCACATTGCAAACTTAAAAACCAGACCAAAGATATTGAATTGAATGCATGCATTTGTTTGCGCATTGTTTTGTTTACTCTCTAAGCCGTGATGTGTGCTCACCCTTTTGACATCGAAAATTTTTAGTCGTTGATGCAGGTTTTACTGTTGAAGATTACATAAAGACGCTGACATATGAACAAGTAGCGGCAATTGACGCGGAAGCTATGGAAGAAGTGCATGATCTATCATGCGAGTGCAATCAATGTGTCTTTGACTAGTTTAGTTATTTGAAACCTGTAATTGGTTATTTTATTTTATGTCTTGAGTTATTGGAGAATAATTAGAATTACTTATTTACTATCACTGTTAGATACTTAGTTCATTATGATTAAAGACTTCTGCTATTATTTATTTACTCTGATTATGCTTGTGAAATGTGTCTGGTTTAATTGAATGGGCATGGTCTATAAGAGATCCTGGTTGAACCTTTGGTTTCCATAACGGTTCATTACACCACTGGTTTATAAGACCCGTATCGAACTAACCCGGTCTTACCACCTTGAACCAGGTCTACCCATCATGGTCGAACCAAACGGATCAAGTGCGTGAAGGAGATCACAATCCCAGGTATTAAACTAACCCAAAAACATCAAAAATAGAGTGAAGGTCGCATACCCAGCAAGGGAGGGTCGGAACCCCCCAATATAAAAGTCAGACCCCCAGTTTTATACCGGGGGTCAGACATATTAAGAACTAGGGGTCGACGGGATCTCCGACACCCCCCCATCGACCCCCGATAATCGGTAAAAACAGCATGAACCGAAAATTAGGAAACTTTCCTAATTTCAATGGGATTCCTTCCTAATATCAATGGGACTTATTTTGAGAGTTTCTACTCTATAAATAGGACATCCCTAAGCCTCTTTCACTCCTTTTAGAACCCTAATTGGTTTGAGAGAAAGAGAAGATAAGGAGAAAAGAAAGAAAAGAGAATGAAAGTGGAGAAGAAGATTAAGGAGAAGGCATCAAAGAAACAAGCCTAATTCTCAGGTATGGATACTATCCCCATTAAATTCTACAGACCTTAGGATAGATAGGGAAGAGGGAATGATCTAGGAGAAACCCAAATCATCCACCCATGGTTAGGTTTTCGTAGAAAACCATGGGGAAAATCATGAATGCCATCTAGGTGAATGAACTACGGTTCTAGGCCATAGAACATGTGTGGAATGGATTGTAGAAGCAAGCCAAAGGATCCCAAACACGAAGAATGGACTGTAGGATGAAAAATTGACTAAACCCACAGGGGGTCACACGGGGGTCGATGGCCAATCGACCCTACCAGACCCTGATCATCGACCCCCAGTGTTCGGGAAGTCCAGAATAGGGGTGGTCGCACCCAGGGTCGATGAAACCTCCGACCCTAGCATCGACCCCCAATTAACAGCATGCTTTTTAAAATCAGAATTAATTCTAATTAAATTCTACAGACTTGGTTAGGTCTTGTAGTGATATAATATTGATATGTAGTTGATTCTTAAAGCTTGAAAGAGGATCTACGATCAAGTAAAGGTAAGGGAACAAGACCTAAACTAATTGGTTAATAATAAACTATTTTTATTCTTGAGTCCAATGCCATGAATGATTTATGCGTGTATAATTGTTATCTGCATACAACATGTCATCCAATATTTCTATTATTATTGTTCATGCATATTTATTTATTGTTTTGATAATGATGATGATGATGATGATAGGAATAGGCATGTGGATGTATGTGTGTGGTTGGTGTGCTTGATGTGACCGAGTATCAGGGGGAGGTGTCATAGGCAGGGCCTCAGCACTCTAGCTCAATCTCTAACTCAAGTCTTGTCCACTGACATCATCGTATCGCCATTACCTTAGCAGAACTATTACGTCATATGGTATGTGGGGAGGTGATCTCGGACCGTGTAGTCTCTGACTCTGCTGGGGGGCCTTAGCCCTATCTCTATGGACGTATTGAGGGATACTGGGGTGAGGCCTTGGATACATTGATTGGCATTAGGATTGGTTAGTTGCGAGCCCAGTTTGCGAGCCCTCACCAGCAGGGGCTTACGTATTGGTATGGGCAACGGGTACAATAATAAACGTGACCTTTGTGTGTACATTGTCCATGGTTGGGTGCATGTGAGTCGGCAATAAACGTTACCTTTGGGCGGCTTCACACACTTGTGTATAGAGGTGCGGCATCAATAAACGTGATCCTTGGCCACCTATCCTTTCTATAGCACATTGCAAACTTATTTACTAGACCAAAGGTATGAATTGAATGCATGCATATGTTTGTTGCATTGTTTTGTTTGCTCACTGAGCCATGATGTGTGCTCACCTTCTCGACGTCGAATATTTTTAGTTGATGATGCAGGTACCACAGTTGCAGATTATATAAATGATTCGGTGTATGCACGTGTTGCTGCAATGGATGTTGAAGACTTAGAGGATACGCATGACCCCTCATGCGAGTGCAACTCATGCGTGTTCTATTAGGATTTTATTTGGATTTGTAAAAGATGTAATTGATATTTTATTTATTTATGTCTCAGTTGATACAACAATAATTTGATATTTTTAATTATGATTATTACATTTAGAATGCTCAGTTCATTTACTATAAGACTTCCGCTATTGTGTATTTATTCTGATTATGGTTATGGATGCGCATGGATTTATTTTTAATGGATACCGCCTATTAGAGATCCTGGTTGAACCGTTGGTTTATAGCGGTTCATCATACCATTCTAAATGGTGCAGAAATGGGGTGTGACAAATTGGTATCAGAGCATCTCAGGCTTTATCTGTGAAACCATATACTTCCACAAAAAGGGTGTGAACTGAGATAGGATAAAAATATAAAAGACATAATAATAACACACCATAAGAATCTGTGTTGTTTGAGACTAAACTGAAAGAGAATAATACATCTATTAAATGAGAAACAAATATATATACAACCAAAAAGGAAGAACAAACGTTTATATATATAATTAAAGCAGAGTACAGTCCACCGTCCGGACAGTTACTCTGAAGTACATAAGGAAAAATAAAAGGAGTACATCAAGAAGCTGGAGGTGATGGGGGAGGTGGTGCCTCACGGTTTTTATCATAGTCCTCAACGTAGACCCTGGTCAACCAAGCTACCTGAGTCTGGCTCTTCTGGAGACTAGCTATGAGATCAGCCACCCACTGGTCAGTCATATGCTGAGCCTCTATAAGCTCTCCCATCCTCAGGTTAGACATACGCTGAGCCTCTCATATCTCATGTAATATCCTCATCATGTCATCAGATGGAATATACGAAGGACCAGCTGCATGCGAAGGACCAGCTGAAGAAGACGGACCAGCTCCAGTAGCATGGGTAGGTGATGGAGGAGGTATGGCATCTACATCCATGTACAGCCGATCGTCATCATCCCCAGGAACCCCTGCTCCAGCAGCTGCTGCTGCGGCCTCAGCATCAACCATCTCCACTCGAGTGCTAGGGTGCACCATCGCGTTCCACTCCTCATCACTGACCTGGGCATCCCGCCCATCTTGCAAATAGCCTCTCAATCCAGAGGTGATGAGAAGGATTTCTCCTGAATCTTCTCATCCACTAAGTCAACCCCCAGGTGGGTAAGCAAGGTAGTGATCATGTGTCCGTAAGGAAGGTTGCCAGTGTGACTGGGCAACGTGGCACTGATCATGGTACGCATGATGATGTATGGAAGGCAGACGGGCTGCCTAGTGCATATACAGTATAATAGATACTGGGTCAACTGGGAGATCCTCTCGTAATGGCCACTCTACGGTATCAGGTTATGCTGAATGATCTTGCAATATACCCGTAGATCTGAGCGCAGACAACTCGCTTTCATCTACCAGCGATCAGGTCGGATGAGCTGGCTACCGATCTCAGCCCACATTTGTAGAGAAAAGAACTGGGGCTCTCCTGGAACACAAAACACCATGGGGCCAGCATAGGAAATGCCCAACAAGTCGACCAGCTGCCGATATTCAAATGAAACGTCAACCCCCTTGACGTAGCTCGTAATGCGAAGCTCCTCACCCCTCTCCACATCATTGTAATCTCCCACCACCTGGAGATTACAGTAGAACTGGCTTACCAAGTCAGGATGGGTACACACGTCATAAGTGATGACAGGGAGCCATCCCATATCACCAAAGGCTCTCTCCACATTGAACAAGACTAAGTCAACCAAGTCTACTTTGCGGCCTCCCTCTACCTTCTTGCGAGCGTAGTGGGCTGTGCCTCGGCTTCGTTGGTACGGAAGCAAAGACGGTCGCGAACTCTGGGTACCTTGGTGCGAGCCATATTATCTGAAAATAAGAAAGAAAAACAAATGATGGGTTAGTAGAGAGGAAAAACCTGAGATTTCGACATAATAACGAGGTAAATGGGCCAAAAACCTCACTTTTCACCCATACACGTGGGCATGAGGACTTACAAAAATCCTAAACTATCTTGTGAGACTTAAACAGTCAGCAATTTCAACTAATTGGATTGAATTGCAAGAAATTTTAAGAAATTCAAAATTTTGACAAAATTAGGGCAAAAAGTGAAAATTTCGAGTTTCTCGATAACCAACCAATGAAACTCAAATATTTTTTAGGGCTTTTGTTCCTCGAGTCTCCAACAACAAAAGCCCCCAATAAAAAACAAATTTTTACGGTTGAAAAAAATTAATTTGAAAAATACAAGATAAACGAGCAAAAACCTAGGTTAAGAAACCAAAAAACATGAAAAGGTAGAAGAAATACCTGTAGCGGAGGTGTAGACGACGAAACGAGAAGTGCAAACCACCAACGGATCAGAATGGGCACTGTAGCAACTCAGAGGGAAGAGCTGCGTCGAAGCGGAGAAGAAAGAATGAGAAATGGACTTTGAATCGGACATGAAAATCAGATTTTTACAGTTGGAAAAAATTTAATTTGAAGAATACAAGATAAACGAGCAAAAACCTAGGTTAAGAAACCTAAAAACATGAAAAGGTAGAAGAAATACCTAGAGCGGAGGTGTAGACGACGAAACGAAAAGTGCAAACCACCAACGGATTGGAATGGGCACTGTAGCAACTCAGAGGGACGAGCTGAGTCGAAGCGGAGAAGAAAGAATGAGAATTGGACTTTGAATCGGACATAAAAATCAGATTTTTTGTCCGGGGGTCAGAAAATTCGATTAAAAAAATCGACCCCGGCATCGACCCCCGCATCGACCCTCAGGTCTCGGGAACCTGACAGAGAACCAGGGGTCGCACCCTGGGTCGGACATACTCTGACCCCCCCCATCGACCCCTGGCTCTCGGGAAGAATGGGTGATTTCCTAGGGTCAATTACTGAGGGTCGGATACCCATCAACCCTACAGTGAAAACATAGCATTTTCGACAGAATGATCTGAAAATTTTGAAATTTGCATTTCTTAGAGGATTTAAAATATGAGAATGAAGTATCTAATGATTGTCTCTCGTGTTCAATGATTTCAGGCAATCCTACTAGCAGATTAATTAATGGCGGGACGCATAGCAACCGGACAGAGCCGTAACTCTATCCCACCACCACCACCTATGGGGAAAGATAACCATCCGAAACCACAGGGGGACAGGAACACTGCACCATCCATCATAAATGGGCAGGCAAATCCTACCAATCTACCAGCTCAACCTACAGACTTGGCCACAGTCGTAATGAACTTTGCCCAACAGCTGCAACAGATGCAACAGGCACAAGCTCCTATCTAAGCGCCCATAGGCATAACTCGTCCAGCTGCACAAACACCTCCAATGCCAGCTGGACAGGCAAGCACAGCACCCGGGGGAAGTAACATAGTACCCCACGTACCTCAGACTCCTATCATGCAGGCTCAAGTACCGAATCCTGAAATAGCTCAAGGTGGATATCAATACCAACCACCTATATATGGAGCGTATGTTCCGCAGCCACTAGACCACTCCAGACTGGTGGAGCATTTTCTGAAATTAAATCCCAAAGAATTCAATGGCAAGCCAGCAGATCATTTATGGCCAGCACACTGGGTTGACGAAATGGGAAGAAACTTCATGATGATGACATTAAATGAAGAAGAGAAAGTGTTGTGTGCCACCTTTATGCTGAAAGGAGATGTACACCATTGGTGGAGGTCAACCAGGATGTATTTACTTACAAATCATGCCCAACTGACTTGGGATATTTATAAAGTGACATTCTTTGAGAAGTACTTTCCAAGAAGTTTCAGAGATTCTATGGAAAGAGAGTTCCTGAGTTTATATCAGGGACAGATGACCGTGGATGCGTATCAACAGTGTTATGAAGAGTTGTTCTTCTTTGCACCCACTAGTATGCAAGAGGAAAACACAAAGACCCGAAGGTTCATCATGGGACTCAGGGGAAGCATCTGCGAGCATGTTCTGGGACATGAAAAGAAAATCTATAATGAAGCAGCACAAATTGCTCGAGTTATAGAATCGAGCCAAAAGGGGAGTTATTTCATGCAAAACAGAGTTATAAAAAGGCCAGCTGGAAATTCTTATAACGGAGGGAATAACAAGACATTCAAACCCTTCCGTGCTCAAGGCTTTACCGCTGTGACAAAGACTATCCCCGTAGTTCGACAGCAACAGAAGCCAATTACTGAAGGGATAAAATGTTTTAACTACAACCAAGTGTGACATATAGCAAGGGAATGCCCTAAGCCCAAGAAGCAGCTACATCAAGGACGAGTTTACGCGGTTACATCCGAGAATGCTGCTGCATCGCCTGATGTGGTTACAGGTATGACTTACATTTTTGTTAGTTGTATTACATTGTATGAGCATGTAGACTAAACCAAACCAAATCACAGGTATCGTACCTATTAATGGCATTCTCGCCAGAGTAGTCTTTGATTCAGGAGCTACTCATTCCTTTATATCTGTGACGTTTGGAAAAAAGTTAAATCTACCCCTTAAATCCTTAGACTACAAACTACTTGTAAGATCACCTATGGGATTAGAAGTGGAGTTAGAAAAAGGTTATGGACCATGTCCAGTTCTTATTGATGAAAAGACCTTGGATGCAACCTTGATCCAACTTGAGATGGCAGACTTTGACATCATCTTGGAAATGGACTGGTTAGTTCGGCATTTTGCAAACCTATTGTGTGCGAAAAAGGAGCTGACATTTAAAGACAATGAAGGAGCCGAGTTCAGTTTTACAGGAACGAAACTTTCCCAAAAATGAAAGCTCATACTCTCGGCGCTAAAGGCTAAGAAGTGCCTTGAGAAATGAGCAGTCGGTTATTTAGTATATGTGGTTGACATTACCAAGGAAGCACCACGAATGGAAGATATTGATGTCGTGAGTGACTATCCAAACATATTTTCTGAATAATTACCAAGATTATCACCCGACCGAGCTACAGAGTTCATTATAGATCTTATACCTGGAGTCGCACCAGTATCGAAAGCACCTTATCGAATGGCTCCTACTGAACTGAAGGAATTGAAAGTACAACTATAGGAACTGCCAGACAAGGGTTACATTCGCCCTAGCATATCACCATGGGGAGCACCAGTATTATTCATGAAGAAAAAGGATGGAAGTGTTCGCTTGTGTATAGACTATCGAGAATTGAATAAACTGACAATCAAGAATCGGTAACCATTGCCTCGGATCGATGATCTGTTCGATCAGTTGCAAGGTGTCAAAGTGTTCTCAAAGATTGATCTTCGGTTAGGCTACCATCAGCTGAAGATTAAGGATGGTGATATCCCCAAGACAGCATTCAGGACCAGATATGGGCATTATGAATTTTTGGTCATGTCTTTTGGGTTGACAAACGTACCAGCAACCTTTATGGAACTTATGAACCGGGTTTTCCATGACATGTTGGATACGTCGGTTATTGTATTCGTTGATGATATATTAGTCTACTCCAAAGACGAGGAAACTCATGTCAAGAATCTAAACGCCGCTCTGCAGCGACTACGAAGGGAAAAGCTCTACGCCAAATTTACAAAGTGTGAGTTTTGGCTAAATAAGTCACATTTCTAGGCCATGTAGTATCCGCGGAAGGAATTAAAGTGGATCCTAGCAAGATCGAGGCTATTGTAAAGTGGGAAGCACTGAAGAGCATTGCGAAAATTAGATGTTTTCTGGGTCTAGCTGGGTATTATCGACAATTTGTGAAAGACTATTCCCGAATTGCCGTACCTCTTACCAGTTTGACTAAGAAGGGCTAGAAGTTTGTCTGGACGGACAAATGCGAGAAGAGTTTCCAAACCTTGAAAGCTAGATTGATACCAGCTCCAATCTTGACCATCCCGATTCCAGGACAACCATTCATCTTGTACACCGATGCGTCAGGACTGGGATTAGGATGTGTACTTATGCAAGGAGAACAAGTAATTGCATATGCCTCAAGACAACTGAAGGTACATGAAAAGAACTACCCCACTCATGATTTGGAACTAGCAGCAGTAGTACATGCTGTCAAAATATGGAGACATTATCTGTACGGGGAGAAGTTTTAGATTAAATCAGACCATAAAAGTCTTACTTATCTATTTAATCAGAAGGAGCTGAATATGAGACAAAGAAGATGGCTGGAACTATTGAAAGACTATGATTGTGATATCCAGTATCATCCAGGGAAAGCTAATGTAGTAGCCGATGCGTTGAGTAGAAAGGCAATGATAAAATCTCAGGGAGAGGTTAGCACAACTGCCACAATGTGTACTACCAGAAAGGTATTCAAGCACGGTAACGAGCTGTTTGTGATAGATGCACCAGATGGATCAGCCAACCAAGGGTTTATTCATCGATTTTCAAATATGTTCGCCGTATTGAAAATTATTCCAGATATAGTTGATGAAGTGAAGACAGCTATCAAATCAGACCCTTACCTGAGAACGGTACAAGAACACATCGAAAAAGGTAGAACTAACCCTGAGTTCACCTTGGACGAAGAAAAGGTATTGAAGTACAAAGGAAGAATATGTGTACCCGAAATAGAAAGTATGGACATTAGACACTGATTAATGAAGGAAGCCCATACCACCATCTATTCGATACATCCTGGAAGCACTAAGATGTATCATGATCTAAAGAAACTATATTGGTGGAAACGAATGAAAGCAGATGTAGCTAATTTCATGTCTCAAAGCCTAAATTGTTAGAAAGTAAAGGCTAAACGACAAAGACCGGCAGGACTGTTACAGTCGTTACCGGAACCAGCATGGAAATGGGACTGCATCACTATGGACTTCGTCACTGGATTACCACTGACTCCTCGAGTAGTTGACGCAGTTTGGGTGATTGTAGACCGCCTGACTAAAACAGCTCGCTTTATACCTATACGACCCCAGTATACACTGGAGAGGTTAGCTAAGTTGTATGTGGATAACATTGTGTGATTACACGGTGTACCTGAAAGTATTGTATCCGATAGAGATCCAGGATTTACTTCAAAGTTTTGGGAAGGATTGCAAAAGGCTATGGGTACAACATTGAAGTTTAGTACTGCATTCCATCCATAGACAGATGGACAGTCGAAGCGTACAATTCAGATTCTAAAAGATATGCTTTGAGCATGTGTAATTGACTTCAAAGGATCATGGCTATCAGGCTACTATACAGATGTCACCCTATGAAGCACTATATGGCAGAAAGTGTCGAACTCCATTGTTTTGGAACAAAGTCGGGGAACGTAGTATTGTTGGACCGGAATTTATTGAAGAGACTTGTCGAGTGGTCGACATTATCAAAGAAAGAGTGAGAACAGCTCAGAATCGTCAGAAGCAGTATGCTGATACCCGACGCCGAGACCTTGAGTTCGTCGTGGGTGATAAAGTATTCTTAAAAGTATTGTCTATGCGAGGATTGAAACGGTTCGGACAGAAAGGGAAATTAAGTCCAAGATATGTCGGGCCATATGAGATTCTAGCTAAGCGTGGGAAAGTGGCTTACCAGTTAGCACTACCACCATCTATGCCAAGTATGCGTGGACGTATTTCACATTTCCTTATTAAAGAAGTATGTCAAGGATCCAACACACGTTTTGACAATAAACTTACCTGATTTGACTAATGAATTGACATTTGAAGTAACACCATCTGAAATCACCAGCCGAAAGGTTCAACGACTATGCAACCGAGATATCTATTATGTTAAGGTCACCTGGAGAAGTTGAGACATGGAAGAAATTACATGGGAAGAAGAGAATGCTATGCGAAAGCAATACCCTCACTTATTCGACTCAGAAGGTATGTACGATTTCGAGGACAAAATTTTTATAAGTAGGGGGGAGTTGTAAGACCCGTATCGAACTAACCCGGTATTACCACCTCAAACCAGGTCTACCCGTCATGGTTGAATCAAACGGATCAAGTGCGTGAAGGAGATCGCGATCCCAGGTATTAAACATACCCAAAAACACCAAAAATAGGGGGAGGGTCGCATACCCAGCAAGGGAGGGTCGGAACCCCCCAGTATAAAAGTCAGACCCCCAGTTTTATACCGGGGGTCGAACATTTTAGGAGCCAGGGGTCGACGGGATCTCCGACCCCCCCCCCCACCGACCCCCAATAATCGGTAAAAACAGCACGAACCAAAAATTAGGAAACTTTCCTAATTTCAATGGGATTCGTTCCTAATCTCAGTGGGACATATTTTGGGAGTTTCTACTCTATAAATAGGACGTCCCTAAGCCTCTTTCACTCCTTTTAGAACCCTAATTGGATTGAGAGAAAGAGAAGAGAAGGAAAGTGGAGAAGAAGATTAAGGAGAAGGCTTCAGAGAAATAAGCCTAATTCTTAGGTATGGATACTATCCCCATGAAATTCTACAGACCATAGGATAGATAGAGAAGAGGGAATGATCTAGAAGAAACCCAAATCATTCACCCATGGTTAGGTTTTCATGGAAACTCATTGGGAAAATCATGAAAGCCATCTAGGTGAATGAACCACGGTTCTAGGCCATAGAACATGTGTGGAATGGATTGTAGAAGCAAGCCATAGGACCCCAAACACGAAGAATGGACTGTAGGATGAAAAATTGACTAAACCCACATGGGGTCACACGGGGGGTCGATGGCCAATCGACCCTACCAGACCCTGATCATCGACCCCCAGTGTTCGGGAAGTCTAGAATAGGGGTGGTCACACCCAGGGTCGATGAAACCTCCGACCCTAGCATCGACCCCCAGTTAACAGCATACTTTTTAAAATCAAAATTAATTCTAATTAAATTCTATCGACTTGGTTAGGTCTTCTAGTGATATAATATCAATATATAGTTGATTCTTAAAGCTTGAAAGAGGATCTACAATCAAGTAAAGGTGAGGGAACAAGACCTAAACTAATTGGTTAATAATAAACTGTTTTTATTCTTGAGTCCATTGCCATAAATGATTTATGCGTGTATGATTGTTATGTGCATATAACATGTCATCAAATATTTCTATTATTACTGTTCATGCATATTTATTTATTATTATGATAATGATGATGATGATGATGATAGGAATAGGCATGTGGATGCATGTGTGTGGTTGGTGTGCTTGATGCGAGCGAGTATCAGGGGGAGGTGTCATAGGCGGGGCCTCCGCACTCTAGCTCTATCTCTAACTCAAGTCTTGTCCACTGACATCGTCGTATCGCCATTACCTTAGCAGAACTATTATGTCATAGGGTATGAGGGGAGGTGGTCTTGGACCGTGTAGTCTCTGACTCTACCGGGGGGCCTTAGCCCTATCTCTATGGACGTATTGAGGGATGCTGGGGTGAGGCCTTGGATACACTGATCGGCATTAGGTGTAAGACCCATGTCAAACTAACCTGGTCTTACCACCTTGAACCAGGTCTACCCATCATGGTCGAGTTAAATGGACCAAGGGCGTAAAGGAGAGTGAGATCCTAGGTATCAAATCGACCCAAAAACACTTAAAATAGAGAAAGGGTCGCATACCCAGCTAAACAGGGTCGACCCTCCCAAATCAGAAACTCAGACCGTTCAGGGTCGACGGGATCATCGACCCTCACTTATTGCTGAAATTGAAATTAAGAAACTTCCTAATTTTTTATTGGGATCCTTTCCAAATCTCAATGGGACTATTATAGGACATTCCTACTCTATTTAAAGGATGTCCTTAAGCCACTTTCACTCCTTTCACAACCCTAATTGAATTGAGAGAAAGAGAGAAGAAGGAAAAGAGGAAGAAAAGAGGCAAGGAAGAAGACTTAGCAAAAAGGAGAAGAATTTCCAGAGAAAAGTAATCTTCTCAGGTATGGATACTAATTCCATGAGTTTCTACAGACCTTAGGTTAGATATGGTTGAGTGTAGGATTTCGGAGAAACCCAAACCATCCATCCATGGTTAGATTTTCATGGAAAAACCTAGGATAATGCATGAAAGTTATCTAGGAGGATAATCATGGTTTCAAACCATTGAATGAATGTTTAATGGAATGAGGAAGCAAGCCATATGACCCCAAACATGAAGAATGAATTAAAAAGTAGAAATTAGACCAGAGTGCACCGAGGGTCGCACACAGGGTCGATAGACCCATCGACCCTAGGTACCCTGACCATCGACCCTCAGCATTCGGGAAGTTCAGACAGAGGGTAGGGTCGATAGACCCATCGACCCTATGTATCCTGAGCATCGACCCTCTAATCGACCCTCAGTTAACCGCATGGTTTTTAAGTTCGGAATTAATTCTAATTAAATTCTATCGACTTTGTTATGTTTGCTAGTACGATAATAACACTGTAGAGGTGATTTTAAAGCTTGGAAAAGTATCTTATAGCAAACTAAGGTGAGGAACCTTAACTCCAAACTAAATCGATTAATAATAAACTGTTTTCTAATTCTTGAGTCCATGCCATGTTTGATTCTATGCAAATATGTTTGTAATGTGCATACAACATGCCGTCCAATATTTCTATTACTTGTTCATGCATATTTACTTTATTATTTATAACATGATGATGATGATGATGATAGGAATAGGCATGTGCTTGTATGTGTGTGGTTGTGGTACTTGATGCGAGCGAGTATCAGGGGAGGTGTGATGAGAACGTCAATAAACGTTAACCTTCGGCGGGTCTCAGCACTTTAGCTCTATCTCTAACTCAAGTCTTGTGCATTGACATTGTCGTATCACCATTACCTTAGCAGAACTATTGTGTCGTAGGGTATCAGGGGAGGTGGTCTCGGTCCTTGTAGTCTCTGACTTTACCAAGGGGCCTTAGCTCTATCTCTATGGACATTCTGAGGGATGCTGGGGTGAGGCCTTGGATACACTGTTTGGCATTAGGATTGGTTAGTAGCGAGCCCAGTTTGCAAGCCCTCGCTAACAGGGGCTTACATATTGGTATAGCATTATATAGCAATAAACGTTAACCTTTGTTGTATAATGTTATGGTAGGGTGGATGGGGACGACGATAAACGTTAACCTTCGGGCGGACTTCTACAACCTGTGTATAGAGGCGGTGTCAATAAACATTAACCTTTGACCACCCAACCTTTCTATTGCGCATTGCAAACTATAAACCAGACCGAAGAGATAAATGAATGTGCATGCATATGTAATGTTGCATTGTTTTGGCTACTCACTGAGCCGTGTTGTGTGCTCACCCCTCGACGTCGAATATTTTTAGTTGATGATGTAGGTTACACAGTTGAAGACTATATGAATGCTTCTACGTACGGGACGGTAGCAGCAATGGAAGCTGGAGCTGAAGATGATACACACAACTCCTCTTGCGAGTGCAACTCGTGTGTATTTGACTAGATATTTTTATAGGTTTCTTTATTGGATTTATAAGACATGTATTTGGTACTAAAATATTTATGTCTCAGTTAAACATAGAATAATTTGCTATTATTTATGGATATCATTTTAGTTCTCAGTTCATTTATTTATAAGACTTCCGCTATTGTGTATTTACTCTGATTATGATGGTAAGTGTATGAAGGTTCAGGTAACGCGGGGATAGCCTATTTGAGATCCTGATTGAACCATTGGTTATTTAGTAGTTCATCACACCATTCTAAAATGTGCAGAATTGGGGTGTGACAACTTGGTATCAGAGCATCTCAGGCCTTGCCCGCTGAACTATCATACATTCACAGCAGTAGTGAACTGAGATAAGATAAAATAAAAACAGTAATATTAACACATTATAAGCACAAGTGATGTTGAGACCAAATTTAAAAAGAGAATAATACATCTACTAAAAGGAGAAACAGGTTGACATACAATGAGAGCGAAACAAAGTGTAAATATATATCTAAAGCAGAGTACAGTCCACAACCCGGACAGTTACTCTGAAGTACAGGAAAAACAAAAAGTACAATCAGGAAGCGGGAGGCGAAGGAGGAGGTGGAGCCTCACGATCTCTGTCGTAGTCCTCAGCATAGACTCTAGTCAACCAGGCTATCTGAGTCTGGGTCGTCTGTAGACTAGTTGTGAGATCGGCTACTCTCCTGTCAGTCGCACGCTGGATCTCCATGAGCTCACCTATCCGCGCGTCAGATGTGTGCTGAGCAGCCAACAGCTCATCCACTCTCATGCGCTGAGCATCTAGCAACTCCTCCATCCTCAGGTCCGATCATCGCTGAGTCTCTCTGATCTCGCGCAACATCTCCATCATATCAGAAGACGGATGCAAAGGACCAGCCTCATGAGAAGGACCAGTCTCAGGTACAAAATCCACCGCATGCGAAGTACCAACTCCAGCCGCATGTGTAGGTGAAGGCGGGGTATCTCGTCGACGTCCATGTACATACGATCATCATCGCCGACGGGATCCACCTGAGCCCTAGCAGCAGCAGTAGCAGCAGCCTCAGCATCAGCCACCTCAACCCGAGTGTGAGGGCGCACCATCGCGTTCCTCTCATCATCGCTAACCTGAGCGTCTCGAAGTCCCATCTTGCATATAGCCTCCCAATCTAGAGGCGACAAGAAGGTCTTCTCCTAAATCTTCTCATCAACTAGGTCAACCCCCAGACGAATCAACAGTGTGGTGATCATACGTCCATAGGGTAGATTACCCCTATGACCGGACAATGTAGCACTAATCATCGTCCGCATGATGATGTAAGGAAGACTGACGGGCTGATGAGTGCATATACTGTAGATCAAAAACTGGGTCAGCTGAGACACCCTCTCATAATGCCCACTCTACAGGATCAGGTTGTTCTGAATGATCCTACAGAACACCCGTGGAGCCGGACGCAAGTAGCACGCCCTCATCTGCCAACGATCGGGCTATAGTAACTGACTATCAATCTCGGCTCACAACCACATCTCAATAAAGTCGTGCTCACCAGGTGCACAGTACACCATAGGACCATCATAAGGAATGCCCAACAGGTCGGCCAGCTGCCGATAATCAAAGGAAATCTGCACCCCCTTGACGTAGCTAGTGATGTGCAACTCCTAACCAAGCTCCACATCGTTGTGGTTTCCCACAATCTGAAGGTTACAGTAGAACTGGCGCACTAACTCTGGACGTGTGCACGCATCGTATGTGATGACAGGGAGCCACCCCATATCACCAAAAGCTCTCTCTACATTGAACAAGGCTAGCTCAGCCAGGTTCACCATACGACGCCCTTCCACTTTCTTGCCTGTATAGTAGGCATACTGTGCCTCGGCTTCATTGGAGCGGAAGCGAAGCGGATCACGAACCCTGGGTACTTTGGTACGAACCATAGTATCTGCAGATAAGAAAGAAAAAGGAAAACAAGGAGTTAATAGGGTAAAAATTCAAAAAAAAAAAATTGGGCATTATAACGACGTAAGTTGGTCAAAAGCCTCATTTTTCACCCTTACAAGTGGGCAGGAGGACCTACATAAGTTCCAACACATCATACAACAGTTAAACAGAAGGAAATTTTAACTGACAAGGTCCAATTTGAAGAAATTGCAAGAAATCAAAAAATTTCGACAAATTAGGGCAAAAAGAGAAAAATCTAAGTTTCTCGATAACCAACCGATGAAACTCAAAAATTTTTTAGGGCTTTCGTTCCTCAAGACGCCAACAACAAAAGCCCCAAATAAAAATCGAATTTTTACGGTTGGAAAAAGTTTAATTTGAAAAATACTAGTTAAATGGGCAAAAACCTAGAAATGGAAACCTAAAACAGGTAAAATGGGAAAGCATACCTGTAGGGATGAAGTGGATGTCGAAACTCGGACTAAAATCGATCCACAACAGTGAAGTAGCACTGTAGAAACTCGGAGAGAAGAGGTGAGTCGAAACGGGAGGGAAATAATAGAAAATGACCCAAAATCAGACTTTAAAAATCTGATTTTTGGTCAGAGGGTCGGACAACTCGACCAGAGCCATCGACCCTCTGATCGACCCTCTGATCGACCCTCTAATCGACCCTCAGCTCTCGGGAATCTGACAGAAAAACACAGGGTCGGACATTAAGGGTCTGACATACCATCGACCCTCACCATCGACCCTGTATAGAAAAGATAGTATTTTGTTTATAAAATGAGCTCGAATTGGAATTGATTATTGGTTAACGTGCCTACATGACATATTCATGATTTCTCACCTATTTTGATGATTTTCAGGCGCCACCAATCATCGAAAAGAAATATGTCTGGACGTAGAGTTACCCGACAGACCCAAAATACAGTCCCACCACCACCACCAGTGGAGGAGACTAGTCAAGAGAATAACCATGCACAGGGTAATCCAGAACCGGCAAACCCTACAAATTTGCCACCTCCACCACCGGAGCTAGCAACTGTGGTTATGAACCTAGCTCAGCAGCTACAGCAGATGCAACACACACAAGCTCAAATGCAGGTTGCCATGGGGATTATGTATCAAGCCACTCAGGCTGCACCCATACACACTAGGGCAAGCCAAAGCGGCAGCCGTGGTAACCACCCAGCTCCTCAGACACCTCAACAACCGGCTGCACCAATTCCAGTGCAGGTCCCAGAAGCAGCACAAGGGATGTACAACTATCCACCCCCTATGTTTGGGGCATACCAAAATCAACTGGATCACTCCTGGCTAGTGGAGAGATTTTTGAAAATGAAACCGAGAGAATTCAACGGCAAGCCGTTTGATCCACTGTGGCCAGCACACTGGATAGACGAGATGGAAAGGAACTTCCTTATGATGACTATCACCGAGGAAGAGAAAGTACTATGCGCCACCTTCATGCTCAAAGGCGACGCACACCATTGGTGAAAATCTACAAAGACGTACTTATTGACCAAACACGCCCTACTGACATGGGCCATATATAAAGAAGCGTTCTTCGAGAATTTTTCCCAAGAAGCTTCAGAGATTCAATGGAGAAAGAGTTCTTGAGTCTGTACCAGGGGCAGATGTCCGTAGACTCATATCAACAGCGCTATGAAGAGCTGTTTTTCTTCGCACCGGCTAGTATGCAGGAAGAAGATACCAAAACCCGTAGGTTTGTCGCGGGACTAAGAGGAAGCATAAGAGAAAATGTTCTGGGCTTAGAGAAGAAAATCTACAACGAAGCCATCCAGATTGCTTGAGTGATCGAATTGAGCCAGAAGGAGAGTTATTTCTCCCAGAACAGAGGCATCAAGAGACCAGCTGGAAACTCCTACAACGGAGGCAATAATAGGACGTATAGACCATTTCGTCCTCAAAATTTTGCTACTCCACCAAAGTCTACTTCCGCAGCTCAATCACAGCCAAAGCCAAATTCTGAAGCCCTGAAGTGCTATAACTGCAACCAACCAGGGCATATGGCAAGAGAATGCCCAAAACCCAAGAAGCAGTTAGATCAAGGACGGGTATATGCTATTACAACAGAGGATGCTGTCGCATCGCCCGATGTGGTCACAGGTATGACCGAAACTTTTAAGATTATAATTTCATTGATTGAGCATGTAGACTAAGTAAAAACGAATCACAGGTATCGTACCTATCAATGGCATACCCGCTAGAGTACTCTTTGATTCAGGAGCTACTCATTCATTTATATCTGTGTCGTTTGGAAAGAAGACTAATTAACCCATCAAAACATTAGACTACAAATTACTTGTACGGTCACCAATGGGATTAGAAGTGGAATTAGAGAAAGGTTATGGGCCATGTCCAGTTCTCATTGGCGAGAAAACCTTAGATGCAACTTTAATACAACTTGAGATGGCAGACTTTGACGTCATCTTGGGAATGGACTGGTTAGCTCGGCATTCAGCAAACCTATTATGCGTCGAAAAGAAGCTAACGTTCAAAGACAAAGAAGGAGCAGAATTCAGTTTCTCGGGAACCAAACTTCCCAGGAGATGCAAGCTCATACTCTCAGCATTAAAGGCTAAGAAGTGCCTTGAAAAGGGAGCCGTCGGATATCTAGTATCAGTGGTCGACCTAACTAAGGACGCGCCACGAATGGAAGATATTAATGTCGTGCGAGATTACACAGATGTATTTCCGGAGGAACTACCCGGATTACCACCCGACCGAGCCCCGGAGTTTGTAATAGACCTTCTACCCGGAGCCGCACCAGTATCAAAAGCACCTTATAGAATGGCTCCTACTGAACTGAAGAATTAAAAGTGCAATTACAAGAACTGCTAGATAAGGGCTATATTAGACCCAGTATATCTCCATGGGGAGCACCGGTGTTGTTCGTAAAGAAGAAGGATGGTAGCGTTCGATTATGTATCGACTATCGAGAGTAGAATAAGCTGACAATCAAGAATCGATATCCGCTACCTCGGATCGATGACTTGTTCGATCAGTTACAGGGAGCAACGGTATTTTCAAAGATCGATTTTCGATCAGGCTATCATCAACTGAAGATTAAAGAAGTGACATTCCGAAGACAGCCTTCAGGAGAAGATACGGACATTATGAATTCTTAGTAATGTCATTCGGATTAACTAATGCACCGGCAACGTTCATGGAACTTATGAACCGAGTCTTCCACGATATGTTGGACACGTCGGTTATAGTATTTATTGATGACATATTGGTATACTCCAAGGACAAGGAAACCCATGTCAAGAACCTAAACGCAGCCCTACAGCGTTTAAGGAAAGAGAAGTTATACGCCAAATTTTCAAAGTGTGATTTTTGGCTAAGTGAAGTCGCCTTTCTAGGCCATGTAATATCCGTTGAAGGAATCAAAGTGGACCCCAGTAAGATCGAGGCTATCGTAAAGTGGGAAGCACCAAAGAGCGTTTCAGAAATTAGAAGTTTTCTGGGTCTAGCTGGTTATTATCGGAGATTCGTAGAAGACTATTCTCGGATTACCGTACCTCTCACCAGTTTGACCAAGAAAGGTGAAAAATTTGTATGGACGGATAAGTGTGAAAAGAGTTTTCAAACACTGAAGACCAGATTGATATCCGCTCTGATTTTGACTATTCCGATCCCAGGACAGACGTTTACCTTATATACCGATGTGTCAGGATTGGGATTAGGATGTGTGCTTATGCAAGGAGAGCAAGTGATTGCCTACGCCTCGAGACAATTGAAGGTACATGAGAAAAATTACCCCACTCATGATTTGGAGTTAGCGGCAGTAGTACATTGCGCAAGATATGGAGACATTACCTATACAGAGAGAAATTCCAAATTAAGTCGGACCATAAAAGTCTTACTTATTTATTTAATCAGAAGGAGTTGAATATGAGACCAAGAAGATGGCTGGAACTATTGAAAGACTATGATTGTGATGTCTAGTATCATCCGGGAAAAGCGAACGTAGTAGCAGATGCATTGAGCAGAAAAGCAATGATAAAATCTCAAGGAGAAGTTAGCACGACTGCGGCAATGTGCACTATCGGAATGGTATTCAATCACGGCAACGAGCAGTATGTGATAGACACAACAGATGGATCAGCCAACCAAGGGTTTATTCATTGGTTTTCGAATATGTTCACGGCATTGAAGATTATACCGGATATAGTGTATGAAGTGAAGACAGCTATCAAAGCAGATCCTTATCTGAGAACAGTACATGAAGATATTGAAAAAGGTAGGACTAACCCTGAGTTCACCTTGGATGACGAGAAGGTACTGAAATACAAAGGAAGAATATGTGTACCCGAAACAGAAAGTGTAGACATTAGACACCGACTCATGAAAGAATCCCATACCACCATCTACTCGGTACATCCTGGAAGTACAAAGATGTATCATGACCTAAAGAAATTATACTGGTGGAGGGGAATGAAAGCAGATGTAGCTAAGTTCGTGTCTCAATGCCTAAATTTTTAGAAAGTAAAGGCTGAACGACAAAGACCCGCAGGACTATTGCAGCCGTTACCGGAACCAGCATGGAAATGGGACTGCATCACTATGGACTTCGTCACGGGACTACCATTGACTCCTCGAGTAGTAGACACAGTTTGGGTGATTGTAGACCGTCTGACAAAGATAGCTCGTTTCATACCTATACGACCTCAGTATATACTGGAAAGGTTAGCAAAGTTGTATGTGGATAACATTGTTCGCTTACACGGTGTACCAGAAAAGAATTGTGTCTGATAGAGATCCACGATTTACTTCCAAGTTTTGGGAAGGATTGCAAAAGGCTATGGGTACAACGTTAAAGTAGACAGATGGACAGTCAGAGCGCACAATTCAGATTCTAGAAGATATGCTACGAGCATGTGTAATTGATTTCAAGGGATTATGGGATGAAAGGTTACCATTGATCGAGTTCGCTTATAACAATAGTTATCAGGCTACTATACAGATGTCACCTTATGAAGCACTGTATGGCAGAAAGTGTCGAACTCCTTTGTTCTGGAATGAAGTTGGAGAACGTAGTATTGTTGGACCAGAATTTGTTGAAGAGACTTGTCAAGTGGTCGACATTATCAAGGAAAGAGTAAGAACAGCTCAGAACCGTCAGAAGCAATATGCGGATACTCGACCAAGAGATCTAGAGTTCACCATAGGTGATAACGTATTTTTGAAGGTATCGCCTATGCGAGGATTGAAAAGGTTCGGACAAAAAGGGAAACTAAGTCCAAGATATGTCAGGCCATATGAAATTCTGGCTAAGCGTGGAAAAGTAGCTTATCAGTTAGCACTACCACCATCTATGTCAAGTGTGCATGATGTATTTCACATATCCTTATTGAAGAAGTATGCCAAAGACCCAACACATGTTTTGACAGTGGATTTGCCAGAATTGACTGATGATTTGACATTTGAAGTAACACCAACGGAAATCACTAGTCGAAAGGTTCAATGTCTACGCAACAGAGATATCTACTATGTTAAGGTCACATGGAAAAGTAGAGACATGGAAGAAGTTACATGGGAAGAAGAAAATGCTATGCGGAAGCAATACCCTCACTTATTTGATTCAGAAGGTACGTCCAATTTCGAGGAGGAAATTTTTATAAGTTGGGGGGAGTTGTAAGACCGAGTCAAACTAACCCAGTCTTACCACCTTGAACCAGGTCTACCCATCATGGTCGAGTTAAATGGACCAAGGGCGTGAAGGAGAGCGAGATCCCAGGTATCAAATCGACCCAAAAACACTTAAAATAGAGGAAGGGTCGCATACCTAGCTAAACAGAGTCGACCCTCCCAAATCAGAAACTCAGACCCTTAAAATTTGGGAGAGGGTCGGACAGTGTCAGACCACAGGGTCGACGGTCTCATCGACCCTCACTTACTGCCGAAATTAAAATTAGGAAACTTCCTAATTTTTTATTGGGATCCTTTCCAAATCTCAATGGGACTATTATAGGACATTCCTAATCTATTTAAAGGACGTCCCTAAGCCACTTTCACTCCTTTCACAACCCTAATTGAATTGAGAGAAAGAGAGAAGAAGGAAAAGAGGAAGAAAAGAGGCAAGGAAGAAGACTTAGCAAAAAGGAGAAGAATTTCTAGAGAAAAGTAATCTTCTCAGGTATGGATACTAATTCCATGAGTTTCTACAGACCTTAGGTTAGATATGGTTGAGTGTAGGATTTCGGAGAAACCCAAACCATCCATCCATGGTTAGGTTTTCATGGAAAAACCTAGAATAATGCATGAAAGCCATCTAGGAGGATGAATCATGGTTTCAGACCATGGAATGAATGTTTAATGGAATGAGGAAGCAAGCCATAGGACCCCAAACATGAAGAATGAATTAAAAAGTGGAAATTGGACCAGAGTGCACCGAGGCTCGCACACAAGGTCGATAGACCCATCGACCCTAGGCACCCTGACCATCGACCCTCAGCATTCGGGAAGTTCAGACAGAGGGTAGGGTCGACAGACCCATCGACCCTATGTATCCTGAGCATCGACCCTCTGATCGACCCTCAGTTAACCGCATGGTTTTTAAGTTCGGAATTAATTCTAATTAAATTCTATCGACTTTGTTAGGTTTGCTAGTACTAGAATAACACTGTAGAGGTGATTTTAAAGCTTGAAAAAGTATCTTATAGCAAACTAAGGTGAGGAACCTTAACTCCAAACTAAATCGGTTAATAATAAACTGTTTTCTAATTCTTGAGTCCATGCCATGTTTGATTCTATGCAAATATGTTTGTAATGTGCATACCGCATGCCGTCCAATATTTCTATTACTTATTCATGCATATTTACTTTATTGTTTATAACATGATGATGATGATGATGATAGGAATAGGCATGTGCTTGTATGTGTGTGGTTGATGTACTTGATGCTAGCGAGTATCAGGGGAGGTGTGATGAGAATGTCAATAAACGTTAACCTTTGGCGGGTCTCAACACTTTAGCTCTATCTCTAACTCAAGTCTTGTGCATTGACATCGTCGTATCGCCATTACCTTAGCAGAACTATTGTGTCGTAGGGTATCAGGGGAGGTGGTCTCGGTCCTTGTAGTCTCTGACTCTACCGGGGGCCTTAACTTTATCTCTATGGACATTCCGAGGGATCTTTGGGGTGAGGCCTTGGATACACTTGTTTGGCATTAGGATTGGTTAGTAGCGAGCCCTATTTGCAAGCCCTCGCTAACAGGGGCTTACGTGTTGGTATAGCATTATATAGCAATAAACGTTAACCTTTGTTGTATAATGTTATGGTAGGGTGGATGGGGACGACGATAAACGTTAACCTTCGGGCAGACTTCCACACCCTGTGTATAGAGGCGGTGTCAATAAACGTTAACCATTGACCACCCAACCTTTCTATTGCGCATTGCAAACTATAAACCCGACCGAAGAGATAAATGAATGTGCATGCATATGTAATGTTGAATTGTTTTGGCTACTCACTGAGCCGTGTTGTGTGCTCACCCCTCGACGTCGAATATTTTTAGTTGATGATGCAGGTTACACAGTTGAAGACTATATGAATGCTTCTACATACGGGACGATAGCAGCAATGGAAGCTGGAGCTGAAGATGATACACACGACTCCTCTTGCGAGTGCAACTCGTGTGTATTTGACTAGATATTTTTATAGGTTTCTTTATTGGATTTATAAGACATGTATTTGGTACTAAAATATTTATGTCTCAGTTAAACACAGAATAATTTGCTATTATTTATGGATATCATTTTAGTTCTCAGTTCATTTATTTATAAGACTTTCGCTATTGTGTATTTACTCTGATTATGATGGTGAGTGTATGATGGTTCAGGTAATGCGGGGATAGCCTATTTGAGATCCTGGTTAAATCATTGGTTATTTAACGGTTCATCACACCATTCTGAAATGTGCGGAATTGGGGTGTGACATTAGGATTGGTTAGTTGCGAGCCCATTTTGCGAACCCTCGTCAGCAGGGACTTACGTGTTGGTATGGGCAATGGGTACAACAATAAACGTGACCTTTGTGTGTACATTGTCCATGGTTGGGTGTATGTGAGTCAGAAATAAACGTTACCTTTGGGCGGCTTCACACACTTGTGTATAGAGGTGCGGCATCAATAAACGTGATTTTTGGCCACTTATCCTTTCTATAGCACATTGCAAACTTATTTACCAGACCAAAGATATGAATTGAATGCATGCATATGTTTGTTGCATTGTTTTGTTTGCTCACTGAGCCATGATGTGTGCTCACCCTCTTGACGTCAAATATTTTTAGTTGATGATGCACGTACCACAGTTGTAGATTTTATAAATGATTCGGTGTATGCGCGTGTTGCTACAATGGAGGCTGAAGACTTAGAGGATACGCATGACCCCTCATGCGAGTGCAACTCATGCGTGTTCTATTAAGATTTTATTTGGATTTATAAAAGATGTAATTGATATTTTATTTATTTATGTCTCAGTTGATACAAAAATAATTTGATATTTTTAATTATGATTATTACATTTAGAATGCTCAGTTCATTTACTATAAGACTTCCGCTATTGTGTATTTATTCTGATTATGATTGTGGATGCGCATGGTTTTATTTTTAATGGATACCGCCTATTAGAGATCCTGGTTGAACCGTTAATTTATTGCGGTTCATCACACCGTTCTGAATGGTGCAAAAATGGGGTGTGACATGGTTTGTCCAGAATTGGGGTGTAACATTATTATCCACATATAGCTTGGCTAATCACTCCATAGTATATTGAGGTTGTATAGCAATGAAACGAGCTGTCTTACTAAGACAATTGATAATCACCCAATCTGCCTCAACTGATCTGGGAGTCAGTGCTAAAGAGGTACAAAGTCCATAGTGATGCAATCCCATTTTGAAAAGGGTTCAAGCAATGGTTGTAACAAATCTACTGGTCTTTACCTTTCAGCCTTTACTTGCTGGTAATTTAGACACTGAAATATGTGCTTAGCTATGTCTACTTTCATTCCTCTCTACTAGTATAATCACTTCAAGTCCTGGTACATTTTAGTATTTCTAGGGAGTACCAAATACGGTGTGGAACGAGCTTTCAACATTATTCTTTGTCGAAGTGCTAAATCTTCACTTTCAGGTATACACAACCGTCCCCTATATCTTAGTACTTTATTAGCATCGAGTAAAAAATCAGGATTTGACTTACCCTTTTCCAAATCTTCTTATACTGTTCTTAGGTGTAGATCTAATAGAATTGCAGCCTTTACCTCATCTATCAAGTCTAGGATGATCAATGCTGCGAACATTAGCGAGAACTTATGTATCAGTCCTTACTTTAATGGGTCATCATGGGTTTCAGAAATATGCTGCTCTTCATCCCAATCGGAATCTGTTGCTGCAAAGCGCAAGGCAGCATTTGTATTAGGTCCTTCTTCAGGCCTTATTATTCCTTTCCTGCTCAAAGCATCCGCTACCACATTGGCCTTACCAGGGTGATACTAAATATCACAGTCATAGTCCTTCAGAAGTTTCAATCATCTCCTTTGCCTCATGTTCAACTCCTTCTAAGTAAACAAATAAGTAAGACTCTTTTAATCCGGCTTAATCTGAAATTTCTTACTGTACAAGTAATGTCTCCAAGTTTTAATTACATAAAACACCACTGCTAGCTCCAAATCATGAGTAGGATAATTCTTCTTTTATTCCTTCAATTGTCTTGAAGCATTTACAATTACTTTTTCACCTTGCATCAGCACGCACCCAGAGCCAATCCCAAAACATCGATGTGTAGAGAAAAGGTTCCCTTAGTACCAGAATGGTCAAGATGGGAGCTGATATTAACCTTGCCTTTAGAGTCTAAAAATATTCTTCATACTTGTCGGTCCAAATCAACTTCTCCCCCTTCCTGGTCAGCTTGGTAAGAGGTACGGTGATTCTAGAGTAGTCCTCCATGAACCGTCGATAATAACCAACTAACCCCACGAAACTTTTGATCTCGACAATGTTCTTAGGCACTTATCACCTCATAATAGCTTCTATCTTGCTGGGGTCTACCTTTATTCCTTCTGATGACACCATGTTACCTAAGAAAGTCACATCGTTCGACCAGAACTTACACTTCTTGAAATTAGCATAAAGCTTCTCCCTTTTTAGCCATTGTAAGTCTACTCTAAGATCCGTTATAGGATTTTCTTCATCTTTAGAATAAACCAATATAACCTCCACGAAAACTATGACCAACGTATCCAACATGTCATAAAACACCCGGTTCATAAGCTCCATAAAAGATGCAAGGGCATTGGTCAATCCGAATGGCATAACCAAGAACTCATAATGCCTGCACCTGATTCTGAAATCTATCTTCAGAAGGACACTATCCTTGATCTTCAACTGATGATATCCTGACTAAAGATCGATCTTAGAAAATACCTTTGTACTTTGTAACTGGTCAAACCAAGAAGTGTGAATGAACCGTCATACGAACCAACGGTTCATGCCAAGATCTCGTAAGACCGTGCCAACCATCAAACCATACATTTTACAATCAGAATAAATAAATAAGGGTAAATTACACAGACACCCCCTCTACTATAGTAAAATTACACAACACTATCCTGCTTTTTTAAAAGTTACACAGAATACCCCTATAATAATGCTATCATACAATCTTGCCCCTACCGTTACTTTCAACTTAACGGCAGAGGCTCAATTTTTTTTTAAGATGAAAATACCCTTACTAAGGGTAAAACCATTCCTCTTTCTTCTCTTCACTTCCGTTTTCTTCTAGGTTTTCTTCTCCACGGCTCGGCATCTCAGAGTTTCTTCTCCAGGTATGCCTCTTTGGGGCTTATCCCACCTTTAGTTTTCCAATCAAACGATTGCAGAAGCGAAGCCAACATCAGGTGTACCATCCGCAACGCTAGTGTCATCCCCGGACAGATCCTTCTCCCAGCCCCGAATGGTATGGGCTCAAAATCTTGGCCTCTGATATAAATTCTTGACGATCCCAAGAATCTCTCAGGAATGAAGGAATCAGGGTTCATCCATATGCTGGGATCTCGTGCAATAGCCCATGCGTTCACCAGCACTTGGGTATCCTTGGGTACAGTGAACCCATAGATCTCCACTTCAGTCTCTGCTTTGTGAATCAAGAGCGGAACTGGTGGATGCAGCCACAAGGTCTCTTTCACCACCACTTGTAAATAAGGGAAACGAGCAACATCACTCTCTTCCACTGGTTTCCCCTCACTAATGTTTTCTTGGAGCTCCGATTGAACCTTCGCCATCGAATCTGGGCTATGTATCAGCTCCGCCATGGCCCATTCCACTGTCGTAGCGGTCGTGTGGGTCCCTACTGCAAATATGTCCTGATAACATTGCATAAACAAATAATCAGAGAGAAGAAGAAACTAGGAAAAGCAAATTTGAGAAATGGGTACTGACCCCAATCAACGATTAGATATCGGGACGGCTAAACTCTGAACTGTTGCCTTGGGAGTTGTCACACCCCAATTCTGCACTGTTCAGAATGGTGTGATGAACCGCAAAATAACCAACGGTTCAACCAGGATCTCTAATAGGCTATCCCCACGTTATCTAAACTCTACACATATCCACAATCATAATCAGAGTAAATACACAATAGCGGAAATCTTGTAAATAAATGAACTGAGAACTAAGATGATACCATTAATAATAGCAAATTATTCTGTGTTTAACTGATACATAAATATTTAAGTACCAAATACATGTCTTATAAATCCAATAAAGAAACCTATAAAAATATCTAGTCAAATACACACGAGTTGCACTCGCAAGAGGAGTCGTGTGTATCATCTTCAGCTCCAGCATCCATGGCTGCTATATTCCCGTATGTAGACGTGTTCATATAATCTTCGACTGTATAACCTGCATCATCAACTAAAAATATTCGACGTCGAGGGGTGAGCACACAACACGGCTCAGTGAGTAGCCAAAACAATGCAACAATACATATGCATGCAAAAAGTCAATTTATATCTTTGGTCTGGTTTATAGTTTGCAATGTGCAATAGAAAGGTTGGGTGGTCAAAGGTTAACGTTTATTGACACCGCCTCTATACACAGGGTGTGGAAGCCCGCCCGAAGGTTAACGTTTATCGTTGTCCCCATCCACCCTACCATAACATTATACAACAAAGGTTAACGTTTATTGCTATATAATGCTATACTAACACGTAAGCCCCTGTTAACGAGGGCTTGCAAACTGGGCTCGCTACTAACCAATCCTAATGCCAAACAGTGTATCCAAGGCCTCACCCCAGCATCCCTTAGAATTCCCATTGAGATAGAGCTAAGGCCCCCCGGTATAGTCAGAGACTACAAGGACCGAGACCACCTCCCTTGATACTCTACGACATAATAGTTCTGCTAAGGTAATGGCGATACGACGATGTCAATGCACAAGACTTGAGTTAGAGATAGAGCTAAAGTGCTGAGACCCGCCTAAGGTTAACGTTTATTGACGTTCTCATCACACCTCCCCTGATACTCGCTCGCATCAAGCACATCAACCACACACATACAAGCACATGCCTATTCCTATCATCATCATCATCATCATGTTATAAACAATAAAGTAAATATGCATGATCAAGTAATAGAAATATTGGATGGCATGCTGTATGCACATTACAACATATTCGCATAGAATCAAGCATAGCATAGGACTCAAGAAATAGAAAACAGTTTATTATTAACCAATTTAGTTTGGAGTTAAGGTTCCTCACCTTAGCTTGCTAAAAGGTATTTTTCCAAGCTTTAGAATCACCGTTATAACGTTATTATATTTCTAGCAAACCTAACAAGTCGATAAAATTTAATTAGAATTAATTCGGAATTTAAAACCATTCTGTCAACTGAGGGTCGATGCTAGGGTCGATAGGTTTATCGACCCTCCCTCCATTCTGAACTTCCCGAATGCTGAGGGTCGATGGTCAGAAACACCTAGGGTCGGATGGTCTATCGACCCTCAGTGTGACCCCCGATGCACTCTGGTCCAATTTCCACTTTTAAATCCACTCTTCGTGTTTGGGGTCCTATGGCTTGCTTCCTACATTCATTCAATAGTCATTCCATGGTCTAGAACCATGTATAATCCATCTAAATAGTTTTCATGCATCATCCTATGGTTTTCCATGAAAACCTAACCATGAATGGATGGTTTGGGTTTCTCCGAAATCCTACACTCAACCATATCTAACCTAAGGTCTGTAGAAACTCATGGAATTAGTATCCATACCTGAGAAGATTAATCTTTCTCTGTAACTGTTCTCCTTTTTGCTAAGTCTTCCTCCTTGTCTCATTTCTTCCTCTTTTCCTTCTTCTCTCTTTCTCTCAATTCAATTAGGGTTGTGAAAGGAGTGAAAGTGGCTTAGGGATGTCCTTTAAATAGAGTAGGAATGTCCTATAATAGTCTCATTGAGATTTGGAAAGAATCCCAATCGAAAATTAGGAAATTTCCAAATTTCTATATTCGTCAGAAACCGAGGGTCGATGAGAGGGTTGATGATCCCGTCGACCCTAGGGTCTTAAGCTGTCCGACCCTCCCTTCAAATCTGAGGGTCTGACATTCTGTTTTGGGAGGTCCGACCCTACTTGGCTAGGTATGCGACCCTTCCCTAAAATTAAGTGTTTTTGGGTCGATTTTATACCTGGGATCTCGATCTCCATCACGCCCTTGGTCCACTTGACTCGACCATGGGTAAACCTGGTTCAAGGTGGTAAGACCGGGTTTGTTTGACACGGGTCTTACAACTCCCCCCAACTTATAAAAATTTTGTCCTCGAAATTGTACGTACCTTCTGAATCAAACAAGTGAGGGTATTGCTTTCTCATAGCATTTTCTTCTTCCCATGTAATTTCTTCCATGTCTCTACTTTTCCATGTGACCTTAACATAGTAGATATCTCTGTTGCGTAGACGTTGAACCTTTCGACTAGTGATTTATGTTGGTGTTACTTCAAATTTCAAATCATCAGTCAATTCCGGCAAATCCACTGTCAAAACATGCGTTGGGTCTTTGACATACTTCTTCAATAGAGAAATGTGAAATACGTCGTGCACACTTGACATAGATGGTGGTAATGCCAACTGATAAGCTACTTTTCCACGCTTAGCTAGAATTTCATATGGTTCGACATATCTTGGACTTAATTTTCTTTTCTGTCCGAATCTCTTCAATCCTCTCATAGGCGATACTTTTAAAAATATTTTATCACCTACGGTGAACTCTAGATCTCTTCGTCGAGTATCTGCATATTGTTTCTAACGGTTCTGAGCTGTTTTCACTCTCTCCTTGATGATGTCGACCACTCAACAAGTCTCTTCAACAAATTCCGGTCCAACAATACTACGTTCTCCAACTTCATTCCAAAACAAGGGGGTTCGACACCTCCTGCCATACAGTGCTTCATAAGGTGACATCTGTATAGTAGCCAGATAACTGTTATTGTAAGCGAACTCAATCAATGGTAACTTTTTGTCCCATAATTCTTTGAAATCAATCACACATGCTCGTAGCATATATTCTAGAATCTGGATTGTACGCTCCGACTGTCCGTCCGTCTGTGGGTGGAATGCAGTACTGAACTTCAATGTTGTACCCATAGCCTTTTGCAGTCCTTCCCAAAATTTGGAAGTAAATCGGGGATCTCTATCGGACACAATACTTTCTGGTACACCATGTAACCGAACAATATTATCCACATACAGCTTTGCTAACCTTTCCAGTGTATACTGGGGTCGTATCGGTATGAAGCGAGCTGTTTTAGTCAGACGGTCTACAATCACCCAAACTGCGTCAACTACTCGAGGAGTCAATGGTAGTCCTGTGACGAAGTCCATAGTGATGCAGTCCCACTTCCATGCTGGTTCCGGTAATGGCTGCAACAGTCCTGCGGGTCTTTGTTGTTCTGCCTTTACCTTTTGACAATTTAGGCATTGAGACACGAACTTGGCTACATCTGCCTTCATTCCCCTCCACCAATATAGTTTCTTTAGATCATGATACATTTTTGTACTTCCAAGATGTATCGAGTAGATGGTGGTATGGGCTTCCTTCATCAGTCGGTGTCTAATGTCCATACTTTCTGTTTTGGGTACCCTTTATATTTCAGTACCTTCTCATTATCTAAGGTGAACTCAGAGTTGGTCCTACCTTTCTCAATATCTTCTTGTACTGTTCTCAGATAAGGATCTTCTTTGATAGCTGTCTTCACTTCGTCCACTATATCCGGTATAATCTTCAATGCCGCGAACATATTCGAAAACCGGTGAATAAACCCTTGGTTGGCTGGTCCATCCCTTGTATCTATCACATATTGTTCGTTGCCGTGATTGAACACCATTCCGTTGGTATACATTGCTGCAGTCGTGCTAGTTTCTCCTTGAGATTTTATCATTGCTTTCCTGCTCAATGCATCCGCTACCACGTTCGCTTTTCCCGGATGATACTGGATATCACAATCATAGTCTTTCAATAGTTCCAGCCATCTTCTTTGTCTCATATTCAACTCCTTCTGATTAAATAGATAAGTAAGACTTTTATGGTCCGACTTAATCTGAAATTTCTCTCCGTATAGGTAGTGTCTCCATATCTTGACCGCATGTACTACTGCCGCTAACTCCAAATCATGAGTGGGGGTAATTTTTCTCATGTACCTTCAACTGTCTCGAGGCATACGCAACTACTTGCTCTCCTTGCATAAGCATACATCCTAGTCCCAATCCCGATGCATCAGTGTATAAGGTAAATGTTTGTCCTGGAACGGGAATGGTCAAAATTGGGGCGGATATCTATCTGGTCTTCAGTGTTTGAAAACTCTTTTCACACTTATCCGTCTATACAAATTTTTCTCCTTTCTTGGTCAAACTGGTGAGAGGTACGGCAATCCGAGAATAGTCTTCTACGAATCTCCGATAATATCCAGCTAGACCCAGAAAACTTCTAATTTCTGAAACACTCTTTGGTGCTTCCCACTTTACGATAGCCTCGATCTTACTGGGGTCCACTTTGATTCCTTCAGCGGATACTACATGGCCTAAAAAGGCGATTTCACTTAGCCAAAACTCACACTTCGAAAATTTGGCGTATAACTTCTCTTTCCTTAAACGCTGTAGGGCTGCGTTTAGGTTCGTAACATGGGTTTCCTTGTCTTTGGAGTACACCAATATGTCATCAATAAATACTATCACCGACGTGTCCAACATATCGTGGAAAACTCGGTTCATATGTTCCATGAATGTTGCCGGTGCATTAGTTAATCCGAAGGACATCACTAAGAACTCATAATGTCCATATCTTGTCCTGAAAGCTGTCTTCGGGATGTCACCTTCTTTAATCTTCAGTTGATGATAGCCTGATCGAAGATCGATCTTTGAGAATACCTTCGCTCCTTGTAACTGATCGAACAAGTCATCGATCCTGGGTAGTGGATATCGATTCTTGATTGTCAGCTTATTCAATTCTCGATAGTCGATACATAATCGAACACTACCATCCTTCTTCTTTACGAACAACACCGGTGCTCCCCATGGAGATATATTGGGTCTAATATAACCCTTATCCAGCAGTTCTTGTAATTGCACTTTTAATTCCTTCAGTTCGGTAGGAGCCATTCTATACAGTGCTTTTGATACCGGTGCGGCTCCAGGTATCAGGTCTATTACAAACTCCATGGCCCGGTCGGGTGGTAATCCGGGTAGCTCCTCCGAAAATACATCAGGAAAATCTCGCACGACGTTAATATCTTCCATTCGTGGCACGTCCTTGGTTAGGTCGACTAATACTAGATATCCGACGGCTCCCTTTTCAAGGCACTTCTTAGCCTTTAATGCTGAGAGTATGAGCTTGCGTCTTCTGGGAAATTTGGTTCCCGAGAAACTGAATTCTGCTCTTTCTTTATCTTTGAACGTTAGTTTCTTCTCGGCGCATAACAGATTTGCAGAATGCCGGGCTAACCAGTCCATTCCTAAGATGACATCGAAGTCTGCCATCTCAAGTTGTATTAAAGTTGCATCCAAGGTTTTCTCGCCAATGAGAACTGGACATGGCCCATAACCTTTCTCTAATTCCACTTCTAATCCCATCGGTGACCGTACAAGTAACTTGTAGTCTAATGTTTTGATGGGTAAATTGGTCTTCTTTCCAAACGACACAGATATAAATGAATGCATAGCTCATGAATCAAAGAGTACTCTGGCTGGTACGCCATTGATAGGTACTATACCTGTGATCCGTTTTTACTTAGTCTACATGCTCAATCAATGAAATTATAATCTTAAAAGTTTCGGTCATACCTGTGACCACATCGGGCGATGCGGCTGCATCCTCCCGATGTAACAAGATATACCCGGCCCTTGATGTAACGCTTCTTGGGTTTCGGACATTCTCTTGCCATATGCCCCGGTTGGTTGCGGTTATAATACTTCGGGGGCTTCGATTGGCTTTGGCTGTGGTTGAGCTGCGGAAGTAGACTTTGGTGCAGTGGCAAAATTCTGAGGACGAAAAGGTTTATACGTCCTATTATTGCCTCCGTTGTAGGAGTTTCCGGCTGGTCTCTTGATTCCTCGGTTCTGGGAGAAATAGCTCTCCTTCTGGCTCGTTTCAATTACTCGAGCGATCTGGACAGCTTCATTGTAAATCTTCTTCTCTAAGCCCAGAACATTTTCTCTTATGCTTCCTCTTAGTCCCGCGACAAACCTACGGGTTTTTGTATCTTCTTCTTGCATGCTAGCCGGTGCGAAGAAAAATAGTTCTTTGTAACGCTGTTGATACGAGTCTACGGACATCTGCCCCTGGTACAGACTCAAGAACTCTTTCTCCATTGAATCTCTGAAGCTTCTTGGGAAATACTTCTCGAAGAATTCTTCTTTATATATAGCCCATGTCAGTAGGGCGTGCTTGGTCAATAAGTACGTCTTTGTAGATTTCCACCAATGGTGTGCGTCGCCTTTGAGCATGAAGGTGGCGCATAATACTTTCTCTTCTTCTGAAATAGTCATCATAAGGAAATTTCTCTCCATCTCGTCTATCCAGTGTGCTGGCCGCAACGGATCAGACGGTTTACCGTTGAATTCCTTAGGTTTCATCTTCAGAAATCTCTCTACTAGTCAGGAGTGATCCAGTTGGTTTTGGGGGTTTGCCCCAAACATATAGTGTGGATACTGATAGTTCCCTTGGGCTGCTTCTGGGACTTGCACTGGAATTGGTGCAGCCGGTTATGGAGGTGTCTGTTGAGCTGGGTGATTACCCACTGGTGCTGCACTAGCTTGCCCAGTGTACATGGTTGTTGCCTGAGTGGCTTGAAACATAACTCCCATCGCAACCTGAATTTGAGCTTGTGCGTGTTGCATTTGCTGTAGCTGTTGTGCCAGATACATAACCACAGTTGCTAGCTCCGGTGGTGGAGGTGGCAAATTTGTAGGGTCTGCTGGTTCTGGATTACCCTGTGCATGGTTATTCTCTTGACTAGTCTCCTCCACTGGTGGTGGTGGTGGGACTGTATTTTGGGTCTGTCGGATAACTCTATGTCCAGACATATTTCTTTTGAAATGGGTGGTGCCTGAAAATCATCAAAATCAGTGAGAAATCATTTATACTTCATGTAGGCACGCTAACCGATATAAAATTCAAAATCCCCAATTCATTCTGAAATAAATACTATCTTTTCTATGCAGGGTCGATGGTGAGGGTCGCTGGTATGTCCGACCCTGGGTATTCGACCCTGGGAATGACCTGTTCTTCCCGAGAGCTGAGGGTCGATGCGAGGGTCGATGGGTGTTCGACCCTCAGTCCGACCCTCGATTTTCTGTCAGATTCCAGAGAGCCGAGGGTCGATGGGAGGGTCGATGGTGTCAGTCGAATTGTCCGACCCTCGGACCAAAAATCAGATTTTTAAGATCCGATTTTTGGTCATTTCTCACTATTCCTCCTCCGTTTTGACTCGCCTCTTCTCTCCGAGTTGCTACAGTGCTACTTCCCTGTTGTGGATCATTCTTAGTCCGAGTTTCGACATCCACATCACCTCTACAGGTATACTTTCCCAACTTTACCTGTTTTTAGGTTTTTATTTCTAGGTTTTTGCACATTTAGCTCGTATTTCCCAAATTAAACTTTTTCCAACCGTAAAAATTTGATTTTTATTGGGGGCTTTTGTTATTGGGGTCTGGAGGAACGAAAGCCCTCAAAAATTTTTGAGTTTCATCGGTTAGTTATCGAGAAACTTAAAATTTTCTCTTTTCGCCCTAATTTGTCGACATTTTTGATTTTTCTTGAATTTCTTCAATTTGGACATCGTCAGTTAAAATTTCCTACTGCATGTGGATTGTAGGATATGTTTTAACCTACGTAGGTTCTCATGCCCACTTATATGGTGAGAAATGGGGCTCTATTTTAAATTTTTCGGATTTTTATCCTATTAACTACCTTGTTTCTTTTCTCCTTCTTATTTTGCAGATACTATGGCCCGTACCAAAGTACCAAGATTGCGTGATCCACTTCGCTTTCGTTCGAATGAAGCCGAGGCACAGTATGCGGACTATGCCCGTAAGAAGGTTGAAGGGGGTCCCATGGTGAACTTGGCTGAGCTAGCCCTGTTCAATGTAGAGGGAGCATTCGGTGATATGGGGTGGCTCCCTGTCATCACATACGACGCGTGCACATGTCCCGACTTGGTACGCCAGTTCTATTGTAATCTCCAGGTGGTGGGGAATTACAATGATGTCGAGCGCGGTCAGGAGTTGCGCATCACTAGTTACGTCAAAGGGGTGCACATCTCCTTTGATTATTGGAAGCTGGCCGATCTGTTGGGCATTCCCTTTGATGGCCCCATGGTGTCTTGTCTTGTTGGGAGAGCCACGGTTTGTTGAGATGGTGATGAGGGCGAGATCGACAACCCGGTTGCTCCGTCCCGATAGATGGCGGATGAGAGCTTGCTACTTGCGTCCAGCTCCACGGGTCTTCTACAAGATTATCCAGCATAATCTGATCCCGCAGAGTGGGCACTATGAGAGGGTGTCTCGACTGACCCGGTTCTTGATCTATCGCATCCGCACTCGTCGTCCGATCTGCCTTCCTTACATCATCATGCGGACGATGATTAGTGCCAAATTTTTCGGTCATAGGGGTAATCTACCCTATGGACGCATGATTACAGTTGTTACCGACCCGTCGGGGGGTGGATCTGGTGGATGATAAGATTCAGGAAAAGACCTTCTCGTCGCCTCTAGATTGGGAGGCTATCTGCAAGATGGGGCTGCGAGATGCGGAGGTTAGCGATGAGGAGAGGAACGCGATGGTGCGCCCTCACACTCGGGTTGAGATGGCTGATGCTGAGGCTGCTACTAGGGCTCATGGGGATCCGGTCGATGATGATTGCTTATATATGGATGTCGATGCGATACCACCGCCATCACCCACGCATGCGGATAGGGCTGGTACTTCTACTGCGGCGGCCGGTACGGAGACCGGTCCTTCTCATGGGGCTGGTCCTTCACCCCCCACCTGCTGATGACGTGCTGAGTATGTTTCACGAGATTAAAGAGGCTCGGCGCGCATCGGATCCCGAGGATAGGGGAGCTCCTAGACGCCCGGCGTCGGACTGATCGAGGGGTGGCTAATTTTACGGCTAGTCCGCGGACGACTCGGACCCGGTGGCATGGTTGACTAGGGTCTATGCCGAGGACTATGACAGAGACCGTGAGGCACCGCCTCCTCCTTCGCCTCCAGCTTCCTGATTTGTGCTTTAATTTTCTTGTACTACAGAGTAACTGTCCGGGTTGTGGAGTGTACTCTGCTTTAGCGATGTACATACGTTTTGTTTCTTTTACTCATTGTATATAACTGATTTTCCCTTTAATAGATGCATTATTCTCTTTTTAATTCGGTTTCAATCATCACTTGTGCTTACAGTGTGTTTGTATTAAAGCTTTTAATTTATCCTATCTCAGTTCACAATGGTCTTGAATGCGAGTAAGTTCGACGGCAAAGCCTGAGAAGCTCTGATACCAAGTTGTCACACCCCAATTCTGCACTGTTCAGAATGGTGTGATGAACCGCTAAATAACCAATGGTTCAACCAGGATCTCTAATAGGCCATCCCCGCATTATCCAAACGTTACACACATCCACAATCATAATCAGAGTAAATACACAATAGCGGAAATCTTGTAAATAAATGAACTGAGAACTAAGATGATACCATTAATAATAGCAAATTATTCTGTGTTTAACTGAGACATAAATATTTAAGTACCAAATACATGTCTTATAAATCCAATAAAGAAACCTATAAAAATATCTAGTCAAATACACACGAGTTGCACTCGCAAGAGGAGTCGTGTGTATCATCTTCAGCTCCAGTGTCCATGGCTGCTATATTCCCGTATGTAGACGCGTTCATATAATCTTCGACTGTATAACCTGCATCATCAACAAAAAATATTCGACGTCGAGGGGTGAGCACACAACACGGCTCAGTGAGTAGCCAAAACAATGCAACAATACATATGCATGCAAAAAATCAATTTATATCTTTGGTCTAGTTTATAGTTTGCAATGCGCAATAGAAAGGTTGGGTGGTCAAAGGTTAACGTTTATTGACACCGCCTCTATACACAGGGTGTGGAAGCCCGCCTGAAAATTAACGTTTATCGTCGTCCCCATCCACCCTACCATAACATTATACAACAAAGGTTAAAGTTTATTGTTATATAATGCTATACTAACACGTAAACCCCTGTTAGCGAGGGCTTGCAAACTAGGCTCGCTACTAATCAATCCTAATGCCAAACAGTATATCCAAGGCCTCACCCCAGCATCCCTCAGAATGCCCATAGTGATAGAGCTAAGGCCCCCGGTAGAGTCGAGACTACAAGGACCGAGACCACCTCCCTGATACTCTATGACATAATAGTTCCGCTAAGGTAATGGCGATACGATGATGTCAATGCACAAGACTTGAGTTAGAGATAGAGCTAAAGTGCTGAGACCCGCCAAAGGTTAACGTTTATTGACGTTCTCATCACACCTCCCCTGATACTCGCTCGCATCAAGCACATCAACCATACACATACAAGCACATGCCTATTCCTATCATCATCATCATCATCATGTTATAAACAATAAAGTAAATATGCATGATCAAGTAATAGAAATATTGGATGGCATGCTGTATGCACATTACAACATATTCACATAGAATCAAGCATAGCATAGGACTCAAGAAATAGAAAACAGTTTATTATTAACCAATTTAGTTTGGAGTTAAGGTTCCTCACCTTAGCTTGCTAAAAGGTATTTTTCCAAGCTTTAGAATCACCGTTATAACGTTATTATATTTCTAGCAAACCTAACAAGTCGATAAAATTTAATTAGAATTAATTCGAATTTAAAACCATTCCGTCAACCGAGGGTCGATGCTAGGGTCGATGAGGTCATGGGTCTATCGACCCTCCCTCCATTCCCGAACTTCCCGAATGCTGAGGGTCGATGGTCGAAACACCTAGGGTCGGATGGTCTATCGACCCTCGGTGTGACCCTCGATGCACTCTGGTCCAATTTCCACTTTTAAATCCACTCTTCGTGTTTGGGGTCCTATGGCTTGCTTCCTACATTCATTCAATAGTCATTCCATGGTCTAGAACCATGTATAATCCATCTAAATAGTTTTCATGCATCATCCTATGGTTTTCCATGAAAACCTAACCATGAATGGATGGTTTGGGTTTCTCCGAAATCCTACACTCAACCATATCTAACCTAAGGTCTGTAGAAACTCATGGAATTAGTATCCATACCTGAGAAGATTAATCTTTCTCTGTAACTCTTCTCCTTTTTGCTAAGTCTTCCTCCTTGTCTCCTTTCTTCCTCTTTTCCTTCTTCACTCTTTCTCTCAATTCAATTAGGGTTGTGAAAGGAGTGAAAGTGGCTTAGGGACGTCCTTTAAATAGAGTAGGAATGTCCTATAATAGTCCCATTGAGATTTGGAAAGAATCCCAATCGAAAATTAGGAAATTTCCAAATTTCTATATTCGTCAGAAACCGAGGGTCGATGGGAGGGTCGATGATCCCATCGACCCTAGGGTCTTAAGCTGTCCGACCCTCCCTTCAAATCTGAGGGTCTGACATTCTGTTTTGGGAGGTCCGACCCTACTTGGCTGGGTATGCGACCCTCCCCTAAAATTAAGTGTTTTTGGGTCGATTTTATACTTGGGATCTCGATCTCCATCACGCCCTTGGTCCACTTGACTCGACCATGATGGGTAAACCTGGTTCAAGGTGGTAAGACCGGGTTAGTTTGACACGGGTCTTACAAGAGTGATCGAGCAGGACATCTAGTATATCATTATTCGTCGTGGGAGAAGAAGGAAGTGAAGCTCTGGAGTTCAATAGTCTTCTCTCACAAAGAGGTTTCGTGGTTTTTGAAGAAGTAAGGCTAAACAATAAACCTTTTAGTCATTTTACCCGTACTAAGGGTATTTTTGTCTTACAAAAAATTGAGCCTCTGCTGTTAAGTTGAAAGTAACGATAGGGGCAAGATTGTATGATAGCATTATTATAGGGGTTTTCTGTGTAACTTTTGAAAAAGCAGGGTAGTTCTATTCATTTCACAATAGTAGAGGGGGTGTCTGTGTAATTAAACAATTAAATAAATAGCAAAATTTTGTTAATAATGAACTGAGTATCTAATGTGATAAATAAATACTAAACCAATTATCTCCAGAAACCAAAACATAAATATAAAAAATTATTACAAATCCCGTAAGTCAAATACAAAAATGAAACCCTAAAACGTGAACATAGTGGAAACACTTGCATGATGAGTTATGCTCGTCCACCACTACTTACACATCCATAGTCACCACATGTCCATACGTTGGCACATTCACGATTATCTTTGACCGTAACACTTGCATCATCATAAACTAAAAAAAATGGCACGTATAAGGGTTAGCTCTCCAACATGAGCTCAGTGAGAAAACAAAATAATGCATAATCATATGATTGCATTCAATTCATATCTTTGGTCTCATATAAGTTTGCAAATGTGCTATGTTAAGGATAGATGGCAATCGCACCTCCATGCACGAGAGTGTGAGCACGTCCAATGGATCACACACCGCTGTCACCCACATCACTCGCTATGAAATAGAGATAGAGCTAGAGTTCTCAGATCACACACCACCAGAACCCCACTGATACCCTACCCGTACCAGTACGTATGTCCCTACTGGCGAGGGCTTACAAACTGGGTAACTAACTAATCCTAGATGTCTTCAAAAATTGTATCCAAAGCCTTACCCTAGCATCCCTCAATATGCTCTTAAAGATAGAGCTAGAGTCTGACGGTCAGGCCAGAGACCATAATACCACCCTCCTCCCCCTGATACCCTATGACATACTAATTTTACTAAGGTAACAGTGATACGACAATGCCAATGTGGTAAACGAAATAGAGATAGAGCTAGAGCCTCACGGATCACACACTGCTACATTGACTGGTCGACATTGACTGGTCGCGCATCATGAGACCAGTGATTCAACCAGAGAAAACCTTGCATCTCACCGAGAGTCACTGGTCGACTTCACTGGTCTCACATATAGTCGACTAGTGATGCGACCACACAAACTCTGATCAGGTTATTTTTCAGTTTGAATTCCCTCTTGAGTCAACACCTTGGCTCATCAATAGGGTTCATCCTAGGATCACTCTATGGCCTTTACACATTGTTTAAATCCTTCCATTAAAACTCTAATCCTTGTAATGAATTTATATTAGAATCATCATTGATATTAGATCTGATCAGTCATAGGTTTTGATCTGATCTTTCCTTGCATCAAGGTCTCTAATCTAGCATCCAACTATAACCTATCCTTCTACAGTGTCAAGGTACTTACCGTTGATCTTTGTTGTGGTAGGTTGAAGTTCAAACGGTAACTCCTCTATCTGCAACTCCTTTCTCCTTCCTTTAAGCTTTCTTCCTCTCCAAGTCTCCTTCTCTGTCCCCTCTCCCTTTTTCTCTTAGTTCTAGGGTTTTAGAAAAAGCGAAGGAGTAAAATAGAGTAGAATGACATCCTCTGTATAGAGAGAAAGTTTCCATATAGAGTCCTCTCTAAATTGGGAGAGAGACCTCCTCAAATTAGGAAAGTTTCTTAAACACAGAGTCGGTTATGGGCTTGACCAATTGACTCACCTGTCTCATAATCCATCAACCACATAACTCACCAGTCTCGACCACACAACTCACCAGTCTCGACCACACAAACCAAAATAGTATACCACATAAACTAAATTTGACTTGTTTGAATACCTGCTTATGTGGTTTCTTTATATGATTGGTTCGTTTAAGCCAATTACGATGGGAAGACCGATTATGACAAGAGAACGTAAGGTTAGACTGGGTTCATGACGTGTGGGTCTTATAACCTCAGCCACCTTGAGCACCTCGACCACCTCAAAATTTTGGGCCCATAATATCTCTCTTCCTTTTCTCTAATACCAAATGATGTAATCCGACTTCAGGCTTATAAAAATTAATGGATCAGGAGAGTGAATTTATATAAAATCAAGAGAACCAAAAGGGATGTGAAGCATAGAAATGAATTTTGAAATTTTTTTTAGGTTGTAAGAACAAAAGGAAATAATTGATGGAGGTGAAGGTAGAGTGACTTACTTCTCTTCTAGGATGTAAATCAACTCTACAGGTAACTTAAAACTCTTCTAAGATGTAGACAAAGAATAAAATTCCAACTCTTCTAGGATAGAATGAAACTTCTTCAAGGTTTGAAGGGAGAACTCTTCTAGGTTCAAGGATTGCACTTAGACAAATTTTGTTCATAAGAATCACTTCAATGGTCTGCTTACAAGCTAACTTTGGTAGCCTTTTATAGGCATAATAGAGAAAATAAAAAGGCAATCATACCCTTAAATCCAAGGGCTGAAAATACAAAATAATAAATAATAAATGATGGACTAAATAATGGACTCTTCCAATGCACATTGATGTAAGCTCCAAAGTATTGATGTAAGTTCCAATATCTTGATGCAAACCGATGTCATGATGCAAGGTCCAATGTCTTGATGCAAGTTCCAATGTAGAGAAGACTCTAGAATCATTGAATAGAAAATGCCACCTCACTCTCTACTAGGGACTTGAAAGATCACCAAAAAGGGGTTAGTTTTAAGGGGGTTAGGGTCAAGTTCATTGCTTCTTTTGTTGCTTAATTCATACCTTGGTCCTAAGCTAAATGGGCTTTGTGGGCTTGGGCCTTGATGCTGGCAAATCTCTGTAATTGGACTGCATCAACTGGTTTATGATCCAACCACCAATCTAAATCCAATCAGGGTAGAGTCACAGGATGGCTCTTACAGTGGGGGTATTCGAGCAACGGATTGCTGGTCTATATTAATTATAGTTAGCACTAGTGGCTTAGGAAAAACTATGCATAACCTATATAAGGTGAAACTAGTTAACTAGGATTGCGAATATATTGCTCATTTGTTACTATTATGTTTAGAATTTTTAAGTGTGCATTGTTGAGAATGAGCTAATAATTGTTTTCTTATTCTCAGATGCCTCCTAGAAGAAATATGTGTGAAAGCTCTCCATCACTTTCCCATCGACATTTGTGTCACATCAAGGAGAGAATCTTCCCAATAGGAAGGATGTGCATGAGGGAGTAAACATCCCTGCTCCACGAGTACCTGGAGCATTTGAGATGTCCGATCAGGAGCTTATGGTGGAGTTTGCTGCATTCTTGAGACAGAGGCAGCAGGCTACTGTAGGAGGAATGGCTCAAGGACCCCCATTCAAGGCCAAGCCTTTGGGGGAGCTAGAGAAAGTTTTGATGAGATTTTGAAAGAAAAAGCCTTCGTTGTTTAAAGGCACCGCATCTGACCCCCTTCAAGCAGTAAAGTGGCTAGGAAATACAGAAAAGATCTTTGAGATAATGGAAATCTCGAAAGTACACAAGGTGGTTTGTGCAACCCAAGTTTGCCAAGGTGAGGCAAACACTTAGTGGCAAGCCACCAAGGTGGTTTTAGGTGCAAATAACCACCGACCTACTTGGGATGAATTTAAGAAGGCCTTTGAAAAAAATTATTTTCCTACAAGCTATAGAAGGTTGTAAAGGACAGAGTTCTCAAATTTGACTCAAGGATCCGTAACTCTACAAGAGTACGTGAAGAAGTTTGATGAACTGTCTAAATTTACTGGGGACCTAGACGATACAGATGAGAGAAAAGGGCCAGATAGTTGAGGATGGTTTAGAGACAAAATTAAGGACAATGTCAAGGGATTTCAACTTCCCACCTATGTTGAAGCCGTAGAGAAAGCTTAGATTTTTTAATCATGCAGCAGCAGAGGCAAGGCACCAATAAACAAAGCCTTAGGGAAGAGACCCATGGCATTAGAAAAATAAAATCAAGAATCAAAGTATCAGAAGGATAGATAAGGATAAAGATCCTTGTTAGCCAATTGTACCTGTTATCGGTGTAAAGTCAAGGGACACATAGCTTGGGATTGTACCACATCATTATCGAATAGTATAGCTCCCTCAACTATGGACCCAAGTAAGCGAAGTTTCACTGTCCCTGCTTATTGAAGCAAATTTTACTTGAATTATGAATAAATAATCGAATGATGAAAGATGGGTATACTATAAATATTATATTCCTTTTAAGGATGTACATTAGAGTATGATCCAATTTTGAGGATGAAATTATTTTAAGGGAGAAGGATTGTAATGCCCCAGCCAGCTGAGGTGTTAAGCTAGCTAGTTTTACATGGTTAATAGGAGATTGAGGGGCATTTTAATAATTTTAACATTAAGACTTGAAAGGTATATTAAATTTATAATAAAATGTTTTGTATAATTTAATGCTCATGTTCTGTGGAATGGATGAAACTTTTATGAATATGCCTACCAATGTGTGTGCTTGTATTTGACTAGACCTAGATTTAATTATTCTATTATGGTTATTTGATGAAAGGCATGGAAGAATGTAAGTATTTTGATTTTGAGATTTTGATGTGAACCAACCTAGTGGACTAATGGTTGGTTTTGAACTAATAAGTTGTTTGACCAAGGGAGGTCTAAGGGTCAAACCTCCTTGAGAGATAATGTTTTGGAGGATTTTTGTAAGCACATTAGTAGTGGGACACTAGGTGAAATGGCTTCCACATGTCCACTTAGGAGGACATGACTCTGGTGTGAATAATTAGTGGATTGATGAGTCATCATTGAGGATGTAGTGGCAATCTACTATTGGGTGAGGCTATGTACTTTAGACTCCAATTGGTTGTGACATGTGGTAAATATGAGGAATGAAGAAGGGTAAAGTTCATCTCTAAATTAAAAGGTTACGAAGAATTATATAAAGTGAATTCATGCATGTTCATGCAAAAGAATATTTAGAGGGCATTTTAGTTAATGCATTTTTTGAGGATTCCCTATAAGTATGGGTACCAGAACCATGCAAAGGGTGGAGTATAGGGGCACTAATGTCTCTTCATTATTCCATGTTTTATTGAGTTAATCAAAATAGAGAAGAATTATATATGATGAACTGAAATTAAACACTTTTTTGGCTAAAATCGTATTTGGGAGAAGGGCCATCGCTCTTGATGGAATTTTATCATTTGCTTGAGAGATTTAGGTGGATTAATGGATGATTGAGTCTTGGAGGAAACTTTCAAAGGTTGTGTGACTGAAACTAAGGGGTTTTTTTAGGATTTGGGTGTTTGATAATCTGCACTGCTGCTGCAATTTCTTCTTCTTCAAGCTTGGAGGTAAAATCGAGATTTGTGGTGAAAGCTTCACATGTTGGTGTTGGTTGTAGTTCAAGCAGCCTAGGAGGCAAGAATTTAATTATTTGATGTCTTTATTGTTGCATGTGATGTTCGGGATAGAGGTTAAGAGGTCCCAAACCTTGAGCCTGCAACAATGGCCAAATTCTATAAGGAAGAAATTTTGTTTTTAAAATTCTTCATGTGGGGACCCTGAAGGAAGGAAGCCTTGACTAAAAGAGGTCTTGAATGAGTTTTATATCATGCATGCATGATCTAAGTTGCATCACATAAGCATTTAGATCCTTGTAGGTTCATTTTAGTTAGAAGGAAATTTTAGTTTTACAAACAAGAGGGGTGATTGAAAGTTGCCAAAATTTTGTGGGAATCGTTCCATGAAATGATAAATTTTATTGCATGAATGATTGATTTGGAGTCACAAAGTTGTAAGGACCATGTTGGAAGTGTTTAAAGAGGTATTTGGGGTGTTGGAATGAAACCCAAGGAGGGTTGGAACCATCAAAGGCCTAAACAAAGGGGCAAAACTTCTTTTCCCGAGTGAAAATCCATCATACCCAGTGTGTTTTTAAAACTTTCTGGGGAGGTTCGGAAGAAGGTGACCCGAAGAAATACTTCCAGACATACTTCTTTTGGTAAGTGTAATATGAACTAGAAGAAGTAATCGGAAAAAGTGACCAGAAGAAGTGCACAGTGCAAACTTTTTCAGGTTGGACTGTTTTGAAGGAAAGAAGCAGTTTTTGGGGTTGTTTTCTTGGGGTTGGTCCCTAAACTTAAGGGGGATGTTTTAGGGATCTAAGTAGGGATCATTTGAGAGAACATTTATGACAAATTGCTCACCTAATGATTACCATATACAAAGACATGTTTAGGTAATATCAAAGAGTGACTTTGAGGACTTTGTCAAGAAGGAACTAGTGCGTTATTTTTGCGCAACAAAGGTAAGAGATGCTTTATATAATTTAAAGGGATGTTTCTTTTGACATTTGTAATTGATTTTATGGTAGATATGATGGTGATTATTTTTCCACCTGTTAAATATGGCCCACATGGGCCCAGCCAACCAAATCAAGAACCAGCCAATGTCGCTGGCAGTAATTAGAGCCAGCGACACTGGCTGGTGCTCCTATTTTTCCTTCCTTATTTCAATTGTTATTTATTTCTTTATTATTGTTATTTGTTTCTTTTTATGTCTCCTCTTGTTTATGGAGACTTTCTCCATGTAATTGGATACTTTTTGCTTATAAATAAGATTGGTGTCTAAGAGGGAAAGGTATTGATCTCAACTATAGCACCTTGTTGTTTTTTGTGATCTGCTCTCTTCTTCTTCTTCTTCTAATTTCTTCTTTTTTCTTCTTCATTCTTTGTTTTTTTGGTTTTGTGTTTGAGGTTATGTGGTTTTATTACATGGTATCAGAGCATTAGATCTTGGCTATCTTCAACACTTGGTTTGACAAGTCTTTGATATTTTTGCTCTACCTATGTACTGATTTATACTGTTCATGTGTGATTGACAACATCTTGATCATCTTCTTATTGTCTATGTGGTAAGCATTCATTACAATTTTTACCTATCATCCTACCGCCACCCCTCTTGAGCCATCATTCCTTGGCCACTCGGTTGGCTGAATCGAGATTTTTTTTATGCAAAGATAGATATATATTGTGTCACCCCACTACCTCCATCTTCCTTTGCTTCTTTTTTAGCCTTATTTCCTTGGCCAATCAGTTGGCTAAACCGGGTGAAAGTAGAACAATTAATTTGTATTGCTTGGTTGTGATGACTGATTATAAGCCTTCAGAAGTTCAGATCATCTCTGTAAAATTAAAAGGGGTGTCAAACTACCTTTTATGGGCTCAGGCTATTAAAGCCTACATTCTCTCTAAGAAAAACTATCCTTGTTGCTTGATGATGCACCTGACCATGATTCTAAGGATCCAGCATCTATGAAGACATATAATACATGGCTTCATGATAATTCCATGGTTCAAACTTGGTTATGAAATAGTATAGAGTCTTTTATCTTACCTACTGTAATGTTTCATGATACCGCCAAAGACATCTGGGCTGATTTAAAGTAGACCTATGGTCAAGATAAGAATGTTTCTAGGATTTATGACCTCTATGAAAGGATGTTTACTTATTCCATTGGTGACAAATCTCTAACTGATTACTATGGAGGTTTCAAAGGCCTCATTGAAGAGATCCAGGCTGTGTAGCCGCTTTCTACTAATATTAACAAACTGAAAACTCAACAGTCTGAGTTTTATGTGGCCAAATTTCTGGCTGGCCTTTCTTCTGAGTATCAAGCTGTGAAGAGTCAGCTGCTTGTCGGTGCTTCCATACCTACCCTAAGCGAGACGTTCTTTCGTCTCCCATGTTTGGTTCCTCAGACTGACACTTCCCAAAAAGATACAACTGCTTTGTTTGCTGGCCGTGGTCAGGGTACCCCCTCTAGGGGTCGTGGTCCAACCGAGGTCGTGGCCGTGGTCGTGGTTTTGGCCATTCTCAAATTGATAAATCTACCCGCTTTTGTACTCATTGCAATAAATCCAACCACATTGCTAATACCTGTTGGGATAAATTTGGTCGCCCTAAATGGGCAGATAATTTGGTGAATACTGTAACCATTGATGATGCATCCCCGACTGTACTAGTTCCACCATCTACACTTTCTCCATCTTCTAATCAGTATGAAGCCTTTCTTCAAAGGGTTCATAACCTTGAGAGCACTGGACCCTCTTCTACTGCTACTTTGGCTCGTACAGGTACAACTGCCCTTCTTTCCTACACATCCCCTCACCCTTGGATCATTGATTCGGGTGCTACCTGTCACATGACAGGTCAGTCCTCTGTCTTTTCATTCCTTTACAATACAAATAAACCTATTACTATTTACCTTGCTAATGAGTCCTCTACTAATGCCTCTCAGTATGGTAATGTTTTTCTTAACCAGTCTATGTCCTTACCCTTTGTCCTACATGTACCTAATTTTCCTCTTAATCTTTTGTCTACTAGTCAACTAACTAAATCTCTCAATTGTGTTACTACCTTTTATCCCTCCTATTGTACTTTTTAGGATCTCAGGATCAAGGAGATGATTGGTGGTGGACGTGAGCATGCTGGTTTGTACTACTTGGAGCGCACTGAACATTTACCTATTGCTGCAACTACTACTACTACTACTACTACTACTACTACTACTACTACTCCTCTTCAATGGCATCAACGGCTTGGTCATTTTTCTTTGTCTAAGATGAAGGTTCTTATTCCTGGAAGCAAGTCTCTAACTTCCTTACAATGTGAGGCTTGTGAGTTAGAAAAACATCATTGTTCGTCTTTCCCTTCTAGTTCTAGTCCTAAGAATTCTACTCCATTTTCTTTAGTGCATTATGATATTTGGGGCCCTTGTCGTGTACCCAATAGGTTAGGTTTCCCTTATTTTGTAACCTTTGTGGATGATTTTTTCAGGATGACCTGGTTTTATTTAATAAAAGATCGTTCTGAGTTTCTTTTTATTTTCAAAAGGTTTCATAAGGAGATTCTTACTCAGTTTGGAGTTCCAATTAAAGTGTTACATACAGATAATGCTCTTGAATATGTTCAAAATTCTGTGTCTAATTTTTGTTTTGCTAATGGTATAATCCATCATACCAGTTGTCCCTATACCCCTCAACAGAATGGGGTTGCTGAACGTAAAAATAGACATCTTCTGGATATTGCCAGGTGACTAATATTTCATATGAATCCCTTAGTTTTATTGGTGTGACGCTGTCTTGACATCTTGTTTTCTCATAAATCGTATGCCTTCTTCTGTTTTACACGACAAAGTCCCATTCCGTCTTCTTTATCCTAACATTCCTTTGTTTTCTGTTCATCCTAGAGTTTTTGGTAGTACATGCTTTGTTCACATTATGCATCTTAAATTGGGAAAACTTTTCCCCCGTTCTCTAAAGTGTATTTTTTTTTGTTATTCTCATATTCAAAAGGAGTATAGGTGTTTCGATCCTACTACCAAACGTCACTATGTCAGTCATGATGTTACCTTTTTCGAAGATAAGCCATACTATCACGTTTTGGTACCATCTCCTTTACCTCCATCTGAACCAACGATTCCTTTAGTCCCTACCTTACCTGATGCTCCTGAACCACACACTGACTCCACCTTACCATTTGAACCACAAACTAACCCTCCACCTCCCCTGCAGGTTTATACACGACGTCAACTAGTGGCTCCAACTACTACTGCACCAGCTGCTTCGTCAACTACTACTCCTGATCCTGAGGTCTCTTCTGATCTCCCTATTGCTCTACGTAATGGTACTCGTACTCGTAAAAGTACTTTTCCTATTGATCATTTTGTTTCCACAACCCATCTTCCTTGTTGTCACCAAAATTTGGTTCACTTATTATCCACTACTATTGTTCCTACTACCCTTTCCCAAGCCTTGTCCCATCCAGGGTGGACGGCAGCTATGGATGCTAAAATGGATGCCTTATTGGCACGCCAAACATGGACGCTTGTGGATCTCCCTGCAAGTCATTCAGTGGTTCATTACCGATGGGTTTATACAGTGAAGCATAATTTTGATGGGATTGTTGACAAACTAAAGGCTAGACTGGTTGCCAAAGGATTCACTCAGACCAATGGGGTGGATTATTTTGATAGATTTTCTCCTGTTGCTCGTCTCAACTCAGTTTGTGTTATTGTTTCTTTAGTTGTTAATCTAGATTAGCTTCTTTATCAAATGGATGTTAAGAATGCCTTCTTGTATGGTGACCTACATGAGAAAGTCTACATGGATCAACCTCTAGGGTATATTTCTTAGGGAGGGAACTCAACTAAGGTGTGTAAATTGCTTAAAGCAATTTATGGACTAAAACAATCTCCTCGTGCGTGGTTTGATAAGTTCAGCATTGTTATTATAGATTTTGGCTTCGTTACATGTTACTCTGATCATTCTATTTTTGTGAGACGCCATTCTTCTCGTGTCACCATTATTGCTGTGTATGTCGATGATATTATTATTACGGGGAATGATAAGACTGGTATTGCTGAAATTAAATCTTATCTAAATACTCATTTCCAGATGAAAGACTTAGGTCTTCTTCATTACTTCTTGGGGATTGAAGTGGTTCGCAGTAGTAAAAGCATTAGTTTGTCTCAAAGAAAGTTTGTACTTGATTTATTTTCTGAGTCTAGAGTTTTTGGAGCTAAACCAGTTGATACACCCATGGATCCACATCAGAAACTTGAAACTTGTGATAGTCCTGAATATTCTGATATTCATCAATACAGACTCTTGGTTGGGAAATTGATTTATCTAACTGTAACTCGGACTGATATTTATTTTGTTGTTGGGGTTGTTACTGAGTTTATGCATGCTCATAAAGTTGCTCATTGGGAGGTAGCCTGTTGCATATTGCGGTATCTCAAGAAAGCTCCTGGAACTGGTCTTATTTATCATCGACATCGGCACCTTGACATTGTTGGTTATTCTGATTCTGATTGGGCAGGAGCTGTTGGTGATAGACGTTCCACCACTGGATACTGTACTTTTGTTGGAGGTAATCTGGTTACTTGGCGGAGTAAAAAACAAACTACTATATCCAAGTCCAGTGTTGAAGCTGAATATCGTGCTACGGCAGATACTACTGCTGAGTTGTTATGGTTGAAAACTCTTCTAAAAGAACTTGGATTTCCTATCTCTAGACCTATGTCGTTGATGTGTGACAATCAAGTTGCTATTTATATTGCTAGTAATCCAGTCTTCCATGAGCGTACCAAACACATAGAGGTTGATTGTCACTTTGTTCGAGATGTTGTTATGAAGAAGATAATTGTTACTCCCTTCATATCTTCTTCAAATCAACTTGTTGATATTCTTACGAAGCCGTTGTTTGGACCAGCGTATCGATTAAACTGTCACAAGCTTGGATTGGGTGATCTGTATACTCCAAGCTTGAGGGAGGGTGTTAAATATGGCCCACATGGGCTCAGCCAACCAAATCAAGAGCCAGCCAATGTCGCTGGCGGTAATTAGAGCCAGCAATACTGGCTGGTGGTCCTATTTTTTCTTCCTTATTTCAATTGTTATTTATTTATTTATTATTGTTATTTGTCTCTTTTTATGTCTCCTCTTCTTTATGGAGACTTTCTCTATGTAATTGGATACTTTTTGCTTATAAATAAGATTGGTGTCTAAGAGGGAGAGGTATTGATCTCAACTACAACACCTTGCTGTTTTTTGTGATCTGCTCTCCACTTCTTCTTCTTCTTCTAATTTCTTTTTCTCTCTTCTTCATTCTTTGTTTTTTTTTTGGTTTTGTGTTTGAGGTTATGTGGTTTTGTTACACCAACTATGTGAATAGGATCTTATAGTTGCTGAAAATTTTAGAGGCTTATTATCAAGTACTATTGAGGGCTTTTTGGTGACAAACTAAGGAGAGGGAACTCTTACCCTATAGCAGGCTAGTATTGTGCTATATGGTGCTTGAATGTATAAGTAATATGAATGGTTATGTAGTATAGTGTGGTGAGTTGGTTATATTTTCCCAGTTATAGTACATGTATTAGAGTATGTTTAAGTTTCAAAATTTCCTCCATGAATTGATGTAGATACAATGGTTATGCTTTATGAATGTTACTTTAAATTGATTCATATACTATATCTGAAACCTACTTAAGTTGCTGAGACAAGCTACATATGGTCTTGTTATGTTTATAGCACTCATATCTATGGACTGACTTTCTAAGTTAAGGCATACGTTGCTGATTTTCATTATGTGTTAAATGGAGTTGAATTATGAACTGATTTGAGACAAGAAGTAAGAATTGAAGCTAGCTAGTCAAATGGATGGAGTAAGATACAAGGACACTCAATGTGATTTACATGCACTATTAAGACATGAATTGAACACAAAAGGACTGCTATAAGCTTTATGAATAGTTTAGTAATGTCATGGACCGAAATGAAAGGAAATGATAAAATCATCAAGCAAGATCAAGTAAAGGCTATGTAATGATAAGGATAAGTAAAGAAAGAAAGGGGGAACACCAAGGCAAGAGACGTAGAATAATTTGGTGAACCAGGCATACACTTAAGATGATAGAAACATATGAAATAGTAAAGTGAAAAGAGGCACTGTGAGGTGAAAGACCAATGTAGCGGTATTTAACCAATAGACAGTGGAGATAGTAAGGATAAGGCACTGTGAGACAAGAGGCTAGTGTAGAGGAACTAGTGACTCAACAGGCAGTGGTAGAAGCACTGTGAGACAAAAGACCAATATAGTGGCACTGGTGAGTCAACAAACAGTGGTAGAAGCACTGTGAGGCAAAAGACCTGTAGAGTAGCACTGGTGAGTTAACCGACAATGGAAGAAGCATTATGAGACAGAAGACCAGTATTGTGGTACTGGTGAGTCAATAATAAGTGGTATGGGAACTGTGAGACAAAAGACCAGTATTGTGGTACTATTGAGTCAAAAGACGGTGGAAGCGAGAGAGATCACATGATTAGTAAAGACTATAGTAAGAAAAATAGAAAATAAGAACAAGTAAAGGACTGATGGATAAACCCTATGTTACGCTAGGAAAAAGTATGTTGAGATATGGCTATTGTAAGTAAGACAAGCTATAAGTTATGTTCTGTAAGAATGATATTAAATATTCATATATGAATGCCTGAATGTATTCAGGCCAGGATAGATTTCCACTCACTGAGTTTTGGCTCACTGTTGATTATGTCTTACAGATGATGACAGTGAAAGCAAGGAAAGAGAAGACTGTAAATAAAAGTCAAAGTGGGAGGATAATACACCTTGGCACATTAGTCACTTTTGAGTTTCTTTTTGGTATTTTCATGTGTATGTATTATCCTCGCGAGCAAGCTGGTTTTTGTGTAATGTCCACACTTTTTTGTAAACAACAGTTGTGTATATATCTTGTAAAGCACACTTTGCAGCCACCAGTTACATTTTGATTTTATGTTAAAGTCTTCCGCTGTGGTATGGTTTATTTTCTGATGTTTAGCATGGTGGTGTTATGATATATATATATTTTAGCAAATCCTTGCATGTGTTGACTGGTTTATGATCGGACCACCAATCTGAACCCAATCGAAGTAGAGTCACAGGATGGCTCTTACACATATATTGAGATACAATCTCAGACATACATGTGTCTTAATATCATACCTTTTAACTTAACTTGAGTTAGCTAACTTAACTCAAGTTATTTACACTACTTATAGACAAGTACTAGTTGTCTTACGGCACATTAGTTCACTACATAGATGTACAAGCATACGCCTTCCCCATGATTTATTGAATAAATGGGATTCAGTTTTCTCTTCATAGCTACCGTGAATTCAAAGAAACCTGAGTAGATTTCTCAGTTCAGCTTTGTAGCAAGGGGGCTTCAGGTGGATTTCTGGCCTGTTCTATCCTTACAACTCTTCTATCTTAATTATCCATCACAACAGGTCGGATTTCTCTACTTTGAACAGATCTGCTTTCTACATTTAGAGAATCAAGTTGTAAAGGTAAAGATTTAGTAATTTTATTATTATTATTATTATTATTATTATTATTATTATTATTATTGTTATTATATAAACAAAACAGACTTATGTACAAGTACAGATTTAGTAATCAGAATGCTGTTATTAGAAGAGCTTTTGTGGTTCATTAGCTGGCGGATGACCTTGGAAAAGGTTTGCTTCATTTTTCTTACCATTAGCTACTTTCCAATCAGTCTTATGTCTTCAACAAACCACCACTATGAAAGAAAAAAAAAAAAAGGGGGGGGGGGGTGTGCTTCTCCACCCATTATATGTTTATTCATTGATTTGGCTTTCGTTTTGATGACTGTTCTGTTTGCTTGCTGACTCTCTTTGTTTGATGAATCTGTAGGTGGACATGAACTTAGCCTTAACATTGGGAATGCAGGTGGAAGATTGGCCTGTGGTATGTAATGCTTATTAAAGACCAATTATTATTATTATTATTTTATAACTAGAATCCGGATAAATTTTGACAATTAGCAATTAACTCATGAATTGCAAAGTCGATGCAAGTGGTTGCATTGAAATTTAGTATTCATCCTTTCTTTGCTAATTATGAAAATTTCAATTGATGCAAGGTGCCAAGGCACTTTTCATCTTAGAGAAAATTTGTTTTAGCACATTTTACAATAATTTGTTTGGGAAATTATTAGGACAAAATTTACATGATAACTCATATTGAAATAATTATTTTTCGTTGGAAGAAGTGATGTTTAGAATCTCTGTTTTCTTAATACGAATTTTACCTATAGTAGTTGTTGTTTCATTTAGAGATCTCGATTTGCAACTTCCTCTGCAGGAATGAACCAGGCTGGATATCAAGTCGTTGTGGTAAAGTGGCAAGTGTTCCCCTTAAGCTTAAAATAAAAAAAAAAAAAAAAAAAAAAAAAAAAAAGCTGTAAATTCTTGTCATCCTCATCTTCACCCTGTACTTTATGAAAAGTGATTTTTGAACTGCTTGCACAGTTAGAGGGAATAAAGTGTGTGAGTTTCTGTTTTTCCTCTTATTTTATTGAAAGTATAGTAAGTTAATATTCTCTGTATGCCAGCATCATCTTAATTGACTGGTGAAAGTACTTTGCTTTCAGGATTTGGGGAGAGAGAGATTTGCTGTTCTACAATTCCTTGGTCTTCCGTCATTAGTAGAACTAGGGTTTTATAAGAGAAAAGAACAATAGGCTTTTAAGGTTTTTCACTGTGACCTTTTCTTTTAGTGGGTTAAGTATGAAATAAAGGGAACAGAAAAGATAAGAGTCCAATCCTACACGCAAGACAGATACCAGAACAGAAATCATCTCCCGCCTATGGTTTGGGCGGGAGATTGGGCGGCCCGGATGGATGGCCGCCAACTGGAACTCCGAGCCCTCCATTCGAGCCGACCCCCCAGTCAACAAGCTGAACCGACTGGGGGGTCGGCTCGGATGGAGGACTCGGATCCCTCCGAGTGCTAGATGGCGGCCATCCATCCGGGCCGCCCAGTCTCCCGCCCAAACCCAGGCGGGAGACGATTTGGATCCCAGATACCAAGCTATCTGTACTTGGAATTGAAGTTTCTGAATGACCTGAAAAACTAAGATTTTTCTCCGTTCGAATCAGTACTATGTTTTCTTCGAAATACATATATTATTAGTATATTATTTTAACGTAAAAGAAATAGCCATAAAATCTTATCTTAAGGTATTAATTTATAGAATACAGAATATTACTGCAAATCGATGGAAATAAATCCAGAGTATGAGGAGCTTGGATCTGCTTTTGTTGCCAACGCTTTTTCCACTAACATCTAAATTTTGAAGAGGTTTGCAAGCACCTAAATATTGAAGGTTTGCATTGAAATACATATTTCTAATTTTTATTTGGTATTGATTATTGAGTAACATCGATGGAAGTTCTCCAGTATAGAACTATAGTATTGTTAGGAGGGAAGTGATCCCTCCACTTAAAATCTTACACGTGTCCAGTTGGGCCTTCGGAGTCTGAGCGCTCGGAGTATCTCGCGCTCGTCCTCGTGCATTCGGCCTATTGTGCACATTGCCTCTTATGCGTTCGGCCTCCCTGGTAGCGCTCGGATAATCAGTCCTACTCGGCTATAGTTCTCAGACTGAGCCAGAGTCCTAATGTGATTAGGATTATCTCCGAGGAGTCCTTCTCCCAATATGATACGACACCGACTATCCCGGTGGGCCGTTACTCACACGCCAACAGGTGTCAATCCCAGAGCTGACCGACTTAGCTTCCTTGGCTAAGGTCTCCGACTCCTACTCGGAGTCTACTGCCCAGGCGTCCCACAGAGCGACACATGGCAATCCTATTGGCGATCTACTTCCCTGAGTCCTGGTGCTTCCATGCTTCTTCCCAATCTATAAGTAGAGGTCATCCCCCAAGGTAAACCCTTATGCTTTAACGCACTTACAAGCTACAAGTTATTATTGCTCATCTCACATGCTCACACTCATTCATCGCCCCACTCTCTCTAAACTGGAGACAGCCTTCTGCTATCTCTTGACTGTTTACCTTGGAATCTCATTTAGGCAATTGAGGGTAACCGGGGCTTAGGCACCCCCTCCTTTGTCTCTTCTCTGTTGTTGCAGATAACTCAGAGCGTGGATCAACGGGCGATTTCCAACCTTAACAGTTTGGCGCCCACCGTGGGGCCTTCATTCGACTGAGTTTAGTGTGCACATATCTTTGTTTCGATGGCTCACCGAAGAACTCGAGGACGGATGTCGCACGCCCTTTCTGAGGCATCAGTGCACATGGACAGTACCGAAAGCACGACGGGGGAGGACCGTGGACCTACACCTCTGGTGCCAGAACCCGCACCAATCCCAGAACCGGTACCATTGCAGGCACCAGCGCCTGCCCTGAGCCACACACCATCGGTAGATCGACCACAGCCTCCTCCCGAGTACGTCACTCGCCAGCAGTTCGACGAGTTGAAACAGCAAATTGAACAGCTTACTCAAGTCTTAAGAGGGGCTCGAGCAAGCAATTCGGTAGTAGCGAGAGAGAATCCCCAGCCGGTGCCGAATCCCCCACTTCCACCGGAAGCCCCGCAAGCGGTCCATCCGCCAAGGGCGAGGGCAGGCCCGGCCAACGCTGTGCCGAACAACCCCCCGGGTGATCAGGCTCCCGGACGAAGCGTAGCTCGGCCCGCCGGTCAGAATCCCCCGCCGCACCAGCGCCAGGCGCCCATAGCGCCGCCTCCTGCCGGAGGCCCGGGGTCCTTCCTCGATAACCTCCGGAGGGAAAGAATTAATGACGAAACACCCGGTTCTGGTCCTCAGCCTCCGGACACCCCACAGTTCGAGGTCGAGCGGCGTCTACTCAATATCACATCTCGACTTCAGCAGGTGGAGCAAAACAAGACCGCCCCGCCGAGAACGGCCTACACTGCAATCACGGCGCTCTCGGACGAGATCATGAGGGCACCACCCCCTGACAACTTCAAGATGCCGGTCTTGGACTCCTACCATGGGAGTACCGACCCCGAGCAGCACCTAGACGCTTTCGTCTCTACAACACTATTCTACCCCCTGAGCGACGGCCTCATCTGCAGGATGTTTCCCTCGACGCTCCGGGGAGCTGCCCGTACGTGGTTCAATAATCTCCCGGCAAGAGCATTAACTCGTTCGAACAGCTATCGAACAAGTTCTTGACGCACTTCCAAGCAGGCCGAGTGCGCAAGAAAACCTCGTACCATCTGTCGACAGTGAAGCAGCAGAAAGACGAGTTCCTTAGGGAATTCATCAAGCGCTTCAACAATGAGGTGCTTGAGATCAAGGACGTTGAGCCCGCGGTCCACATGTCTAGCCTGCAGGCCGGCGTCACCGATCGTCAGCTTTGTTGGTCCCTTGCCAAAAAACCGCCGAAGAACCTGGACGACTTGCTCGCCAGGTGTGAGAAATATGCCTCCGCAGACGAGACGACTCGGGCGCAGAAAAACAACACCGTGAACAATCTGCAGGCCACTACGAAGCCGGCAGACAAAAAAAGGTCTAAGGCGGCCGACCCGGCACCAAGCCCGGGAGACTCTAAGAATCAAAAGTCTGGAAGGGATCAGACCTACCGGCACCCCTACAAGACATTCGAGTATTACACTCCGCTGAACACCTCGATGACGGAGATCCTCGAAGTAATCAAGAATGATCGGAACCTCCGACCACCGCCAAAAGCACTCGGCAGTGGAAGGAATAAGGATCACTCCCGTTTCTGTCGCTTCCATCGCGACTATGGCCATGAGACCGAAGAATGCAAGTACCTCAAAGGGGAGATTGAGGACCTCATTAGACGAGGATATTATGGCAACTTCGTCCGACACGCAGACAGGGGACCACCCCCTGCTCGGAGGGATCGCGGGTTACCGCCCCCACCTCCGAGAAATCCACAACCCAACAACTATCGTGTGGACGCGGGCGACAATCAGAACGTCGCTCGGAGGGACGACAGAGACCCTAATGGTGGGCCGGCTCCTCCCAGGCAGTGGGTCGGCGCCATCAAATTTGGCATCGTCGAAAACTCGCCAGGAGGGCAGAGAGGAAGAGTTCCAGTGAAAGAAAGACTCGGAGGCCGACAACATGCCCAGTCCGAGTCCATCTCGGCCTCAAAGAGAAGAAAAGCCGAACGCAGATTTGTCGGCAGTCCACCCCCGGAGAACCGACCACGCACATCTATGGGTCTGCGCATCCCTGGAGACAGTGGCGTCTATGCCGTCACCAAAGGACCTCAAGACGAGGGCAAGCCAGTCCTCACAATCATAGGAGGGCCCGCCGCCGGGAACACCTCCAACAGGTCCGCAAAGGCGTACTCCCGTCTGGTGGCCAAGACGGAGTGGCCGTCGAAGAGAGCCCGGACCGGAGAAGTCATTACCTTCAGCGACGAAGATCTAGTCAACGTTGCGGTTCCCCATGAAGATGCCCTTGTCTTCACGGCCGGGATCGGACACTGCGATATCGCGAAGTGCCTGGTCGACACCGGGAGCTCGGTAGACATTATATTCTACCATGCATATCAGAGGATGCAGCTGACGGATGACCAGCTCCGTCCCGTCACTTTCGACCTTATCAGCTTCTCCGGGGACCCAGTTACGGTGAAAGGGGGCATTCAATTGCCTGTCATTCTCGGCCAGAAGCCCAGGCAGCGTCAAGTGGTGGTCGAATTCATGGTGGTTGACCGACCATTGGCTCATAATGTCATCCTCAGCAGGCCCTCGCTGAACAAATTGAAGGCCTGTATGTCCACCTACTACCTGGTAATGAAGTTCCCGACTGAGGACGGAGTCGGAGAGTGCCGAACAGACCAGGACATCTCACGCAGGTGGTACGCCACTGAGGTGAAAAACAGTCAGCGTGCCCTGAAGTCGGCACAGGTGAACAAGATTGATCATCCCAAGGACCCCTCTCCCAACCGAGGGGAACCCGCAGAAGAACTCCTGTAAATTCTGATTGCGGACAATCAATCGGAGAAGACGTTCCAGGTCGGCCCAGGTCGGCTCCTTGTTGCCCGAGGAACAAAGAGAAGAATTGATCGAATTCCTAAGGCAGAACCTCGATGTCTTCGCATGGTCGGCCTCTGACATGCCGGGGATACCGAGGGAGGTAATTGAACACCACTTAGCGGTCGACCCGCAGCATAGGCCGGTGCGACAGAAGAAGAGGAGTTTTGCACCCGCCCGACAGTCAGCCATAGACGAAGAGGTGCAGAAACTGCTGGCGGGAAACTTCATACGGGAGGTCGACTACCCGGACTGGTTGGCCAACGTGGTTATGGTGCCAAAGTCTAATGGCAAATGGCGGATTTGCATAGACTTCACCGGCCTCAATAAAGCCTGCCTGAAAGACAGCTACCCGCTGCCGCACATTGACCAACTGATTGATGCCACGGCCGGAGATAATTGCTGAGTTTCCTTGACGCATACTCTGGCTACAACCAGATAAAGATGCGGAAGGCCGACGAAGAGTGCACATCCTTCGTCACAAATCAGGGGCTCTTCTGCTATACGGTCATGCCTTTTGGCCTTAAAAATGCAGGAGCCACCTATCAGAGGCTGGTCAACAAAGTCTTCAGAGGACAGATTGGCCGCAACATGGAGGTGTATGTGGACGACTTCCTTGTCAAGAGTACACAATCTGGTCGGCACCTAGCCGACCTTGGTTAAGCATTCCAAGTCCTCCGAAGGCACAGCATGAAGCTCAACCCTACAAAGTGCGCCTTCGGAGTTGGATCAGGAAAATTCTTGGGATTCATGGTCTCGCAAAGGGGAATCGAGGCCAATCCCTCAAAAATCAAGGCAATCCTAGACATGGCTGCGCCCACAAAAGGGAAACAAGTGCAAGAGCTGAATGGCCGAATAGCCGCACTCGACCGCTTCATGTCCAAATCTGCCGAGCGCTACCTCCTTTTCTTCAAAACTCTGAAGGGAGCCGGGAAGTTTGAATGGACCGAGGAGTGTCAGAAGGCCTTCGAAGACCTGAAGGCGTATTTATCCTCGCCCCCCCTGCTCGTGAAGCCGAACCCGGGGGACGAGTTGCAATTGTACCTCGGGGTATCCGACCGCGCAGTCAGCGCCGTCCTGATAAAGGAAGAGGACAAGGTCCAGCGGCCGATCTATTACGTCAGCAAAGTACTGCTCGACGCAAAAACCAGGTACAAGCCGATTGAAAAACTAGCACTTGCACTGGTCACCTCCGCCCGGAAGCTCCGCCCGTACTTCCAAGCGTATCCGATATCGGTGCTCACAAACACGCCACTGAAGAAGGTGTTGTCCAAGCCCGATGTATCCGGACGACTTATAAACTGGGCAGTAGAACTCGGTGAGTTCGACATCAAATACGTACCCAGAACGGCCATCAAGGCACAAGCCCTGGTGGACTTTATAGTCGAAAGTACTCTACCCGATCAGGATTTTGCGGAACCTCAGGCGGTACCGCCTTCGGAACAAGCTGAAGCCGCCTGGACCCTGAACTTCGACGGTTCCTCCATGGAAAACAAAGCAGGGGCAGGAATAATTTTGAGAAGCCCAGAAGGATTTAAAATACGATCCGCTATTATATTTGGGTTCAGGGCAACCAACAACGAGGCCGAGTACGAGGCTCTACTAGCCGGACTCAAACTGGCCAAAAGCCTAGCCGTCCGTCGGCTAGTGATACAGGGTGACTCTCAGTTAGTCATCCGCCAAGCACAAGGGGACTACGAAGCTAGATAGCCCGAGATGCAGAAATACCTCGAAAGGGTAAACTCGGCCATCGCAACCTTCCAAAGCGTCGAGTTGCAATATGTTGGCCGCGAAGAAAACGCCGAAGCCGACGAACTATCAAGGTTATCCCTAGCAGACATCAATGCAATGGACTCTGCCGTGTACGTGGAATTCTTGGACCACGCCAGCACCTCTGTTGAAGTCGTAGCCCCCGTCGGAGTCGCATCCAGTTGGTACGATGACATATATCAATACCTCCAGACGGGCGCCCTGCCGACTGACAGGAAAGATGCTCGCCGCATCCAAGCCAAGTCCCGGCAATACACCATACACAATGATGTACTATACAGGAGATCTTATACCCTACCACTGCTCAGGTGCTTGCGGTCAGACGAGGCTGACAGCGTTATGAGAGAAGTCCATGAAGGCATATGCGGCCGACACCAGGGCGGACGATAGCTCTTCCAAAAGATCCTCCGCCAGGGCTACCATTGGCCAAAAATGCACGACGATTGCATTGAGCTGGTCCGTAGATGCGACAAGTGCCAGTTTTATGCACCTGTACAGCATGCTCCGGCCGCGCCATTACAGCCGATTACGAGCCCCCTCCCCTTCGCCATATGAGGTATGGACATCATGAGGCCCGTACCCCAAGCCACTTATCAATGGAAATACGTCATAGTGGCCATCGATTACTTCACCAAATGGATCGAAGTCGAGGCCGTGGCCAAGATCGACACCCACAAAGTGGAACAGTTCTTCCGCCACTCGGTCATGTACAGGTTCGGTGTACCAAGGATCCTTGTGACGGACAACGGAACTCAGTTCTCCAGTGCATCCTTCGCAAACTTTTGCGAAGAGTTCCGAATAGACCACAGGTTTGGGTCAGTCGGGCATCCGCAAACAAGCGGTCAAACTGAGGCCACCAACAAAACAATATTGGCCGGCCTGAAAAAGATGGTGGCCGACCAGAAGGAGAAATGGGTCGACATGTTACCCAGTATCGTCTGGTCGTACAGAACAACTAGCCGAACACCTACCGAGAAGACGCCCTTCATGCTTGCCTTCGGCACGGAGGCAGTCGTCCCTGTCGAAGTGTTCCATCCCACATTCTGAATGCTAAACTTTAACGAGTGCACCAACTCCGACGACCTGCGCACAAACCTTGACAACCTCGAGGATGTGCGCGAGTCGGCAGCATTTCGAATGGCGGATTATCAGCAGACTACAGCTCGGCATTATGACAAGATAGTCCGACTTAAACAATTTAAGGTCGGAGATCTTGTCCTCCGAAAGACTGCAGTCTCCGACCCCACCAATCAGGGAAAAATGGCCAAAAACTGGGAAGGGCCATACCGCGTACTAAGGACAGGACGACCAGACTCTTACAAGTTGGTCACCATGGACAGCGATGAAATTCCGAGGACATGGCATGCCACCAACCTTCGGAAATACTATCAGTAGTCCACTCTTTCACAAATTTTTCAATTTTTTAATTTTAATTGTAATATCAGACCCCATGAGGGCATCCGCTCATTTTCTTTTAATACAAGGCAGTATCATTCAGTCAACTTAATCTGTGAGTTCTACCGGCACAGCCGATTGCAAACATGGCCGCATATCTTCCTACCAAGGTCCACAAGCAGACCAAGGTAGCATGAAGATCATACTCGTACCTTCCGACCATGGTCCACAAGCAGACCATGCTCGCATGAAGGCCATATCTTCCTACCAAGGTCCACAAGCAGACCAAGGTAGCATGAAGATCATACTCGTACCTTTCGACCATGGTCCACAAGCAGACCATGCTCGCATGAAGGCCATATCTTCTTACCAAGGTCCACAAGCAGACCAAGGTAGCATGAAGATCATACTCGTACCTTTCGACCATGGTCCACAAGTAGACCATGCTCGCATGAAGGCCATATCTTCCTACCAAGGTCCACAAGCAGACCAAGGTAGCATGAAGATCATACTTGTACCTTCCGACCATGGTCCACAAGCAGACCATGCTCGCATGAAGGCCATATCCCCCTACCAAGGTCCACAAGCAGACCAAGGTAGCAAAGATCATACTTGTACCTTCCGACCATGGTCCACAAGTTGACCATGCTCGCATGAAAGATACAATCATAACTCCCTACCACGGTCCACGAAATGGTCAAGGAAACATGGGGGTCGTTTGTACCAAGTGCCCTCGGCTAGCCTCCGTGCCAAGCCGACGACACTTCCGGGGAAGGACGGCCTTAGCTACTTTGGTTCTTAATTACTACGCAGTCGGAATCGGAGTCGGAAAGTTTGAATACGCTACTCGGCCTTAGCTACTTAGAAGAAAAATAAAAATGGAAGACACAATGGAAGAAAAAGACAAATAAATTTTCATTAATGAGTACCCTAGAAGGGCAATATTACAGATGTACAAAAACTAAAAAAAAAAAAATAGTATCTATACAAGTTTACAAGGGGAGCATTTTTTCCTCGGCGGTCGCAGCGGCCGGGTCTGCCAGATCCTCGGCGGGCAGTGTAAGTTCGGGGAGCTCCACCAGTGGAGTCTGCGGCACCTCGTAGGGGGGAAGGTCGTCATCGAACGCAGGGGCAGCCTTGGCCTCCTTAGCCGGCTCCGCCAAAACTTCTTTAGTGGCCGGCAGAGTCTCCTCGGACGCTGCGGCATTTAATTCTTCAATCTGGACGACAATCAAAATTTTCGACCAGTTTATCATGAGGGCCCCCTTGTCCCTCAGCTGATCCCTCAGGAACATTACTCCCCTCTCGAAGTAGCCGCTGGCTGCCTCCTCGACTTCTTCATCAAATTGGGCCGATGACTTGTACTCGTCCTGGTGTTGCTCTTCGGCCTTGACCAACGCCTCCATGGCACTCCGAGCATCGTCCTTGAAATTTTTCAGATTCTCCTCCAGCTCCTTCAGGCGCTCCTCCAGCTTCTGACGGGCTTGCACTTCAGCCTGCAGGTCGCCATCGGTTTTCTTCCGCCCGTCCTCGGAAGTCCGGAGCTTCTCTTCAACGGAGAGCACCTTTTTGCGCTCCGTGTCAAGATCAGCCTTAGCCTTGGTCAATGACGCCTCGAGGGTGCTCTTCTCCTTGACGAGGCCCTCGACCTTCGATGATTTATTTGCGAAGTTCTCCTCAGTGGCCTGCAGGGCCTCGCGCAAGGAGATCTCCAGAACATCCTTCTCGTCCAGGTCGACATATGCTCGGCACAGTCTTTCGCTAAGCTCGGAGAAGTGGTTCGTAGCCTGCACCAGACGACAATCACCCGGTCAGTACATATGGAAACACAACAAAAGCAACAATCAGGGGCCGATCAATACCTGGACGAGAGTAGTAAATCCGCGGGAGTAGATTTCCTCGTGAGCCAGGCAGGCCGTGAACTTGATGTCTTCCGGCAAGCGCCCCTCTGTGGCCACGATCCTGGCCGCCCTCTGGCTCTTAAAAACCGAGTCTGTAGGCCTTAGCTTAAGCGCAGGGTGAAAGGCCATTGTCGTAGCCGTTTGCTTCTCACCCTGCTGGCGAGCCCCACCTTCGGCCTCTCCTCTGGTGGCTCCGGAGGCTGCTGTCGGATCGGCTACCCTGGGGCTGTTGCCAGCCCCCTTGGCTTTGGAAGAAGCAGCACCCTTGGGCTCGGCTGCCGAGGGAACTACTGTCTGGAGGGGCTGGGCGTCCACCACACCTCCTTGGGTAGGCTAGACTTCCTTCGTCGCAGCCTCAGCCGTTCTCCCCTCTCCACCGTCGAGTCGAGGAGCTGGCCTCTTCTTGTAAATGTCGGCTGGGAGCTCGGCAGCCGACTTAATCTTCTTTTTTGGGGGCTCCTCGGGCATGGGCCCCTTACCCTTGGCCTCTGCCATGGCTGCTGGTCCCCTCCGAGGGTGGGAATCTGCCTCACCACTGATAGGCTGAGCTTTGGGTCCTGCTCGGACGCTGACGATTTGAACCCCCTTTTCGGCATCGACCTTCCGTTTGGCCATTATCCGAGCGACGATCTTGTCATCCTTGAATTTCACTGCAATAAGAAGGTGGTCAGTAACATAAACAGAACAACACAAGAAAGACCTAATGTTGTTAAACTCACCAAGAAGACCGTGTCCGGCCAACTACACGGGATCTGCAAGGTCGGAGAGGTACACAGTTTCCCCAACCATCATCTTCTTCAGAGTCGTTCTCTCTTCCGCCATCAGGAAGGGAATTTTATTGAACCCTGTGGCGCCGACCACCAACCAGACGTTTGACAGAGGGAGAGGTGGACCGCCCGCAGCAGGACCCACGAAGAAGAACTTGTCCTTCCACCCGTGGATGGAGGAAGGCTTCTGGGAGATGGCCGGGAGCTTCTTCCCGCCCCTCTGGCTAAAGAAGTACCACCCAGTCATGGCCCGAGCTTCATTTAAGCTGGTCAACTAAAAGACCGACCGGAAGAGGTTCGCGGTCAAAGTCTCGCCAAGACGGCGGACGAAAATGATGAAGGCAAAGATGCATCGCCACCCATTCGGAGCGAGTTGGGAGGGGGCGATGCGATACGTCTGTAGAATCTCTACAACCAAGGGGTGGAAGGGGAACCTAAACCCTGATTTCAGAGTGTGCTCGTACACACAGATCTCCGACGTGAGCACGGAACAGGCCCGTTCGTCGGAGGTAGGGAGCCGAGGTCGGACATTTGTCATCGGCTCCTCGAGCTGGTATGCCCGACAGACCGATAACAAGGCCGCCTCAATCTTAATTTTACTCGGAATTCTCCAGGCCGGGACGGTAGCGAAGGACGCTACCGGCGGTCGGCCACCCCTCTGGCAGGAAGCCTGTTTGGGTGGAGGGCCCGCGGGACGACCGCGCTCTTCCGCCTCAGAGGAACTTTTCTCAGATTCCTCCAGGCTAGAAGCCCTAGATTCATCAGACCATCCTCCGCCAGAGGAAGATGATCTATTAGAGGAAGAAGTTTGGGACTGGGTCATTCTTCTGGTCACTCTCACCATACCGGAAGATGTGACGCTGTTAGAAGAGAAACTACTGAGCATGAACTGAAAGACGAACGATTAGAAAACTTACTGGTTGCAGAAAAGACGACTGAATGCACGAAGGAAAGCTTGAAGACAGAGATCGACTGGACTCCGAGTGCTCTGGGGGAACTCCGATCGCAATTGAGGCAAATGGTTGAATGACTGAGGTAGGAAGGTATTTATAGGGTGAGCGACCGAGAACTGTCTCTTCGGGTTCCGGACACGCGTTATGGTCCCATTGGCTGTCCTCTGCTACGCCGGGCGCGACGTGACTGATTGATGTGCGCAATGATGGCGCACGTTCTCGAGGCGCTCAGCTTCCTGTAGACCGTCGGATTAATGCGACGATCCGTGTGCACCGCGTTCTCAGCCATTCGATGCACTCAATCGATTCCGAAGCAAATAGCATTTAATGGCATTCATTCTCGAAGTGCACTGCCACTCGGTGTCCATTGGATCGTGGATCGATCCGCGTCAAATTGGGAGATCAACGGTTGTACACTCTTGCATGAACCGATACTGGTGCCTCGAGCCCCGCGCCTCAACCAATCGTGCAGACAGAATGCAACCGTTTCTCCTTGGGAACAGCCTGTCATTTAATGCATCTGTCCGTCTGATATTCGGCCTCGTACGACGCAGGTCTTTTCAATATTAAGCTTATTGCCCTGCCGAATTCGCTGCATCCGACAGCGCAAGGGGCATCTGTTAGGAGGGAAGTGATCCCTCCACTTAAAATCTTACACGTGTCTAGTTGGGCCTTCGGAGTCTGGGCGCTCGGAGTATCTCGCGCTCGTCCTCGTGCATTCGGCCTATTGTGCACATGGCCTCTTATGCGCTCGGCCTCCCTGGTAGCGCTCGGATAATCAGTCCTACTCGGCTATAGTTCTCAGACTGAGCCAGAGTCCTAATGTGATTAGGATTATCTCCGAGGAGTCCTTCTCCCAGTATGATACGACACCGACTATCCCGGTGGGCCGTTACTCACACGCCAACAGGTGTCAATCCCAGAGCTGACCGACTTAGCTTCCTTGGCTAAGGTCTCCGACTCCTACTCGGAGTCTACTGCCCAGGCGTCCCACAGAGCAACACATGGCAGTCCTATTGGCGATCTACTTCCCTGAGTCCCGGTGCTTCCATGCTTCTTCCCAATCTATAAGTAGAGGTCATCCCCCAAGGTAAACCCTTATGCTTTAACGCACTTACAAGCTACAAGTTATTATTGCTCATCCCACACGCTCACACTCATTCATCGCCCCACTCTCTCTAAACTGGAGACAGCCTTCTGCTATTCTTGACTGTTTACCTTGGGAATCTCATTTAGGCATCGGAGGGTAACCGGGGCTTAGGCGCCCCCTCCTTTGTCTCTTCTCTGTTGTTGCAGGTAACTCAGAGCGTGGATCAACAGGCGATTTCCAACCGTAACAAGTATATATGCCATTTGTATACATTCTTTTCAGCTGTTGCTCTCCTGTTTCTTACAATCGCTTTTTGTGAAGGAGTAGGATTCTCGTTTCAGTTATTGTGTGTTTGCTCTTATACTTGAAATTTTAGTGGCTCGAGGACACAAAAAATAGCTGGATTTTCATTTACAGTACATAGATGTCATAGATCCAAATACTACATGTGTGGATCATCATGTAGTATTTGGATCATTATTTATCAATTGAGATGCATTTTACTTTTTATCTTTAAGAATTTAACAAATTTACTTTTTATATTTATGTTTTGGAGATCCCCTCCTCATATATTGATTCCTTTGGATTGTTTCCATGTGTTTGTCCCTCTAGTTTTCTTCAAGGACTACATGGGATTTCCTTTACTGATGGAACCTGATTTCCATGACTATAGCTGTTAGGTAAAATGGTTTACTATTTAGTTATTTAGGTTTAGAGTTGAAAGTGCTTGATGTTATCTGTTTAAATTCCACCTAGTATTGACAACTTTCTGGATCCACCTAGTAGTTTTGACAACTTTCTGTAGGCATCAGGTAGTATTGTCACCTGTCTGTAGGCGTTGTATTATGTCGATCATCGTATAATTCAATCTATTGTTAAGACGATAGCCTAATGTGCTTTATTTTCTGATGTTGCAACAAGTATTAAAATTGACGATCAAATCTTATGCCTAAACATTCTTGCTTTCCCTATTATTATCAAGTCCTATATCATTAACAGTTTTCAGATGTAAGTTGATAGCCAGAGGTAATTTCATTATTATTAGTGAATAACAATGTATCATACGCATGGCCTATCTAAGTACTGATTTCACCAAATGCATGTGATCTTTACTGAAATGATCATGTGCAAGAGCATTTTTACAAGGATTGGGATCAGATAAGGCATTATGTACTTTGTTTAACAAGTTATATGATACAGAATGGATTATATATATGGCAGCATTTTGTGGGAAATAACGCTATATGGGCATTCGAACCAATATAAGCACACTTAAGAAACGCCATTGTAGCAGAATATACACCGGCGTTTATACAAAACACCGAGGTGAGTATGCTCTCTCACCCTTTTGTCTTATGTTGCGGCATTTAAGAAAACACCGTTATAGTGTCACTTATAACGGCGTTTCTAATATAGCAATATTTTCACGGGTGTTCATAAAACTGCCGTAATACAACTGTGATGGTACCTTTACCGGCACATCTGCGGGGTATGAAGAAACGCCAGTGAATGCTTTTGCTGGCATTTATTTGATCTAGGGCGGCGTTTATAACTGCCGCCATTGACCAAAATTCATGTACTGTTGGTTCTAGGTCTTCCAAACTTTCAAAACGCCCCTAAATCATGATTTTAAAGTTGATTTCGTACTAAGTAATCCATTTAAATAGGAATAAAATAATCATACTTTGAATTACATGCTTGTAGGGCAGGAATTGGACGATTCTACCCTTTCTTGCTGATCTACTGTGAACCCTCGAAGTTAGCAGAATATTGGTGAGGAGAACATCTACCCAGACCTGATTTTTGTTGTATGACTTGTTGTATAACTTAACTATGCTTGTTATTAGGTTTCTTGTGATCGATTGAATTATGTAATGATTATGCAATTGTTTACAATACTTTTTCTAATTTTTTGTTATGGGATGTAATGCATTCTTCTATAATTTGGTTACTATGATGTGGAATGATTGAAAGATAGGAACTTAGAACTTAGAAAATTTGATAATTCCAAGGGATTACTTGTTTAAGCATAAAAGCAAAGTATATGAGCGAATGAAAAGTGGAATTTTCCAAACCCACGTGATATGTTTGACTTCTGGCAGGAGGCCAAAGTGTGAAAAGTAATAAAGAAGAAATTAGAAATGCAAAGTCATGATTGAAGGATAATTAGAATTTGTGTTACTGTCCCCTTCTCCTTAAGGGGTTCGGTAATGAGTAGAAATAAGTAGCATATAGAAATGAGGATTTCATGTTGGTCATGTGTTGTCATTGTTAGTAAGTTATAGAAATCAGGATTTCATGTTGGCCATGTATTGTCATTGTTGGTAACATGGCTGATGTGGCTGTGTAGATGAACTTATAGTCTGAGAAATGAGGAGAGAGAGCATTAGTGTAGGAGAGAGAGTGTCTATGCAAATGGCAGAACTGAGGGAACCTTGGGTACGTGTTCTACAACTTGGAGAAAGTGTGGGTCCCAATAATGTGGTGGCTAATGTTTGTTGTAGTAGCAAAGTATTGTGATGAAAGGAGTAGAGACAAAAGAGGAGAGAAAGTACCTAGGCCCCACTACCTCCCACTAGTGACTTGGACAAGTGGGTCCTACTGATGATGTGGCTTATGGGTGCATGTTGTGGTGAGAGAAGAAAGAGAGAAAAGAAGGAGAGAGAAGATGAGGTGGTAGCTGAGGTGGCAAAACCTAGCCACATGGCCCTGGCAGCCAAGGCCAAATGGGCATGCCACATGCCTTCGGCAAGGCCCAGCAGTGTTGTGGGCAGCCACAACATGAGGTAGGCACATGGTGCCCTCGGCAAGGGCAGTAGCTGCCATGGGCAGACATGCCACAAGCCATGACACGAGGCCATGCTGCATGTGGCCATAGCAGCAGTGCCACAGAAGTAGGGCCGCAAGCAACAAAGCCCACAAACCTTGCCGCATGCAGGCAGACACAGCCCTTCCCGCAAGCCCTCCTGCATGCACACAAGGTGTTTGATGCTTTGCCAGGAGAGAGAGACACCTCTCTGTGTCACACCCTAATTCTGACTAAACCAGAAGTGTAAGTGAACTGCCACTAAACCAACAGTTCACACCAGGATCTCAATAAAATCGTGTTGACACACACAAACCACTGAACATAACCACAATCAGAATATAATAATTCAGCAAAAGTCTTAACATAAATGAACTGAGTTGCTATTGATAAATAAATAAAGTTGCCAAGTTATCTCAAGTACCAAAACGTAAATAAATATTTATTACATTGTTTACGAATCCAACTAAAAATAAAATGACTAAAGAAATCCTAGAGGTACATACAAAAGTGGCACTTGCATGACTCGTCATGTTTGTTAACACCTGCTTGCACACCCAGAGCTATAACACCACCATACACCAGAGCGTCTACGTAATCCTCCACAGTGTAACCTGCATCAACATCTAAAACATGTATATATACAAGGGTGAGCTCACAACTTAACTCAGTAAGGCAATCAAACAATGCAATAAGCAATATACATGAGATAACATTCACATTTGGTCTGGTATACTTGCACAGTGCTATGGTAAGGATAGGTGGCACTCCTCACCTCCATGCACGAGAGTGTGAGCATGCCCAAAGGATCACACCACTGTCGTCCTACATTACCCACTCCAGTATAGAGATAGAGCGAGAGTCTGGGGGTCAGGCTGAGCCACAGTCCCATGTCCTCCCCCTGATACCCTACACAGTATCAATACCTACACCCCTATTGATGAGGGCTTGCAAGTGGGTTTGTCACTAACCAATCCTACATGTCATCACAGTATCCAAGGCCCTAACCCAATACAGCTCCTTATGGTATAGAGCTAGGGCTCGAGTCTAGTGGCCAGGCCATAGACCACAATGCCACGTCCGCCCCTTAATACCCTACCCTTACCAAGCACGCTAAAATAGTAGCGGTGTGAAAAGTTGCTAGTGTGAGGAATGATCCAAGACCCAGCCTTTCCCATTCTACACACCAACGAAAGCATTCACATGTCTAACACACAATCTTAGCAAAGCGAGTAAGCATAAACAAATATAATAACAGAAAGTAAGATGACATGTTAATTTGCACAACCATAAAGCCACAAACATAGGAATAATTAATAACGTTTTACTACTATTAATTAATTAGGGTTTAGGGCTGATTTCCTTACCTGACGCTTGGTTGGAAGCTTCATCTGTGTCATAAAGTCCAACTTGGCTGTCAACAGGTCCTACAAATCATTAGGGTTTGGTTAGAATTAGTCCCATAGGATTTGCGTTGGTCGAAAACCAACTGGGGTCGAAAAACCCCCTTTCTATACATGCCAATCACGTCGCAGGTCACTGTACAGTAGTAAGACCGGTATGGTCAATCGAACAACCTTGGTAGGCTTCTCGAGGGGTACCGATCTCAGCACCGATCGCACCTAATCCCATCAATATGGTCAACCGGTATGCCTCCGTAAGACCACCAACATAGTGTTCGTCTTTCATCAGTCTTATAACTTGACTTCTAGGGTTCCTCCTATGCATTCTAGGTCCAAGCTACGTATTAGGGTTTGTTTTATCTCCCATTCCAGTCTTACATTCTGATGAACCTTGGTTTAGAATTCAGATCTAGGGTTCATCGAACGAATTAAGGTTTATCAACAAAGTAGGGTTTTAGATCAATACCTAGTCTTGCATGGTATTGATCAATATTTAAATCACCCTAAGAACAAGAGAGGTACAGGCACTTACCGTTGGTCTATGGACTACGTTGTTCTCCTTCCGACGGAGTCTCCTCAGTTCCTTTCTCTTCTTCAGATCTCCTTCTCGTCTCTAGGGATTGTGGGAGTCAACAAAGAGGATCTTAAGAGGCTCAAAGAGGCAATATATAGACTAGATAGGTTTTAAAAGAGTTTCCTACGTATGGAAGGTCTCTAGGATTAAGATTTGGAAGGTGGGACCCATTGGGATTTTTTTCCCAAATCTAATAGTCAGCCACGTACAGACATATCGGTCGGCCGGTATGGTAGATCTGTATCATGAGACTAGGTCTCATGACACTTCCCATCTGGTCTGTTTCGACTATTTTTGTACATGAACTCTATGGTTTGTCATCCGCCCATCCCGTCTGGTCCAATTATGATTGGAAGACCTGTCAAGACACAAAATATTGGTTTAGATCGGATCATGGAGTGCAAGTTTTACAACTCCCCCACCCTTAAAAGAAATTTTGTTTCTAAAATTTCCATGTAGGTCTCACAATTTCCCCTCCCTTAAAAGAAATTTTGGCCTCGAAATTTGTACGTTCCTTCTTTGTCGAAAAGGTTGGGGTATTCCTTCCGCATCGCATTTTCCTCCTCCCATGTAATTTCTTCTACATCTTGGCTTTTCCAATGCACTTTGACGTAATAGATATCTCTATTCCAAAGGTATTGTACCTTTCGACTTATGAACATCACTGGTACCACCTCAAATGTTAAATCTTTTGTTAAGTCTGGTGGGTTTACTGTCAAGATGTGATAGGTCCCTGACATACTTATTTAATAGTGAGACGTGGAATACATCATGAACACCTGACAGAGATGGTGACAGGGCCAGCTGATATGCCACATTACCACGTCTGGTCAGTATCTCATACTGTCCCACATATCTGGGGCATAGCTTCCCCTTTTTATCGAACCACTTCAGACCCTGCACAAGTGATATCTTCAGAAATACCTTATCACCCACTATAAATTCTAGATCTCGATGTTTATTATCTGCATAATGCTTTTGTCGAACTTGGGCTGTCTTGACTCTTTCTTTAATTTGATCAATCGCTCGACAAGTTTCTTCTTCAAACTTCGATCCTACAATCTTTTTCTCTCCCACCTCGTTCCATAACAGAGGTGTCCGATATTTCTTTCCATGCAGTGCCTCATACGGAGCCATCTGGAATGTAGCCTGATAACTATTATTATAAGTGAACTTGATGAGCGATAACTTCTCATCCCAAGCTCCCTTAAAATCTATAGCACACGCTCGGAGCATATCCTCCAAGATCTAGATAGTTCTCTCTGACTGCCCATCTGTCTGAGGATGAAATGCTATACTGAATTTCAACTTGGTCCCCATGGCTTTCTGTAATCCTTCCCAAAACTTGGATGTAAAATGGGGATCTCTATCAAATACTATACTTTTTGGCACACTGTGAAGTCTGACTATATTGTCCACATACAGCTTGGCCAACCTATCCATGATGTACTGAGCTCTTACAGAGATGAAACAAGCCATCTTAGTGAGTGGCCAACTATCACCCAAACAGTGTCCACCAACCTTGGTATCAAGGATAGGCCAGTAACGAAGTCCACTGTAATACAATCTCACTTCCATGCTGGTTCTGATAGTGGCTGTAATAACCCCACAGGTCTTTGTCTCTCTGCTTTCACTTGCTGCCAATTCAGACATTGAAATACGAACCGAGCCACATCTACTTTCATACCCCTCCACCAGTACAATCTCTTTAGGTCATGGTACATCTTAGTGCTTTCTAGATGTACCGAATATGGGGTATTGTGAGCTTCTCTTATAATTTTGTTCCTAACGTCTGAGTGCTCATTCTCAGGTATATACAACCATCATCGACACCTGAGTACCTTGTCTGCATCCAAGGTGAAGTCAGGGTTGGTTTTACCCTTTTTTAGATCCTCTTGCACTGTCCTGAGGTGCGGATCTTGTAGGCTTGCTGCTTTCACCTCATCTATTAGATCTGGCAAAATCTTTAAAGCTACGAACATAAGCATGAACTTGTGAATCAAACCTTGCTCCATTGGATCCTCTACTAACTCTAGTATGTGCTATTCTTCATTCTTTATCAAGCCAGAGGCTGCAGAACATAGTGCGACATTTGTACTAGGTCCTGCCTCAGGTTTCAATGCCTACTTTCTGCTTAAAGCATTAGCCACCACATTTGCCTTACCCGAATGGTACTAGGTGTCACAATCATAGTATTTCAACAATTCCAACCACCTCCTCTGCCTCATATTCAGATCCTTCTGAGTGAAAAGGTAAGTTAGGCTCTTGTGATCAGACTTGATTTGAAATTTTTTACCATACAGATAATGCCTCCAATTCTTGATCGCATGAATAACCACTGCCAACTCCAGATCAAGCATAGGGTAATTCTTTTCATGCTCCTTTAGCTGTCTTGAAGTGTAGGTAATCACATGTTCTCCTTGCATCAATACACATCCCAGTCTAAAACCCAATGCATCCATATATAGAGTGAATGGTAGGCCTGGTGCTGAAATAGTCAAGATAGGTGCAGAGACTAATCTTGACTTCAGAGTTTGAAAGCACTTCTCACACTAATCCATCCATATGAATTTTTCTCATTTCTTGGTTAGCCTGGTGAGTGAAATGACAATCCTTGAATAGTCTTCCACAAATCTCCTGTAGTAACTAGCTAAACCCAGGAAGCTACGAATTTCAACAACTGACTTCGGTGCCTCTCATCCTACTATAGCTGCTATCTTGCTTGGGTCAACTTTGATGCCGTTTACAGATACTACGTGACCCAAGAAAGACACATCCTTAAGCCAAAATTCACACTTCTTGAATTTTGCATAGAGCTTCTCCCTTCTCAGCCTTTATAAGGCTGCTCTCAAGTGTGTTGCATGTGTATTCTTATCCTTTGAGTAGACCAATATGTCATCAATGAATACGATAATCGAAGTGTACAACATGTCATGAAGTCCCATATTTGATGCTGGGGCATTGGTCAACCCGAACGACATCACAAGGAACTCATAATGCCCATATATTGTCCTGAAAGCAATCTTCGAAATATCTCCAGCCTTGATCTTCAGTTGGTGATACCCAGATCTAAGATCAATCTTCGAGAAAACCTTTGCACCTTGCAACTAATCGAACAGGTCATCAATCCTAGGCAAAGGGTATCTATTCTTGATGGTCAATTTGTTTAACTCGTGGTAGTCGATACATAGACATATGCTACCATCCTTCTTCTTCACGAAAAATATAGGTGTTCCCCACGACGATATACTTGGTCGTATGAAACCCTTATTTAGTAATTCTTGTAGCTGGGTCTTTAAATCTTTCAACTCTGTAGGGGCCATCCTATAAGGTGCCTTAGACACCGGTGCCAACCTTGGCATAAGGCATATCATGAACTCTGTAGCCCTATCTGGAGGTAGTCAAGGTAAATCCTCTGGAAATATATTTGGGAACTCTTATACCACATCTAGATCTTCCATCATTGGCACCTCTACAGTGAGATCAACTACAGACACTAGGTATCCAACTCCTATTTTCTCTAGGCATCTCTTAGCTTTAAGAGTAGAGAGGATAAGCTTTTGCTTCCTAGGAAGTTTAGTTCCTATAAAGCTAAACTCCTTTCCACCATCATCCTAGAAAGCAAGCTTCCTTTTGGTGCATAATAAAATAGTTGAATGTTGGATTAACCAATCCATCCCCAAGATGACGTCAAAGTTTGCCATCTCAAGTTGAATCAGATTTACTTCTAGGTTCCACCCATCAATATGAACTGGGCAAGGCCCATAGCATTTATTCAAAACTATTTCCAATCCCAATGGAGATCACACTATCAAGCTCGGAGTCAAGGGCTTGACAAGTAACTCCAATTTCTTCTGAAAGGATATAAAGACAAAAGAATAGGTAGCCCCAAAGTAGAAGAGGACTCTGGCGGGTACACCAGCTATATCTACAGTTCCTGAAGTTTAATTTAACCCTTAGTCTACATGCTCACACATAATCATGCCATAAACAAAAGAGTAAAGAACAGAATCATACCAGTAACCACATCAGGTGATGCGGTTGCTTCCTCAGCAATGATTGCAAACATTTTCCCCTGTTGTTGTGGTTGCTTCTTGGGTTGTGTACAAGTTTTGGCATAGTGATCCATCTGCTGGCAGTTGAAGCATTTGACGTTACTATTCTGACCAGCTATCTGCTGCAATGGTGTTGCAATAGTCCTTGTTGGCATAGTTGTAGCCTGGGCTTTGTAAGGACAAAAAGGTCTGGTATTCCCTCGACCAGGTGCCTCAGTAGTAGGCCTCTTCAGACCCCTGTTCTGAGCAAAGAAGCTATCCCTTTGGCTTGACTCAATAACCCGTGCAATCTGTACAGCTTCATTATATACCTTCTTCTCTAACCCAGGACATGCTCACGAATGCTCCCTCTCAGACCCATGGTGAACCTTCTGTTCTTAGTTTATTCTTCATGCATACTAGTTGGGGCAAAGAAAAATAGCTCTTTATACCTCTATTGGTATGCATCCACTGTCATCTGAGACTGTTGCAAGCTGAGGAATTCCTTTTCCATTTGATCTCGAAAACTCCTTGGAAAGTACTTATCAAATAAAGCATCTTTGAATATTTCCCAAGTGATCTAAGTATGCTTCATCTCCAAGTACGGCCATGTAGAATTCCACCAGGCATTTGCTTCTTCCCTCAGTTGCGTCTTCCCTCAGCATGTGCATAGCAAACAGCACATTCTCATCTTTCGTGCATGTCATCAAACGAAAGGTCTTCCTTATCTTAGCTATCTACTATGCTGGCCACAATGGTTTTCCTGGCTTCCTAGTAAAGGTAGGGGGTGATGGGGATGAGCATATGGAGGATGTCCCAACTCCTACACCACAGCATATCCCAGTAGCAGGACCCTCTCGGCCCCCTTTAGATCCGGTAATGGCGATGCTCTTAGAGATCTGAGATTCTCATCACGCAGTGCATCGTCGAGGAGAGAAACTCACCCGTAGTCTCTGGGTCACATAAGATCAGGTGCACTAGCTCACGGAGGTGTACAAGCTGGACTACGACATCATTGAGCCGATACACCCAGGCCCCCGACCCCATGATAGCCCAGCACATAGTTTTTTTTCCCTCTTTATGTTTATAGTTCCTTTTTTATAACAGGGTAACTGTCCGACGTGTGGACTATACCTTGTCATACAATTCAAATTTGCTTTTCGAAATATTATTTGTTTATATGGTTTTTCTTTGTTTATAGTACATTATGCTCTTTCTTATTTGGTCACATGCATCAAACAAGTGTTTATGGTGTGTTTATATTAAGGATTTTAAATTTTCATATCTCAGTTCATTGACTCTGTTAGGTGCAGGTGTGGTCTGTTGGACAGAGCCTTGGAGCTCTGATACCAAGTTGTCATACCTCAATTCTGACTGAACTAGAATTATGAGTGAATCGTCACTAAACCAACGGTTCACACCAGGATCTCAATAAGACCACATCAACACACAGAAACCACTGCATAACCACAATCAAAATATAATAATACAGCGTAAGTCTTAATATAAATGAACTGAGTTGCTATTAATAAATAAATAAAGTAGGCAAGTTATCTCAAGTACCAAAACGTAAATAAATATTTATTATATTGTTAATGAATCCAACTAAAAATAAAATGACTAAAGAAATCCTAGAGGTACACACAGAAGTAGCATTCGCATGACTCGTCATGCTCATTAACACCTGCTTGCACATTTAGAGCTACAACACCACCATACATTAGAGCATCCATGTAATCCTCCACAGTGTAACATACATCAACATCTAAAACATGTATGTATACAAGGGTGAGCTCACAACTTAGCTCAGTAAGGCAATCAAATAACACAACAAGCAATATACATGAGCTAACATTCACATTTGGTCTGGTATACTTGCACAATGCTATGGTAAGGATAGGTTGCACTCCATACCTCCATGCACGAGAGTGTAACCACACCCTACAGATCACACACAGCTATTGCCCCACATCACTCAGTCTGGTATAAAGAAAGAGCTAGAGTCTGGTGGTGAGGATGAGTTACAGTCCCACATCCTCCTCCTAATATCCTACACCGTACCAATACCTACACCCCTATTGGTGAGGGTTTACAAGTGGGTTTGTCACTAATCAATCCTACATATCATCACAGTATCCAAGGCCCTATCCCAGTACAACTCCCTATAGTATAGAGATAGGACTCAAGTTTAGTAGTCAGGCCATAGACCATAATGCCACGTCCTCCACCTAATACCCTACCCGTACCAAGCATGCTAAGATAGTAGCGATACGAAAAAGTGCTAGTGTGAGGAATGATCCAAGATCTTAGCCTTTTTCATTCCATACACCAACAAAAACATTCACATGTCTAATAGACAATCCTAGCATAGCGAGTATGCATGAACAAATATAATAACAGAAAGAAAGATAACGTGTTAAAATGCACAACCATTATGCCACAAACACAGGCATAATTAACAACATTTTATTGCTATTACTTAATTAGGGTTTAGGTCTGATTTCCTTACCTGATGCTTGGTTCCAAGATTTCTTTGCATCAAAGAGTCCAACTTGGCTGTCAACAAGTCCTACAAATCATTAGGGTTTGGTTAGAATTAGTCCCATAGGATTTACGATGGTTAGAACCCAATTGGGGTAAAAAAACACCCTTTCTGTACATACCAGTCACACATACCAGTCACAGGACACTGTGTAGTAGTGAGACCAGTATGGTTGACCAGATGACCTTGGTAGGCTTCCCATGGGGTACCGTCGCACCTAATGCCATTGGTATGGTCGACCGGTATGCCTTCGTAAGACCACCAACATGGTGTTCGTCTTTCGTCGATCTTTCAACTTGACTTCTAGGATTCCTCCTATGCATTCTAGGCCCAAGCTATATATTAGGGTTTGTTTTACCTTCCATTCAAGTCCTACGTTATGATGAACGTTGGTTTAGAATTTATATCTAGGGTTCATCGAACAAATTAGGGTTTATCGATGATGTAGAGTTTTGGATCAATACCTAGTCTTGCATGGAATTTATCAATTTCTAAATCACCCTAAGGACAAGAGAGGTACAGACACTTACCGTTGGTGTAAGACCCGTGTCAATCTAACCCGGTCTTACCACCTTGAACCAGGTTCACCCATCATGGTCGAGTCAAATGGACCAAGGGCGTGAAGGAGATTGAGATCCCAGGTATCAAATCGACCCAAAAATACTTAAAATAGGGGAAGGGTCGCACACCCAGCTAAGCAGGGTCGGACCTCCCAAAACCGAAAGTCAGACCCTCAATTTTGGAGGGAGGGTCAGACAGCTTAAGACCCTAGGGTCGACGGGATCATCGACCCTCCCATCGACCCTTGGTCCCTGCCGAATATAGAAATTAGGAAATTTCTATATTTTTCGATTAGGATTCTTTCCAAATCTTAATGGGACGTATTTAGGATGTTCCTAGTCTATTTAAAGGACGTCCCTAAGCTACTTTTACTCCTTTCACAACCCTAATTGAATTGAGAGAAAGAGAGGAGAAGGAAAAGAGGAAGAAGAGAGGCAAGGAAGAGAACCTAGCAAAAAGGAGAAGAGTTGCAGAGAAAGATTAATCTTTTCAGGTATGGATACTAATTCCATGAGTTTCTACAGACCTTAGGATAGTTATTGGAGAGAGAGTGATCTCAGAGAAACCCAAACCATCCATCCATGGTTAGGTTTTCATGGAAAACCATAGGTGGATGCATGAAAACTATTTAGATGGATTATACATGGTTTCAGACCATGTAATGGATGTAGAATGGAATGTAGGAGCAAGCCATAGGACCCCAAACACGAAGAATGGATTAAAAAGTGGAAATTGGACCAAAGTGCACCAAGGGTCGCATCGAGGGTCGATGACCATCCGACCCTAGGTGTTTCTAACCATCGACCCTCAGCATTCGGGAAGTCCAGAAATAGGGGAGGGTCGATAGACCCATCGACCCTAGCATCGACCCTCAGTTAACAGAATGGTTTTTAAATTCAGAATTAATTCTAATTAATTCTATCGACTTTGTTAGGTTTGCTAGCAATATAATAACATTATAACGGTGATTCTAAAGCTTGGAAAAGTATCTATTAGCAAGCTAAGGTGAGGAACCTTAACCCCAAACTAAATTGGTTAATAATAAACTGTTTTCTATTTCTTGAGTCCTATGCCATACTTGATTCTATGCGAATATGTTTGTAATGTGCATACAGCATGCCATCCAATATTTCTATTACTTGTTCATGCATATTTATTTTATTGTTTATAACATGATGATGATGATGATTATAGGAATAGGCATGTGCTTGTATGTGTGTGGTTGATGTGCTTGATGCGAGCGAGTATCAGGGGAGGTGTGATGAGGACGTCAATAAACGTAACCTTTGGCGGGTCTCAGCACTTTAGCTCTATCTCTAACTCAGGTCTTGTGCATTGGCATCGTCGTATCGCCATTACTTTAGCAGAACTATTATGTCGTAGAGTATCAGGGGAGGTGGTCTCGGTCCTTGTAGTCTCTGACTCTATCGGGGGGCCTTAGCTCTATCTCTATGGAAATTCTGAGGGATGCTGGGGTGAGGCCTTGGATACACTGTTTGGCATTAGGATTGGTTAGTTGCGAGCCTAGTTTGCAGCCCTCGCCAATAGGGGCTTACGTGTTGGTATGGCACTATATAGCAATAAACGTAACCTTTGTTATATAATGTTCATGGTTGGGTGCATGTGAGTTGACGATAAACGTGATCTTCGGGTAACGTCACACACTCGTGTATAGAGGCGGAGTCAATAAACGCGACCTTTGGCTACCTAAACCTTTCTATTGCATACTGCAAACTTTAAACTTGACCAAAGATATAAATTGATTTTTGCATGCATATGTATTATTGCATTGTTTTGGCTACTCACTGAGCCGTGATGTGCGCTCACTCCTCGACGTCGAATATTTTTAGTTGATGATGCAGGTTATACCGTTGAAGACTATATGAACGCATCTGCGTACGGGAACGTGGCAGCTATGGAAGTTGGAGCTGAAGATGATACGCACGACTCCTCTTGCGAGTGCAACTCGTGTGTATTTGATTAGATATTTTATAGGTTTCTTTATTTAGATTTATTAAAGACTTGTATTGATATTTACTTATGTCTCGGTTGATACAGAATAATTTGCTATTAAATTATTAATATCATCTTAGTTTCTCAGTTCATTTTATTATAAGACTTCCGCTATTGTGTATTTACTCTGATTATGATTATGGATGTGTGTAAGTTTAGATAACGTGGGGATAGCCTATTAGAGATCCTGGTTGAACCGTTGGTTATTTAGCGGTTCATCACATCATTCTGAATAGACCAGAATTGGGGTGTGACAACTTGGTATCAGAGCATCTCAGGCCTTGTCCGTTGAACTAGCATACATTCAACATAATTTTGAACTCAGATAGGATAAATTAAAAGCTTTAATATAAACACACTGTAAGCACAAGTGATGATTGAGACCAAATTTAAAGAGAATAATATATCTATTAAAGGGGAAACAAGTTACATACAATGAGAGAGAAAAACAAAATGTATACACATAATGAAAGCAGAGTACAGTCCACAACCCGGACAGTTACTCTGTAGTACAAAGAAAAAATAAAAGTACACTCAGGAAGCTGGAGGTGAAGGAGGAGGCGGTGCCTCACGGTCTCTATCGTAGTCCTCGGCATAGACCCTAGTCAACCATGCCACCTGAGTCTGAGTCGCCTGCAGACTAGCTGTGAGATCAGCCACCCGTTGATCAGTCCGACGCTGGGCGTCTAGGAGCTCCCCTATCCTCAGATCCGATGCGCGCTGAGCCTCTCTAATCTCGTGAAACATACTCAGCACGTCATCAGCTGGTAGGCGTAAAGGACCAGCCTCATGAGAAGGACCGGTCTCTGGTGCAGGAGCCGCCGCAGAAGAAGTACCAACTCTAGCCGCATGTGTAGGTGAAGGCGGTGGTATCGTGTCGACATCCATATACATACGATCGTCATCGTCGACCGGATCCACACGAGCTCTAGCAGCAGCAGCAGCAACCTCAGCATCAGCCATCTCGACCCGAGTGTGAGGGCGCACCATCGCGTTCCTCTCCTCATCGCTAACCTCAACATCTCGCAGCCCCATCTTGCAGATAGCCTCCCAATCTAGAGGCGACGAGAAGGTCTTCTCCTGGATCTTCTCATCTACCAGATCCACCCCCAGACGGGTCAGTAGCACAGTAATCATGCGTCCATAGGGTAGATTTCCCCTATGACCGGACAATGTAGCACTAATCATCGTCCGCATGATGATGTAAGGTAGGCAGACCGGCTGACGAGTGCAGATGTTGTAGATCAAGAACTAGGTCAGCTGAGATACCCTCTCATAGTGCCCACTCTGCGGGATCAGATTATGTTGGATAATCTTGCAGAAGACCCGTGGAGCTAGACGCAAGTAGCAAGCTCTCATCTGCCATCTATCGGGACGGAGCAACTGGTTGTCGATCTCTGCTCTCATCTCCATCTCAACAAACTGTGGCTCCCCCGGTGCACAGTACACCATGGGGCCATCATAGGGGATGCCGAACAGACCGGCCAGCTGCCGATAATCAAAGGAGATGTGCACCCCCTTGACGTAACTGGTGATGCGCAACTCCTGACCATGCTCAACATCATTGTAATTCCCCACCACCTGGAGATTACAATAGAACTGGCGTACCAAGTCTGGACAGGTGCACGCGTCGTATGTGATGACAGGGAGCCAACCCATATCACCAAACGCTCCCTCTACATTGAACAAGGCTAGTTCAGCCAAGTTCACCATGCGACCCCTTCAACCTTCTTACGGGCATAGTCAGCATACTGTGCCTCGGCTTCATTCGAACGGAAGCAAAGCGGATCACGCACTTTGGGTATTTTGGTACAAGCCATGGTATCTGCAGAATAAGAAAGAAAAAGGAAACAAGGAGTTAGCAGGGTAAAAATCCATAATTTGAGGTAATAACGATGTAAGTTGACCATAAAGCCCATTCCTCACCATAGAAGTGGGCATAAGGACTTACGTAGGTTAAAACATATCCTACAATCCACATACAGTAGGAAATTTTAACTGACGATGTCCAATTTGAAGAAATTAAAGAAAAATAAAAATTTTGACAAATTAGGGCAAAAAGAGAAAATTTTAAGTTTCTCGATAACCAACCGATGAAACTCAAAAATTTTTGAGGGCTTTCGTTCCTCGAGACACCAATAACAAAAGCCCCAATAAAAATCAAATTTTTACGGTTGGAAAAAGTTTAATTTGGAAAATACAAGTTAAATGTGCAAAAACCTAGAAAGAAAAACCTAAAAACAGGTGAAAATGAGTGGACATACCTGTAGTGATGACATGGACGTCGAAACCCGGAGTTAAACCGACCAAAAATAGTGGAGTAGCACTGTAGCAACTCAGAGAGTAGAGACGAATCGAAACGGAGGAGGAATAGTGAGAAATGACCTAGAATCGGACCTTAAAAATCTGATTTTTGGTCCGAGGGTCGGACAATTCGACTGACACCATCGACCCTCGGATCGACCCTCCCATCGACCCTCAGCTCTCGGGAAGAACAAGTCATTCCCAGGGTCGGATACCAAGGGTCGGACATACCATCGACCCTCACCATCGACCCTGCATAGAAAAGACAGTATTTTTCACAGAATGAATTGAGGATTTTAAATTTTATATCAATTAGCATGCCTACATTAACTATAAATGATTTCTCACTGATTTTGATGATTTTCAGGCACCACCCATCTCAGAAAATAATTATGTCCGGACGTAGAGTGACTTGACAGACCCGAAACACAGTCCCACCACCACCACCCGTGGAGGAGACTAGTCAAGAGAATAACCATGCGCCGGGAAATCCAGAACCGGTAAACCCTACAAATTTGCCACCTCCACCACCCGAGCTAGCAACAGTGGTGATGAATCTGGCACAGCAGCTGCAGCAGATGCAACACGCGCAGACTCAGATGCAGGTTGCCATGGGAATAATGTTTCAAGCCACTCAGGCTGCACCCATGCACACAGGACAAGCCAGTGCAGCACCGGTGGGTAACCACCCAGTTCCTCACACACCTCAATAACCGGCTGCACCGATTCCAGGGAAGGTACCGAAAGCAGCTCAAGGAAATTATCACTATCCACCCTATATGTTTGGGGCAAACCCCCAAAATCAGCTGGATCATTCCCGACTAGTGGAGAGATTTTTGAAGATGAAACCCCGAGAATTCAATAGCAAGCCGTCTGATCCATTGTGGCTAGCACACTGGATAGAGGAGATGGAGAGAAACTTCCTCATGATGACCGTTACAGAGGAAGAGAAAGTACTATGCGCCACCTTCATGCTCAAGGGCGACGCACACCATTGGTGGAAATCCACGAAGACATATTTAGTGACCAAGCACGCCCTACTGACATGGGCTATATATAAAGAAGCATTCTTTGAGAAATATTTTCTACGGAGCTTCAGAGATTCGATGGAGAAGGAATTTCTGAGTCTTTATCAGGGATAGATGTCAGTGGATGCATACCAACAGCGTTATGAAGAGCTGTTTTTCTTCGCACCACTGAGTATGCAAGAAGAAGAAACCAAAACCCGTAGGTTCGTCACGGGACTGAGAGGAAGCATCAGAGAACATGTTCTGGGCTTAGAGAAGACAATATATAATGAAGCAGTCCAGATTGCTCGAGTGATTGAATCGAGCCAGAAGGAGAGTTATCTAAACCAGAACAGAGGCATCTAGAGATCAGCCGGAAACTCCTACAACGGAGGAAAAGCCAGGACGTATAAGCCTTTCCGTCCTCAGAACTTTACTACTGCACCCAAGACCACTTCAGCAGTGCAACCTCAGTCAAAGTCAAATTCTTAAGTTCTGAAGTGTTTTAACTGCAACCAACCCAGACATATGGCAAGGGAGTGCCCAAAGCCCAAGAAGCAGTTACATCAGGGACGGGTATATGCTGTTACATCCGAGGATGCGGCCGCATCACCCGATGTGGTCACAAGTATGACTGAAACTTTTAAAGTTATAATTACATTGAATGAGCATGTAGACTAAGTAAAGATAAATCACAGGTATTGTACCTATAAATGGCGTAACCGCCAGAGTACTCTTCGATTTCGGAGCTACTCTTTCATTTATATCTGTGTCATTTGGAAAGAAGACAAAATTACCCATCAAAACATTGGACTACAAATTACTTGTAAGGTCACCGATGGGGTTAGAAGTGGAAATAGAAAAGGGTTATGGACCATGTCCAGTTCTCATTGGAGAGCAGACCTTAGATGCAACCTTGATACAACTTGAGATGGCAGACTTTGATGTCATCTTGGGAATGGACTGGTTAGCTAGGCATTCTGCAAATTTATTGTGCGCCGAAAAGAAGCTAACATTCAAAGATAAAGAAGGGGCAGAATTCAGTTTCTCGGGAACCAAACTTCCCCAGAGACGCAAGCTCATACTTTCATTGTTAAAGGCTAAGAAGTGTCTTGAGAAGGGAGCAGTCGGGTATCTAGTATCAGTGGTCGACCTAGCCAAGGAAGTACCACGAATGGAAGACATTGACGTCGTTCGAGATTACCCTGACGTATTTTCAGAGGAACTACCCGGATTACCACCCAACCGTGCCACAGAGTTTGTAATAGACCTGATACCTGGAGCCGCACCCGTATCAAAAGCACCTTATAGAATGGCTCCTACTGAACTGAAAGAATTAAAAGTACAACTACAAGAACTACTAGACAAGGGTTATATTCGACCCAGTATATCTCCATGGGGGGCACCGGTACTGTTCGTGAAAAAGAAGGATGGTAGCATTCGATTATGTATTGACTATCGGGAGTTGAACAAGCTGACAATAAAGAATCGATATCCACTACCTAGGATCGATGACTTGTTCGATCAGTTACAAGGAGCAAAAGTATTTTCTAAGATCGATCTTCGATCGGGCTATCATCAGTTGAAGATTAAAGAAGGTGATATTCCAAAGACAGCATTCAGGACCAGATATGGACATTACGAATTTTTGGTTATGTCTTTCGGATTAACTAATGCACCGACAACGTTCATGGAACTTATGAACCGAGTTTTCCACGATATGTTGGATACATCGGTGATAGTATTTATTGATGATATATTGGTATACTCCAAGGACAAGGAAACCCATATCAAGAACCTAAACGCAGCCCTACAGCGGTTAAGGAAAGAGCTATATGCCAAATTTTCAAAGTGCGAGTTTTGGCTAAGTGAAGTCGCATTCCTAGGCCATGTAGTATCCGCTAAAGGAATCAAAGTGGATCCCAGCAAGATCGAGGCTATTGTAAAGTGGGAAGCACCAAAGAGCGTCTCGGAAATTAGAAGTTTTCTGGGTCTAGCTGGTTATTACCGGAGATTCGTAGAAGACTATTCTCGGATCGTCGTACCTCTCACCAGTTTGACCAAGAAAGGTGAAAAGTTTGTGTGGACTGACAAATGAGAGAAGAGCTTCCAGACATTAAAGGCCAGATTGATATCCGCTCCAATTTTGACCATTCTGGTTCCAGGACAGACATTTACTTTATACACCGATGCATCGGGACTGGGACTAGGATGTGTGCTTATGCAAGGAGAGCAAGTAATTGCTTATGCAAGGAGAGCAAGTAATTGCTTATGCGTCAAGACAGTTAAAGGTACATGAGAAAAATTATCCCACTCATGATTTGGAGCTAGCGGCAGTGGTACATGCTGTCAAGATATGGAGACATTACTTATATGAGGAGAAATTCCAGATTAAGTCGGACCATAATAGTCTTACTTATTTATTTAATCAGAAAGAGTTGAATATGAGACAAAGAAGATGGCTGGAACTATTAAAAGACTATGATTGTGATATCCAGTATCATCCGGGAAAAGCGAACGTAGTAGCGGATGCATTAAGCAGAAAAGCAATGATTAAATCTCAAGGAGAAGTTAGCACGACTGCAGCAATGTGTACCAACGGAATAGTGTTCAATCACGGCAACGAGCAGTATGTGATAGATACAACGGATGAATCAGCCAACCAAGGGTTTATTCATCGGTTTTCAAATATGTTCGCGGCGTTGAAAATTATACCGGATATAGTGGACGAAGTGAAGACAGCTATCAAAGCAGATCCTTATCTGAGAACAGTACAAGAAGATATCGAGAAAGGTAGGATCAACCCTGAGTTCACCTTGGACGACGAGAAAGTACTGAAATACAAAGGAAGAATATGTATACCTGAAACAGAAAGTGTGGACATTAGACACCGACTGATGAAAGGAAGCCCATACCACCATCTATTCGATACATCCTAGAAGTACAAAAATGTATCATGATCTGAAGAAATTATATTGGTAGAGGGGAATGAAAGCAAATGTAGCTAAGTTCGTGTCTCAATGCCTAAATTGTCAGAAAGTAAAAGCTGAACGACAAAGACCCGTAGGATTGTTACAGCCATTATCGGAACCAGCATGGAAATGGGACTGCATCACTATGGATTTCGTCACAGGACTACCACTGACTCCTCGAGTAGTTGACGCAGTTTGGGTGATTGTGGACCGTTTGACTAAAACAGCTCGCTTCATACTTATACGAGCTCAATATACACTCGAAAGGTTAGCAAAGCTGTATGTGGATAATATTGTTCGGTTACATGGTGTTCCAGAAAGCATTGTGTCCGATAGAGATCCACGATTTACTTCCAAATTTTGGGATGGATGGCAAAAGGCGATGGGTACAACATTGAAGTTCAGTACTGTATTCCACCCACAGACAGATGGACAGTCAGAGCGTACAATTCAGATTCTAGAGGATATGCTACGAGCATGTGTGATTGATTTCAAAGGATCATGGGACGAAAAATTACCATTGATCGAGTTCGCCTACAACAACAACTATCAGGCTACCATACAGATGTCACCTTATGAAGCACTGTATGGCAGGAAGTGTCGAACTCCCTTGTTTTGGAATGAAGTGGGAGAACGTAGCATTGTTGGACCGGAATTTGTTGAAGAGACTTGTCGAGTGGTCGACATTATCAAGGAAAGGGTGAGAACAGCTCAGAACCGTCAAAAGCAATATGCAGACACTCGACGAAGAGATCTAGAGTTCGCAATAGGTGATAAAGTATTTTTGAAAGTATCGCCTATGCGAGGACTGAAGAGGTTCGGACAGAAAGGGAAGCTATGTCCATGATATGTCGGACCATATGAAATTCTAGCTAAACGTGGGAAAGTAGCTTATTAGTTAGCACTACCACCATCTATATCAAGTGTACATGACGTATTTCACATTTCCCTATTGAAAAAGTATGTCAAAGACCCAACGCATGTCTTGACAGTGGATTTGCCGGAATTGACTGATGATTTGACGTTTGAAGTAACACTAATAGAAATCACCAGCCAAAAGGTTCAACGTCTACGCAACCGAGATATCTATTATGTTAAGGTCACTTGGAATAGTAGAGACATGGAAGAAATTACATGAGAAGAAGAAAATGCTATGAGAAAGCAATACCCTTACTTACTTGATTCAGAAGGTATGTACAATTTCAAGGATGAAATTTTTATAAGTTGGGGGGAGTTGTAAGACCCGTGTCAATCTAACCCGGTCTTACCACCTTGAACTAGGTTTACCCATCATGGTCAAGTCAAATGGACCAAGGGCGTGAAGGAGATCGAGATCCCAGGTATCAAATCGACCCAAAAACACTTAAAATAGGGGAAGGGTCGCACACCCAGCTAAGCAGGGTCGGACCTCCCAAAATAGAAAGTCAGACCCTCAATTTTGGAGGGAGGGTCGGACAGCTTAAGACCCTAGGGTCGATGGGATCATCGACCCTCGGTCCTTGCCGAATATAGAAATTAGGAAATTTCTATATTTTTCGATTGAGATTCTTTCCAAATCTTAATGGGACTTATTAAGGATGTTCCTAGTCTATTTAAAGGACGTCCCTAAGCCACTTTCACTCCTTTCACAACCCTAATTGAATTGAGAGAAAGAGAGGAGAAGGAAAAGAGGAAGAAGAGAGGCAAGGAAGAGAACCTAGCAAAAAGGAGAAGAGTTGCAGAGAAAGATTAATCTTCTCAGGTATGGATACTAATTCCATGAGTTTCTACAGACCTTAGGATAGTTATTGGAGAGAGAGTGATCTCGGAGAAACCCAAACCATCCATCCATGGTTAGGTTTTCATGGAAAACCATAGGTGGATGCATGAAAACTATTTAGATGGATTATACATGATTTCAAACCATGGAATGGATGTAGAATGGAATGTAGGAGCAAGCCATAGGACCCCAAACACGAAGAATGGATTAAAAAGTGGAAATTGGACCAAAGTGCACCAAGGGTCGCACCGAGGGTCGATGACCATCCGACCCTAGGTGTTTCTGACCATCGACCCCCAGCATTCGGGAAGTCCAAAAAGAGGGGAGGGTCGATAGACCCATCGACCCTAGCATCGACCCTAGCATCGACCCTCAGTTAACAGAATGGTTTTTAAATTCAGAATTAATTCTAATTAATTCTATCGACTTTGTTAGGTTTGCTAGCAATATAATAACATTATAACGGTGATTCTAAAGCTTGAAAAAGTATCTATTAGCAAGCTAAGGTGAGGAACCTTAACCCCAAACTAAATTGGTTAATAATAAACTGTTTTCTATTTCTTGAGTCCTATGTCATGCTTGATTCTATGCGAATATGTTTGTAATGTGCATACAGTATGCCATCCAATATTTCTATTACTTGTTCATGCATATTTATTTTATTGTTTATAACATGATGATGATGATGATGATAGGAATAGGCATGTGCTTGTATGTGTGTGGTTGATGTGCTTGATGCGAGCAAGTATCAGGGGAGGTGTGATGAGGACGTCAATAAACGTAACCTTTAGCGGGTCTCAGCACTTTAGCTCTATCTCTAACTCAAGTCTTGTGCATTGGCATTGTCGTATCGCCATTACTTTAGCAGAACTATTATGTCGTAGAGTATCAGGGGAGGTGGTCTCGGTCCTTGTAGTCTCGGACTCTACCGGGGGGCCTTAGCTCTATCTCTATGGACATTCCAGGGATCTTGGGGTGAGGCCTTGGATACACTGTTTGGCATTAGGATTGGTTAGTTGCGAGCCCAGTTTGCAGCCCTCGCCAACAGGGGCTTACGTGTTGGTATGGCACTATATAGCAATAAATGTAACCTTTGTTATATAATGTTCATGGTTGGGTGCATGTGAGTTGACAATAAACGTGATCTTCGGGTAACGTCACACACTCGTGTATAGAGGCGGAGTCAATAAACGTGACCTTTGGCTACCTAAACCTTTCTATTGCATACTGCAAACTTTAAACCGGACCAAAGATATAAATTGATTTTTGCATGCATATGTATTGTTGCATTGTTTTGGCTACTCACTGAGCCGTGATGTGTGCTCACCCCTCGACGTCGAATATTTTTAGTTGATGATGCAGGTTATACCATTGAAGACTATATGAACGCGTCTGCGTACGGGAACGTGGCAGCTATTGAAGTTGGAGCTGAAGATGATACGCATGACTCCTCTTGCGAGTGCAACTCGTGTGTATTTGATTAGATATTTTATAGGTTTCTTTATTTGGATTTATTAAAGACTAGTATTGATATTTACTTATGTCTCGGTTGATACAGAATAATTTACTATTAAATTATTAATATCATCTTAGTTTCTCAGTTCATTTTATTATAAGACTTCCGCTATTGTGTATTTACTTTGATTATGATTATGGATGTGTGTAAGTTTAGATAACGCGGGGATAGCCTATTAGAGATCCTGGTTGAACCGTTGGTTATTTAGCGGTTCATCACATCATTCTCAATAGACCAGAATTGGGGTGTGATAGTTAGTCTATGGACTTTGCTGTTTTCCTTCTTATAGAATCTCCTCAACAATCTACCTTAGCCCCTTTCTCCTCTTTAGATCTCATTCTCATCTCTATGGTTTGTGGGAGTCAACAAAGAGGATCTAAGGAGGCTCAAGGAGGCAATATGTAGACTAGGTAGGTTTTAGAAGAGTTTCCTACATAAGGAAGGTCTCTAGGATTAATATTTGGAAGGTGGGACCCACTAGGATTCATTCTCAAATCTAACTGTCTGCCCCATATAGACATGAGGGTCGACGGTATAGTAGACCGGTATCATGAGACGTTATGTCTCATGACACTTCCCATCTTGTTCGTTTCGACTATTTTAGTACCTGAACTTTTTGGTTCGTGATCCGCTCGTCCTGTCTGGTCCAGTTATGATTGGAAGACCTGTTAAGATACGAAATATAGGTTTAGATTGGGTTCATGGAGTGCAGGTCTTACAACTCCCCCACCCTTAAAAGAATTTTCGTCCCTGAAATTTGCATGTAGGTATCACACTCTACCAACAAAACCCTGGAGAGGTCATTTGTGTTAACATCTGGTTAGAAACACAATAAGGGAAGTTTTTTGGGGGCATTTTTGGTATATTAAAAAGAAGAGATTTGAGATCTATGGCAAAAGATGAGCCACGCCCTTAAGATCTGGATCTGATGGACTAACAAAAGACGGGCTTACGTGTTTCTCGACGGACGAAATAAGATACTCCCGCGGGCGATATGAATGGCTGGTCACAATGTATTATGTTGATCCGTGATGTATCAAATGCAATATATGTTTAAGTGTTACATGCGTAAGGTGCACCGGTGGAGCGGATGTAAATCTGATGGCCTTAATCAAAGCTTATCTCTCCTAAAGCGATTATGTCAATCGGAAGGCCAGTGTTGATTCCCATTTCTTTCCAGTTAATCGAAGGGCTTTAAATCAAGATACCGGATCCAGCCTATGGGAACTCAACAACATAGTCTGATGTGTCAACGCAGGTGAAGATTTGGTGTGACGCTATACACCATATTAGTTAAAATTCGATTATGATCCAAGGGATGTTATCAATCCCAATTTGTTTTGACACGATGAACCTGATCTGATGGCCAAAAGTCAATCCCGCTCTTTTGAGTTGATCGGATGGCCTTAATTGAAGATTTTATGTTTAGCCAATTGGAACTCGACATCGAAGCGGCGGAGGCGCACACCATAAGACTTCAGAAGATGCATTTTGTAATGATTCTATTGGCCGAGACTGTAACGGCCATATCTCGATCGTTAAGAGTCCAAATTGGACCATTCAACTTGCCTTCTCTTCATTTTTTAATGCTCTACACAGAAGGAACGAGAAGCAAGGTAGAGAAAGAAGCTCGGGTTTTGGGGGAAAAAACCCTCTCTTGAATGTGTGGTGTGGGTTTAAGTCTGTGATTCTTGCCACCAACCTTCTAGGGGTTCAATGGGGTTCCATTAAGCTGTATTGAAGAGATTGAATGAGGTTTTGTGAGAAATGGTTGCTGTTTGAAGCTTCAATGAGAGCTACAATGAGGTTTGATATGCTCTCAATGCATTGAAGGCATTGAATGTTGGTCTGCCATTATAGAAGAGTTGTGTGAGCTCGAGTGAGCCTATGAAGAGTTGTATGATGTGTTAAGGTTATGTTGAAGAGAAAAGAGCATTACCAAGCTTCCCAGAGTTGCTTCAGAGTCTTCCTAAGGTACGAGAAACTTACTCACAAGGGATGTAAGCCATCCAACCTTGTATGAGCTTTATTTTATTATTTCTTGTACTTAGTTATTGCTAGTTTAGGTGGAGAATGAATATACTTAACTAGCCTGTGCTAAAACTGTAAGGGCATTGCTATAAGCCCAAAAATTGCATTGTTTGCTTCCCGTGGGTGCGGGTTAAGTGTAGTGTGTATAGCATATCTTGAACACTGATACTTGATACCTAAATAATTGACACATTCCTGTCCTCCTAGTTTTATGCTGGGTAAACTGGGTGTATGTACTTCATGCTGTGTGTACAGCTAAAAGAAGCGTATTGAGTATATGCAGAGCTCGTAGGGCATTACTCCACAAACTAGCCATCACATAATGGGTTCGTGAACCACGTAATATCTTATGTTTTGGACTGTGTTTATTTTGTATCTTGTAAAGTGTGTGGAATGGCTTGTAGGATGAGTGTACACAACATGGTAGACTTGGCCACTTTGTGGTAGGGAGGTGGTTGTGCATACGACTATGTGTTTGTGACTACTTCTGTAATAGTATGGTTGTGGTCAGTGAGTGGAGTGTCAACTCAGGGCAGCGCGTCTTCAAGGAATTATTTAGAAGAATTTTTAAAGACATTGATTCACCCCCCCCCTCAGTGTCAACCTGTGATCTACACTTCACTGTCTATTGCAGAAGCCTAGGTGTCGGGGACGTCACTTGTTTGCTAAAGGATATAGAGTTTGGGAAACTAACTAGCCTTTGGGCCTTAGATGTCGGGAATATCCTAGGTATTTGGCACCCATGCAAAAAACTGCTCCAGCGTTGTGGGCACTACAACAAACATTAGACCCATTTGCTTAGGACATCTTGAGCTAGCAATTAGGACCTTTGCATCTATTGCAACCATGTTAAATGCATTTTAATTCCCTCAGTATGCCTATTATCAATGCCCTGTGTTTTATGCATTTTTCCGTCTCAGTTTTTGTAGTTAATTTTCCTCACTGAGCAACTAGCTCACCCTTTTATTATGTATTTGTTTCAGAGGCTAGTGATGGTTATTCGGAGGTTCTTCCTGAACCAGTTGACCTAGCTTTGGAGGGTAGAGATATCTAAGTCCATCTGGTGAACACATTTTTGTTTCTTTTATTCTAAAACCCCTCCCCCCCCCCTCCCGTGTCTTTTCTTTTCTTTTCTTTTATTTATTTATTTTTTTTTTTAAATAAAAGTCCAAACTAGATTGAAATTTTTATATAACTTTTGAAAACCATCTATGTACACGATGATGTTTTATTTTTGTTACTAGAACTCCTTACAGACCCTTTTTGTGTAAATTTATGTTTTTATGCTTCTGTTTAAGGGAAATGATGCTATGTATTTTCTGTTCTATTTTTTCTGAAGTCTCAACAGATCTTGGTAACATAACACTATGACACCCTTCACCTAAGTTGGGGGCGTTATACTGACCTTGCAAAATGAGGACTCACATTCGGAAAAATGTTTCGCGGAGACTAAGGAAAACATTATCCCTCATGCTGAATATTGACACCATAAAAGATGATGCCCTTTACTTAGGCACACTTCTATCAATCCCTTGTTCAAAGGCTAAATGCCTAATCCCTCTTGTCAACAGGGTCAAAGACTGAATCTCCTATCCGAGCCGGTCGATCTGTTCTCATCAATCTGTCCTACTGTCCGTTTCCTCTTATTTAATGTCTACATTTAGATTTCCAAAGAAATCTTGTGGTGATCTAGATGCAGTTGCGGAGAAATTTTCGCGAGGCAAATCATCTACGGGTAAAAAGCCCTCTCTAATACCTTAGGATACACTCAGCAAAAATATGAAGGTGGGCTGGGTATTAGAAAAGCTCAACACCACAACTCATCCCTTTCAATCTTGGTTGGCGATTGTTAACGCAGCCGCTTGACGCTTGGTGTTAGATGCTGAAATCAAAGTACTACCCCAACAATCACTTACTTCACGATCACACCATCCAGAAGAAAGGATGATTACGGATTTGGGGAAGTACTAAATCCATCTTACCGATCCATAAGCATCTGTCAAGACACCCTTGGATCCCAATGGAAAGAACGTTTCGATGATTCAACACCAACACTCCCCCTTACCAGTTGGCCTCCGATTTGATTGTTGGCAGAGAATGGATTCTCCCCTTGATTTCCCACATCTCCCCTCCAACAGTGGCATCGAATATTTTTACATCAGTCTTTCAATGGGATATATAATGAGTGATCACCTGCATGTACTTGTATCTTCTTTTCTTGGAATTCCATCATGATCGATATGGTGTGGGATCCACCTCTAGAATATGGAACCCACTAGATATGGACCATGATGGAATTCCAAGGAGGATACAAGTACATATAGGTGCACTATTCTCCCACAGGATTGTCTACCACTGCGATTCCTCAAAATCAGGCATTCTCACCACAAAGTCAGCATACAATTTCAACAAGAAAATGCCTTTGAAAAGCATGATGAGTAACGCTTGTGAGCAAAGTTTCAAGGGCAGAGTAAAGAGGATCATTTCTCTATGTTTGGTTGCAAGGGGAATTGAAGGGAAGGGAAGTGAAATTTTTGAACTTAAAAGGGAAACTTTTATAGTTGTAACACAATATGATTGTATAAATGTTGTGTAAATAAGTACCTTATATGAGAAGTCACTTTCTTGAAGGAGTCATATTTTGATTGAAGGAGACTGCAAGAGACATTCAAGATAATGTATTTGAAGCTAGGTCGTATCACAATCAATACTGTCCTAAAGAGATAATTTACCCCAGTGGTGCAAGTGGATTGTTTTGCAAATCTAGCTCCAAGATAAAGCAGCTTCGGCTTCTCGCATTAAACCTACTTTAGTCTAATGTGCCCCTTTGAGTACTTCGTAATGGTGCTAAGGCAAATGCAAATGATCGGTAATGGAAAAAATAGATTTTGTATGGAAAAACAATGGTAAATTCGACAAGGGACAGCATATGGTATAGGCTATGAGAGAGAGAGAGAGAGAGAGAAAGAGGGTGAGAGCATTAATCTCTTAAATTCGTATCTTATGAAGACCCCACCCTTCTCTATTTATAGATTATAACATGCCCTTTCAAGGCACCCTTAAATGTAAGTGTGTCCTTTCATTCCAATAGCTCAGATCGTCAGATCCTAATTTAAGGGTTCAGATCACACCCCTTACCAAGGGATCTGTGCCATTGAATAGATGCACCACTATGATCTAACGGCTTGGATTGTCTTATTATAATCCAAACGTTGAGATCGCACCTTTTCCCAAAGGATCTGTTCCATTGAATAGATGAGCCCTTACTATCTTAACGACTTCGATTGACTGATCCCAATCCAAGTGTTCAGATCGAACCCCTTTGATAAGAGTGTGTCTCATTGAATAAAAATACCTATTCAACCAACAAATTCGGTTCGGTTTGGGTCAAACGGGGTAAACCATATCCGACTCAACACAAATCAAAACTATATCAGCTCCACCTCAACTTCCTTTCAAACCATATACCATAAAAACCAAAAACAAAATAGCTTTTATTTTTTAAACTTTATTTTTAAAATAGATAAAATACAACAATAAATTACCTAAAGTTCTTAACATATTTAGTAATGATACTTATAAGATGTAAAATTTATTTTTCTTTTCAAATGGAAGAGATTTGGATGCAAAGTGAAGTGTAAGATATTAACTAAATATGGAATAATTTAGAATTAGTTACATAGTAATGTGATAGCATGTGTTGGAATCATTAGAAATGTTTTCTTTAAAGTTTAAAATTTTCACTTCCCTTCCCTTCAAATCTCTTGCAACCAAACAAAGCCTACCAGAATCATTTTATCTAAAATGACCTAGTATTTTTGGTAAGATATTTTGTAGAAGTATACTGCTGTTGTTATCACCATCGATGAACAATGTGTAATACCAAATTTACTTTTCCTAATGGACAGTCGACAAACTAGATTCTTATTTCTTCATTGAAATGTAACTACATGTTCTACATCGTCTATGTTTTTCCTCATTTTATTTACATATCCCCGCCCCAGAAGAATAAAAAAAATAAAAAATGAAAAAACTACCTAAATGTTGAACAAATAACCCAACTAACGGTTCTATTGGCAGCAAGGTTTTAAAACACGTAATTTGTTAATTAAACGATCTGTCGTCACCTATTCCAATTGATTCCAAATCAAATCTTCCCATAGTCGGCTGGGAATCATATGTGAACCTGGTTTTAAAACACGTAAATTGGTCCCATTCCTTCAAAATTAATGTGAACCTAGCCTGAATCTAGGTCTTCAAGATGAAGTCCTCTAAAGACAAAATCTTCTTGAGCCACGAAACTCCGTAGAAATTTCCTGTGTCGGCAATTTGTGGTAAAAATCCCCCAAAGGAAGCTTCCCACTTACCAATTTTCTTATATATCCATGACGTTGGAGGTTTTTTGGTATAGCATGCTTTGTCAATGGAAGAGTCCAAGGGGAAGTTAGTTCCATTGATGAGTTAGTTTGTCCTCATTAGTGTTGAATAAACCTGTTTGTCTTCTCTTCCAAAAATTAAAAATAAATATATATATAAAAAAGAAAGAAAGAAAACTGTTTGTCCTTGTACATATGACAACTGATTCAATGTTCTACGAAAAACAGTAAACATTGAAAGAAATGACATTAGTTGTTTAGACAAACATTCATGTTAGAGACCGAATTTTGCCACCACTGTTTCGTAACGATGATAATTTGGACAGGAACACTCTCTCATGCTTAGGGAAATGATTGAACACATTTGCCGTTAAAAGCCATGCGAAAACCACTTTTTTACGAAAATGAACTAGGCCAAGCAAGCTTTTACTGCGACTCTGTCGTAAGGTAACACGGATCCGTAGTATATGATTATGGCCCCAAGTAAAGCATCACGGTCCCGTGGGACAGCAGAGCGAGGCGAGTAAGCAACCTCTGTCCGTGGGATCCGATTCGTCTCCTCCCTGTAGTACAGGGAGGAGGGAGTGATAGGAAAGAGAATGACAAATTCTTTCCTCTCATGAGTGAACGTAACAGGAAGCAATCAAATAGAAAGCAATATTCCAAGCACAATAAAATCGACATGCATAACACAAGAAATTTTATGTGGAAAACCTCCCCAATGTGAGGAGTAAAAACCACGGGACCGTAGTCCACTCAAATCTCTTCACTATCACCAAAATATGGGAATACAAGAGTCTTCTCTAGTTAGAACTAGAGGCTTACAATAACGTCATTTCTCAACAAAATATTTGGCATATATCATCAAAAACATATAGAACAACATGTTCTAGGAATACACCACCAACAATCCAAATACCAAGATGAAGATTGAAAGAGATCTCACCCGAATAGATGAAAATGTTGATTATCGGACTGATCTAGAAGACTTCAATCGTCAATCGCACCATTCAGAATGAAGAACTATCAGTTACGAATCTTCTGTCCAAATTTCAGCTCAATCGGACCACGGATGACCTTTCGATCCTCACATTGATTGAAACCACACAGCTTTCTTCTCTTCTCTATTTTGGGTGGACAGCAACTCACTTAACCTCTCTTTCTCTCCTTGTTTCATTCTAATAGGGTTAAAGAGATAAAACCCTAATTCAACTATAATTGGAAAAGTTACTTAAGGGCCCTTACTCCTTATGGGCTTATAAGTAATGGGCCATCCTCTACATAAGAGGGAAACCCAACCCAACAGGGAGACGCCCCCGTTGGATGGCCGACACGTGGCTCTCGGGAAAATCCGAGCCCCACATCTTAGCCGACACCCCCTGTTGGCTCGGCTTGTCGGTTGGGTGTCAGCTCGGACATGGGGCTCAAATTTTCCCAAGAGCCACGTGTTGGCCATCCGACGGGGGTGTCTCCCTCATCCCTGAAGTACAGGGTGGAGACGATTTGAATCCCTGGCCATGGGTTGAAATCACACAATTGAATAATGAAAGTGTAACTGATTCATGTAGCCGTGTACATTCTACACGGCCCTGGGCAGTTTACACGGTGTCGTGGATTTGCACAAGGAGCCGCGGTAAAGTAGCACGGAGCCACGTGCACTTCTGAAACTTACTATAAACTGGGATTTCTCTCTTTTAGAAACACATGTCAAAGTAACTGGAATCCAGAGTTTTCCTTGTTTACCAGCCCTACACTTAATTTTCTTTACTCTTTGAGGTGGTGATCAATTTTTTCCTTACAAAGTGAGAGAGTACTTTTCCGCCCCTTAAGCCAAAACCACTAAAAATATGAGAGTTAGGAGGTTCTGCCCAAGGAAGCATAAAATCCTAGTTCAACCGTCTAACCTCAATAAGGTCTGAGATAGGTAAGTTTATTTGTTTATTTATATTTACAAGGGAGGGAAATGTAGATATTTTGTGAGATTTCCTTTCTTTGTACATAATAACTATGTCTAATTTCCCACTTTCTTTAAATTCCTGTAGGAGATAGTGCAGATCAAGGTATATGTTTATATTCCTGTATATAGAATAATATATTGTAAGGTCGCAAGCTACACCGAATGTACGTACTCTGTCTCTAATTTTTCCAGCTTAGGGGTTGGAACATGCTTAGGTTTACATCATAGCAATTGTTAATATGTGGTTAGATTGGTAGAAAAGGAAGGAATACTTTATCATATGTGTCCAGTAGCAAGCCGGATTTTTCGAAGCAAAGGTAGGTACTTATACTACCCACCTATGTAACTTGACCCTTACCCAGACTTTGACTCACATACCAATGCCCTTTTCTAGTGAAGCAGGCAAACTGGGTGTTGAACCCTAATTTCTGGTGGCGACTCTAAATCTTCATCTCTCCCTTAAGAACAGTAAACAAACTGGTCCTCTCCCCCACTAACAACCCGACCACAAGTAATGTAGCCTAAATCTCCGTATAGTGACTCAAAGTCTCTACCTGAAGAAGAAAAGGGTGCGGCCACACGAAATTGAGGAGCCACGAGGCTAAGCTCCACGCGACACCCTCAGTATCTACAAGGGTAATTGCAGTGAGGAGGATTATTCTCAGTAGTCAAACTTTCCTACGTTGGGCACTAACATTTGATGTTAAAGTATTCCTTTCACACATTGCTTGGTTTGACAACGCATGTACACTGCATACATTATATATATGTTGTATAATTGTTTGTGCTGATTACATCACTTTAGTATGCTCGGATTGATGCTTGTCAGACGAGTACACTCCTTGAATTTTAATCATAAAACAAGGTATATTGTAATCCTGGAATGATGATATAATTTCTTCCTGGTAGTATTCTAAGATCAATTGTAGGCACTTCTTGCAATAGGGCATGTCATATCCCCTATACCGTGGGTAATAGTCCTTTGATTTCATACTCCTTAGTTTAAGTAAGCCAAGTTGATGACCGATGGTGCTTTTTGGCAACCTCTAGGGGAATTACATGCATCTAAGCATGCGCCGACAAGGTGTAAGATCCGCACCATGAAATCCTAGATTAATTTGGATTTTGACACGTGGCAGGCCTTCCTACTATGGATATGACGCCAAAATAAACATCAACACCGAACAGAGTAAGAGTGTAAATTAATTTATCTTTAATTACTGTCAGGTCAACAGACAAAATGACACTGTCAGGTTGCCCCCTGTCTAGTCACAAAATGCGACAGCATGGCTGCCGAATAGGATGTGTATGTGGACTAAATCCCATAATTGGTGGGAATCGTAGATGTCTGTTTGAATTATTTCTAAATGAATCCCAAATAGATTAGAGCAGGGTCCACCCCAAGATAACCCTCTCCCACTAGAAGTGGGAGGTTGGCTACATTGTGTGTGTTCAATAGGACACTTGGAATGTGAGCCCCACTCTCCCCTAAAGAGTTAGAGTTGTACTTGGAATGGGAGACTACATATCACAACCCATTCTCGAGAATCGAGTGTGATATTCGGTTCAACCCTTGTGGCACCCGAATACATCCATGATCGCTAACCACAATAATTACAAATTAAATCCCACAGTCTACATATGCAATAACCACAATAATCAAGAAGCAATAATAATATAGCAGAAGCATTAAATAATGATAAATGCAACTAATGATATCATATCCCATACTATGTATCATATTATCCATTACAAACCATTTGTGCTCTATAAAATACTACCATATCCATATACACATAGCCACAAACAAAAGAGTTAATCTGTTTCATTGATCTTGATAGATATCTTCACCTATCAACAAAAGAATCATAATATCCATCAAGGAAGTGGAAAAGTAACGGGAGGACTATGTCATGCGTAGACGCAGTCACTGTAGGTGCACCCCTCGCCGTGCTCTCTACTGACGTCATCTGTACCAGCAACCACGCTAGCAAGAGGGGACTCCATAAACTTAGCGATAGAGAAGTCACTAGTGTTGGAAATATAAACATACTATTTCCCCACTAGTGAGTTTATATTTCCAACATGATCCATGTATCAGTACTCTCATGCGTCACACGAACCATCATACTTGGTTGCAAATACTTATAAATAAAGGCTATGCCCTAACAGTGAATCCTGGCTCTACTCCCATGGTTCACCGTGCTCCCACTGGAGCCTAGCATCAACAACTTGACCCATGTATTGTGCTTCCCCACCCCACATGTAAGACCCATATCGAACTAACCGGTCTTACCACCATGTACCAGGTCTACCTATCATGGTCGAGCCAAGTGGACCAGGTGCGTGAAGAAACCACAAGACCAGGTATGAAGTCTAATCCAAAAACAGTCAAATGTGAGAGTTGGGTCGTATGCCTAAACAGGTATGATCGACCCCACCTCAAAAAAAGTCCAACCCATGACATTTTAGTGGTGGGGTAGCATGACTAAGAAGGCGTAGGGTCAACAGATTCTGCGACCCTACGTCCGACCCTACGATGATAGACAGAAACCAAAAATTAGAAAACATTCCTAATTCAAAGGGGATCTTTCCTAAACTCATTGGGACTTATTATAGAGGGTTTTCCTCTATAAATAGGACGTCCCTTAGCCTCTTTCACTCCTTTAGAACCCTAATTGAAAGTGAGAGAAAGAAAAAGAGAAGGAAGAGAAGAAGAGAAGGAAACTTGAAGAAGAAGACTAAGGAAGAGGAGGAAGTTTAAAGAAACCTCTGAATTAAGGTATGAACCTAATTCCCCACCTGAATAAGAGAGCCTAGAATAGTTATGAAGAACATAAGATTAGGAGAAACCCAAATCATCCATCCATGGATAAGTTCTAAGAGATTCCATGGAGAAAATCATTATGGACAATGAATGGTATATAAATTGTAGTTTTGAGCCATAGAATAATCATAGAATGGACCATGATAGTAAGCCAAAGGATCCAAACATGAAGGGATGGACTTTAGAATGAAGATCGACTCAGAACACATGTAGTCCCACGTAGGGTCGAATGATATCCAACCCTACGAGACCATATGATCGACCACATGCCCTCGGGAAGTCCCAGGGAGGGTGTGGTTGCACGTTGGGTCGAATAGTATCCGACCCCACCTGCGACCCTACACCCTGGGGTTACAAAAACTGCTACCCTAGGTGTTACCCTACCTGCGACCCTACAGGTTCTGTTAGTTTAAATATGTTGGAACTAATTCTAATTAAAATCTATCGACTTGTTGGGTCATTCCAATGGTTTAAAAGTGAATTATAAAGCTTGAATGAGGATCTCCTAGTAATTGGTTAATAATAAACTATTTTCGTTTATTGAGTCCAACACCATGAATGATTCTATGCTTGTATGCTTGTAATGCGCATATCACATGTTATCCACTATTCTTGTTATTACTATTCATGCATATTTAATTTCGTTTATTTATAACATGATGATGATGATGATGCTAGGAATAGGCATGTGAATGTATGTGTTTGGTTAGTGTACTTGATGCGAGTGGAGCATCAGGGGGAAGATGTGACACTGTGGTTCATCCTGGTCACCAGACTCTAGCTCTATCTCTACTCAAGTCTTGTCCACTGACATCGTGGTATCGCCATTACCTTAGCAGAACTATTACGTCGTAGGGCATTAGGGGAGGTGGTCTCGGACCGTGTAGTCTCTTACTCTATTGGGGGGCCTTAGCTCTATCTCTATGGACTTATTGAGGGATGCTGGGGTGAGGCCTTGGATACACTGTTTGACATTAGGATTGGTTAGTTGCGAACCCAGTTTGCAAGCCCATGCCAACAGGGGCTTACGTGTTGGTATGGGTAGAGCATGGTGGGTGCATGTGGGGGCTATAATGGTGTTTGATCCATTGGGCAGTTCCACACATTTGTGTATAGAGGTGCGGCGGCCACCTATCCTTTCTATTGCACATTGCAAACTTATAAACCCGACCAAAGATGTAAAATGAATGCATGCATATGTTTGTGGCATTATTTTGTTTACTCACAGAGCCGTGATGTGTGCTTACCCTTTTCAAATTTAAATATTTTTAGTTGATGATGCAGGTACGACAGTGGAAGATTATATAAATGCTCTAAAATACGGGCATGCGGTGGAAATGGAGGCGGAAGTGATGATGGAGTCGCATGATTCATCATGCGAGTGCAACTCCTGTATTTTTGGTTAGATTTTGTTTAAGTTATACAAACAATGTAATTGATTTAATTATTTTAATTTATGTCTTAGTCCTTTTTGAAGATAATTGGATAATTGATTTACTTTATCATAGTTAGACTCACAGTTCATTTAATATTAAAGACTTCTGCTATCGTGTATTTATTCTGATTTTTTGTTTTGGATGTGTATGGTTTAAGCAAACGAACACAACCTATTCGAGATCCTGGTTGAACCGTTGGATTATTTACGGTTCATCACACCATTCTGAATAGTGCAAAATTAAGGTGTGACAACTTGGTATCAGAGCTCTCAGGCCCTGTCTATTAAATCGATATATTTCGACAAAAGTTCGTGTACTGAGTTAGGATTAAAATGTAAAAGCTGTAATAAGAACATACTATAAGCACATGTGTTGTATGAGACAAAATTAAGAAAGAGAATAATGCACTATTAAAAGGAGAAATAAGTTTTATATACATCAAATAAAAAGCAACGTACGTACATATCCAAATCAGAGTACATTCCACAATCTGGACAGTTACTCTGTAGTACAAGGAAAAACAAAAGAAAATATACATCATGGAGCTGGAGGTGTTGGAGGAGGAGGTGCCTCACGATCTCGGTCATAGTCCTCCGCATACACTCTAGTGAGCCAGGCTACCTGAGTCTGGGTCACTTGGAGACTAGCTACCAGCTTGGCCATTCGCTGATCCAACATGCGCTGGGCCTCTCTAATCTCATGCAGTAGCCCCATCATATTATTAGAGGGTGGGCGTAACGGACCAGCAGTGTGTGAAGGAGCCCGAGATGGACCAGCTCCAGTCGAATGTAGAGGTGAAGGAGGAGGTATGGCGTCTACATCCATGAACATACAATCCTCATCCTCAGCATCACCCCCATGGACCCCTGCTCTTGCTGCTGCTGTTGCCGCCTCAGCGTCTGCCACCTCTACTCGAGTATGAGGACGCACCAGAGCGTTCCTCTCATCATCACTGACCTGAGCATCCCGCATACCCATCCTATAGATGGCCTCCCAGTCAAGGTCCGATGAGAAGGTCTTCCCCTAAATCCTCTCATCCAATAAATCAATGTGTAGGCGTGTGAGCAGTGCAGTGATCAGACGTCCGTAGGGTAGGTTTCCTAACTGACCAGGCAGTGTAACGCGAAACATCATCCGGATGATAATATAAGGAAGGCAGACAGGCTGCCTGGTGCAAGTGCAGTAGAGGACATACTAAGTTAACTAAGAAATCCTATCATAGTGTCCACTCTGGGGGATCAGGTTGTGCTAGATAATTTTACAGTACACCCGAGGCTTTGGACGTAGGTTGATCGCTTTCATCTCCCATCGATCATCTTTAATGAGCTGACTATCAATCTCAGCACGCATCGCCAAGGATAGGAACTGGGGTTCCTTGGGAGCATAGTACACTAAATGGCCGTCATTTGATATGCCCAAATGATCAACTAACTGCTGGCAGTTAAATGAAACCTCCACCCCTTTGACGTAGCTAGTGATCCTGAGCTCCCTACCCCTCTCTGTGTCATTGCAATCCCCCACTACCTGGAGATTGCAATAGAACTGCTTCACCAAAGTAGGACGAGTACAAGCCTCATAGGTGATCACAGTAAGCCAGCCCATGTCACTAAAAGCACCCTCCACGTAAAACAAGGCTAGACTAGCCAAGTTTACACAGCGACCCCCTTCTACATTCTTATGCTCATAGCGAGCATACTGAGCTTCTGCCTCGTTGGAGTGGAAACGAACGGGGTCATGAGCCCTAGGAACCTTGGTACAAGCCATACTATCTATCAGGACACATAAAAACAAACAAGATATTAGTAATGGTGAAAAACTCAAAATTTTTGGCATTATAACGGCATGATTTGGCCAAAAGCCTCACTTTTCACCCAAACAACTGGGCAGGAGGACTTACATAGGTTCCAAACCATCCTACAAAGCTCATACAGTATGAAATTTAATCTAGAAAGATCAAATTTGAAGAAATTCCAACAAATTGGAAAAATCTCAAAAATTAGGTCAAAATGGAAAATTTTAAGTTTCTCAATAACCAACCGATGAAACTCAAATATATTTTAGGGCTTTCGTCAATTGGGTGACCAATAGCAAAAGACCCCAATAAAAATTAAATTTTTACAGTTAGAAAAAGTTTAATTTGGAGAAAACGATGTAAATAGACGAAAACCTAGTTTACAAAGCTTAAAAATGGGAAACAGTAGAGAGCATACCTAAAGAGATAGAGTGGGAGTCGTGAATGGAAGAAACAATCACCAAACCCTAGGGGTCGATACTGTAGCAACTCAGGGAAGGTGAGTTGAGTTGGGAGAAAAGAGGAAGAATAGGAAATGAAACCAAAATTAGATTTAAAAACCTGATTTTGGATCGTAGGGACGTAGAATTCGATCAAAATGTGCGACCCTACGACCGACCCTACCGTCGACCCTAGGCTCTCGGTGATCTGACAGAGAACCATGGGTCGGACCTAGGGTCGGACGTATACCGACCCTACGATCGACCCTAGGCTCTCGGTGAGCTGACAGTGTTCTTAGGGTCGCATACCCTAGGGTCGAATACAGTGTGACCCTACCATCGACCCTACGATGGAAAATTCAGTTTTTTTACTAAATGATTTGAAAAATTGGAAATTTATATTGATTAGTTGGATTTTGACTTGGGAACAACTTGCTTGATCCTGGCATGTTCTATGATTGTTTTTCAGACACTACCACCACCAGGATAGAAAATGGTTGGGCGAAGAGTGACCAGACGAGGTCGTAACCCAATTCCACCACTACCACTTATGAAGGAAGACAGCCATGAAAATCCTGTTGTACAAGAGAATCTAAATATGGCACCGCCAGTGGCTAGTGGCCAGGCAAATCCTACAAACTTGCCAGCCCCACCTACAGATCTGGCTATAGCGGCAATGAACCTTGCACAACAGCTATAGCAAATACAGCAGGTGCAAGCAAATATGCAAGTTGTTATAGGAATGGCTTTTCCAACTGCTCATACGACACCTATGCCAGCAGGACAAGCTAGCACGGTACCAGGGGGAAGCAACACGGTACCCCATGCACCTCAAATACTAGTCATGCAGGCTCAAGTGCAGAATACTGAGGTAGCTCAAGGTAGTTACCAGTACCAACCACCTATGTATGGGGCCTATGCTCAGTATCAGATGGATCACTCCCGACTAATCGAGAGTTTTCTGAAGATGAAGCCTAAATAATATAATGGTAAACCAGCTGATCCTTTGGGCTAGCACATTGGATCGACGAAATGGAGAGGAATTTTATGATGATGACAGTAAATGAGGAGGAGAAAGTACTGTGTGCAACATTCATGCTAAAAGGCGATGCACACCACTGGTGGAAGTCCACACGGACTTATTTGTTAACCAAGCACGCCCAATTGACCTGGGCTATCTATAAAGAGGCATTCTTTGATAAGTACTTCCCTAGAAGTTTCAAAGATTTTATGGAGAGAGAGTTCCTGAGTTTATATCAGGGCCAGATGACTGTGGATGCATACCAACAACATTATGAAGAGCTGTTCTTCTTCGCACCCGCCAGTATGCAAGAGAAAAATACTAAGACCCAAAGGTTCGTCATGGGACTTAGGGGAAGCATTTGCAAGCATGTTCTGGGACTGGAGAAGAAAGTCTACATTGAAGCAGTATAGATTGCTTGAGTGATAAAGTCGAGCCAGAAAGAGAGCTATTTTGCTCAAAATAGAGGTATTAAAAGGCCAAACGAAATTCATACAATGGAGGGAATACAAGGACATTCAAACACTTCCGTACTCAAGGCTTCAATGCTGCAGCCAAAACTACTCCAGCAACTCAACCGCAACAAAAGCAAAATAATGAAGGAGTAAAATGCTTTAATTGCAACCAAGTAGGACATTATTCAAGGGAGTGTCCTAAGCCCAGAAAGCAGCTACAACAAGGATGGTTTATGACGTTACATCTGAGGATGCTGCCGCATTGCCTGATGTGGTCACAGGTATGACCTGAACCTTTCATTTTTGTGTTACATTGTGTGAGCATGTAGACTAAATTAAAACAAATCACAGGTATCGTACCTATTAATAGCATACCTGCTAGAGTACTCTTTGATTCTAGAGCTACTCATTATTTTATATCTGTGTCATTTGGAAAGAAGCTGAATCTACCCCTCAAATCGTTAGACTACAAACTGCTTGTATGATCGCCTATGGGATTAGACGTGACAATAGAAAAAGGTTATGGGCCATGTCCAGTTCTTATTGATGAGAAAACTTTGGATGCAACCTTGATTTAACTTGAGATGGCAAACTTTGACGTCATCTTGGGAATGGACTGATTAGCTCGGCATTCTACAAACCTATTATGTGCAGAAAAGAAGCTGACATTTAAAGACAAGGAAGGAGTAGAGTTTAGTTTTACGGGAACCAAACTTCCCCGTCAAAAACTCATCCTCTCTACATTAAAGGCTAGAAAATGCCTCGAGAAAGGAGGAGTTGTGTATCTATTATCAGTGGTTAACCTCACCAAGGAAGCACCACGAATGGAGAATATTGATGTTGTGTGTGACTTTTCCAGATGTATTTCCTGAAGAACTACCAGGACTACCACCCGACTGAGCGACAGAGTTCGTTATAGATCTGATACCTGGAGCCGCACCAGTATCTATGCACCCTATAGAATGGCTCCTACTGAATTGAAGGAATTAAAAGTACAGTTACAGGAATTACTAGACAAGGATTACATCAGACCTAGCATATCACCATGGAGAGCGCTAGTATTGTTTGTAAAGAAAAAGGACGGTAGCGTTCGACTGTGTATAGACTACCGAGAATTGAATAAGCTGACAATTAAGAATCAGTACCCATTGCCTCGGATCGATGACTTGTTCGATCAGTTGTAAGGTGCCAAGGTGTTCTCCAAGATCGATCTTCGGTCAGGATACCATCAATTGAAGATTAAGGACGGTGATATTCCAAAGACAGTATTCAGAACAAGATATAGACATTATGAATTTTTAGTCATGTCTTTTGGATTGACTAACGCACCCACAACTTTTATGGAACTCATGAATTGGGTATTCCATGATATGTTGGATACGTCGGTCATTGTGTTTATTGATGATATATTGGTCTACTCCAAGGACAAGAAAATTCATGTCATGAATCTAAGAGCTGCTCTGCAGCGATTAAGGAAAGAGAAGCTTTACGCCAAATTTACAAAGTGTATGTTTTGGCTAAATGAGGTCGCTTTCTTAGGCCATGTTGTATCCTTTGAAGGAATTAAAGTGGATCCCAGCAAGATTGAATCCATTGTGAAGTGGGAAGCACGAAAGAGCGTTGCAGAAATTAGAAGTTTCCTAGGTCTAGCTGGGTATTATCGACGATTCGTGGAAGACTATTCCAGAATTGCCGTACCTCTCACCAGTTTGACTAAGAAAGGAGAAAAGTTTGTTTGGACTGATAAATGTGAGAAAAGTTTTCAAACATTGAAGGCTAGATTGATATCTGCTCCGATCTTACAATTCCTATTCCAGGACAACCATTTATCTTGTACACTGATGCATCGAGATTGGGTTTAGGATGTGTACTTATGCAAGGAGAACAAGTAATTGCGTATGCCTCAAGACAACTGAAGACACATGAGAAGAACTATCCCACTCATGACTTAGAATTAGCAGGTAGTACATGCTGTCAAGATATGGAGACATTTATTGTTTGGAGAGAAATTTCAGATTAAATCAGATCATAAGAGTCTCACTTATCTTTTTAATCTAAAGGAGTTGAACATGAGACAAAGAAGATGGCTGGAATTATTGAAGGATTATGATTCCGATATCCAATATCATCTAGGAAAGGCTAATGTAGTTGCTGATGCGCTAAGCAGAAAAGCAATGATAAAATCTCAAGGAGAGATTAACACGACGGCAGCAATGTGTACTACAGGAAAAGTATTCAATTATGGTAATGAGCAGTTTGTGATAGATGCACCAGGTGGATCAACCAACCAAGGGTTTATTCCTCGGTTTTTAAATATGTTCGCAACATTGAAGATTGTATCTGATATAACTGATGAAGTGAAAGCCGCCATTAAATCAGACCCTTATCTGAGAATGGTACAAGAAGACATTGAAAAAGGTAGGACAATTTCTGAGTTCACCTTGGACGATGAAAAGGTACTGAAGTATAAAGAAAGATTATGTGTTCCTGAAATAGAAAATTTGGACATTAGACACCGACTAATGAAGGAAGCTCACACTACCGCCTATTCGGAACATCCTGGAAGTACAAAGATTTATCATGATTTGAAGAAATTATATTGGTGGAGAGGAATGAAAGTAGATGTAGCTAAATTCGTGTCTCAATGCCTAAATTGTCAGAGGGTAAAGGATGAACGACAAAGACCTGCAGGACTGTTGCAGCCGCTGACAGAACCAGCATGGAAATGGGACTGCATCACTATGGACTTCGTCATTGGGTTACCATTGACTCCTCGAGTAGTTGACGTGGTCTGGGTGATTGTAGATCGTCTGACTAAGACAGCTCGCTTTATAGCTATACGACCACAGTATACCCTGGAGAGGTTAGCCAAGCTATATGTGGATAACATTGTCAGATTACATGGTGTACCTAAAAGCATTGTGTCCGATAGAGACCCATGCTTTACTTCAAAGTTTTGGAAAGGATTACAAAAGGCTATGGATACAACGTTGAAGTTTAGTACTACATTCCATCCTCAGGCAGACGGACAGTCAGAGCGTACCATTCAGATTTTAGAGACATTCTTCGAGCCTGTATAATTGATTTTAAAGGCTCATAGGATGAGAAACTACCATTGATCGAGTTCGCTTATAACAACAGCTATCAGGCTACTATACAGATGTCACCCCATGAAGCACTGTATGGTAGGAAATGTCGAAGTCCTTTGTTTTGGAATGAAATTGGAGAACGTAGCATCATTGGACCAGAGTATGTTGAAGAGACTTGTCAAGTAGTCGACATCATCAAGGAAAGTGTTAGAACGGCTCAGAATCGTTAGAAACAATATGCAGATACTCGACGCTGAGACCTTGAATTTGTTGTAGGTGATAAGGTATTCTTGAAAGTATCACCTATGCAAGGTTTAAAACGATTCAGACAGAAAGGGAAGCTAAGTCCGAGATATGTCAGGCCATATAAGATTCTAGCTAAACGTGGAAAAGTGACTTATCAGTTAGCACTACCACCATCTATGTCAAGTATGCCTGATATATTTCATATCTCATTATTGAAGAAGTACGTCAGAGATCCAACACACGTTTTAACAGTGGATCCACCAGATCTAACTGATGATTTGACATTCGAAGTAGCACCAACTGAAATCCCCAGCCGAAAGGTTCAACGTCTATGCAACCGTGACATTTATTATGTTAAGGTCACTTGGAGGAGCCGAGATATAGAAGAGATCACATGGGAAGAAGAGAATGCTATGCGGAAGCAATATCCTCACCTTTTCGACTCGGAAGGTATGTATAAATTTTGAGGATGAAATTTTTAATAAGAGAGGGGAGTTGTAAGACCCGTATCGAACTAATCGGTCTTACCACCTTATACCAGGTCTACCTATCATTGTCGAGCCAAGTGGACCAAGTGCGTGAAGAAACCACAAGACCAGGTATGAAGTCTAACCCAAAAATAGTCAAATGTGAGAGTAGGGTCGTATACTAAACAGGTATGATCGACCCTACCTCAAAATAAGTCCAACCGATGACTTTTTAGTCATGGGGTCGCATGACTAAGAAGGCATTGGGTCGATGGATTCTGCGATCCTACGTCCGACCCTATGATGACGACAGAAATTGGAAATTAGGAAACCTTCCTAATTCGAAGGGGATCTTTCCAAAACTCATTGGGACTTATTATAAAGGGTTTTCCTCTATAAATAGGACGTCCCTTAGCCTCTTTCACTCCTTTAGAACCCTAATTGAAAGTGAGAGAAAGAGAAAGAGAAGGAAGAGAAGAAGAAAATGAAACTTGAAGAAGAAGACTAAGGAAGAGGAGGAAGTTCAAAGAAACCTCGGAATTAAGGTATGAACCTAATTCCCTACTAGAATAAGAGAGCCTAGAATAGTTATGAAGAACATAGGATTAGAAAAAACCCAAATCATCCATCCATGGATAAGTTCTAGGAGATTCCATGGAGGAAATCATTATGGACAATGAATGGTGTATAAATTATAGTTTTGAGCCATAGAACAATCATAGAATGAACCATGATAGTAATCCTAAGGATCCAAACTTGAAGGGATGGACTTTAGAATGAAGGTCGACTTAGAACACGGGTAGTCGCACGTAGGGTCGAATGATATCCGACCCTACGAGACCATATGATCGACCACATGCCCTCAGGAAGTCCCAGGGAGGGTGTGGTTGCACGTTGGGTTGAATGGTATCCGACCCCACCTGCGACCCTACACCCTGGGGTCGCAGAAACTGCTACCCTAGGTGCTACCCTACTTGCGACCCTACATGTTCTGTTAGTTTAAACATGTTGGAACTAATTCTAATTAAAATTTATTAACTTGTTAGGTATTTCCAGTGGTTTAAAAGTGAATTATAAAACCTGAACGAGGATCTCCTAGCAATCAAAGGTGAGGGAACAAGACCTAAACTAATTGGTTAATAATAAACTGTTTTCATTTATTGAGTCCAACACCATGAATGATTCTATGCTTGTATTCTTGTAATGCGCATATCACATGTCATCCACTATTCCTATTATTATTGTTCATGCATATTTAATTCCATTTATTTATAACATGATAATGATGATGGTGCTAGGAATAGACATGTGAATGTATGTGTGTGGTTAGTGTACTTGATCCGAGTGGAGCATCAAGGGGAGGACGTGACACTGTGGTTCATCCTGGTCACCAAACTCTAGCTCTATCTCTACTTAAGTCTTGTCCACTGACATCGTGGTATCGTCATTACCTTAGCAGAACTATTACCTCGTAGGCCATCAGGAGAGGTGGTCTCATACCATGTAGTCTTTGACTCTGCCGAGGGGCCTTAGCTCTATCTCTATGGACGTATTGAGGGACACTGAGGTGAGGCCTTGAATACACATTTTGACATTCGGATTGGTTAGTTGCGAGCCTAGTTTGCAAGCCCTCCCCAATAGGGGCTTACATGTTGGTATGGATAGAGCATCAGGGGAAGTGTGATGCGGTGCAGTCCTAAGGACTTTAGCTCTATCTCTATTCCATGGTGGGTGCATGTGGGGGCGTCAATGGTGTTTGATCCATTGGGCGGTTCCACACATTCATTTATAGAGCTGCGGGGGCCACCTATCATTTCTATTGCACATTGCAAACTTATGAACCAGACCGAAGATGTGAAATGAATGCATGCATATGTTTGTTACATTGTTTTGTTTGCTCACTGAGCCGTGATGTGTGCTCACCCTTTTCGAATTCTAATATTTTTAGTTGATGATGCAGGTATGACAGTGGAAGATTATATGAATGCTCCAACATACGGGCATGCGGCAACAATGGAGGCAGAAGTGATGATGGAGTCGCATGATTCATTATGCGAGTGCAACTCCTGTGTTTTTTATTAGATTTTGTTTAAGTTATACAGACAATGTAATTGATTTAATTATTTTAATTTTTGTCTTAGTCCTTTTTGAAGATAATTGGATAATTTATTTACTTTATCACAGTTAGACTCTCAGTTCATTTAATATTAAAGACTTCTGCCATTGTGTATTTATTCTGATTTTTTGTTGTGGATGTGTATGGTTGAAGCAAATGGACACAGCCTATTCAAGATCCTGGTTGAACCATTGGTTTATTAGCAGTTCATCACACCATTCTAAATAGTACAGAATTGGGGTGTGACACCACATGTCCACCATACCCAAACAATCATACAAATATTCATAGTTGTTATAATACAATGCATGCTTATACATAGCATTAACGGAAAACATAAAATTAAATAACAACCTACGCATGTTACTATAAAATAGACATGTTATTAAGAATGTCCTTAGTTAACGGACTAGACCCCTCACCTAATTACACAAGGAGTGCAGCAGTAATCCGAAGCCAACAGAAGGCTTCAACAATCACCTGTGTCATCAAATACCTATTTAAACACATGAGGCTTCATTAAATTGGTTGCATAGCTTTTAGTTAAAATGGACAGGCCTTATATGTCCATACATGAGTCCCAAGACAATTTAGGAATCCAACGGTTGGTCTTTCTAGTCATTACTAGGAAAAATAATCAAAATAAACTGAACCAGAGGATGGAACCAGTAGAGAGTTCCTCCGATATAGTCCACTGGTTAATACTTAGAGTATTTTCTAAGTAGAAGAACCGGAGGGATGAGCAGATGCTCGACCATCCGATAGGTCATCCGGTTCCTATACTGTGATACTTACTGTGGTTCCAGTAGGTTTTTCGAAGGCTCCGTCAGGTGGTCATTCATCTGGCACTGACTTCGCTTAACATTAAGCCTAAACAAAGGATCCGAACCAATTAGACCCATCGGGAAACCGGTTGGATGACTGAAAGGCTACTCGAAGGATCGTGACTCTAGGATGGTCCTCCATTATGAGACTCTGGTAAGTTTCTTGGTCATAAGCCAAGGCATTTGCATTGGTGGAGCCTTGGTCTAAGCTAATCGAAAGGATGAACATAATTGTGCCTCTATTACGAGGCTCCGGTTCAGACCAAAAAACTAGGTCATGAATGGGGTTTGGTCTCCAAGCTTTGGAGACTTGTTCTCCACTTCAATATTCTGATTTTAGTTGGTGGGAAACTCATTTCCACCCTTCTTAGGTACAATGGGAGCCATTAAGGCTCCATTTGGCACCAACATGGTGTTTGTAAACAAAACCTAGCATTCTAGGTTGTAAGCACCCCATTTTTGCCATCCTCTGCATAAGTGAACCAATATGGCAGGTTTTCGACCTTTAACCCAAAGGTTGATGATTCTCTAATGCCCCACAGTAGGGTCATAGGCTATTACCTACTTGGATGAATAGGTCATGAAATTATCTTCAAAATGAGACCAGAATCATCAAATTCTGACGTCAAACAAGGAAGATATCGTAGTTTGAAAATGCAAGGGCATTTACGTAATTATCGTATCATGCATGCATTATCATTCAAACTTCAAGACATCATATCTTGGTCATCTGATATCGAAATCAGATGATTCAAAGGCCAATATTCCTTATTTCAGTCCTCTTCAAAGTGGACGTAAAAAAATCCCAGGTAGAAGTCACCAGTGGGTCCCATGCAAGATTACAAAAGGAAATGGTTATTTAATCTTCAGAAATTCATAAGTTGGTCATTTCATTTCCAAATGAGATGATTCAAGCTCCAATATTCCTTATTTTTAATGTTCTACAAAGTGAACGTAGAAAATTTGAAATAGATGCTATCAGAAAATTCCATATGGAAGGGTGACATAAATAGACTATGAAATGCCAACCTTAGTCCAAACTAGCTTAATCCAGCTTAGTCTAACTTAGCTCGGCCCAGCTCAGACCAATCCAGACCAAGTTATGTCAGTCCATATGCATGCATTTCTTTTATATATGTATAATGTATAATATATTATTGTATATAATACATATATATATCTTATGGATATATTATATGTATTAATGCATATATATATATATATATATATATATATATATTAGGAAAGTGAGAGGAAAGTGAGGCCATGGAAAGAGAGAGAAAAGAGAGGCCATAGGAAAGAGAATGGGAGAAAGAAAAGAAGGAAAGAGAGAGAAATAAAAGAAAAAAAGGAAGGAAAAAAAAGGGGGAAAAGATTCCCCTTCACGTTTTCTATAAGGAAAACGTGAAAGAGAGAGGGAGAAAGAAAGAAAAAAAAAGGAAGGAAAGAAAAAAAGAAAAAAGGAGAAAAAGAAAAAAATAAAAAAGGAAATGTTTTCTAAGAAAGAAAACGTGAATAGAGAGGGAGAAAAGAAAAAAGGAAGGAAAAGAAGGAAGAAGAAAAGGAAAGAAGGAAGAAAGGAAAGAGAGAAGGATTTTTCTAGAAGAAGAAAGGAGAGAAAGGAAAGAGAGAAGGGGTTTTCTAGAAGAAGAAGGAGAAAAAGGAAAGAAAGGAAGAAGAAAAAAAACATGGGAATGAAGAAATGAAAGGAAAGAAGAAAAAATGAAAAAAAAAAAAGATTTTCTAGAAGAAAAAAAAAAGAAAAGGAAGGAAGAGAGAAGAAGGAAAGAGGAGGAGAGGATTTTCTAGAAGAGGGAGAGATAGAGAACGTGTGGAATAGAGAAGGAGAACAGAAAAAGGAAGGAAAAGAAGAAATGAAAGAAGAAAAAGGAAGAAAAAAAGATTTTCTAGAAAAAAGAAGAAAGGAAAGAAGGATCTTCTAGAAAAGGAGAGAAAATTATAAATAGGTAAGAGAAGAGAAAGGGGGCTCTTTTTCCAGACCATAAAGAGAGGAGAACGTGAGTGAGGGAGAGGAAAACGTGAGTGAGAGAGAGAAAACATGAGAGAGGGAGAAAGAAAGAGAGAGAAAAGAGAAAAGAAAGAAAAGAGAAGAAGAAAAGAGAGAAAGAGAAGAGAGAGAGAAGCAGAAGAGAGGAGAAGGAGGATTCACATTCAAAGGGGGTTGATACAACCTCCAATCACCCTTCATCAATGGTTTCACTCGATTTGAGCCCAAGGTTAGTACTCTAAACAAATTTAGAGGTCGTTAGAATGGTCGAATGCCAATTTTGCTTGAAAAGGCTAATTTCCATGAAATCTCAATCATGAATACTCTATTACATGCTTGTTAATGTTAGGATGCCTATGTCTAACATTTTTCATGAATGATAATTTGTCTAAGCTATTCAATGATGAATTTTTGAATGATATACAATGATGTTTGATGTTTTTTGTAAATTTCATAAAGTGATTTTCTGATTTGAAAACTCCAGATTTAGGACGTACATCATATGTATTTTTTCTAAGATTTTGAAGCCAAAAGTTTATGGGAGTCTCTCTCATATGTTAGAAGACTACCCTAAAAATTTCGTTCCATTTGGAATTGGGGAAATATATAAAACAATTTGTCTTTGACATTGCTATTTCTCGGATGTAATGTAATCCTCCATCAGAAAGTCTCTAGACAAAGGCCTTATGGCCATACTCATAAAATCAACTTAACATGAACCTTTTAGACATGAAATTCTTCTAAATAATGGCATTAGTTTCATATTTTTTTTCATTTTTTTTCGAATTGATATCATTTTTTAAGTACATAGTGCTCTGATTTTGAATCTGTTACGATGTACTGATTTGCATGATTGAAAAGAGTCATTTTTCACAAAGAAATTATATTGTTTTAACTTTTTTTTCTTAATAAAATTTTAGATCAGACAGTTATCTACATAGAAATATATATGTATTTAATTTTTATTAAGAATAGAATTTTATTTGGAATTTATGGTGCAACTGGTCAAAAATCTGGAACAGATTTGATTAGTGCACATGTTCGGTCTTAGGGCATATCTTTGACTTGTATTTTCTTTCTGTTGGGATTCAAATCCTTCATATGAAAAAATGTTGAGCTTGATTTGAGTTTCGAAAGACCCACTTATGGTCATTCTTGTATAATGTGACAAATCTGAATACAGTTCATAGTTTTGTCCATTATCTGCAACCTTGTGTCATAATTTTCACAGTTTTGAGTCATTAATCTTCCCAAATTTCTTCATAAAAATTATAATTTTTTCAAAGAACATTGAACATATGTTTGTTTTGATAATTTTTTACTTTTCAAAAAAAAGTTTCATTGATATCTCATTCATTATAACATCAATGATTGTTTAAATAAATTCTGCCATATTTGGATAAATGACTATATTTGGAGTAGTCATATGCTTTGTTTGGATTGTGCATACCATGTTTGTCACATTTCATGTGTCACTATTTTTGGTAGAATAGATAAATTTTTACCATATTTTAGCAAAATCTTAATTTTTTTTAAGTCTTACTATGCTTAGAAAATAGCATATAAGATCTTTCATTTTTATTTGAAAAAATCATGTCATATATGCATTCTATGATTGGTACTTACCATATTGATATATAGATGCATATTAGATCTTGCATATTAGATCTTGCCATATTAGATCTTGCCATGCTTAGATCTTGCCATATTAGATCTTGCCATATTAGATCTTACCATATTAGGTTCTTGCCTTATTTGCAATACATGCCATATTAGGGAGATTTTCATAATCTTACTATATGATATGATAGTTACCATAAATATCATACATGCCATGCTTACAATATTCCTTTTTTGGTAATAATTTAATTTATGCTGCACCCTAGTTGAACTGCCATATCTGTACACCTAGCAAACATATTAGGTGTGGGGACGTGTATTTAGGCACCCACATTCTTGGGAAGGGCATAATGGGAAGAATAAAATTCTTAACAAAGAAAGAGAATGCTTTCTCAAACCTTCCAAAATTAGAATTCAGCATAAAAAGGATAACTTAGGACGATTTTTTCCCCTCAGTAAACCCTAAACCTAGAACAGGTTTTCAACCCTAAACATAGAATAGGTTCTCAATCATTAACCTAGAATAGGTTATCATTTCAAACTACGCGGATTCTGATTCCTAGGGCAAACCCTAGGATACGTAGGCCATTTGGGAGAAACCCAAATTCGGATCCACACCTTAGTCCACTCGGACTATCCATAGATCCACTAGGATATCCACCTAGAGACCCGAACTACACGGATTTTGACTCCTAGGGCAAACCCTAGGATACGTAGGCCATTTGGGAAAAACCCAAATTCAGATCCACACCTTAGTCCACTCGAACTATCCATAGATCCACTAGGATATCTACCCAGAGCCCGAACTACGCAGATTCTGATTCCTAGGGCAAACCCTAGGATACGTAGGTCATTTGGGAGAAACCCAAATTCGGATCCACACCTTAGTCCACTCGGACTAACCATAGATCCACTAGGATAGTTACCCATATTTTAACCCACATAGGGTTATCCCCATTTCAACCCAAATAGGGTTATCTACATTCCAACCCAAATATGGTTATTCTTAGATCCACTTAGACTATCTATCAGTCCACATGGACTATCCAGAACCTAACCCATAGGATTTCTCCACCTTTCAAGCATAAACTTCAACTTGAACAATGAACTTAATCATGCACAAGCATAAATCACAGCCATGAACTTTAATCACACCTGAACTACGATGGTGAACCTGATTTTCAGAATAATTCCGTGATACGTAGGCAATCTGATGGATACAGATTCGGTTCAATGATATCAAACTACTTGGTTTGGTTTGGTTTAACAAATAGAATCTAGCATAGGAAAGGTATAGGAGACCGATTTCGATCGGGCGATTTGGGTGCCTAACCCCTTCCCATAATCGTAACTTGAAGCTTACCCAATCTCTGATGGACCAGAAATCCAATCTAAGGGTCATGAGTCAATCGAAGTCTTACCTTAGGGTGAGATTTCACATTTTTCAAGGTCCTAGACCTTAATCTAGGTGGCGACTTTCAAGATTTCCATCTTTGTCCTCACAGTGGCGACTCCACTGGGGATATAAACGTCAAACTCCTAAATGAAAACTTTCCTTGTGTGAATTGGATGCTATATTTTAGGATACTATATTTATGCTTATATAATATTGCTTTGGGGGAATGGGTTCAGTCACACATTTGTGCGAGTAGCCGAACCGGGTCCCATGCATATGGGGTAGCCCGCTAGGTGAAACACACAGCCTTGGCCTGTACTTTGTGAGACCACGATCGGCGAGCAGCCTCTAATGAGCATTTCTTGGGTCCGCCTGAGAATGCGTTATGCTACTCCACGTCGCTTGGATCCTTGCAACATAGTATATAAAGGGATTGGGGGCCCATTATTCATCGTGCATTCGGTGATAGGTTACCCCGTCCTTGTCAAGGTGGCCTTTTCTATCCTAACCCAGATTGTAGCCCAATGCTTGTTATTTTTTGGTTCATCCCTGAACCGACCCAGTAAAATCTTCTTAACCATGACATCCATGCTCGAGACGTCGAAGTTCTGCCCGTTTTTGTCCTCGATTGGTCAACATGTTAAAAACTACACGATGAGCGTCTTGAACTCTCACCCATTGGGAGTATGAGGTATGTATACACCTGTTCTACAGCATAGTAGACGGTTACTATACACCCTCCATTAAGTAAGCTCGATGTGTCGAATCTCTTATTGTTAACACGTCGATTTTGAAAAACGAACAGAAAATCCCTGTCAAGACATAGATACCATGGTCAAGAAGAAATTTACTAGTTTGTTCATCTATGAACTGCTTTTGCTAACCATCCCTAATAAGGACGACAGATTAATATATCCGTTTCAATTTCATCGAATTCGGTAATCCAATTGGTCAAACCTTGGTACCACTGATTATCCATTTTGGAATCACGAGGTCCCAAGACTGAACACATGACTTAATCAAATTTAATTACATTGACTCGGATAATGTTTACCCAATCACCCTTATGAGGGATCTAACCTTGTTTGGTTAAGTCATCTTTGATTGTGCATGTGATTGCTTCCATTCCTCTAGATGTCTAGAATCTTGATATTTTTCCATTGAGTTTCAATGCCTTGGGAAAAGAGAATCAATCTGCAACCATATCTACCCTTTTAAGGTGAGAAGCCCCTACAATTAGGGAATTGTCTGGATTTCCCACCTTGAGATCCAACCATGTTATCTTTTTAAATGAATCAATGGAAGTCATGAATCTAGATCTTGATTGAACATCAAATTTTGTAAGAAAGAAGGTAACCAGATTTGGAAACACAATCAGTAACTCATGAATCTGGTGCAATAGAGCATTCAGTTTAGGTAGTGACAAGCACCTATACTTGAAAAATTTACAATATTCCTGTACAATTAGTCCTTGGGCTTACTCAAGTATCATATTCAGTTCTTCTCATAATCAAGGAAAGATTCAGTCCCTAGGCAAATCCAATCATAGTTCCCAATTCATCTCTGAATTAAGGAAATATTTAGCCCCTAGGCAAATCTAATCATAGTTCTCAATTCGTCTCGAATTAAGGAAAGATTCAGCCTCTAGGCAAATCCAATCATTGTTTTCAATGTACCTCAAAATTAAGGAAAGATTCAGCCCCTAGGCCAAATCCAATCACTATTCTCAATGTACCTCAGAATTAAGGAAAGATTCAGCCCCTAGACAAATCCAATCACTGTTCTCAATGTATCTTTGAATTAAGAAAAGATTCAGCCCCTAGGCAGGTTCAATCATCATTTCGATTCATCCAAAATTAAGGAAATATTCAGCCCCTAGGCAGATTCAATCACATCCAGTTTATCTCAGAATCAAAGAAATACTCAGCCCCAGATTCAACCACCATTTCTGGTTCATCTCAGAACTGAAGGAAAGATTCAGGCCCTAGGAAGGTCCAATCATCATTTCGGTTCATCCAGAATTAAAGAAAGATTCAGCCCCTAGGCAGATTCAATCACATCCAGTTCATCTCAGAATCAAAGAAATATTCAGCCCCAGATTCAACCACCATTTCTGGTTCATCTCAGAATTGAAGAAAGGTTTAACCCCTAGGCAGGTTCAATCATCACCTCCCAGATCATGTTAAAATGGAAGAGGCATTCGGCCCCTAGGCTTTTTCACCCTTTACCTCCTGTTTAGGTTCCGGTTCATGACGAAACTAGGAAAAGTTCCATTCATATGAATTTAATTAGCCACTAGGCTTATCCAACCATCAACTCTGGTTAAGGTTCTGTTTCATGTCGGAACTACGAAAAGTTCCATTCATCTAAATTCAATTAGCCATTAGGCTTATCCAACCATCAACTTTGGTTAGGGTTCTGATTCATGTCGAAACTAGGAAAAGTTTCATCCATCTGAATTCAATTAGCCACTAGGCTTATCCAACCATCAACTTTGGTTAGGGTTCTGATTCATTTTGGAACTAAGAAGAGTTCCATTATCCGACCATCAACTTTGGTTAGGGTTCTGATTCATGTAGGAACTAAGAAGAGTTCCATTATCCGACCATCAACTTTGGTTAGGGTTCTGATTCATGATGGAACTAAGAGGAGTTTTATTGGCTAACCATCAACTTTGGTTAGGGTTCTGATTCATGTTGGAACTAAGATGAGTCCCATTCATCTGAATTCATTTAGCCACTAGGCTTATCCAACCATCAACTGTGGTTTAAGTCCCATTCATCTGAATTCATTTAGCCACTAGGCTTATCCAACCATCAACTGTGGTTCAAGTTCTGATTCATCTGAATTCAATTAGCCACTAGGCCGGTCCAACCATAAACTTTGGTTCAGGTTCTGATTCATGTTGGAATTAAGAAGAGTCCCATTCATCTGAATTCGATTAGCCACTAGGCTTATCCAACCATCAACTGTGGTTCAAGATCTGATTCATGTTGGAACTAAAAAGAGTTCCATTCATTTGAATTTAATTAGCCCCTAGGCTTGTCCAACCGTCAACTCCTGTTCAGGTTCCAATTCATGTTGGAACTAAAGAATGTCCCATTTATATGAACTCAATGTGAGCATGAGTTAGCCTCTAGGCTTGTTCAACCATTACCTCTGGTCCATGTTCCATTGCTTGAAGGAATCGAAGAGAATTTCAGTCATTTCAACTCAATCAATCAGTCATCTCTAGCAATTAGAGTACAATCCATGATTGTCATCCTTGGCCTCTATCAATCGGAGACCAATTCAAAGTCAATCTTGATATCTATCAATCAGAGACTAATTCAAAGTCAATCTTGATCTCTATCAATCAAAAACCAATTCAAAGTCAATCTTGATCTCTATCAATCAGAAACCAATTCAAAGTCAATCTTGATCTCTATCAATCAGAGACTAATTCAAAGTCAATCTTGATCTCTATCAATCAGAGACCAATTCAAAGTTAATCTTGTCTCTATCAATCGGAGACCGATTTAAAATCAATCACTGGCTCTATCAATTAGAGCCTGATCCATGTCTATCATAGCCCAGTGCTACATGTTAGGATAGCTCATCAGGACTGGTGAATGAGAAGCATTCCTCATTGCTTGTCAGTAAAGATCAGTTCCAGATTCTGGAGTCGTCGGAAACCATGAACCTTCAGTTATAATAGTGCTATCCCATCATGGGCATTTTTGCCCCATTAGCCAAGGAAATGCTAAAATCCAATGAGTTGCCCTCATATTTCTCATTATTCAAAGAGAGGGAATAGAATTTTTTCGAGCATTAGGGTAGACCAAATATGAGATCCGATATGCCCCAGGCTAGGATAGGAACCAGAATCACAGCTAGGGAATGGTCCAATGATGAAACCCTTAACCCATAAATTGGGGCATGAACCAAATTGAACTTGGACCAAAATTGAGTGTGGTCCAATGAGGAAAGCCATTGAGCCCTAAGTTGGGTATGAACCAGATTGACCTTGGGCCTGAATTGGGTATGGTTCAATGAGGAAAGCCATTGAGCCCTATGCTGGTCATGAACCAAATTGACCTTGGACCCAAATTGAGTGTAGTCTAATGAAGAAAGCCATTATGCCCTAAACTGGGGCATGGACCAAATTGACCTTAGACCCAAATTGAGAGTGGTCTAATGAAGAAATCTATTAAACCCCCCAAGCCGAGGCATAAACTAGTCTAATCTTAGATTTAAAATGGTGTAGTACAATGGCGATACCCCTTGATCCCCAAGCTGGGGCACAAGCTATAATGATTTTGAACTCAACTAGAAGCGGTCCATTGATGAATCCATTGAACCCCAAACTGGGGCATGAACTAGAGTAACCTTGAGCTTAAAAAGCAATAGTCCGGTTTTGAATGGATCCCAAACTGAAAAAAAAGAGGGAGAACTATATGGAACCCTAAAAGGTAGGTATCTTACACCTATTGATAGAGGGGCATGATGAGTCCTGCTGTTAGAGGTCTGAAGGAAGATTTATTCCCACAACGACTGAAGGTGGTCGTCGAAGGCGTTATGCCCAACTGGAGCCACTTGGACGTACTAGTTGTTTCAACTTTCTATTATCGGTATTTGATAGGTCATCCATGTCTGGGTCCAAGATCAATATGCTTGTTGGCAAGTCTAGTCTAATCTGTCCTGCAAGTAAAAGAAAATCAATCCATTTGGGATTTCAATCTCTGTGCTTTGTCTCTTCCATACATTTCCTCCTAGTTTCATACATCCTCCTATTCTACGTGCGTAGTCAATTCTGACTCTAAAGATGATTGAAACGATGAGCCATCTCCTGACCTCCTACGCTACCTGGCCTCTTGAGAAAGAAAGGTCCAACCAGTCTGGGAAAGCTTTAAATGATCAATCGAGAGACACAAGAGTTCTCTCAAGAAACATGTATTGGAGAAGCTGCCATTTGTTCTACATATGATAAGATTCCAAGGAAAGCATTGATGGTAACAGATCATATCAACAGGTCAGTCAATCAGTACAAATGAGTGGAGGACAGATGTGCCACCAAAAGGATAGAAATTTTAAAGTTCTTACAAAGTACTTCATCTGCAAGCAAGAGATACATGATGAATGATCAATCCCAAAATCAAAGAATGAGGTCATTGGAATACCCACACAAAAAAAAAAAAAAAAAAAAAAGAAAATTCAAGCCTATGTTTTATCTACATCAATAATGGGAGGAAGTCACATCAGATAGAAGGTGATGATTAACTTCCAGAGAATAGCATACAGATCACCATTAAGATAAAATCAGATCTAGATGAGTAGTTACAAATGCTCATAAAGTTTACAAAAGATCAGAGTACTAACTGGGGCTAAGATGTTCTATCTGATTAGAAATTTTTGGAAGAAGAAGATTCAAATCCAATATTGAAAGTCATGATTCAACTTTGCGATCAAGTAAAGCACTGCATTATGTGGCCTCCACATCCAAAAAAAAAAGAAAGAAAAAAAAAAGAAAAAGAAAAGAAAAGAAAATAGTAAGATGTTGAATGGCATTGGAGTTCGACAGTAAGCTAATTGTCCCTCTCACATCAAGAAGATGGTAGTTCCAACTAAAGCCTGATAGCAAGTTCGATCATTCGTCAAGATTTATAGCATGTTGGACCGGACTTTTGATTTTGGCCAATTACATCCCGCCTTTACAGGAGACGATCTCATCACTTCTTTATCATCAGAGAAAGATTTCTCATCGGCATTAGACTCTCTCTCTCGTTTATCAATCTGACGGCCTTCCAAGGAGTCTCTATCACAAGCCCTTCTTTTGATTATCAGTTTTTATGGCACTGTATCTCGTAATCATGTCTTCATTTTATGTACAAATTCAGGAATTTGACTGGAACTCTCATCTGTCGTTCATTACATCCGACGGCTTCCCAAGGTTTCTATAAAACCTTCGTTTCTCAAGACAATTAAATGGGGTCTTCTTGGTAAGATAAACTCATTCTACATAAACAACCAAACACTCTCCCAATGGTAGACCCATGTGGACAGTTTCACTCTTGGACCTTCAACATCAATACTTTTCAACAAACCTACAGGTTTCAGGCCCAGATATGATCGTGACTGATTCAGAATCTCGATGTAGCTTGTTGAGATACGTGTTCCATCTAAACATCTCTAAGAAAGGAAAACATAATTCCGCACCATTTTAATTTTTGTGTGGGACTGCATTTCCCTAAGGTCACTTTTAGTGATGATTCAAATAATTGCCCGCCTATCAATGCGTGTATGTGTCAACTTAAATAGTGGGGCAAGGCTACCCATTTGTTATGAAGTCATGCTGTCCGACTTCCCCTAAGGATTTTAGACCATTGGATAGGACCATAATTTTGGCAATATCCTCACCATATTAAGACTCTTTATTCAACCCAATATGGGATTTGCAATGAAAAAAAAAAAGGAAAAAGAAACCTCACCAAGGAAAAGCAACCCAAGAAACCTCAATGAGAAACCCATAATACCTCAGCGAGGATAGGCGACCTGATGCAACCCTAAAGCATTGCCCTCATTGGCCCTACATAGAAAAATTCAGTTGGTTCATGTAGACAAGTGTCATACCCAGTCTACCCTCCATAAGGAAAGGAACCCCTCTTGCTCTCCAGTGAATCATACTCAGAGGAGTTAAACAAACTATCAACCATTTGCCTTTTGGACTCCATAGCATTGCCTTTCAACAGAATTCTATCTTCAATCCTTTTGTCACATTAGGGAGAGAGCAAATTCTCATGGCCTGGTTGTGGATGTAGCCAATCATCAGTTCCCTCATTTTTCAAGATTCAAGAAGGGCTTATCTAAGAAGTCACTTTCTGCAATCAATCTATCAATCTTCCCTTAACCTTGGAAGCATGGTCAAATTCTAGATGCAATCCAGATTCAACCTACTTCTAACTCTGTTAGATTTCCTGTTTCCTTCTATCTTGCCCTAGCACACTACAGTAGTGGTCTGTCACAACATGTAGACACTGGGGCATAGATATACCCTATGTAGAGGAATTAAACTTGATCATGAGCATTACATCTAGGATCCATTGTCTACTCTGAAGTCACTGACTTTCCTAGTCAATAGAAGTAGGTGCCCGTCCAAGTTGGTTTTTGCCAATTTCTCAGTTCTCCCAATCCTGTAGATGAAGAAAATCAAATGTGGCCCCTCACCTATTAGGATTTAGTCACCAAATTCTCTGAAGGAACACTTCGAATCCTTTACTCCTCGTGCCTACTTTGGGGCCATGGTTCATTCATCTTTCAAAATTGGCACAACAATGTTGCAAAGCCCTGAGCTATTCATGAGCCTAGATCAAGGGCCAAACCCATGTCACATTTCATCGCCGCTTGGCTATTCTACCAATTTGGTCTACCATAGTGCACAGTCAAAGAATTTAGTTGACCAGATGCCCCTCGATAGTTTAACACCAAGGTCAATCAATAAAATCACTTTGATTAGAGACTGTCAAGCTCTCCTCATTCTTGTCCAAAATCCTTGCTAGAGTTTCTTTCAATCCAAAATCCAACAACACCAATGTTGGCTAAAGAAAATCATCACCTTCAAATTACATGGAACCCTTCCAAGGGAGCAATCAAGTCATCACTACCGTGCTAAAATTGAGTCAAACTTTCAGTATCAGGTCATAAATGGTAAATTTCAAATCTAGGTATCATGCCAGCAAAATCTGTGACGCCATTTCCATTGATGCCATGTTTTATGCCTTCACCAACAAAGCAGGGGCAAAAAACCTTGGAAAACTACCAAGGAATTCATCGTCATTTTAAATATATCCAGCACTCTATAGGTTCAAAGTCAAGAGACTTCCAAGATGGGTTAGATTTCAACCCTAAAGGTTCAAAGTCAACAAAGCCTTCCTGTATGGGTCAATTTCAAGCATCCTAAAGGCTCATAGCATCAAAGCTACTTAGGAGGATATTCTAGTTTCCATTCCCGAAGGTTCATAGCCATAGAGCTTCGAAGAAGGATATTTCGATTTTCAATCCTGAAGGTCCACAGCTGGTAGGAACATCAAAGATGAGTCATTTAGTATCATCCTATAAGTGACCTTCTGAGTTCTTGCTCATTTCAGAATCAATAGCAAATTCCTCACCCTATAAGTGACCTTCTGAGTCCTTGCTCATTTTAGAATCAATAGAAAATTCCTCACCCTATAAGTGACCTTCTGAGTTCTTGCTCATTTCAGAATCAATAGCAAATTCCTCACCCTAAAAGTGACCTTCTGAGTCCTTGCTCATTTCAGAATCAATAGCAAATTCCTCACCCTATAAGTGAATGCAGAGCCCTAGCTCATCCAAAGATCAAATCAATCTTAGATTATTAGTGAATCAAACGTAGAGCCCTAGCTCATTCAAAGTTCAAATCAATCTCAGTCTAAGTAAATCATATGCAGAGCTCTAGCTCATTCAAAGATCAAATCAATCTCAGCCTATAGGTGAATCAAATATAGAGCCTTAGCTCATTCAGAAAATCAATATTAGAATCTCAATCAAAAGAGCCTTAGTTCAATCAAAGAAAAGACATCAAGTCTTCCATCCAAACAAATCAAAGCCGAGCCCAAGCTCAGTCAATCAGCCTTGTATTCACACCTAGTTTCATACAAGAAGAGGTTTATCAGCCTACAAATGGATCAAGCCGGGTCTAAGCCCGCACATACCTTGCATTGAGTTCCACCTCAGCAAGAAGAGGTTCCCAGCCTACAAATAAGCCTTGTATTCACAGCCTAGCTCCATACAAGAAGAGGTTTATCAGCCTTCAAATGGATCAAGCCGTGTCCAAGCCCGCACATACCTTGCATTGAGTTCCACCTTAATAAGAAGAGGTTCCCAGCCTACAAATGAGCCTTGTATTCACAGTTTAGCTCCATACAAGAAGAGGTTTATCAGCCTACAAATGGATCAAGCCAGGTCAAAGCCCACACATACCTTGCATCATGAGTCACCTCAGCAAGAAGAGGTTCTCAGCCTACAAATGAGCCTTGTATTCACAGCCTAGCTTCGTACAAGAAGAGGTTTATCAGCCTACAAATGGATCAAGCCAGGTCCAAGCCCACACATACCTTGCTTCATGAGTCACCTTAGCAAGAAGAGGTTCCCAGCCTACAAATGAGCCTTGTATTCATAGCCTAGTTTCGTACAAGAAGAGGTTTATCAGCCTATAAATGGAACAAGTCGGGTTAAAGCCCGCGATTACCTTGCATCATGAGTCCCACCTCAGCAAGAAGAGGTTCCCAGCCTACAAATGAGCCTTGTATTCACAGCCTAGCTTCATACAAGAAGAATAGTGATCAATTTTCCAAGAAGAGCAAACCTTTTTCCAGTCGAACTACGTTCTGGGCATGATTTCTAGGACAGACTTAGAATACGTAGGTAGTTTAGGATGAATCACCCTAAGTGTAGCCCAATAAATAATCTCACACATATCCAAAATGTGGTTCTTTTATCTTCAGCCTTCAATTGGTAACAATCTCGACTAAAGATGGGCATCTGTAAGCACCCCTTTTTTGCCACCCTCTGCATAAGTGAACCAATATGGCAGGTTTCTAGCCTTTAATCCAAAGGTTGGTGATTCTCTAATGAACCCCACAGTAGGGTCATAGGCTATTACCTACTTGGATGAATAGGTCGTGAAATTATCTTCGAAATGAGACCAGAATCATCAAATTCTGACGTCAAACAAGGAAGATATCGTAGTTTGAAAATGCAAGGGTATTTACGTAATTATCGTATCATGCATACATTATCATTCAAACTTCAAGACATCATATCTTGGTCATCTGATATCGGAATCAGATGATTCAAATGCCAATATTCCTTATTTTCAGTCCTCTTCAAAGTGGACGTAAAAAAAATCCCAGATAGAAGTCACCAGTGGGTCCCATGCAAGATTACACATGGAAATGGTTATTTAATCTTTAAAAATTCATAAGTTGGTCATTTCATTTCCAAATGAGATGATTCAAGCTCCAATATTCCTTATTTTTAATGTTCTACAAAGTGAACGTAGAAAATTACGAATAGATGCTATCGAAAAATTCCATATGGAAGGGTGACAGAAATGGACTATGAAATATCAACCTTAGTCCAAACCAGCTTAATCCAGCTTAGTCTAACTTAGTTCGGCCTAGCTCAGACCAATCCAGACCAAGTTATGTCAGTCCATATGCATTCATTTCTTTTATATATGTATAATGTATAATATCTTATTGTATATAATACATATATATATATCTTATGGATATATTATATGTATTAATACATTTATATATATATGTACATATATGGATATACATATCTTATGAATATATTATATGTATTAATACATTTATACATAGATGGTGGTAGTGCTAACTGATAAACCACTTTTCCACGTTTAGCTAGAATCTCATATTGCCCGACATATCTTGGACTTAGCTTCCCTTTCTGTCCAAATCATTTTAAACCCTGCATAGGTGATACTTTTAAGAATACCTTATCACCTACGATAAATTCAAGGTCTCGGCGTCGAGTATCTACATACTGTTTCAGATGATTCTGAGTCATTCTAACTCTTTCCTTGGTAATATCGACTACTCGACAAGTCTCTTCAACAAATTCTGGTCTAACGATGCTACGTTCTCCAACTTCATTCCAGAACAAAGGACTTCAACACTTCCTCCCATACAGTGCTTCATAAGGTGACATCTGTATAGTAGCCTAATGGCTGTTGTTAAAGGCGAACTCAATCAATGGTAGTTTCTCATCCCATGATCCTTTAAAATCAATTACACAGGCTCGAAGCATGTCTTCTAAAATCTGAATGGTACGCTCCGACTGTCCGTCTGTCTGAGGATGGAATGCAGTACTGAACTTCAACATTGTACCCATGGCCTTTTGCAATCATTCCCAAAACTTTGAAGTAAAGCGTGGGTCTATGTCAAACACAATGCTTTCAGGTCCACCATGTAATCTGACAATGTTATCTACATATAGCTTGGCTAAGCTCTCCAGGGTATACTGTGGTCGTATTGTTATAAAGCGAGCTGTCTTAGTCAGATGATCTACAATCACCCAGACCGCGTCAACTACTCGAAGAGTCAATGGTAACCCGATGACGAAGTCCATAGTGATGCAGTCCCATTTCCATGCTGGTTCTGGGAGCGGCTGCAACAGTCCTGTAGGTCTTTATCGTTCAGCCTTCACCCTCTGACAATTTAGGCATTGAGACATGAATTTAGCTACATTTGCTTTCATTCCTCTCCACCAATATAATTTCTTCAAATCATGATACATCTTTGTACTTGCAGGATGTACCGAATAGGCGGTGGTATGAGCTTCCCTCATTAGTCGGTGTTTAATGTCCAAATTTTCTATTTCAGGAACCCATATTCTTCCTTTGTACTTCAGTACATTTTCATCATCTAAGGTGAACTCAGGAATAGTCCTACCTTTTTCGATGTCTTCTTCTACCGTTCTTAAATAAGGATCTGATCTAATAGCTACTTTCACTTCATCAATTATATCAGGTATAATCTTCAACGTTGTGAACATATTTAAAAACCAATGAATAAACCCTCGGTTGGTTGATTCACCTGGTGCATCTATCTTGAACTGCTCATTACCGTAATTGAACACTTTTCCTGTAGTACACATTGCTGCAGTTGTGTTAACCTCTCCTTGAGATTTTATCATTGCTTTTCTGCTTAGCGCATCAGCAACTACATTAGCCTTTCCTGGATGATACTGGATATCACAATCATAATCCTTCAATAATTTCAGCCATCTTCTTTATCGCATGTTCAACTCCTTCTGATTAAAAAGATAAGTGAGACTCTTATGATCTGATTTAATCTGAAATTTCTCTCCGTTCAAGTAATGTCTCCATATCTTGATAGCATGTACTACTGCCACTAATTCCAAGTCATGAGTGGGATAGTTGTTCTCATGTGTCTTTAGTTGTCTGAGGCATATGCAATTACTTGTTCTCCTTGCATAAGTAGACATCCTAAACCCAAGCCCGACACATCAGTATACAAGATAAATGGCTGTCCTGGAATAGGAACAGTCAAGATCAGAGCAGATATCAATCTAACCTTCAATGTTTGGAATCTCTTCTCACATTTATCAGTCCAAAAAAACTTTTCACCCTTCTTAGTCAAACTGGTGAGAGGTACGATAATTCTGGAATAGTCTTCCATGAATCGTCGACACGCTCTTTGGTGCTTCCCACTTCACAATGGCTTCAATCTTGCTAGGATCCACTTTAATTCCTTCAGCGGATATAACATGGCCTAAGAAAGCGACCTCCTTTAATCAAAACTCACACTTTGTAAATTTGGTGTAAAGCTTCTCTTTCCTTAATCGTTGCAAAGCGGCTCTTAGATTCATGACATGAGTTTCCTTGTCCTTGGAGTAGACCAATATATCATCAATAAACACAATGACTGATGTATCCAACATATCATGGAATACCCGATTCATGAGTTCCATAAAGGTTGCGGGTGCGTTAGTCAATTCAAAAGACATGACTAAAAATTCATAATGTCCATATCTTGTTCTGAATGCTGTCTTTGGAATATCACCGTCCTTAATCTTCAACTGATGGTATCCTGATCAAAGATCAATCTTGGAGAACACCTTGGCACCTTGCAACTGATCGAACAAGTTATCGATCCAAGGAAATGGGTACCAATTCCTGATTGTCAGTTTTTTCAGTTCCCGATAGTGTATACACAGTCGAACACTACCGTCCTTCTTCTTCACAAATAATACTGGCGCTCCCCAAGGTGATATGCTAGGTCTGATGTAACCCTTGTCCAATAATTCTTGTAACTGTACCTTCAATTCCTTTAGTTCAGTAGGAGCCATTCGATAGGGTGCTTTAGATACTGGTGCGGCTCCAGGTATCAGGTCTATAATGAACTTTGTCGCTAGTTCGGGTGGTAGTCCTGGTAGTTCATTAGGAAATACATTTGGAAAGTCACGCACAACATTAATATCCTCCATTCGTGGTGCTTCCTTGGTGAGGTCAACCACTGATACTAAATACCCAACTCCTCCTTTCTCGATGCGTTTTCTAGCCTTTAATGTAGAGAGGATGAGTTTTCGTTTACGGAGAACTTTGGTTCCCGTAAAACTACACTCTGCTCCTTCCTTGTCTTTAAATGTCAGCTTCTTTTCTGCACATAATAGGTTTGTAGAATGCCGAGCTAACCAGTCCATTCCCAAGATGACATCAAAGTCTACCATCTCAAGTTGAATCAAGGTTGCATCCAATGTCTTCTCTTCAATAAGAACTGGACATGGTCCATAACCCTTTTCTAATTCCACTTCTAATCCCATGGGCGATCGTACAAGCAGTTTTTAGTCTAAAGATTTGAGGGGTAGATTCAGCTTCTTTTCAAATGACACAGATATAAAAGAATGAGTAGCTCCAGAATCAAAGAGTACTCTAGCGGGTATGCCATTAATAGGTATGATACATGTGACCACATCATGCGATGCGACAACATCCTCAGATGTAACAGCATAAACTCTTCCTTACTGTAGTTTCTTCCTAGGCTTAGGACACTCCCTGAAATAATGTCCCACTTGGTTGCAGTTAAAGCATTTTACTCCTTCATTGTTTTGCTTTTGTTGCGGTTGAGCTGCTGGAGTAGTCTTGGCTGTAGCATTGAAACCTTGAGTACGGAAGGGTTTGAATGTCCTTGTATTCCCTCCATTATAAGAATTCCCATTTCGCCTCTTGACACCTCTATTCTGAGCGAAATAGCTCTCTTTCTGGCTCGACTCTATTACTCGAGCAATTTGTACTGCTTCATTGTAGACCTTCTTCTCCAGTCCCAGAACATGCTCGCGAATGCTTCCCCTAAGTCCCATGACGAACCTTCGGGTCTTTGTATTTTCTTCCTGCATGCTGGCGGGTGCAAAGAAAAACAGCTCCTCATAACACTGTTGGTATGCATCCATGGTCATTTGCCCCTGATATAAACTCAGGAACTCTCTCTTCATAGAATCTCTAAAACTTCTAGGAAAATCTTCTCAAAGAATGCCTCTTTATATATAGCCCAGGTCAATTGGGCATGCTTGGTTAACACATAAGTCCAAGTGGACTTCCACCAATGGTGTGCATCGCCTTTCAGCATAAAGGTTGCACACAGTACTTTCTCCTCCTCATTTACCATCATCATCATAAAATTCCTTTCCATTTCATCAATCCAGTGTGCTGGCCACAAGGGATTTGCTGGCTTACCATTGTATTCTTTGGGCTTCATCTTCAGAAAACACTCGATCAATCGGGAGTGGTCCAGCTGATATGGAGCATAGGCCCCATACATAGGTGGTTGATACTGGTAACTCCCTTGAGCTACCTCAGGATTCTATACTTGGGCCTGCATGACTGGTGTTTGAGGTGCGTGGGGTACCATGTTACTTTCCCCTGGTATTGTGCTGGCCTGCCCTACTAGCATAGGTGTTATATGGACAGCTGGAAAAGCCATCCTTATAGCAGCTCGCATATTGACTTGAACCTGCTGTATTTGCTGTAGCTGTTGTGCTAAGTTCATTACGGTTGTGGCCAAATCCGTAGGTGGGGCTGGCAAGTTTGTAGGATTTTCCTGGCCACTAGCTACTGGTGGTGCCATATTCAGATTCTCCTGGGCTTCAGGATTTATATGGCTATCTTCCTCCATAGGTGGTGGTGGTGGAATTGGGTTACGACTTTGTCTGGTCACTCTTCGCCTAGCCATTTCCTGTTCTGGTGGTGGTAGTGTCTATAAATAATCATAGCACATGTGAGGCAATCAATATAAGTTATTCTCAAGTCAAAAATCCTACTAAGAAAAATAAATTTCAAAATTTTCAAATCATTCTGACAAAATATTGTATTTTCCATCGTAGGGTCGATGGTAGGGTCGGTCCTTATGCGCCCCAGGGTATGCGACCCTGAATAACACTGTCAGCTTACCGAGAGCCTAGGGTCGATGGTAGGGTCGGTATATGTCTGACCGTAGGTCCGACCCCTGGTTCACTGTCAGATCACCGAGAGGCTAGGGTCGATGGTAGGGTCTGACGTAGGGTCACACATTTTGGTCGAATTATGCGACCCTACAATCCAGAATCAGGTTTTTAAACCCGATTTTGGATTCATTTCCCATTCTTTCTCCTTTCTTCCAACTCAAACCGTTTCTTTGAGTTGCTACAGTATCGACCCCTACCTGTTTAGTGATCATATCTTCCGTTCGTGACTCCCGCTCCTTCTCTTCAGGTATGTTCTCTACTGTTTCACATTTTTAAGGCTTTCTAACTAGGTTTTTGTCCATTTACATCGTTTTCTTCAAATTAAACTTTTTCTAACCGTAAAAATTTAATTTTTATTGGGGGCTTTTGCTATTGGTCACCCAATGGACGAAAGCCCTCAAAATATTCGAGTTTCATCGGTTGGTTATCGAGAAACTTGAAATTATCCATTTTTGACCTAATTTTTGAGATTTTTTGAATTTATTGAAATTTCTTCAAATTCGATCTTTCTAAATTAAATTTCCAACTGTATGAGCTTTGCAGGATGGTTTAGAACCTATGCATGTCCTCCTGCCCAAGTGTTTGGGTGAAAAGTGAGGCTTTTGACCAATTTATGGCGTTACGAAATTTTGTTTTGGGTTTTTCACCATTACTGATTTATTATTTGTTTTTCTTTGTTTTGGCAGATAACATGGCTCGTACCAAGGTGCCTAGGTCTCATGACCCAGTTCGTTTCCTCTCCAACGAGGCTGAAGCTCAGTATGCTCACAATGAGCGTAAGAAAGTAGAGGGGGGTCACTGTGTGGACTTGGCTAGTCTAGCCTTGTTCAATGTGGAGGGGGAATTTGGTGACATGGGCTGGCTCCCTATGATCATCTATGATGCTTGTACCCATCTGGATTTGGTGAGAGAGTTCTATTGCAATCTCCAGGTAGTGGGGGATCGCAATAACACAGAGAGGGGTAGGGAGCTCAGGATCACGAGCTACGTCAAAGGGGTAGAGGTTTCCTTTGACTGCCAGCAGTTGGCTGATCTTTTGGGCATATCAAATGATGGACCTTTTGTGTACTGTGATCCTAGGGAGCCCCAGTTCCTTTCCTTGGAGATGTGTGCTGAGATTGACAGTTAGCTTATCAGAGATGATCGCTGGGAGATGATAGCGATCAACCTACGTCCAGAGCCTCGGGTGTACTGCAAGATCATCTAGCACTGTAAGACCCATGTCAATCTAACCCGGTCTTATTATCCTGAACCAGGTTTACCCAACATGGTCGAGTCAAATGGACCAAGGGCATGAAGGAGATCGAGATCCCAGGTATCAAATCGACCCTAAAACACTTAATTTAAGGGGAGGATCGCATACCCAACCAAGGAGGGTCGGACCCCCCAAAACAGAAAGTCAGACCCTCAGTTTTGAAGGGAGGGTTGGATAACTTAGAAACCTAGGGTCGATGGGATCATCGACCCTCCCATCGACCCTCAGTTGCCGCCGAAACTAAAATTAGGAAATTTTCCTAATTTTCGATTTGGATTCTTTCCTAATCTCAAAGGGACTTAATTTAGGATGTTCCTACTCTATTTAAAGGACGTCCCTAAGCCTCTTTCACTCCTTTTACAACCCTAATTGAATTGAGAGAAAGAGAAGAGAAGGAAAAGAAGAAGAAGAGAAGCAAGGAAGAGAATTTAGCCAAAAGGAGAAGAGTTGCAGAGAAGGAGTAATCTTCTCAGGTATGGATACTAATTCCATGAGTTTCTACAGACCTTAGGTTAGATAATGATGAGAGTATGATCTCGAAGAAACCCAAACCATCAACCATGGTTAGGTTTTCATAGAAAACCATGGGAGATTATATGGAAGCTATCTAGGTGGATTATTCATGGTTCTAGAGCATGGAATGAATGTTGAATGGACTGTAGGAGAAAAACCATGGGACCCCAAACACGAAGGATGGACTAAAAGAGGGAAATTGACCAAAGTACACCGAGGGTCGCATAGAGGGTCGATGACCATCCGACCTTAGGTGATCCTGAGTATCGACCCTCAGTGTTCGAAAAGTTCAGATTTTGGCGAGGGTGCACCCAGGGTCGATCAGGACTCCGACCCTACCTCCGACCTTCAGTTAACAGAATGGTTTTTAAATTCGGAATAAATTTTAATTAAATTTTATCGACTTTGTTAGGTCTTCTAGCAATATAATAACATTATAAAGCTTGGAAAAGTATCTATTAGCAAGCTAAGGTGAGGGAACAAGACCTAAACTAATTGGTTAATAATAAACCATTTTATTTCTTGAGTCCAATGCCATATTGATTCTATGCGTGTATGCTTGTATGTGCATTTAACATGTCATCCAATATTTCTATTATTTGTTCATGCATATTTACTTTATTGTTTATAACATGATGATGATGATGATGATAGGAATAGGCATGTGAATGTTTGTGTTTGGCCAGTGTATATGGTGAGGGTAGGAATGGTATCAACCGGTACAACCATGACCGTTCTTCATGGGGTGTATATTGTGCTATGGTCTACTCAAGTCATGTCCACTGATGTCGTCGTATCGCCATTACCTTAGCAGAACTATTATGTCGTAGAGCATCAGGGGAGGTGGTCTCAGTCCTTGTAGTCTCTGACTCTACCGAGGAGCCTTAGCTCTATCTCTATGGATGTTCTAAGCGATGCTGGGGTGAGGCCTTGGATACACTGTTTGGCATTAGGATTGGTTAGTTGCGAGCCAGTTTGCAACCCTAGCCAGCAGGGGTTTATTTGTTGGTATGGTATTAATCGGTACAGCCATGCCGTTCTCATGGGGTGTATATTGTGCCATTTTGGGTGTTGTGGGCGACAGTGCAGGAGTCATTGGGCATATCCACACACTTGTGTATAGTGATGCGGCGGCCACCTATCCTTTCTATAGCACAGTGCAAACTATAAACCAGACCAAAAAGATATGAATTGATTGCATGCATATGTATTGTTGTATTGTTTTGTTTGCTCACTGAGCCATGATGTGTGCTCACCCCTCGACGTCGAATATTTTTAGTTGATGATGCAGGTTTTACCGTTTAAGATTATGCAAATGCTCCAGCATACGGGAATGTAGCGGCGATGGAAGTGGAAGATGAAGTGGATACACATGACGTCACTTGCGAGTGCAACTCATGTGTATTCAATTAGATTTTTGGTTTATTTATTTGGATTTATTAAAGACATGTATTTGGTATTTAATTAATTATGTCTCAGTTGATACAGAATAATTTGTTATTTAAATTTTAATATCACATAGATTCTCAGTTCATTTTATTATAAGACTTCCGCTATTGTGTATTTACTCTGATTATGAATGTGGATGTATGGAGTTTAGATAACACGGATATAGCCTATTCGAGATCTTGGTTAAACCGTTGGTTTGTTAGCGGTTCATCACACCATTCTGAATAGTGCGAAAACCAAGAATGAACCCAGAATTGGATCTTAAAAATCTGATTTTTGGTCTGAGGGTCAGACAATTTGACCAGAACCATCGACCCTCGGATCGACCCTCGCATCGACCCTCGACTCTCGAGAATCTGACAGAAAACTAAGGGTCGGATACTGATGGTCGGACACCCATCGACCCTCACATCGACCCTCAGCTCTCGGGAAGAACGGGTCGTTCCCAGGGTCTGATACTAAGGGTCGGACATACCATCGACCCTCACCATCGACCCTGCATAGAAAAGACAATAAAATTGTTATAAAATGAGTTGAAATTTGAAATTTTACATCGGTTAACGTGCCTACATGAAGTATCAATGATTTTTTCATTTTTTTTGATGATTTTCAGGCACCATCAATCTCAGAAGAAATTATGTCTGGACGAAGAGTGACCAGACAGAGCCGAAATGCAGTTCCACCACCACCACCTGTGGAGGAAACTAGCCAGGAGAATGTATATGTACAAGGAAATCCTGATCAGGCAAACCCTACAAATTTGCCACCTCCACCACCTCAGTTAGCAACCGTGGTGATGAATTTGGCACAGCAGCTACAACCGATGCAACATGCGCAGGCTCAAATGCAAGTTGCAATGGGAATCATGTTCCAAGTTGCTCATGCTACACCCATGCAGACCGGACAAGCCAGTGCAGCACCGGTGGGTAACCACCCAGCACCTCAAACACCACAACCACCAGCTGTACAGATTCCAGTACCGGGTCCGGAAGCAGCCCAGGTTAATTATCAGTATCCACAACCTATGTTTGGGGCATACCCCCAAAATCAGATGGATCACTCCCGGCTGGTTGAGAGATTTCTGAAGATGAAGCCCAGGGAGTTTAACGGTAAACCGTCGGATCCGTTATGGCTAGCACATTGGATCGACGAAATGGAGAGAAACTTTCTGATGATGACTATCACCGAAGAAGAGAAAGTACTATGTGCCACCTTCATGCTAAAGGGTGACGTACATCATTGGTGGAAATCTACCCGGGCCTATTTACTGACCAAGCACGCCATATTGACTTGGGCTATTTATAAAGAAGCTTTCTTTGAGAAGTATTTTGCATGAAGCTTCAGAGATTCTATGGAGAAGGAGTTCCTGAGTTTATATCAGGGACAGATGTCAGTGGATGCATATCAACAGCTTTATGAGGAGCTGTTTTTCTTTGCACCGCTCAGTATACAAGAAGAGGACACCAAAACCCGTAGGTTTGTCACGGGACTCAGGGGAAGCATCAGAGAACATGTACTGGGTTTAGAGAAGAAGATATATAATGAAGCTGTCCAAATCGCTCGAGTTATCAAATCGAGCCAGAAGGAAAGTTACTTTACACAGAACAGAGGCGTGAAAAGGCCAGCTGGGAATTCTTACAACGGAGGTAATAACAAGACATACAAACCTTTCTGTACTCAGAATTTCACCGCTGCACCCAAGACCACTCAAGCAGCTCAGCAGCAACCGAAGCCAAATTCTGAAGGTCCGAGATGTTACAACTGCAACCAAGTGGGTCATATGATAAGGGAGTGCCCTAAGCCCAAGAAGCAAGTACATCAAGGACGAGTATATACTGTTACATCCGAGGATGCTGCCGCATCACCCGATGTGGTCACAGGTATGATCGAAACCTTTTAAGTTGTAATTACATTGTATGAGCATGTAGACTAAGTAAAATAAATCACAGGTATCATACCTATAAATGGCGTACCCGCCAGAGTACTCTTTGATTCAGGAGCTACTCATTCCTTTATATCGGTGTCATTCGGAAAGAAGATGGATTTACCCATAAAAACATTGGACTTCAAACTACTTGTACGATCACCAATGGGGTTAGAAGTGGAATTAGAGAAAGGTTATGGACCATGTCTAGTTCTCATTGGCGAGAAAACCTTAGATGCAACCTTGATACAACTTGAGATGGCAGACTTTGACGTCATCTTAGGAATGGACTGGTTAGCTCGGCATTCTGCAAATCTATTATGCGCCGAAAAGAAGCTAACATTTAAAGACAAAGAAGGAGCAGAATTCAGTTTTTCGGGAACCAAACTTCCCCATAAACGCAAGCTTATACTCTCAGCACTGAAGGCTAAGAAGTGCCTTGAGAAGGGGACAATCGGGTATCTAGTATCAGTGGTCGACCTAACCAAGGAGGCACCACGAATGGAAGATATTGATGTTGTGCGGGACTATCCCGACGTATTTCCAGAGGAACTACCAGGATTACCACCCGACCGAGCCATAGAGTTTGTGATAGACCTTATACCTGGAGCCGCACCAGTATCAAAAGCACCTTATAGAATGGCTCCTACTGAACTAAAGGAACTGAAAGTGCAACTACAGGAACTGCTGGACAAGGGTTATATTCGACCCAGTATATCACCATGGGGAGCACCGGTATTATTCGTGAAAAAGAAGGATGGTAGCGTTCGATTATGCATCGACTATCGGGAGTTAAATAAACTGACCATCAAGAATCGATATCCACTACCTCGGATCGATGACTTGTTCGATCAGTTGCAAGGAGCAAAGGTATTTTCTAAGATCGATCTCCGGTCAGGCTATCATCAGTTGAAGATTAAAGAAGGTGATATTCCTAAGACAACTTTCAGGACCAGATACGAACATTATGAGTTCTTGGTCTTATCTTTTGGATTATCAAACGCACCGGCAACTTTCATGGAACTTATGAACCGGGTTTTCCACGATATGTTGGATACGTCGGTTATTGTATTCATTGATGATATATTGGTATATTCCAAGGACAAGGAAACCCCTATCAAGAACCTAAACGCCGCCTTACAACGTTTAAGGAAAGAGAAGTTGTATGCCAAATTTTCAAAGTGTGAGTTTTCGCTAAGTGAAGTTGCCTTACTAGGTCATGTAGTATCCGCTGAAGGAATCAGAGTGGATCCCAACAAGATCGAGGCTTGTAAAGTGGGAAGCACCAAAGAGCGTGTCAAAAATTAGAAGTTTTCAGGGTCTCGCTGGTTATTATCGGAGATTCGTAGAAGACTATTCCCGGATTACTGTACCTCTCACCAGTCTGACTAAGAAAGGTGAAAAGTTTGTGTGGACGGATAAATGTGGGAAGAGTTTCCAGACATTGAAAACCAGATTGATATCTGCCCCGATTTTGACTTTTCCTATTCCAGGACAGACATTTACCTTATACACTGATGCGTCAGGATTGGGATTAGGATGTGTGTTTATGCAAGGAGAGCAAGTAATTGCTTATGCCTCGAGACAATTGAAGATACATGAGAAAAATTACCCCACTCATGATTTGGAGTAAGCGGCAGTAGTACATGCTGTCAAGATATGGAGACATTACCTCTATGGAGAGAAATTCCAGATTAAGTCGGACCATAAAAGTCTTACTTATTTATTTAATCAGAAAGAATTGAATATGAGACAAAAAAGATGGCTGGAACTATTGAAGGACTATGATTGTGATATCCAGTATCATCCGGGGAAAGCTAATGTAGTAGCGGATGCGTTGCGCAGAAAGGCAATGATAAAATCTCAAGGAGAGGTTAGTACAACCGCAGCAATGTGTACTACCAGAATGGTATTCAATCACGACAATGAGCAATATGTGATAGAGGCAACGGATGAATCAACCAACCAAGGGTTTATTCATCGGTTTTCAAATATGTTCGCTGCTTTGAAGATTATACCGGATATAATGGACGAAGTGAAGACAGCTATTAAATCAGATTATTATCTGAGAATAGTACAAGAAGATATCGAGAAAGGTAGGACTAATCCTGAGTTCACCTTGGACGAAGAGAAAGTACTAAAATACAAAGGAAGAATATGTATACCTGAAACAGAAAGTGTGGACATTAGACACCGACTAATGAAAGAAGCCCATACCACCATCTATTCGATACATCCTGGAAGTACAAAAATGTATCATGATGTAAGTAAACTATATTGGTGGAGAGGAATGAAAGCAGATGTAGCTAAGTTCGTGTCTCAATGCCTAAATTGTCAGAAAGTAAAGGCTGAACGACAAAAACCAGCAGGACTGTTACAGCCGTTACCGAAACCAGCATGGAAATGGGACTGCATCACTATGGACTTCGTCACGAGATTACCAATGACTCCTCGAGTAGTTGACGCAGTTTGGGTGATTGTAGACCGTCTGACTAAAACAGCTCCCTTCATACCCATACGACCTCAGTATACACTGGAAAGGTTAGCAAAGTTGTATATGGATAATATTGTACGATTACACGGTGTACCAGAGAGCTTTGTATCCGATAGAGATCCTCGATTTACTTCTAAGTTTTGGGAAGGATCGCAAAAGGCTATGGGTACAACATTGAAGTTCCATACTGCATTCCACCCATAGATAGACGGACAGTCAGAGCGTACAATTCAGATTCTAGAAGATATGCTATGAGCATGTGTAATTGATTTCAAAGGATCATGGGATGAAAGACTACCACTGATCGAGTTCACTTATAACAATAGCTATCAGGCTACTATACAAATGTCACCTTATGAAGCACTGTATGGCAGAAAGTGTCGAACTCTTTTATTTTGGAATGAAGTTGGAGAACGTAGTATTGTTGGACCGGAATTTATTGAAGAGACTTGTCGAGTGGTCGACATTATCAAGGAAAGAGTGAGAACAGCTCAGAACCGTCAGAAGCAATATGCAGATACTCGACGCAGAGATCTGGAGTTCACCGTGGGTGATAAAGTATTCTTGAAAGTATCGCCTATGGGAGGATTGAAAAGGTTCGGACAGAAAGGGAAACTAAGTCCCAGATATGTCAGGCCGTATGAAATTCTAGCTAAGCGTGGGAAAGTGGCTTATCAGTTAGCACTACCACCATCTATGTCAAGTGTGCATGACGTATTTCACATTTCCCTATTAAAGAAGTATGTCAAGGATCCAACGTACGTTTTGACAGTAGATTTATCGAAATTGACTGGTGATTTGACATTTGAAGTAACACCAACTGAAATCACCAGCCGCAAGGTTCAACAGCTATGAAACCGAGATATCTATTATGTTAAGGTCGCATGGAAAAGTAGAGACATGGAAAAAATTACATAGGAAGAAGAAAAATGCTATGCGAAAGCAATACCCTCACTTATTTGATTCAGAAGGTACGTACAATTTCGGGGATGAAATTTTTATAAGTAGGGGGGAATTGTAAGACCCGTGTCAATCTAACCCGGTCTTATTACCCTGAACTAGGTTTACCCATCATGGTCGAGTCAAATGGACCAAGGGCGTGAAGGAGATCGAGATCCCAGGTATCAAATCGACCCTAAAACACTTAATTTAAGGGGAGGGTCGCATACCCAGGCAAGGATGGTCGGACCCCCCAAAACAGAAAGTCAGACCCTCAGTTTTGAAGGGAGGGTCGGATAACTAAGAAACCTAGGGTCGATGGGATCATCGACCCTCCCATCGACCCTCAGTTTCCGCCGAAACTAAAATTAGGAAATTTTCCTAATTTTTGATTTGGATTCTTTCCTAATCTCAAAGGGACTTAATTTAGGATGTTCCTACTCTATTTAAAGGACGTTCGTAAGCCTCTTTCACTCCTTTTACAACCCTAATTGAATTGAGAGAAAGAGAAGAAAAGGAAAAGAAGTAGAAGAGAAGCAAGGAAGAGAATTTAGCTAAAAGGAGAAGAGTTGCAGAGAAGGAGTAATCTTCTCAGGTATGGCTACTAATTCCATGAGTTTCTACAGACCTTAGGTTAGATAATGATGACAGTATGACCTCGGAGAAACCCAAAGCATCAACCATGGTTAGGTTTTCATAGAAAACCATGGGAGATTACATGAAAGCTATCTAGGTGGATTATTCATGGTTCTAGACCATGTAATGAATGTTGAATGGACTGTAGGAGAAAAACCATGGGACCCCAAACACGAAGGATGGACTAAAAGAGGGAAATTGACCAAAGTACACCGAAGGTCGCACAGAGGGTCGATGACCATCCGACCCTAGGTGATCCTGAGTATCGACCCTCAGTGTTTGGGAAGTTCAGATTTTGGGGAGGGTCGCACCCAGGGTCGATCAGGACTCCGACCATACCTCCGACCCTCAGTTAACAGAATGGTTTTTAAATTCTGAATAAATTTTAATTAAATTTTATTAACTTTGTTAGGTCTTCTAGCAATATAATAACATTATAAAGGTGATTCTAAAGCTTGGAAAAGTATCTATTAGCAAGCTAAGGTGAGGGAACAAGACCTAAACTAATTGGTTAATAATAAACCGTTTTACTTCTTGAGTCCAATGCCATATTGATTTTATGCGTGTATGCTTGTATGTGCATTTAACATGTCATCCAATATTTCTATTATTTGTTCATGCATATTTACTTTATTGTTTATAACATGATGATGATGATGATGATGATAGGAATAGGCATGTGAATGTTTGTGTTTGGCCAGTGTATATGATGAGGGTAGGAATGGTATCAACCGGTACAACCATGACCGTTCTTCATGGGGTGTATATTGTGCTATGGTCTACTCAAGTCATGTCCACTGATGTCGTCGTATCGCCATTACTTTAGCAGAACTATTATGTCGTAGAGCATCAGGGGAGGTGGTTTCGGTCCTTGTAGTCTCTGACTCTACCGGGGGGCCTTAGCTCTATCTTTATGGATGTTCTGAGGGATGCTGGGGTGAGGCCTTGGATACACTGTTTGGCATTAGGATTGGTTAGTTGCTAGCCCAGTTTGCAACCCTAGCCAGCAGGGGTTTATTTGTTGGTATGGTATCAACCGGTACAGCCATGCCGTTCTCATGGGGTGTATATTGTGCCATTTTGGGTGCTGTGGGCGACAGTGCAGGAGTCATTGGGCCTATCCACACACTTGTGTATAGAGGTGCGGCAGCCACCTATCCTTTCTATAGCACAGTGCAAACTATAAACCAGACCAAAGATATGAATTGATTGCATGCATATGTATTGTTGCATTGTTTTGTTTGCTCACTGAGCCATGATGTGTGCTCACCCCTCGACGTCGAATATTTTTAGTTGATGATGTAGGTTTTACCGTTGAAGATTATGTAAATGCTCCAGCGTACGGGAATGTAGCGGTGATGGAAGTGGAAGATGAAGTGGATACACATGACGTCACTTGCGAGTGCAACTCATTTGTATTCAATTAGATTTTTGGTTTATTTATTGGATTTATTAAAGACATGTATTTGGTATTTAATTAATTATGTCTCAGTTGATACAGAATAATTTGTTATTTAAATTTTAATATCACATAGATTCTCAGTTTATTTTATTATAAGACTTTTGCTATTGTGTATTTACTCTGATTATGAATGTGGATGTATGGAGTTTAGATAACGCGGATATAGCCTATTCGAGATCCTGGTTGAACCATAGGTTTGTTAGCGGTTCATCACACCATTCTGAATAGTACAGAATTGGGGTGTGACAAGTACAACCTGATACCCCATAGTGGATACTATGAGAGGATCTCCCAGTTGACTCAGTACGTTCTCTACTGCATTTGCACTAGCCAGCCTATCTGCCTACCTTACATTATCTTGAGGACGATGATCTGTGCTATGTTGCCTGGTTAGATAGGCAACCTGCCCTACGGACGTCTGATCACTACTCTGCTCACCCGCCTAGTTGTTGATTTAGTGGATGAGAGGATTCAGGAGAAGACCTTCTCATCGATTCTGGACTTTGAGGCCATCTGTAGGATGGGTATGCGGGATGCTCAAGTCAGTGATGATGAGAGGAACGCTCTGGTGCATCCTCGTACTCGGGTAGAGGTAGCAGATGCTGAGGTGGCAGCAGCAGCAGCAGCTAGAGCAGGGGTTCACGGGGGTGATGCTGAAGATGAGGATCACATGTTTATGGATGTAGACGAGTTGACAGCTAGTCTCCAGATGACCCAGACTCAGATAGCCTGGTTGACTAGAGTATATGCTGAGGACTACTACGATAGAGATCACGAGTCACCTCCTCCTCCATCACCTCCAGCTCCATGATGTATATTTTCTTTTTATCATTTCTTTTGTACTACAGAGTAACTGTCCGGGTTGTGGACTGTACTCTGCTTTGGATATGTATAAACGTGCTTTTTATTTGATGTATATAAAAATTGTTTCTCCTTTTTATATAAGCATTATTCCCTTTCTTAATTTTGGTCTCAAACAACACAGGTGCTTATAGTGTGTTCTTATTAAAGCTTTTAAATTTTGTCCTCACTCAGTTCACAAACTTTTGTGGAAATATACTGGTTTAATAGACAGGGCCTGAGAGCTCTGATACCAAGTTGTCACACCCCAATTCCATACTATTCAGAATGGTGTGATGAACCGCTAATTAACCAATGGTTCAACCAGGATCTCGAATAGGCTGTGTTCGTTTGCTTAATCCATACACATCCACAACAATAATCAGAGTAAATACACAATAGCAGAAGTCTTTATACTAATGAACTGAGAGTCTAACAATTATAAAATAATAAATTATCCAATTATTCTCCATTGACTAAGACATAAAATAAAATATTTAATCAATTACATCGTCTTTATAAATTGAATAACATTCTAATCGAAAGCACAAGAGTTGCACTTGCATGACGAATCATGCGACTTCACCATAACTTCAGCGTCAATCGCCGCCGCATGTCCATACATTGGAGCATTCATATAGTCTTCAACCGTGGTACCTGCATCATCAACTAAAAGCATTCGACGTCAAAAGGGTGAGCACACATCATGGCTGAGTGAGCAAACAAAACAATATAACAAACATATGCATGCATTCAATTCATATCTTTGGTCTGGTTCATAAGTTTGTAATGTGTTATAGAAATGATAGGTAGCCGCCGCACCTCTATACACGAATGTGGAACCGCCCAACGGATCAAATACCATTGCCGCCCCCACATGCACCCACCATGGAATAGAGATAGAGCTAAAGTGTCCGGATTAAACACCGCACAACACTTCTCATGATGCCCTATCCATACCAACATGTAAGCCCCTACTGGTGAGGGCTTGCAAACTAGGCTCACAACTAACCAATCCTAATGTCAAATAGTGTATCCAAGGCCTCACCTTAGTATCCCTCAATACGTCCATAGAGATAGAGCTAAGGCCCCCCGACAGAGTTAGAGACTACACGGTCTGAGACCACCTCCCCTAATGCCCTACGATGTAATAGTTCTGCCAAGGTAATGGCGATACGATGATGTTAGTGGACAAGACATGAGTAGAGATAGAGCTAAAGTGTCCGGATCAAACACCGCATAACACTTCCCCTGATGCCCCACTCGCATCAAGTACACCAATCACACACAAACATTCACATGCCTATTCCTAGCATCATCATCATCATCATTATGGTGTAAATAACTGAACTAAATATGCATGAACAGTAATAACAGGAATAATAGATGACATGTGATATGCACATTACAATCATACAATCATACAATCATTCATGGTGTTGAACTCAATAAATAAAATTGTTTATTATTGCCGATTAGTTTAGGTCTTGTTCCCTCACCTTTGATTGAGTGTAGATCCTCGTTCAAGCTTTATGAATCACCTTTAAATCACTAGAAAGGCCTAACAAGTCGATAGATTTTAATTAGAATTAATTCCAATAAATTTAGACTAGCTGAAATCATAGGGTCACAAGTAGGGCAGCACCTAGGGTCGGTTACCAATCGACCCTAGGGGTAGGGTCGGAAGTGGGGTCGATTACTAATCGAACCTACGTGTGACCACACCCTCCCTGGGACTTCCCAAGGACATGTGATCAATCCTGTGGTCTTGTAGGTCCATTCTATTATTGTTCTATGGCTCATAACTATGATTTTTAGTAATTGCTTTGGAACATGTCCATGGATGGATGATTTGGGTTTCTCTAAATCCTAACTTCTTCATAATCTATTCTAGGCTCTTACTTTATGAATGGACTTAGATTCATACCTGAAGTTGGCTAAGATTCAGAGGTTTCTATGCACTTCCTCCTCTTCCTTAGCCTTTTCTTTAATTTTCCTTATCTTCTTCTTTTCCTTATCTTTCTCTTTTCTCACTTTCAATTAGGGTTCTAAAAGGAGTGAAAGAGGCTAAGGGACGTCTTATTTATAGAAGAAAACCCTCCAAAATAAGTCTCATTGAGTTTAGGAAAGAACCCCTTGGAATTAGAAAAGTTTCCTAATTTACGGTTTCTGTCTGAAATCGTAGGGTTGGACGTAGGGTCGCAGGATCCGTCAACCCTACGTTTTTCTAGTCATGCGACCCAACGACTAGAAAATCATAGGTTGGACTTCTGTTGAGGTGGGGTGGACCCTACCTGTTTAGGCATGCGACCCTACCCTCATATTTACTGTTTTTGGGTCAGACTCATACCTGGTCTTGTGATTTTCTTCACACACTTGGTCCACTTGGCTCGACCATAATAGGTGGACATGGTACAAAGTGCAAAGACCGGTTAGTTTGATATGGGTCTTACAAGTTGAACATGAGACAAAGAAGATGGCTGGAATTATTGAAGGATTATCATTATGATATCCAGTATCATCCAGGAAAGGCTAATGTAGTTGCTGATGTGCTAAGCAGAAAAGCAATGATAAAATCTCAAGGAGAGGTTAACACGACTACGGCAATGTGTGTTACAGGAAAATATTCCATCATGGTAATGAGTAGTTCGTGATAGATGCACCTGGTGGATCAATCAACCAAGGGTTTATTCATCGGTTTTTAAATATGTTTGCAACATTGAAGATTGTACCTGATATAATAGATGAAGTGAAAGCCGCTCTTAAATTAGACCCTTATCTAAGAACGGTATAAGAAGATATCGAAAAAGGTAGGACCATTCCTGAGTTCACCTTAGACAATGAAAAGGTACTGAAGTATAAAGGAAGAGTATGTGTTCCTGAAACAAAAAACTTGGACATTAGACACAGACTAATGAAGGAAGCTCACACCACTGCTTATTTGATACATAATGGAAGTACAAAGATGTATCATGATTTAAAGAAATTATATTGGTGGAGAGGAATGAAAGCAGATGTAGCTAAATTCGTGTCTCAATACCTAAATTATCAGAGGGTGAAGGCTGAACGGTAAAGACCTACAGGATTGTTGCAGCCGCTGCTAGAACCAGCATGGAAATGGGACTGCATCACTATGGACTTTGTCACCGAGTTACCATTGACTTCCAGAGTAGTTGATGCAGTTTGGGTGATTGTAGATTGTCTGACCAAAACAGCACGCTTTATAGCTATACGAACACAGTATACCCTAGAGAGGTTAGCCAAGCTATTTGTCGATAACATTGTCAGATTACATGATGTACCTGAAAGCATTGTGTCCGATAGAGACCCACGCTTTACCTCAATGTTTTGGAAAGGATTACAGAAGGCTATGGGTACAACGTTGAAATTCAGTACTGCATTCCATCCTCAGACAGACGAATAGTCAGAGCGTACCATTCAGATTTCAGAAGACATGCTTCGAGCCTGTGTTATTGATTTCAAGGGATCATGGGATGAGAAACTACCATTGATCGAGTTCGCCTATAACAACAGCTATCAGGATACTATACAGATGTCACCCTATGAAGCACTGTATGGTAGGAAGTGTCGAACTCCTTTATTTTAGAATGAAGTTGGTGAACGGAGTATTGTTGGACCAGAATTTGTTGAAGAGACTTATCGTGTAGTCGACATTATTAAGGATAAAGTTAAAACAGCTCAGAATCATCAAAAATAGTATGCAGATACTCGACGTCGAGACCTTGAATTTGTCGTAGGTGATAAGGTATTCTTGAAAGTATCACCTATGTGAGGTTTAAAATGATTCGGACAGAAAGGGAAGCTAAGTCCGAGATATGTCGGGCCATATGAGATTCTAGATAAACATGGAAAAGTGGCTTATCAGTTAGCACTACCACCATCTATGTCAAGTATGCATGATGTATTTCATATCTCACTATTGAAGAAGTATGTCAGAGATCCAACACACGTTTTAACAGCGGATCCACCAGATCTAACTGATGATTTGACATTCGAAGTAGCACCAACTGAAATCACCAACTGAATGGTTCAACGTCTACGCAACCGTGACATCTATTATGTTAAGGTCATCGGAGGAGCCGAGATATAGAAGAGATCACATGGGAAGAAGAGAATGCTATGCAAAAGCAATATTCTCACCTTTTTTACTCGAAAGATATGTGCAAATTTCGAGGATGAAATTTCTAATAAGAGGGGGGGAGTTGTAAGACCTGTATCAAACTAACCGGTCTTACCACCTTGTACCAGGTCTATCTATCATGGTCGAGCCAAGTGGACCAAGTGCGTGAAGAAACCACAAGACCAGGTATGAAATTTAACTCAAAAACAATCAAATATGAGTGTGTGGTCGCATGCCTAAACAGGTATGACCGACCCCACCTCAAAAGAGTCCAACCAATGACTTTTGGTCATGGGGTCACATGTTTTAAAAAAATGTAGGGTCGACGGATTCTACGACCCTACATCCGACCCTACAGAAACAGTCAAAACCCAAAAATTAGGAAACCTTCTTAATTCGATGCGGGTCTTTCCTAAACTCATTGGGGCATATTATGGAGGGTTTTCCTCAATAAATAGGACGTCCCTTAGCCTCTTTCACTCCTTTAGAACCCTAATTGAAAGTGAAAGAAAGAGAAGAGAAGGAAAATTGAAGAAGAAGACCAAGGAAGAGAAAAGTTCAGAGAAAACTCTGAATGTCAGCAAACCTAAGGTATGAACCTAATTCCCTACGTGAATTAAGAGCTTAGAATAGTTCATGAAGAAGATAGGATTAGGAGGTACCCAAATCATCCATCCATGGACAAATTCCAAGAGAATCCATGGAGAAAATCATTCTGGACAATGGATAGTGTAAAAAAATTATAGTTTGAACCATAGAATGATTATAGGAAGGACCATGATGGAAGCCAAAGGATTCAAACACGAAGGAATGGATTTAAGAGTGAAAGGTCGACCAAGAACACATGTGGTCGCACGTAGGGTCGAACGATATCCGACCCCACGAGACCTACATAATCAACCACATGCCCTCGGGAAGTTCCAGGGAGGGTGTGGTCGCACGTAGGGTCGAAGTATGTTCAACCCCACCTTTGACCCTACACCCTGGGATCGTAGAAATTGAGACCCCAGGTGCCTCCCTACCCTGTGACCCTGCACCCTGCGGTCGCAGAACTGAGCCCCCAGGTGCTACCCCACCTGCGACCCCTCAGTTTCTGTTAGTTTAAACATATTAAAATTAATTCTAATTAAAATCTATCGACTTGTTAGGTATTTTTAGTGATTTAAAAGTAAATTATAAAGCTTGAACGAGGATCTACTAGCAATAAAAGGTAAGGGAACAAGACCTAAACTAATTGGATAATAATAAACTATTTTTGATTATTGAGTCCGATGCCGTGAATGATTTTATGCTTGTATGCGTGTAATGTGCATTTAACATGTCATCCAATATTCCTGCTATTACTGTCCATGCATATTTAATTTCAATTATTTATAACATGATGATGATGATGATGCTAGGAATAGTCATGTGAATGTTTGTGCGTGGTTAATGTACTCGATGCAAGTGGGGCATCATGGGAATTGTGATGTGGTGCAGTCCTAAGCACTTTAGCTCTATCTCTACTCAAGTCTTGTCCATCGACATCGTCGTATCGCCATTACTGAAGCAGAACTATTACGTCGTAGGGCATCAGTGTAAGACCGTGTCAATCTAACCCGGTCTTACCACCTTGAACCAGTTTTACCCATTATGGTCGAGTCAAATGGACCAAGGGCGTGAAGGAGATCGAGATCCCAGCTATCAAATCGACCCAAAAACACTAATTTTGAGGGGAGGGGCGCATACCCAGCTAAGCAGGGTCGGACCTCCCAAATCAGAAAGTCAGACCCTCGATTTGGAAGGAAGGGTCGGACATCTGGAGCCCTAGGGTCGACGGGATCAACGACCCTCCCATCGACCCTCGGATTCTGTCGAAATTAAAATTAAGAAATTTTTTAATTTTCGATTGGGATTCTTTCCTAATCTCAGAGGAACTTATTTTAGGATGTTCTTAGTCTATTTAAAGGACGTCCCTAAGCCACTTTCACTCCTTTCACAACCCTAATTGAATTGAGAGAAAGAGAGGAGAAGGAAAAGAGGAAGAAGAGAGGCAAGAAAGAGAACCTAGCAAAAAGAAGAAGAGTTACAGAGAATGATTAATCTTCTCAGGTATGGATACTAATTCCATGAGTTTCTACAGACCTTAGGATAGTTATTGGAGAGAGAGTGATCTCGGAGAAACCCAAACCATCCATCCATGGTTAGGTTTTCATGGAAAACCCTAGGAGAATGCATGAAAGCCATCTAGGAGGATGATTCATGGTTTCAGACCATGGAATGAACGTTTAATGGAAGGTGGGAACAAACCATAGGACCCCAAACACGAAGAATAGATTAAAAAGTAGAAATTGGACCAGAGTGCACCGAGGGTCGCACCCAGGGTCGATGACCATCCGACCCTAGGTGTTTCTGACCATCGACCCTCAGCATTCGGGAAGTCCAGAAAGAAGGGAGGGTCGATAGACCCATCGACCCTAGCATCGACCCTCAGTTGACAGAATGGTTTTTAATTCTGAATAAATTCTAATTAAATTTTATCGATTTTGTTAGGTCTTCTTGCAATATAATAACATTGTAAAGGTGAATTTAAAGCTTGGAAAAGTATCTTTTAGCAAGCTAAGGTGAGGAACCTTAACTCCAAACTAAATTGGTTAATAATAAACTGTTTTCTATTTCTTGAGTCCTATGCTATGTTTGATTCTATGCGAATATGTTTGTAATGTGCATACAGCATGCCATCCAATATTTCTATTACTTGTTCATGCATATTTACTTTATTGTTTATAACATGATGATGATGATGATAGGAATAGGCATGTGCTTGTATGTGTGTGGTTGATGTGCTTGATGCGAGCGAGTATCAGGGGAGGTGTGATGAGAACGTCAATAAACGTTAACCTTTGGCGGGTCTCAGCACTTTAGCTCTACCTCTAACTCAAGTCCTGTGCATTGGCATCATCGTATCGCCATTACTTTAGCAGAACTATTATGTCGTAGAGTATCAGGGGAGGTAGTCTCGGTCCTTGTAGTCTCTGACTCTAACGGGGGGCCTTAGCTCTATCTCTATGGGCATTCGAGGGATCTTCTGTTTGGAATTAGGATTGGTTAGTTGCGAGCCCAGTTTGCAGCCCTCGCCAATAGGGGCTTACGTGTTGGTATGGCACTATATAGCAATAAACGTAACCTTTGTTATATAATGTTCATGATTGGGTGCATGTGAGTTGACGATAAACGTAATCTTCGGGTAACGTTACACACTCGTGTATAGATGCGGAGTCAATGAACGCGACCTTTGGCTACCTCAACCTTTCTTTAGCATACTGCAAACTTTAAACCGGACCAAAGATATAAATTGACTTTTTGCATGCATATGTATTGTTGCATTGTTTTGGCTACTCACTGAGCCGTGTTGTGTGCTCACCCCTCGACGTCGAATATTTTTAGTTGATGATGCAGGTTATACCGTCGAAGACTACATGAATGCGTCTGCATACGGGAACGTGGCAGCTATGGAAGTTGAAGCTGAAGTGGATACACACGACTCCTCTTGCGAGTGCAACTCGTGTGTATTTGATTAGATATTTTATAGGTTTCTTTAATTGGATTTTATTCAGACATGTATTTGATATTTAATATTTATGTCTCAGTTGAATACAGAATAATTTGCTATTAAATTATTAATATCATTTAGTTTCTCAGTTCATTTTATTATAAAACTTCCGCTATTGTGTATTTACTCTGATTATGACATGGATGTATGGAGGTTCAGATAACGCGGGGATAGCCTATTTGAGATCCTGGTTAAACCGTTGGTTTATTAGCGGTTCATCACACCATTCTGGTTAGACCAAAATTGGGGTGTGACAACTTGGTATCAGAGCCTCTCAGGCCTTGTCCGCTGAACTAGCATACATTCAATACAATTGTGAACTGGGATAGGATAAAAATAAAAACAGTAATATTAACACATTGTAAGCACCAGTGATGTTTGAGACAAAATCTAAAAGAGAATAATGCATCTATTAAAAAGAGAAACAAGTTTACATAACAATAAGAGCGAAACAAAACATATATATATAACGAAAGCAGAGTACAGTCCACAACCCGGACAGTTACTCTGTAGTACAAGAAAATAAAGTACAAATTAAGAAGCTGGAGGCGAAGAAGGAGGCAGGGCCTCACGATCTCTGTCATATTCCTCAGCATAGACCCTAGTCAACCAGGCCACCTGGGTCGGGGTCGTCTGGAGACTAGCTGTGAGACCGGCTATCCTCTGATCAGTCGCACGCTGCACCTCTAGGAGCTCTCCCATCCGCGAGTCTGATGCGTGCTGAGCAGCCAACAGCTCATCCATCCTCAGATCAAATCTGCGCTGAGCATCCCTGATCTCCTGCAGCATCTCCATCATGGCTGAAGGTGGAAGTGAAGGATCAGCCGAATGGGAAGGACCAGCCTCAGGTGTAGGAGCCGCCGCAGAAGATGTACCAACTCCAGCCGCATGTGTGGGTGATGGCGGTGGTATCGAGTCGACGTCCATATACATACGATCGTCATCGTCGACCCGATCCCCACGAGCTCTAGCAGCAGCAGCAGCAGCCTCAGCATCAGCCATCTCGACCCGAGTGTGGGGGCGCACCATCACGTTCCTCTCCTCATCACTAACCTGGGCATTCCGCATACCCATCTTGCAGATTGCCTCCCAATCTAGAGGCGACGAGAAGGTCTTCTCTTGGATCTTCTCATCTAACAGGTCAACCCCCAGACGGGTCAGTAGCACTGTAATCATGCGTCCATAGGGTAGATTACCCCTATGACCGGACAATGTAGCACTAATCATAGTCCGCATGATGATGTATGGAAGGCAGACGGGCTGGCGTGTGCAGATGCTATAGATCAAAAACTGGGTTAGATGAGAAACCCTCTCATAGTGCCCACTCTGCGGGATCAGATTATGCTGGATAATCTTGCAGAAGACCCGTGGAGCTGGACACAAATAACAAGCTCTCATCTACCATCGATCAGGACAGAGTAACTGATTATCGATCTCTGCCCTCATCTCCATCTCAACAAACTGGGACTCTCCAGGCGCACAGTACACCATGGGGCCATCATAGGGAATGCCCAACAAGTCGGCCAGCTGCCGATAGTCGAAAGAGATATCTACCCCTTTGACGTAACTGGTGATGCGCAACTCCTGACCATGCTCAACGTCATTGTAATTCCCCACCACCTGGAGATTACAATAGAACTGACGCACCAAATCTAGGCATGTGCACCCGTCGTAGGTGATGACAGGAAACCACCACATGTCACCAAAGGCTCCCTCTACGTTGAACACGGCTAACTCAGCCAAGTTCACCATACGACCACCCTCAACCTTCTTACGGGCAAAGTCAACATACCGTGCCTCGGCTTTATTAGAACGGAAGCGAAGGGGATCACGAACTCTGGGTACCTTGGTATGAGCCATGGTATCTGCAAAATAAGAAAGAGAAGGAAAACAAGGAGTTAATAGGATAAAAATCCAAAACTGATTTAATAACGACGTAAGTTGACCATAAAGCCCCGTTTCTCACCATACAAGTGGGCATGAGAACTTACGTAGGTTAAAATACATCCTACAACCCACATACAGTAGGAAATTTTAACTAACGATGTCCAATTTGAAGAAATTTAAGAAAAATCGAAAATGTCGACAAATTAGGGCAAAAAGAGAAAATTTCAAATTTCTCGATAACCAACCGATGAAACCCAAAAATTTTTGAGGGATTTCGTTCCTCGAGACACCAATAACAAAAGCCCCAATAAAAATCAAATTTTTACGATTGAAAAAAGTTTAATTTGGAAAATACAAGTTAAAGGTGCAAAAACCTAGGAATGAAAACCTAAAAACAGGTAAAAATGGGAAGACGTACCTGTAGGGATGACGTGGACGTCGAAACCCGGAGTCAAACCGATCAAAAAATAGGAGAGTGGCACTGTAGCAACTCAGAGAGTAGAGACGAGTCGAAACGGAGGAGGAATAGTGAGAAATGACCCAGAATCGGATCTTAAAAATCTGATTTTTGGTCTGAGGGTCGGACAATTCGACTGACACTATCGACCCTCGGATCGACCCTCCCATCGACCCTCAGCTCTCGGGAATCTGACAGAAAATCGAGGGTCGGACTGAGGGTCGGATACCCATCGACCCTCGCATCGACCCTCAGCTCTCGGGAAGAACAGGTCATTCCCAAGGTCGGACATACCATCGACCCTCACCATCGACCCTACATAGAAAAGACAGTATTTTTCACAGAATGAATTGAGGATTTTGAATTTTATATCGATTAGCGTGCCTACATGAAGTATAAATGATTTCTCACTGATTTTGATGATTTTCAGGCACCACCCATCTCAGAAGGAAATATGTCTGGACGTAGAGTGACCCGACAGACCCGAAACACAGTCCCACCACCACCACCCGTGGAGGAGACTAGTCAAGAGAATAACCATGTACCGAGAAATCCAGAACCGGTAAACCCTACAAACTTGCCACCTCCACCACCAGAGCTAGCAACAGTGGTGATGAATCTGGCACAGCAGCTGCAGCAGATGCAACACTCGCAGGCTCAGATGCAGGTTGCCATGGGAATAATGTTTCAAGCCACTCAGGCTGCACCCATGCACACAGGACAAGCCAGTGCAGCACCGGTGGGTAACCACCCAGCTCCTCAGACACCTTAGCAACCGACTGCACAGATTCCAGTGCAGGCTCCAGAAGCAGCTCAAGGGAATCACCAGTATCCACCCTATATGTTCGGGGTAAACCCCAAGAATCAGCTGGACCACTCCCGACTAGTGGAGAGATTTTTGAAGATGAAACCCAGAGAATTCAACGGCAAGCCGTCTGATCCATTATGGCCAGCCCACTGGATAGACGAGATGGAGAGAAACTTCCTCATGATGACTATTACAGAGGAAGAGAAAGTGCTATGTGCCACCTTCATGCTCAAGGGCGACGCACATCATTGGTGGAAATCCACGAAGACATACTTATTGACCAAGCATGCCCTACTGACATGGGCTATATATAAAGAAGCATTCTTCGAGAAATATTTTCCACGAAGCTTCAGAGATTCGATGGAGAAGGAGTTCCTGAGTCTTTATCAGGGATAGATGTCAATGGATGCGTACCAACAACGTTATGAAGAGCTATTTTTCTTCGCACCACTAAGTATGCAAGAAGAAGAAACCAAAACCCATAGGTTTGTCACGGGACTAAGAGGAAGCATCAGAGAAAATGTTCTGGGCTTAGAGAAGAAAATTTATAATGAAGCTGTCCAGATCGCTTGAGTGATTGAATCGAGCCAGAAGGAGAGTTATTTTACTCAGAACAAAGGCATCAAAAGGCCAGCCAGAAACTCCTACAACGGAAGCAATAACAGGACGTATAAACCCTTTCGTCCTCAGAATTTTAATGCTGCAACCAAGACTACCCCCGCAGCTCAACCTCAACCAAAGCCAAATTCTGAATCCCCGAAGTGTTTTAACTGCAACCAGCTGGGACATATGGCAAGGGAATGCCCTAAGCCCGAGAAACAATTCCATCAGGGACGTGTATATGCTGTTACGTCCGAGGATGCGGCCGCATCACCCAATGTGGTCACAGGTATGACTGAAACTCTTAAAATTATAAATACATTGAATGAGCATGTAGATTAAGTAAAGATGAATCACAGGTATTGTACCTATAAATGGCGTACCCCAGAGTACTCTTCGATTACGGAGCTACTCATTCATTTATATCTGTGTCATTTGGAAAGAAGACAAAATTACCCATCAAAACATTAGACTACAAATTACTTGTACGGTCACCGATGGGGTTAGAAGTGGAATTAGAAAAAGGTTATGGATCATGTCCAGTTCTCATTGGGGAACAGATTTTAGATGCAACATTGATACGACTTGAGATGGCAGACTTTGATGTCATCTTAGGAATGGATTGGTTAGCCCGGCATTCTGCAAATCTGTTATGCGCCGAGAAGAAGCTAACATTCAAAGACAAAGAAGGGGCAGAATTCAGTTTCTCGGGAACCAAACTTCCCGGAGACGCAAGCTCATACTTTCGGCGAAAAGGCTAAGAAGTGCCTTGAGAAGGGAGCAACGGGGTACCTAGTATCGGTGGTCGACCTAACCAAGGAAGCACCACGAATGGAAGACATTGACGTCGTGGCGAGATTATCCCGACGTATTTCCGGAGGAACTACCCGGATTACCACCCGACCGTGCCACGAGTTTGTAATAGACCCGATACCGGAGCCGCACCAGTATCAAAGGCACCTTATAGAATGGCTCCTACTGAACCCGAAGGAATTAAAAGTGCAATTACATGAACTGCTGGACAAGGGTTATATTCGACCCAAGATATCTCCATGGGGGGCACCGGTGTTGTTCGTAAAGAAGAAGGATGGTAGCGTTCGATTATGTATCGACTATCGGGAGTTGAACAAACCGACAATCAAGAATCGATACCCACTACCTCGGATCGATGACTTGTTCGATCGCATTACAAGGAGCAAGAGTATTTTCTAAAATAGATCTTCGATCAGGCTACCACTAGCTGAAAATTAAGGAAGGGGACATTCCGAAGACAGCATTCAGGACCAGATATGGACATTATGAATTTTTTGTGATGTCTTTCGGATTAACTAATGCCCCGGCAACGTTCATGGAACTTATGAACTGAGTTTTCCACGATATGTTGGATACGTCGGTTTTAGTATTTATTGATGACATATTGGTATACTCCAAGGACAAGGAAACCCATATCAAGAACCTAAACGCAGCCCTACAGCGGTTAAGGAAAGAGAAGCTATATGCCAAATTTTCAAAGTGCGAGTTTTGGCTAAGTGAAGTCGCATTCCTAGGCCATGTAGTATCCACCGAAGGAATCAAAGTGGACCCCAGCAAAATCGAGGCTATTGTGAAGTGGGAAGCACCAAAGAGCGTTTCAGAAATTAGAAGTTTTTTGGGTCTAGCTGGTTATTATCGGAGATTCGTAGAAGACTATTCTCGGATTACCGTACCTCTCACCAGTTTGACCAAGAAAGGTGAAAAGTTTGTGTGGACGGATAAATGTGAGAAGAGCTTCCAGACATTGAAGGCCAGATTGATATCCGCCCCGATTTTGACCATTCCCGTTCCAGGACAAACATTTACTTTATACACTGATGCATCGGGATTGGGATTAGGATGTGTGCTCATGCAAGGAGAGCAAGTAATTGCTTATGCTTCAAGACAGTTAAAGGTACATGAGAAAAATTATCCCACTCATGATTTGGAGTTAGCGGCAGTAGTACATGCTATCAAGATATGGAGACATTACCTATACAGAGAAAAGTTTTAGATTAAGTCGGACCATAAAAGTCTTACTTATTTATTTAATCAGAAGGAGTTGAATATGAGACAAAGAAGATGGCTGGAACTATTGAAAGACTATGATTGTGATATCCAGTATCATCCGGGGAAAAGTGAACGTAGTAGCGGATGCATTAAGCAGAAAAGCGATGATTAAATCTCAAGGAGAAGTTAGCACGACTGCAGCAATGTGTACCAATAGAATAGTATTCAATCACGGCAACGAGCAGTATGTGATAGATACAACGGATGAATCAGCTAACCAAGGGTTTATTCATCGGTTTTCAAATATGTTCACGGCATTGAAGATTATACCGGATATAGTGGATGAAGTGAAGACAGCTATCAAAGCAGATCCTTATCTGAGAACAGTACAAGAAGATATTGAGAAAGGTAGGACTAACCCCGAGTTCACCTTGGACGACGAGAAAGTACTGAAATACAAAGGAAGAATATGTGTACCTGAAACAGAGAGTATGGACATTAGACACCGACTGATGAAAGAAGCCCATACCACCATCTATTCGATACATCCTGGAAATACAAAAATGTATCATGATCTAAAGAAATTATATTGGTGGAGGGGAATGAAAGCAAATGTAGCTAAGTTCATGTCTCAATGCCTAAATTGTCAGCAAGTAAAGGCTGAGCGACAAAGACCCGCAGGACTGTTGCAGCCATTACCGGAACCAGCATGGAAATGGGACTACATCACTATGGACTTCGTCACGGGACTACCATTGACTCCTCGAGTAGTCGACGCAGTTTGGGTGATTGTGGACCGTCTAACTAAAACAGCTCGCTTCATACCTATACGACCTCAGTATACACTGGAAAGGTTAGCGAAGCTGTATGTGGATAATATTGTTCGGTTACATAGTGTACCAGAAAGTATTGTGTCCGATAGAGATCCCCGATTTACTTCCAAATTTTGGGAAGGATTGCAAAAGGCTATGGGTACAACGTTGAAGTTCATCTTGCATTCCACCCACGTGCACGGACGGACGAGCGTACAATTCAGATTCTAGAAGATATGCTACGAGCATGTGTACTTGATTTCAAGGGATCATGGGATGAAAAGTTACCATTGATCGAGTTCGCTTACAATAACAGCTATCAGGCTACTATACAGATCTCACCTTATGAAGCACTGTATGGCAGGAAGTGTCGAACTCCCTTGTTTTGGAATGAAGTTGGAGAACGTAGTATTATTGGACCGGAATTTGTTAAAGAGACTTGTCGAGCGGTCGACATCATCAAGGAAAGAGTAAGAACAGCTCAGAACCGTCAGAAGCAATATGCAGATACTTGACGACGGGATCTAGAGTTCGCCGTAGGTGATAAAGTATTTCTGAAGGTATCGCCTATGCGAGGATTGAAGAGGTTCAGACAGAAAGGAAAACTAAGTCCAACATATGTCAGACCATATGAAATTCTAGCTAAGCGTGGAAAAGTGGCTTATCAGTTAGCACTACCACCATCTATGTCAAGTGTGCATGACGTATTTCACATTTCCCTATTGAAGAAGTATGTCAAAGACCCAACGCATGTCTTGACAGTGGATTTGCCAAAATTGACTAATGAATTGACATTTGAAGTAACACCAACAGAAATCACTAGTCGAAAGGTCCAACGTCTACGCAACCGAGATATCTATTATGTTAAGGTCACTTGGAAAAGTAGAGACATGGAAGAAATTACATGGGAAGAAGAAAATGCTATGAGAAAGCAATACCCTCACTTAATTAATTCAGGAGGTACGTACAATTTCGAGGACGAAATTTTTATAAGTTAGGGGGAGTTGTAAGACCCGTGTCATTCTAACCCGATCTTACCGCCATGAACCAGGTTTACCCATTATGGTCGAGTCAAATGGACCAAGGGCATGAAGGAGATCGAGATCCCAGCTATAAAATCGACCCAAAAACACTAATTTTGAGGGGAGGGTCGCATACCCAGCTAATCAGGGTCGGACCTCCCAAAGCAGAAAGTCAGACCCTCGATTTGGAAGGGAGGGTCGGACATCTTGAGCCCTAGAAACGTCGGGATCATCGACCCTCCCATCGACCCTCGGATTCTGCCGAAATTAAAATTAAGAAATTTCCTAATTTTCGATTGGGATTCTTTCCTAATCTCAGAGGGACTTATTTTCGGATGTTCCTAGTCTATTTAAAGGACGTCCCTAAGCCACTTTCACTCCTTTCACAACCCTAATTGAATTGAGAGAAAGAGAGGAGAAGGAAAAGAGGAAGAAGAGAGGCAAGGAAGAGAACCTAGCAAAAAGGAGAAGAGTTACAGAGAAAGATTAATCTTCTCAGGTATGGATACTAATTCCATGAGTTTCTACATACCTTAGGATAGTTATTGGAGAGAGAGTGATCTCGGAGAAACCCAAACCATCCATCCATGGTTAGGTTTTCATGGAAAACCCTAGGAGAATGCATGAAAGCCATCTTGGAGGATGATTCATGGTTTCAGACCATGGAATGAACGTTTAATGGAAGGTGGGAACAAACCATAGGACCCCAAACACGAAGAATGGATTAAAAAGTGGAAATTGGACCAGAGTGCACTGAGGGTCGCACCCAGGGTCGATGACCATCAGACCCTAGGTGTTTCTGACCATCGACCCTCAGCATTTGGGAAGTCCAGAAAGAAGGGAGGGTCGATAGACCCATCGACCCTAGCATCGAACCTCAGTTGACAGAATGGTTTTTAATTCTGAATAAATTCTAATTAAATTCTATCGATTTTGTTAAGTCTTCTAGCAATATAATAACATTGTAAAGGTGAATTTTAAGCTTGGAAAAGTATCTTATAGCAAGATAAGGTGAGGAACCTTAACTCCAAACTAAATTGGTTAATAATAAACTGTTTTCTATTTCTTGAGTCCTATGCTATGTTTGATTCTATGCGAATATGTTTGTAATGTGCATACAGCATGCCATCCAATATTTTTATTACTTGTTCATGCATATTTACTTTATTGTTTATAACATGATGATGATGATGATAGGAATAGGCATGTGCTTGTATGTGTGTGGTTGATGTGCTTGATGCGAGCGAGTATCAGGGGAGGTGTGATGAGAACGTCAATAAACGTTAACCTTTGGCGGGTCTCAGCACTTTAGCTCTATCTCTAACTCAAGTCCTGTGCATTGGTATCGTCGTATCGCCATTACTTTAGCAGAACTATTATGTCGTAGAGTATCAGGGGAGGTAGTCTCGGTCCTTGTAGTCTCTGACTCTAACGGGGGGCCTTAGCTCTATCTCTATGGGCATTCTGAGGGATGCTGGGGTGTGGCCTTGGATACACTGTTTGGCATTAGGATTGGTTAGTTGCGAGCCCAGTTTGCAGCCCTCGCCAATAGGGGCTTACGTGTTGGTATGGCACTATATAGCAATAAACGTAGCCTTTGTTATATAATGTTCATGATTGGGTGCATGTGAGTTGATGATAAACGTGATCTTCGGGTAACGTCACACACTCGTGTATAGAGGCGGAGTCAATAAACGCGACCTTTGGCTACCTCAACCTTTCTTTAGCATACTGCAAACTTTAAACCGGACCAAAGATATAAATTGACTTTTTGCATGCATATGTATTGTTACATTGTTTTGGCTACTCACTGAGCCGTGTTGTGTGCTCACCCCTCGACGTCGATTATTTTTAGTTGATGATGTAGGTTTTACCGTTGAAGACTATGTAACTGCTCCAGAGTACGGGAACGTTGAAGCGATGGTAGCTGAAGATGAAGTGGATACACAAGACGTCTCTTGCAAGTGCAACTCATGTGTATTCGATTAGATTTTTGGTTTTTTATTTGGATTTATTAAAGACATGTATTTGGTATTTAAATATTTATGTCTCAGTTGACATAGAATAATTTGCTATTTAAATTTTAATATCACATAGATTCTCAGTTCATTTTATTATAAGACTTCCATTATTATATATTTACTCTGATTATGATTATGGATTTATGGAGTTTAGATAACACGAATATAGCCTACTTGAGATCCTGGTTGAACCGTTGGTTTATTAGCGGTTCATCACACCATTCTGAATAGTACGGAATTAGGGTGTGACAACTTGGTATCAGAGCATCTCAGGCCTTGTCCGCTGAACTAGCATACATTCAAGACAATTGTGAACTGAGATAGGATAAAGGTAAAAACAGTAATATTAACACACTATAAGCACAAGTGATGGTTGAGACCAAATTTAAAAAGAGAATAATGCATCTATTAAAGGAGAAACAATTTTACTTACAATGTGAGAGAAACAAACGTATATACATAACTAAAGCAGAGTATAGTCCACAACCCAGATAGTTACTCTGAAGTACAAGAAAATAAATACAATCAAGAAGGAGGAGGCGGTGCCTCACGATCTCTGTCATAGTCCTCAGCGTAGACTCTAGTCAACCAGGCTATCTGAGTCTGGGTCGTCTGAAGACTAGCTGTGAGATCAGCCACCCGCTGATCAGTCCGACGCTGTGCATCCCACAACTCATCCATCCGCAGATCAGATCTGCGCTGAACCTCTCTGATCTCATGCAACATCTCCATCATATCAGGAGGTGGGCGTGAAGGACCAGCCGCATGAGAAGGACCAGTCTCAGGTGTAGGATCCACCGCAGAAGAAGTACCAACTCCAGCCGCATGCGTAGGAGAAGGCGGTGGTATCGAGTCGACATCCATATACATGCGGTCATCATCATCGACGGGATCCGCATGAGCTCTAGCAGCGGCAGCAGCTGCCTCAGCGTCAGCAATCTCGATGCTAGTGTGAGGGCGTACCATCTCGTTCCTCTCCTCGTCACTAACTTGGGCATCCCGCATGCCCATCTTGCAAATAGCCTCCCAATATAGAGACGACGAGAAGGTTTTCTCCTGAATCTTCTCATCCACCAAATCAACCCCCAGGCGAGTAAGCAGGACTGTGATTATACGTCCATAGGGTAGATTACCCCTATGACTGGGCATTGTGGCACTAATCATAGTCTGCATGATGATGTACGGCAGGCAGACGGGCTGTCTAGTGCAGATACTGTATAGTAGATACTGGGTCAGCTGAGGAACCCTCTCGTAATGGCCACTCTGTGGAATCAGATTATGCTGGATAATCTTGCAGAAGACCCGTGGAGCTGGATGCATGTAACAAGCTCTCATCTGCCAGCGATCAGGTCGTAGCGGTGACGGTCGATCTCGCCCTCATCTCCATCGAAACAAACCGGGGCTCTCCGGGGCACAAGACACCATAGGGCCATCATAGGGAATGCCCAGAAGGTCGGCCAGCTGCCGATAGTCAAATGAAATGTTCACTCCCTTTACATAGCTAGTGATGCGTAGGTCGTGACCCCTATCCACATCATTGTAATCCCCCACTACCTGGAGATTACAATAGAACTGTCGCACTAAATCCGGGCATGTGCATGCGTCATAAGTGATGACAGGGAGCCACCCCATATCACCAAATGCTCTCTCCACATTGAACAGGGCTAGCTCAGCCATGTTCACCAAACGACCACCCTCTACCTTCTTAGGAGTGTAGCGGGCATACTGTGCCTTGGCTTCATTAGAGCGGAAGAGAAGAGGATTACGAACTCTGGGTACCTTAGTACGAGCCATGGAATCTGCAAAGAAAAACAGATAATGAGTTAATAGGATAAAAATCCAAAATTTGACATTATAACGACGTAAGTGGCCCAAAAGCCTCACTTGGCACCCACACACATGGGCAGGAGGACTTATGTAGGTTCTAACGTATCATACAACACATGTACAAAAGGAAATTTTAACTAATGAGGTCCAATTTGAAGAAATTTCAAGAAATCAAAAATTTCGACAAATTAGGGCAAAAGAGCAAAAATCCAAGTTTCTCGATAACCAACCAATGAAACTCAAAAATTTTTGAGGGCTTTCATTCCTCGAGACACCAATAACAAAAGCCCCCAATAAAAATCAAATTTTTACGGTTGGAAAAAGTTTAATTTGAAAAATACAAGTTAAATGGACAAAAACCTAGAAAAGAAAACCTAAAAACAGGGGAAAATGAGAGAACATACCTGTAGGGATGATGTGGACGTCGAAACCCAGATCCAAACTAACCAAAATAGCGGAGTGGCACTGTAGCAACACAGAGGAAAGAGACGAGTCGAAACGGGAGGGAAATAACAAAGAATGAACCCAGAATCGGATCTTAAAAGTCTGATTTTTGGTCTGAGGGTCAGACAATTCGACCAGAACCATCGACCCTCGGATCGACCCTCTTATCAACCCTCGGCTCTTGGGAATCTGACAGAAAACCTAGGGTCGGATACTGAGGGTCGGACACCCCAAAAAAAAAAAAATTCCCCCCCCCTTTCCTTTTTATTTTTTTGGAAAAAAAATTATTTTCTTTTTTTTATAAAAAATCAACAAAATCAACATTCCCCTTCCATTCATTTTTTAAAAAAAAAAATTAAAATTTTTTTTTAATATATGGGAAATTTTAAATTTTTTTTCGTTTTTTTTGTTATATAAAATATAAATGATTTTTTCCCCTTTTTTATTTTTTTAGGCACCACCAATCTCAAAAGAAATGGTGTGATGAACCGCTAAATAAACAACGGCTCAACCAGGATCTCAAATAGGCTATCCCCCCCCACTATCCAAACTTAACACGCATCCACAATCATAATCGAGTAATACACAATAGCGGAAAATTTATAAATAATATGAACCGAGAACTAAAATGATACCCATAAATAATAGCAAATTATTCTCGTGTTTAACTAAGACATAAATATTTAAATACCAAATACAAGTCTTATAAATCCAATAAAGAAACCTACAAAAATATCTAATCAGCAATACACACGAGGTTGCACTTGCAAGAGGAGTCGTGTGTATCGCCTTCGGCTCCAACTTCCATAGCTGCTACAGCCCATACGCCGACAGTTCATATAATCTTCAACAAGATATCCCGCATCATCAACTAAAAATATTCGACGCCGAGGGGTGAGCACACAACACGGCTCGCTGAGTAGCCAAAACAATGCAACATTACATATGCATGCAAAAATCAATTTATATCTTTGGTCTTGGTTTATAGTTTGCAATGTGCAATAGAAAGGTTGGGTGGTCAAAGGTTAACGCTTATTGATACCGCCTCTATACACAGGTGTGGAAGCCCGCCCGAAGGTTAACGCTTATCGTCGCCCCCATCCACCCTACCATAACATTATACAACAAAGGTTAACGCTTATTGCTATATAATGCTATACCAACACGTAAGCCCCCGTTAGCGAGGGCTTGCAACCGGGGCTCGCTGCTAACCAATCCTAATGCCAAACAAGTGTATCCAAGGCCTCACCCCAAAGATCCCCCGAACACCCATAGAGATAGAGCTAAGGCCCCCCGGAGAGTCGAGACTACAAGGACCGAGACCACCTCCCCGATACCCTACGACATAATAGTTCCGCTAAGGTAATGGCGATACGACGATGCCAATGCACAAGACTTGAGTTAGAGATAGAGCTAAAGTGCCGAGACCCGCCAAAGGTTAACGCTTATTGACGTTCTCATCACACCTCCCCGATACTCGCCGCATCAAGCACACCAACCACACACATACAATCACATGCCTATTCCTATCATCATCATCATCATCATGTTATAAACAATAAAATAAATATGCATGAACAAGTAATAGAAATATTGGATGGCATGTATGCACATTACAAACATATTCGCATAGAATCAAACATGGCATAGGACTCAAGAAAAGAAAACAGTTTATTATTAACCAATTTAGTTTGGGGTTAAGGTTCCTCACCTTAGCTTGCTAATAGATACTTTTCCAAGCTTTAAAATCACCTTTATAATGTTATTATATTGCTAGCAAACCTAACAAAGTCGATAGAATTTAATTAGAATTAATTCAGAATTTAAAAACCATTCTGTCAACTGAGGGTCGATGCTAGGGTCGATGCTAGGGTCGATGGGTCTATCGACCCTCCCTCCATTCCTCGAACTTCCCGAATGCCGAGGGTCGATGGTCGAAACACCTAGGGTCGGATGGTCTATCGACCCTCGGTGCGACCCCCTCGGTGCACTCTCGGTCCAATTTCCACTTTTTAATCCATTCTTCGTGTTTGGGGTCCTATGACTTGCTTCCTACATTCACCCAACACTCATTCCATGGTCTAGAACCATGTATAAACCATCTAAATAGTTTTCGTGCATCCTCCTATGGTTTTCCATGAAAACCTAACCATGGATGGATGGTTTGAGTTTCTCCGAAATCCTACACTCAACCATATCTAACCTAAGGTCTGTAGAAACTCATGGAATTAGTATCCATACCTGAGAAGATTACTTTTCTCCGTAATTTCTTCTCCTTTTTGATAAGCCTCTCTTCCTTGCCTCCTTTCTTCCTCTTTTCCTTCTTCTCTCTTTCTCTCAATTCAATTAGGGTTGCGAAAGGAGTGAATGTGGCTTAGGAACGCCCTTTAAATAGACTAGGAATGTCCTATAATAATCCCATTGAGATTTGGAAAGAATCCCAACCGAAAAATTAGGAAATTTCCTAATTTCAGTTTCGTCAGAAACCGAGGGTCGATGGGAGGGTCGATGATCCCGTCGACCCTAGGGTCTTAAGCTGTCCGACCCTCCCTCAAAAACTGAGGGTCTGACTTTCTGTTTTGGGAGGTCCGACCCTGCTTCACTGGGTGTGCGACCCTCCCCTAGAATTAAGTGTTTTTGGGTCGATTTCATACCTGGGATCTCGATCTCCTTCATGCCCTTGGTCCATTTGACTCGACCATGATGGGTAAACCTGGTTCAAGGTGGTAAGACCGGGTTAGATTGACACGGGTCTTACAACTACCCCCAACTTATAAAAAATTTCGTCCTCGAAATTGTACATACCTTCTGAATCAAACAAGTGAGGGTATTGCTTTCTCATAGCATTTTCTTCTTCCCATGTAATCTCTTCCATGTCTCTACTTTTCCATGTGACCTTAACATAGTAGATATCTCTGTTGCGTAGACGTTGAACCTTTCGGCTGGTGATTGCTGTTGGTGTTACTTCGAAATGTCAAATCATCAACAATTTCGGCAAATCTACCGCCAAGACATGCGTTGGATCCTTGACATACTTCTTCAATAAGGATATGTGAAATACGCCATGCACACTTGACATAGATGGTGGTAGTGCTAACCGATAAGCTACTTTTCCACGCTTAGCCGTAATCTCATATGGTCCGACATATCTTGGACTTAGTTTTCCTTTCTCGTCCGAACCTCTTCAATCCTCGCATAGGCGATACTTTCAAAAATACTTTATCACCTACGGCGAACTCTAGATCTCTTCGCCGAGTATCCGCGCATTGCTTCCGACGGCTCCGAGCTACTCTTACTCTTTCCTTGATTATGTCGACCACTCGACAAGTCTCTTCAACAAATTCCGGTCCAACAATACTACGCTCTCCAACTTCATTCCAAAACAAGGGAGTTCGACACTTCCTACCATACAAGGCTTCATAAGGTGACATCCGTATAGTAGCCCGATAGCTGTTATTGTAAGCGAACTCGATCGATGGTAACTTTTCGTCCCATGATCCCTTGAAATCAATCACACATGCTCGTAGCATATCTTCTAAAATCTGGATTGTACGCCCGACCGTCCGTCGCCGTGGGGGAATGCAGATCGAACTTCAATGTTGTACCCATAGCCTTTTGCAGCCCTTCCCAAAATTTGGAAGTAAATCGTGGATCTCTATCGGACACAATGCTTTCTGGAACACCGTGTAACCGAACAATGTTATCCACATACAGCTTTGCTAACCTTTCGAGTGTATATTGGGGTCGACGGGTATGAAGCGAGCTGTCTTAGTCGACGGTCTACAATCACCCAAACCGCGCCAACTACTCGAGGAGTCAATGGTAGTCCCGTGACGAAGTCCATAGTGATGCAGCCCCATTTCCATGCTGGTTCCGTAATGGTTGTAACGGTCCCCGCGGGTCTTTGTCGCTCCGCCTTTACCTTCCGACAATTTAGGCATTGAGACACGAACTTGGCTACATCCGCCTTCATTCCCTCCACCAATACAGTTTCTTTAGATCATGATACATTTTTGTACTTCCAGGATGTACCGAGTAGATGGTGGTATGGGCTTCTTTCATGAGTCGGTGTCTAATGTCTACACTTTCTGTTTCGGGTACACATATTCTTCCTTTGTATTTCAGTACCTTCTCGCCGTCCAAGGTGAACTCGGGGTTAGTCCTACCTTTCTCAATATCTTCTTGTACTCGCTCTCGATAAGGATCCGCTTTGATAGCCGCCTTCACTTCGCCCACTATATCCGGTATAATCTTTCAATGCCGCGAACATATTTGAAAACCGATGAATGAACCCTTGGTTGGTTGATCCATCCGGTGTATCTATCACATACCGCTCGTTGCCGTGATTAAACACCATTCCATTGGTATACATTGCTGCGCCGCGTGCTGGTTTCTCCTTGAGATTTTATCATTGCTTTCCCGCTCAATGCATCCGCTACCACATTCGCTTCCCCGGATGATACCGGATATCACAATCATAGTCTTTCAATAGTTCCAGCCATCTTCTCTGCCTCATATTTAACTCCTTCTCGATTAAATAGATAAGTAAGACTTTTATGGTCCGACTTAATCTGAAATTTCTCTCCGTATAGGTAGTGTCTCCATATCTTGACAAAGATGTACTACCGCCGCTAATTCCAAATCATGGGTTGGGTAATTTTTCTCATGTACCTTCAACTCGCCTCGATGCATACGCAACTACTTGTTCTCCTTGCATAAGCACACATCCTAGTCCCAATCCCGATGCATCAGGATATAAAGTAAATGTCCGTCCCGAAACGGGAATGGTTAAAATTGGAGCGGATAACAATCTGGTCTTCGTGTTTGAAAGCTCTTTTCACACTTATCCGTCCATACAAACTTTTCTCCTTTCTTGGTCAAACCGGTGAGAGGTACGGCAATCCGAGAATAGTCTTCTACGAATCTCCGATAATATCCAGCTAGACCCGTAAAAACTTCTAATTTCCGAGACGCCTTTGGTGCTTCCCACTTCACAATAGCTTCGATCTTACCGGGGTCCACTTTGATTCCTTCCGCGGATACTACATGGCCTAAAAAGGCGACTTCACTTAGCCAAAACTCACACTTTGAAAATTTGGCGTATAACTTCTCTTTCCTTAAACGCCGTAGGGCTGCGCTTTAGGTTCTTGACATGGGTTTCCTTATCCTTGGAGTATACCAATATGTCATCAATAAATACTATCACCGACGTGTCCAACATATCGTGGAAAACTCGGTTCATAAGTTCCATGAATGCTGCCAGTGCATTAGTTAGTCCGAAGGACATCACTAAGAATTCATAATGTCCGTATCTTGTCCGGAAAGCTGTCTTCAGAATGTCATCTTCTTTAATCTTCAATTGATGATAGCCCGATCGAAGATCGATCTTTGAAAAATACCTTCGCTCCTTGTAACCGATCGAACAAGTCATCGATCCTGGGTATTGGGTATCGATTCTTGATTGTCAGCTTATTCAACTCTCTATAGTCGATACATAACCGAACGCTACCATCTTTCTTCTTTACGAACAACACCGGTGCTCCCCATGGAGATATACTGGGTCTAATATAACCCTTATCCAGCAGTCTTGTAGTTGCACTTTTAATTACTTCAGTTTCGTAGGAGCCATTCTATAAGGTGCTTTTGATACCGGTGCGGCCCGTGTATCGGGTCTATTACAAACTCCGTGGCTCGGTCGGGTGGTAATCCGGGTAGTTCCTCCGAAATACATCAGAAAATCTCGCACTACATCAATATCTTCCATTTGTGGCACGCCCTTGGTTAGGTCGACCACCGATACTAGATATCCGACCGCTCCTTTCTCAAGGCACTTCTTAGCCTTTAATGCCGAGAGTATGAGCTTGCGCCTCCCGGGGAAGTTTGGTTCCCGAGAAACCGAATTCTGCTCCTTCTTTGTCTTTAAACGTTAGCTTCTTCTCGGCGCATAACAAATTTGCAGAGTGCCGAGCTAACCAGCCCATTCCCAAGATGACGCCAAAGTCCGCCATCTCAAGTTGTATTAAGGTTGCATCCAAGGTCCGCTCTCCAATGAGAATCGGACATGGTCCATAACCTTTCTCTAATTCCACTTCTAATCCCATCGGTGACTGTACAAGTAATTTGTAGTCTAATGTTTTGATGGGCAGATTGGTCTTCTTTCCAAACGACACAGATATAAATGAATGAGTAGCTCCCGAATCAAAGAGTACCCTGGCGGGTATGCCATTGATAGGTACGATACCCGTGATTCGCTTTTACTTAGTCTACATGCTCAATCAATGTAATTATAATCTTAAAGTTTCGGTCATACCCGTGACCACATCGGGCGATGCGGCTGCATCCTCCGATGTAACAAAGCATATACCCGCCCTTGATGTAACCGCTTCTTGGGTTTTGGGCATTCTCTTGCCATATGCCCCGGTTGGTTGCGCTTATAACACTTCGGGCTTCGAAATTTGGCTTTGGCCGTGGTTGAGCTGCTGCAAGGACTTTGGTGCGGTTGCAAAAATTCCGAGGACGAAAAGGTTTATACGTCCTATTATTGCCTCCGTTATAAGAATTCCCAACTGGGCCTTTTTATGCCTTTGTTTTGAGTGAAATAACTCTCTTCTCGGCTCGATTCGATCACCGGACAATCTGAACAGCTTCGTTTGTATATGTTCTTCTCTAATCCCGAAACATGTTCCCTTATACTTCCTCTTAGTCCCGCGACGAATCTACGGGTTTTTGTATCTTCTTCTTGCATACTCGGTGGTGCGAAGAAAAACAGCTCTTCATAACGCTGTTGGTACGCATCCACCGACATCCGTCCCCGATAAAGACTCAGAACTCCTTCTCCATCGAACCTCGAAGCTTCGTGGAAAATATTTCTCAAAGAAAGCTTCTTTATATATAGCCCAAGTCAAGAGGGCGTGCTTGGTCAATAAGTACGCCTTTGTAGATTTCCACCAATGGTGTGCGTCGCCTTTGAGCATGAAGGTGGCGCATAGTACTTTCTCTTCCTCGGAAATAGTCATCATAAGGAAGTTCCTTTCCATCTCGCCTATCCAAAGGTGCTGGCCACAAGGGGATCGACGGCTTTCCGCTGAATTCTCTTGGTTTCATTTTCAAAAATCTCTCCACTAGCCGGGAGTGATCCAGCTTGATTTTGATATGCCCCAAACATAGGGGGTGGATACCGATAGTTCCCTTTGGCTGCTTCTCCGGGCTTGCACAGAACCGGTGCAGCCGGTTGTTGAGGTGTCCGAGGGGCTGGGTGGTTACCCACCGGTGCCGCACTAGCTTGCCCAAGCGTGCATGGCTGCAGCCCGAGTGGCTTGAAACATAACTCCCATTGCAACCCGCATTTGAGCTTGTGCGTGTTGCATCTGCTGTAGCTGTTGTGCCGTATTCATAACCACATTTGCTAGCTCCGGTGGTGGAGGTGGCAAATTTGTAGGGCCCGCTGGTCCGGGATTACCCCGTGTGGTGATTCTCTTGACTAGTCTCCTCCACCCGGTGGTGGTGGTGGGACCGTATTTCGGGTTTGTCGGGTAACTCTACGCCCGCACATATTTACTTTCGAGATGGATGGTGCCCGAAAATCATCAAAGTCAGTGAGAAATCATTTATACTTCATGTAGGCACGCTTACCCGATATAAAAATTCAAAATCTCCAATTCATTCTGAAAAATTTTACTGTCTTTTCTATGTAGGGTCGATAGTGAGGGTCGCTGGTGTGTCCGACCCTTGGTATTCGACCCTGGGAATGACCTGTTCTTCCCGAGAGCTGAGGGTCGATGCGAGGGTCGATGGGTGTCCGACCCTCAGTCCGACCCTTGAATTTCTGTCGATTCCCGAGAGTCGAGGGTCGATTGGAGGGTCGATTCGAGGGTCGATGGTGTCGCCCGAATTGTCCGACCCTCGGACCAAAAATCAGATTTTTAAGATCCGATTCCGGGTCAATTCTCACTATTCCTCCTCCGTTTCGACTCGCCTCTACTCTCCGAGTTGCTACAAGTGCTACTTCACTATTGTGGATCGCTCTTACTCCGAGGTTCGACGCCCACATCCCCTCTACAGTATAATTTCCCAACTTTCCCTGTTTTTAGGTTTTTATTTCTAGGTTTTTACACATTTAGCTCGCCTTTTCCAAATTAAACTTTTTCCAACCGTAAAAATTCGATTTTTATTGGGGGCTTTTGTTATTGGGGTCTTGAGGAACGAAAGCCCTCAAAAAGTTTTCAGTTTCATCGGTTGGTTATCGAGAAACTTAAATTTTTCTCTTTTTGCCCTAATTTATCGAAATTTTGATTTTTCTTGCATTTCTCCAAATTGGACCTTATCCGTTAAAATTTTCTACCGCATGTAGATTGTAGGATATGTTTAAACCTTCGTAAGTCCTTACGTCCACTTGGATGGTGAGAAATGGGACTTTATTGTTAACTTACGTCGTTATTAAACCCAATTTCGGATTTTATCCTACTAACTCCTGGTTTATTTCCTCTTTCTTATTTCTGCAGGTACTATGGCCCGTACCAAAGTGCCAAGATTGCGTGATCCTCTCCGTTTCCGTTCAAATGAAGCCGAGGCACGCATGCCTACTATACCGGCAAGAAAGTGGAAGGGGGTCGTATGGTGAACCCGGCTGATCTAGCCTTGTTCAACGAGAGAGAGCATTTGGCGACATGGGGTGGCTCCTCGTCATCACATACGACGCGCGCACATGTCCGGACTTGGTGCGCCGGCCCTATTGCAATCTCCGTGTGGTGGGGGATTACAATGATGTCGAGCGTGGTCGGAGTTGCGCATCACTAGCTACGCCAAGGGGGTGCACATTTCTTTTGACTATCGGCAACCGGCCGACCCGTTGGGCATTCCCTTCGATGGTCCTATGGTGTACCGTGCGCCGGAGAGCCACGGTTTGTTGAGATGGAGATGAGAGCGGAGATCGACAATCGCTTGCCCCGTCCCGATAGATGGCGGATGAGAGCTTGCTACTTGCGTCCATCTCCACGAGTCTTCCGCAAGATTATCCAAAGCATAATCTGATTCCGCAGAGTGGGCACTATGAGAGGGTGTCTCGACCTGACCCGGCTTCTTGATCTACAACGATATGCACTCGGCGGCCCGGTCCGCCTTCCTTACATCATCATGCGGACGATGATCGCGCCCACATTGTCCGGTCATAGGGGTAATCTACCCTATGGACGCATGATTACAAGTGCTACCGACCCGCTTTTGGGGGTGGATCCGGTTGATGAGAAGATCCAGGAGAAGACCTTCTCGTCGCCTTAGATTGGGAGGCTATCCGCAAGATGGGGCTGCGAGATGCGGAGGTTAGCGATGAGGAGAGGAACGCGATGGTGCGCCCTCACACTCGGGTCGAGGTGACCGATGCTGCCGCGGCTGCCGCTAGGGCTCGGGAGATCCGGCCGACGATGATGATCGTATGTATATGGATGTCGACGCGATACCCCCGCCATCACCCACACAGCGGATGGAGTTGGTACTTCGCCGCGGCGGCTTCTCGCACCCGAGGCTGGTCCTTCTCACTGGCTGATCCTTCACTTCCACCTTCAGCCATGATGGAGATGCTGCAGGAGATCGGGGATGCTCAGCGCAGATCTGATCCGAGGATGGATGAGCTGTTGGCTGCTCAAGACGCATCGACGCGCGGATGGGAGAGCTCCTAGAGGTGCAGCGTGCGACCGATCGAGGATAGCCGGTCTCACGGCCTAGTCTCCGGACGACCCGCACCCGTGGCCCCGGTTGACTAGGGTCTATGCCGAGGACTACGACAGAGATCGTGAGGCACCGCCTCCTCCTTCGCCTCCAGCTTCTTGATTTGTACTTTACTTTTCTTGTACTACGCAGTAACTGTCCGGTTGTGGACTGTACTCGCTTTAGCGATGTATATACGTTTTGTTTCTCTTACTCATTGTATGTAACCGGTTTTCCCCTTTAATAGATGCATTATTCTCTTTTTAATTCGGTTTCAATCATCACTTGTGCTTACAATGTGTTTGTATTAAAGCTTTTAATTTATCCTATCTCGTTCACAATGGTCTTGAATGCGTGTCGGTTCGCGGGCAAGGCCCGAGAAGCTCGATACCAAGTTGTCACACCCCAATTCCACACTCTTTCGTAATGGTGTGATGAACCGCTAAATAAACAACGGCTCAACCAGGATCTCAAATAGGCTATCCCCGCGTTATCCAAACTTAACACGCATCCACAATCATAATCGAGTAATACACAATAGCGGAAAATTTATAAATAATATGAACTCGAGAACTAAAATGATACCCATAAATAATAGAAAATTATTCTGTGTTTAACTAAGACATAAATATTTAAATACCAAATACATGTCTTATAAATCCAATAAAGAAACCTACAAAAATATCTAATCGAATACACACGAGTTGCACTCGCAAGAGGAGTCGTGTGTATCGCCTTCAGCTCCAACTTCCATAGCTGCTACGGCTCCATACGCCGACAGTTCATATAATCTTCAACAGTATATCCTGCATCATCAACTAAAAATATTCGACGCCGAGGGGTGAGCACACAACACGGCTCGCTGAGTAGCCAAAACAATGCAACATTACATATGCATGCAAAAAGTCAATTTATATCTTTGGTCTTGGTTTATAGTTTGCAATGTGCAATAGAAAGGTTGGGTGATCAAAGGTTAACGCTTATTGATACCGCCTCTATACACGGGGTGTGGAAGCCCGCCCGAAGGTTAACGCTTATCGTCGTCCCCATCCACCCTACCATAACATTATACAACAAAGGTTAACGCTTATTGCTATATAATGCTATACCAACACGTAAGCCCCCGTTAGCGAGGGCTTGCAAACCGGGCTCGCTGCTAACCAATCCTAATGCCAAACAAGTGTATCCAAGGCCTCACCCCAAAGATCCCCCGTAACATCCATAGAGATAGAGCTAAGGCCCCCGGTAGAGTCGAGACTACAAGGACCGAGACCACCTCCCCGATACCCTACGACATAATAGTTCCGCTAAGGTAATGGCGATACGACGATGCCAATGCACAAGACTTGAGTTAGAGATAGAGCTAAAGTGCCGAGACCCGCCAAAGGTTAACGCTTATTGACGCTCTCATCACACCTCCCCCGATACTCGCCGCATCAAGCACACCAACCACACACATACAATCACATGCCTATTCCTATCATCATCATCATCATCATGTTATAAACAATAAAATAAATATGCATGAACAAGTAATAGAAATATTGGATGGCATGTTGTATGCACATTACAAACATATTCGCATCGAATCAAACATGGCATAGGACTCAAGAAAAGAAAACAGTTTATTATTAACCAATTTAGTTTGGGGTTAAGGTTCCTCACCTTAGCTTGCTAATAGATACTTTTCCAAGCTTTAAAATCACCTTTATAATGTTATTTTATTGCTAGCAAACATAACAAAGTCGTTAGAATTTAATTAGAATTAATTCAGAATTTAAAAACCATTCTCATCAACCGAGGGTCGATGCTAGGGTCGATGCTAGGGTCGATGGGTCTATCGACCCTCCCTCCATTCCCGAACTTCCCGAATGCCGAGGGTCGATGGTCGAAACACCTAGGGTCGGATGGTCTATCGACCCTCGGTGCGACCCTCGGTGCACTCGCGGGGTCCAATTTCCACTTTTTAATCCATTCTTCGTGTTTGGGGTCCTATGACTTGCTTCCTACATTCACCCAACACTCATTCCATGGTCTAGAACCATGTATAAACCATCTAAATAGTTTTCGTGCATCCTCCTATGGTTTTCCATGAAAACCTAACCATGGATGGATGGTTTGAGTTTCTCCGAAATCCTACACTCAACCACATCTAACATAAGGTCTGTAGAAACTCATGGAATTAGTATCCATACCTGAGAAGATTACTTTTCTCCGCAATTTCTTCTCCTTTTTGCTAAGCCTTCTTCCTAGCCTCCTTTCTTCCTCTTTTCCTTCTTCTCTCTTTCTCTCAATTCAATTAGGGTTGTGAAAGGAGTGAAAGTGGCTTAGGGACGTCCCTTAAATAGACTAGGAATGTCCTATAATAGTCCCATTGAGATTTGAAAAGAATCCCAACCGAAAAATTAGGAAATTTCCTAATTTTAGTTTCGTCGAAACGAGGGTCGATGGGAGGGTCGATGATCCCGTCGACCCTAGGGTCTTAAGCTGTCCGACCCCCCCTCAAAAACCGAGGGTCCGACTTTCTCTTTTGGGAGGTCCGACCCGCTTCACCGGGTGTGCGACCCTCCCCTAGAATTAAGTGTTTTTGGGTCGATTTCATACCCGGGATCTCGATCTCCTTCATGCCCTTGGTCCATTTGACTCGACCATGATGGGTAAACCTGGTTCAAGGTGGTAAGACCGGGTTAGTTTGACACACCCCACCGCACCACTCCAACACCTCCAACCCCCCCCCCCCCACCCCCCCTCCCCCGCCAAAAACCCCCCGGGTTTTTTTTCGGTATCCACAACCTATGTTTGGGGCATACCCCTAAAATCGAGATGGAACACTCCGGCCTGGTTGAGAGATTTTTGATGATGAAGCCCAAAGAATTTAACGTAAATCTGATCCCCGTTATCGGCCAACGACTGGGGAAAAAAAGAAGGAGAGAAACTTTCTTATGATGACTATTACAAGGAAGAAGAAAAGGTATTATGTGCCACCTTCATGCTCAAAGGTGATGCACATCCTTGGTGGAAATCTACCCGGGCCTATCTATTGACCAAGCCTGATGCCTATGCTTGGGCTATTTATAAAGAAGCTTTCTTTGAGAAGTATTTTCCACGAACTTGGGAGATTCTATGGAGAAGGGGTTCCGAGTTTATATCGGGGCAAACGGTAGGATGGATCTTGGAGCTATCCTTACTAAGAGCTATTTTTCTTTGCACCACTCGATGGGCAAGAAGAAGACACTAAGACCCGTGAGGTTTGTCACGGGACTTAGTGGAAGCATCGAAGAGCACGTTTCCGGGAATGGAAAAGAAGATATATAATGAAGTTGTCAAAATTGCTCGAGAAGGAGAGTTATTTAGCTGGAAATACTTACAACAGAGGGAACAACAAGACATTTAAATCCTTCCGCGCTCAAGGATTTACTGTTGCATCCAAGACTACCCCAATAAATCAACAGCAACCAAAGCCAAATCCTAAAGGTCCGAGATGTTTTAACTGTAGCCAAATGGGACATATGGTAAGGGAGTGCCCTAAGCCCAAGAAGCAATTACATCAAGAGTAAAATATGTCTGTGACATCCCGAGGATGTCCCACCCGATGTGGTTACAAGTATGACTAGAACCTTTTAAATTTCAATTATGTTGTGTGAGCATGTAGACTAAGTAAATAAATCACAGGTATCGTACCTATAAATGGCGTACCCGCCAGAGTACTCTTTGATTCAGGAGCTACTCATTCCATTATATCTGTGTCATTTGGAAAGAAGCTAAATTTACCCATCAAAATATTAGACTACAAATTACTTGTACGGTCACCTATGGATTTAGAAGTGGAATTAGAGAAAGGTTATGGACCATGTCCAGTTCTCATTAGCGAGAAAACTTAGATGCAACTTTGATACAACTTGAGATGGCAAACTTTGACGTCATCTTGGGAATGGACTGGTTAGCTCGGCATTCTGCAAACCTATTATGCGCCGAAAAGAAGCTAACATTCAAAGACAAAGAAGGAGCAGAATTTAGTTTTTCGGGAACCAAACTTCCCCGTAAACGCAAGCTTATACTCTCAGCACTGAAAGCTAAGAACTGCCTTGAAAAGGGGGCAGTCGGGTATCTGGTATCGGTGGTCGACCTAACCAAGGAAGCACCACGAATGGAAGATATTGATGTCGTGCGAGACTATCCCGACATATTTCCTAAAGAATTACCAGGATTACCACCCGACCGAGCCACAGAGTTTGTAATAGATCTTATACCGGGAGCCGCACCAGTATCAAAAGCACCTTATAGAATGGCTCCTACAGAACTAAAGGAATTGAAAGTGCAACTACAGGAACTGTTGGACAAGGGTTACATTCGACCCAGTATATCACCATGGGGAGCACCAGTATTATTCGTAAAGAAGAAGGACGGTAGCATTCGATTATGTATCGACTATCGGGAGTTGAACAAACTGACAATCAAAAATCGATATCCACTACCTCGGATCGATGACTTGTTCGATCAGTTGCAAGGAGAAAAGGTATTTTCTAAGATCGATCTTCGATCAGGCTATCATCAGTTGAAGATTAAAGAAGGTGATATTCCTAAGACAGCTTTCAGGACCAGATATGGGCATTATGAGTTCTTGGTCAGGTCTTTCGGATTAACAAACGCACCAGTAACTTTCATGGAACTTCTGAACCGGGTTTTCCAGGACATGTTGGATATGTCAGTTATAGTATTCATTGATGAAATATTGGTATATTCCAAGGACAAAGAAACCCATATCAAGAACCTAAACGCCGCCCTACAGCGTTTAAGGAAAGAGAAGTTATATGCCAAATTTACCAAGTGTGAGTTTTGGCTAAGTGAAGTCGCCTTACTAGGCCGTGTAGTATCCGCAGAAGGTATCAAAGTGGACCCCAGCAAGATCGAGGCAATTGTAAAGTGGGAAGCACCAAATAGCGTTTCAGAAATTAGAAGTTTTCTAGGTCTCACTAGTTATTATCGGAGAATTGTGGAAGACTATTCCCGGATTGCCGTACCTCTCACCAGTCTGACTAAGAAAGGTAAAAAATTTGTGTGGACGGATAAATGTGAGAAGAGTTTCTAGACATTGAAGACCAGATTGATATCTGCTCTGATTTTGACTATTACTGTTCCAAGACAGACATTTACCTTATACACTGATGCGTCAGGACTGGGATTAGGATGTGTGCTTATGCAAGGAGAACAAGTAATTGCTTATGCCTCGAGACAGTTGAAGACGCATGAGAAAAATTATCCCACTCATGATTTGGAGTTAGCGGCAGTAGTACATGCTATCAAGATATGGAGACATTACCTATACGGAGAGAAGTTCCAGATTAAGTTGGACCATAAAAGTCTTACTTATTTATTTAATCAGAAGGAGTTGAATATGAGAAAAAGAAGACGGCTGGAACTATTGAAAGACTATGATTGCGATATCCAGTATCATCTGGGAAAAGCGAATGTAGTAGCGGATGCGTTAAGCGGAAAGGCGATGATAAAATTGCAGGGAGAGGTTAGTACAACTGCAGCAATGTGTACCACCGGAATGGTATTCACTCACGGCAACGAGCAGTACGTGATAGATTCAACGGAAGAATCAGCCAACCAAGGGTTTATTCATCAATTTTCAAATATGTTCGCTGCATTGAAAATTATACCGGATATAATGGATGAATTGAAGACAGCTATCAAATCAGATCCTTATCTGAGAACAGTACAAGAAGATATCGAGAAAGGTAGGACTAATCCTGAGTTCACCTTGGATGAAGAGAAAGTGTGGACATTAGACACCGACTGATGAAAGAAGCCCATACCACCATCTATTCGATACATC